>OX451738.1:557699840-558351748 GCA_948472305.1 Vicia faba | reverse complement strand
TAACCTTTCCTTAGGATAAAATAAAAAGTCGGTGGTGACTCTTGCTCAACCGAAACATTTGCGAAAACAAACGCAAAACCATAGTCAGTTCTCCCACCGTATCACAGAACTGGCGACTCTGCTAGGGATGCTATTTAAAAGTGGAGTAACCTTAGGGCTTAGATCACCTTTGTTTTCAATTGTTTGCTTTGTTTGCTTTTATATTTGTGGGCTTTGCATCGGAGTTCCATAGATCCTAACCCGGATCTGGGGAATACCCTTTTTAGGTAGCATAATCTGTGAGGGACCTGTCCGGCGTAGACCGACATGGGTGAAGCAGTGGCTACGTTGGTGTGGCACCTTGGTCTGTACCTATATCCCTTGTGTTGCAATGAGGAGAATATAGGTCTTCTAAGGAGTCATTAAACACCAACCAATCTTAGAACCCTAAATTGACCAAACTTGGTCATTAGGACAGTAGCAGTATGCTACACTCATTGAGGCTAAACTCTCGCGATGGTTCTGGCCGCAAGAAAAGATTGCGATGCTGGAGTTATGACCGATTGAGGGTAGTCAATGATTTGAGATCCTCTAGAACCCGGTTACTTTTGATAGGACAGGTTTTAACCGACGAAACTAAAAGAGGGTAATACCTAAACTTCATGCTGGCCTGAAACCTAAGGCTTGTCTTGTGTGACTTGTGTGCCTTATCATGTTTGCCTGTGTGAATACTTGTAGTGTGCTTCATCATAGCATCATGCCATCATACCATTGCATGCATCCCGTATAAAGGACTAACCCATTTCAAAGACAAAAAAGTTTCATCTTTGCTCTGTTTTGTAGGATATTATGATGCCCGTGCGTAGGAATACTGTCCGGCTCAACTTTGTTCAACCACCAACTTTGCTCAAGGATTTGGTTGGTAGGATTCCAAACACTTCTTCCTTCATCAACAGGCATGGTTCTCTCCTTGGCTTGATCACTGCAAAATGGGACCAACAACTGATAAGTGTTCTGACCCAGTTTTATGACCCCCTGTATCATTGTTTCACCTTTCAAGACTTCCAGCTGGTTCCTACCCTGGAAGAATTCTCTTATTTGCTTGGGATCCCTGTCTTGGAGCAAACTCCATTCACTGGTTTGGAAAAGACTCCTAGGCCTGAAGAGGTTGCTGCAGTTCTCCCCTTGACCAAAGAAGAGGTATTGGCTAACTGGGAAACTAGAAGTGGAGTTAAGGGCTTTTTGGTCAAATACCTGGTTGGTAAAGCTAATGATTTCTGGAATGACTTGGACTTCAAGGCGTACGAAGACATTCTGGATCTTTTAATCTATGGTCTGGTATTGTTTCCCAATCCTGACACCTTTATCAGTATCCATGCCATAAGGATCTTCATGTCTCGAAATCCTGTACCCACTCTTTTGGGTGATATCCTGCAACAACTCTATGCTCGTACTGCCCGAAAACGGGGAACTCCATGGTGTTGTGCTCCTTTGCTAGTGAGGTGGTTTATTTCGCACCTTCCTAAGTTCGTGCTGAAGAATGAAGAAGGAAAGGGTTGGGCTTGTAGGCTAATGTCTCTCACTGATAATGACATCACTTGGACTCTCAGAGGTTTGGATGAGGTAGCTGTTATTGATCGTTGCGGAGAATACCCTAACGTTCCGTTGATTGGTATCCAAGGAGGAATCTCTTATAATCCATGTTTAGCTCTCCGCCAGTTTGGAAGAGCCAGAAGAGTCGGGCCTCATGAAATGTTGGTTCCTCACTTCCATTTTGAGTTTCAGGCAGACAGTGACAAACTACGCCATGGATTCATTAAGGCTTGGGACAGAATTCACAAAGCTGACCCACATGAGTTGGGACCAAAGACCTCTCTACCGATGGAACCCTATTGCAATTGGGTCCGCATCCGTGCTCAGAAGTTAGGTATGCCGTACGAAGCTGTCAGACCTATCATTCTTGAATCTCCTGATGAAGATGGGGCTCCTCCAACTATCCTCCCTCCTCAGATACCCACTGATTTTGACACAATGAAGAGATCTTGGGCGCAGCTAAAGGAAGAACGGGATTTCTATCGGGAAAAGTTCAACGAGCAGGAACGGAAGGTCCAGAGGCTGACTAAGCAATTGGAAGAGGAGCGGGTCCTGAATAACTACATCCGCACCGAGAAGAGGAGGCCATGGGAGCACTGATGGGCTTTGGATGTTTCCTTTTTACAGCTTTTATTTCCTTTTCAGTATTTTTCATTCTTGTAATTCCTAAGGGCAAGTTGTTGAACAATTTAAAATTTGAATCTAATGAAGTGTGTTTTCCTTTTGTCTACAAAGTTGAATCTTGTTTGTCTTTGAAAACATAAAACATATGCATCTCATTGCACCATATGCATAGCAGGTACCCTATTTCACAGGTTGCTTAATCTCCTTCGTTGTTTATTTTGAACAGTCATCATGAATCCAGACTCATCCAGTGAGCAAGCAATCAAGGCCCTTCAGGCCCAAAGTGCCCAGTTCCAAGAAATGGTCCTGAGCCTGGCCCAAGGTCAGCAAGAGTTGAAGACTCTACTCCTGAAGAAGAAGAAGAAAAAGAGGACTGCGTTATTCAACACAGGACGCAGATTTGGGAACACACTCCATAATGAAGCTGATCCAGCTACTTCTTCTGCTTAGAAAGACAGTCCCCAAGGGGGAGGAGCTCCTAGTCATGCAGTCTCTGACAACGAGACGGACTATAATGACGAACAATACCCACCTGCTGCTGACAGATACAAACAATTAGAGGACTGCTTGAGCGCCATGGAGATTCAGAATGTGCCGGGACTGGATTTCGGAGATTTGGGGTTATCTTCTGGGGTAGTAATCCCACACAAGTTTAAGGCGCCTGCCTTTGCCAAATACGACGGGGCTTCCTGTCCAAAGCTGCATCTAAGGTCGTACGTAAGGAAGATCCAACCTTACACGACAGATAAGAACCTTTGGATTCACTTCTTCCAAGATAGCCTTTCGGGGTCACAACTTGAGTGGTTCTACCAACTAGATGGAACTAGCATCTGACACTGGGAAGATTTGGCAACCGCATTTTACAGACAATATCAATACAATTCTGATCTCGCTCCTACGCGTACCCAACTTCAGGGTATGTCTCTAGGAACAGGCGAAGGGTTTAAAGAATATGCACAAAAATGGAGAGATTTGGCTGGCAGGGTGCAGCCTCCATTAACTGATCGTGAGCTGGTTGATATGTTTCTAGGGACTTTGTCTGGTCCGTTTTTCAATCATTTGGTTGGTAACTCCTCCGCTGGGTTTACGGATTTGATTCTGACGGGAGAAAGAATTGAAGCTGGCATCAGGTCAGGAAAGATACAAAAAGCTGCCTCTACAAGTACTGAGAAAAGGCCTTTCATGAAAGAAGCAAGTGCAGTCTATGGTCCTAGAAGACAAGTCAAGCCAGAAAGTCGCCAAGCCGTCAATGCTTTGGTCATTTCAAAACCTGTTGCTGCTCCTCAGCAGTACAATCAACAAAGAGGTGAAAGGCCCAAGAGGCAGTATACTCGACTGAGTATGACCTTGTCACAAATCTTACCACAACTGTTATCAACCAACTTGGTGACCATCAAAGAAGCGCCAAAGGTCGTGAATACTGCATCTCCTAAGTATAACCCAAATGCCCGTTGTGCTTATCATTCCGATAGCCCCGGGCACACTACTGACGATTGCTGGGCCCTGAGAAATAAAGTGCAAGACCTTATCGACGCAAAGGAAATTCAGTTTGAAGCGCCTGAGAGACCAAATGTTGTAACCGCTCCTATGCCCCAGCATAGAGTAAATGCCATTGAGGAAGATTCGTATGTTGTTTCGGTGAATGATGTTGCTACCCCTCTTTTGACTATTAAGAGGAACTTACTACTAGCCGGTTTATTTCCGGGTTGTGGCGAGGGTTGCCTCATGTGTGCTGTTATCCCTACCGGTTGTCCACTGCTGAGATCAGGCATCCAAAGCCTGATGGACAGCAAAGAAATTCTGTTCAAGAAAACTGCTGTTCCATTTGTTTCCGCTGAAGAAGTATCTGTTGTCACAATTTACAATCCTACCAAAGCTTCCCCGAGGAAGCCAGTCCAAATTATGTCTGTTGCACCCATTACTATTACTGTTTTGGGGCCTCTCCCCTATGAGTCCGATAAAGCTGTCCCATGGCATTATGGGGCCGACGTGTATGTGCTTGGGGTGAAGCAGGAGTTCAACACCAATACCAGTATCAGTAGCATCACTGGTCCCGCCAAGATTACCCGCAGTGGCAGGCTTTTCTCGCCTGACATTGCACCGCCAGTTATCCGAAAACCTCTAACCATCACACCCGCAAGTGTGCATGTTCCGAATCAAGTTCCTGTGTCCACTACCGCCGCCGAGTCCTCTGATACTCGGGGCAAAGAAGTTGCTACCGATTTGCCTGCCAGGACGGAGGCACCAAAAAAGACTATTGTTGAAGCCTCCCAACAAGAAATGGAGGAAATCCTTAAAATCATTAAAAAGAGTGACTTTAATGTTGTTGAACAGTTGGGGCATACCCCCTCCAAAATCTCTATGTTATCATTGCTGCTATGCTCAGAGGCCCATGCAAAAGCCCTGATTTCATTTATGAAAACGGCCCATGTGCCGCAAGAGACCTCCGCGGATCAATTCACTGACTGTGTGGCCAATTTGACAGCCGACAATGGTTTGGGGTTCTCAGATGCTGACCTCACCACTAAGGGGAAAAATCACAATGATGCCCTGCATGTTTCCATAGAATACAGAGGCACTACTCTCGCACACGTGTTGGTGGATACCGTTTCTTCCCTGAATGTTTTGCCTAAGAAGGCATTGGATCGCTTGGACTGTGAGGGCCTGGAATTGAAACCTAGTAATATCATTGTTAGAGCCTTCGACGGTTCTAAGAGGATGGTGCACGGTGAAGTAGACATTCCTATTCGTGTGGGTTCCCAAGTCTTCGACTCAACATTCTATGTGATGAATATTCATCCATCTTATTCCTGCTTGTTGGGTCGACCCTAGATTCACAAGGCTGGGGCAGTAACATCCACTCTACACCAGAAGCTCAAATACCCTGTCAAAGGGAAGATTGTTACTGTGCAGGGTGAGGAGGAATACATGGTTAGTCACTTGAATTCATTCCGGTATATTGAGATGGACGGGGAGTTTATTGAAACCCCCTTTCAGCATTTTGAGGAGGTACCTCCAATTTTGGCATCAGCTGAAACAGTGGTTAAAGAAGACTTTCCATTGAAGATGGCGTCCTTGAAGGATGCCCGGGCTGTAATCGAGAAAGGCAATTGTGCAAACTGGGGTCAGCTTCCTGACTTCACTCAAAAGAACGACAAGTTTGGGCTGGGCTTTACTGCAGAGGCTCAGAGGGCTGTGCGTAAGGAAAAGATCAGAAAGGCTCCAGTGTTTATCACCATTCCAAGGGTGAATGCTATCGAGGAGGATGTAGAGGAAGCAGAGTTTGACAGTTGGATCTATCCGACCACCAGCAACGGACCAAGCAACTGGACGGCAAAGGATTTTACACCTATCACATTTGTCACGCAGTAATTAACTCTTTTGATTTTCAATTTGTAACAAACAATATGTTAAAACTTTGTTGGCTCGGTGTCCTACCCGGGGCATCGTAGCTCCATTTGTGAGGGCTTTTTTGTATGACATTTCCATATATCATCAATCAAAACATTGGATGTTTGTTGCATTTCAAATCTTGTGCTCTTTTTCTTTCTGTGTTATATATTGCAAAACAGCTATATTTACACACACTTACTTATACAGGTTTCAATCCACTCTGGATCTCACTGGTAACGGCTCTGCTACCACCAGTTATGACTTCGAGAATCCGATCAACTTGGCTGAGGACGAAGGTGAAGATGATTGCGAAGTGCCTGGTGAACTCGCAAGACTGCTGCTTCAAGAAGAGAGGGCCATTCAGCCGCATGAAGAGCCGGTGGAAACAGTGAACCTGGGTACTGAGACAGATAGGAGAGAGGTCAAGATTGGTGCCAATCTAGAGTTCAGCGTGAAGCAACGATTGATCCAGATGCTACATGATTACATGGAGATATTTGCTTGGTCCTACGAGGACATGCCTGGTTTGGATGCCGACATTGTAGTTCACCACCTGCCAACCAAGAAACACTGCCCTCCAGTAAAGCAAAAGGTCTGCCGCATGCGTCCCGAGATATCCGAAAAGATCAAGGCTGAGGTTATGAAGCAATTCGATGCCGGGTTTCTTGCAGTGACCTCTTACCCTCAGTGGGTTGCTAATGTGGTGCCAGTGCCAAAGAAGGACGGTAAAGTCAGAATGTGTGTCGACTACAGGGATCTAAACAGGGCAAGCCCCAAGGATGATTTTCCTCTACCTCACATCGATGTTCTTGTTGACAATACTGCTCAACATAAGGTGTTCTCCTTCATGGATGGTTTTTCAGGGTATAATCAGATCAAGATGGCTCCGGAAGATATGGAAAAGACTACCTTTGTGACTTAGTGGGGCACCTTCTGCTACAAGGTCATGCCGTTCGGGTTGAAAAATGCTGGGGCAACCTATCAACGTGCCATGGTTGCTTTATTTCATGATATGATCCATCATGAGATTGAGGTATATGTTGATGACATGATTGCAAGGTCCCAAACTAAGGAGGAGCACCTTGATCATTTGAGGAAACTGTTTGACCGATTGAAGTTATACAAGCTGAGGTTGAATCCCAACAAATGCACCTTTTGGGTGAGGTCCGGAAAATTGCTAGGTTTCATTGTAAGTGACAAAGGTATTTAGGTGGACCCTACCAAAGTAAAAGCCATACAAGAGATGCCAACTCCAAAGACAGAGAAAGAAGTCAGAGGCTTCCTGGGACGACTGAATTACATTGCCCGATTCATCTCACATCTGACTGCTACTTGTGAGCCAATCTTCAAATTACTGAAGAAAGATCAAGTAGTACGCTGGAACAATGAATGTCAGGCTGCCTTTGAAAGGATAAAGGAATATCTCCAAGAGCCACCCATTCTTATGCCACCAGTGGAAGGAAGACCTCTGATACTATACTTAACAGTGCTTGATAATTCAATGGGGTGTGTGCTGGGGCAGCATGACGAGTCTGGTCGAAAAGAGCACGCTATTTATTACCTGAGTAAAAAGTTTACCGACTGTGAGTCTCGTTACTCACTGCTTGAGAAAACTTGCTACGCTCTGGTATGGGCTGCTCGTCGGCTGAGACAGTATATGCTGACTCACACTGCTTTTTTGATTTCAAAGATGAATCCCATCAAGTACATATTCGAAAAGCCTGCTCTGTCTGGAAGAATAGCAAGATGGCAAATGATCTTAACAGAATATGATATCCAGTATACAACTCAGAAAGCAATTAAAGGAAGTGTACTGGCAGATCATTTGGCACACCAACCTGTGGACGATTACCAATCATTGAACTTTGATTTTCCGGACGAAGACATCATGGTGGTAACTGACTGTGAAGTACCTGGACCGGATGAAGGACCTGAGGTGGGATCCCGATGGTCTATGCATTTTGACGGAGCCTCCAATGCTTTGGGTAACGACGTCGGCGCTGTAATCATATCTCCCAAAGGAACTCATACTCCGCTCACCGCCCGATTGTGTTTCAACTGCACCAACAACATGGCAGAATATGAGGCATGTATCATGGGTCTACAAGCTGCAATCGACTTAAGGATCAAATTTCTGAGTGTCTTCGGAGATTCCGCTCTCGTGATCAATCATATCAAAGGTGAGTGGGATACGAAACACCCAAATCTTATTCCTTACAAGGAGTATGTGTTGACCCTGCTTCCCCACTTTGAAGAGATAACTTTTGAGCACTTCCCAAGAGAGGAGAATCAGCTAGCGGACGCACTAGCTACGATGTCTTCAATGTTCAAAGTTAAATGGGACAATGAGGCTCCCGGGATCATTATCTGGAAGTTGGACGAACCGGCATACTGCTGCGATCTTGAGGCCGAAAAGGTGATTGAAAAACCCTGGTATCATGAGGTGAAGAGGTACTTGGAAGCTCAGGAATACCCTGAAGGTGCATCTGTCAATGACAAGAAGTTCATGAGGAGGTTTTCGGCAAAATTCTTCCTCAGCAACGGCATTCTCTACAAACGGAATCATGATTCAACTCTACTGCGTTATGTGGATAAGGCTGAAGCAGAGAAGATCATGATAGAACTGCATGAAGGTACATTTGGGACACATTCCAGTGGACACACCATGGCAAAGAAAATCCTTAGGGCAGGATATTTCTGGTCCATAATGGAAGCCGATTGTTACCAACACTCTCGAACTTGTCACAAATGTCAGATCTATGCTGACAAGGTGCACATCCCTCCGGTTCCTCTGAACGTTCTGACGGCACCTTGGCCTTTTGCAATGTGGGGCATCGATATGATCGGTGAGATCCGACCGACGGCATCCAATGGGCATCGCTTCATCTTGGTGGCGATCGATTACTTCACGAAATGGGTTGAGGCAGCTTCCTACGCAACGGTAACCAAGAGCGTCGTGGCACGTTTCATCCGGCATAACCTGATCTGTCGGTACGGCGTCCCGGAAAGAATCATTACGGACAATGGTACCAATCTCAACAACAAGATGATCACTGAACTCTGCGAATAATTTAAGATACAGCACCACAACTCTTCTCCTTACCGGCCGAAGATGAATGGGGTTGTAGAGGCAGCTAATAAGAATATCAATAAAATTGTGCAGAAGATGACAGTGACCTATAAAGATTGGCACGAAATGTTACAGTTTGCTCTTCATGGGTACCGTACCTCAGCAAGGACGTCAACCGGGGCGACTCCTTTCTCCTTGGTCTATGGCATGGAGGCAGTCTTGCCAATTGAAGTCCAGATACCCTCTCTCCGGATAATGAAGGATGCAGACTTGAGTGAAGATGACTGGATCCAGACTCGACTTGATCAATTAAACCTGATTGACGAAAAGAGACTTACCGCTATCTGTCATGGTCAGACGTATCAAAAACGGATGATCAGGGCATTTAACAAGAAAGTCAGACCACAAGAGTATCAAGTTGGGGACCTGGTAATCAAACGCATCATTCTTCCTCAAAGTGATCCCCGGGGCAAATGGACCCCTACATACGAAGGGCCATTTGTGGTTAAACATGTGTTCTCAGGAGGAGCCATGATCCTAACCACCATGGATGGTGACGACCTTCCTCACCCCGCCAATGCAGACATAGTAAAAAGATACTACGCATGAATAAAAGACCCGCTAGGTTGACATACCTAGGCAAAAATAAGGGCTTCCCGGCGAACCAAAAGGGTTCGGGCAAAAATAAGGGATGAAATGAAAAAAATTTGTACACCTGGCAAGTCGAAAACCTGAAAGGGCGGCTTGGGCAAAAATGGGTATCCCGGTGGACTGAAATAAAGAGCACCTCTGGAAGCTGCCAGTTTATGGGTGACAATCTTATCTCGTGGCACAGCAAGAAGCAAGCAACAATTGCACTTTCCACAACAGAAGCTGAGTATATATCTGCTGCTGGATGTAGTTCTCAGATGATTTGGATGAAAAGTTAGCTAGAAGATTTTAATCTTTATGAAAGTAAGATTCATATCTTCTGTGACAATACTTCTGCTATTTGTCTTTCTAAAAATCCAATTTTACATTCTAAAGCTAAACATATTGAAATTAAATATCATTTTATAAGGGACTACATTCAGAAGGGAATTTTATATTTAAACTTTGTAAAAACAGACCATCAATGGGCTGATATTTTTACCAAACCCCTTTCAGAAGATAAATTTAAATTCACTTTGAAAAATATTTGTATGGAATTATGTCCTGAATAAAATTGTATTTATCTTCTGTGTTTGACTTCAGAATGTTCTGAAATGAATATTCTGATTAATAACTCTTTAGAAGTTAGAAGAGAAGTTACATCAGAAGCTATATGTAAAGTTATGGAATGTTCTAACGTTTCATTTCAAGTATAGCTCAGAAGTTCATTAGATCAAACAGTTGTCCCATGCAACCTTCAGGAGATGAACACTTGGTGTGTTTCTGAAAGGTCACGCGTGCTAAGCTATTGACGTCGTTCTAGGTAACTGTTATGATTTGATTAAAATATCACGCTTTCCCCTTACTTTTCAATTTTATTAAATGCTAAGTCATGATTAGATTCTTTTTATTTAAATTTTATTAAATACTCTTTTTTACAGTTTTATTTTTTAACCTATTTCTGAAAAGTCTTCATATAAATACCTTTGTAAAAACCCTTCTCACTTTTTACCTTCTCTTTCAAAACTCAAACGCTTCTGTGTATTTTTCTCTGAAACCCATTTTTCTTCTCTCAACCTAAGTGCTCCAATGGCTTCCTCCTCTACTCATTCTGAGAACACCCATTCTGAGAAATACATCATTCCTGAGAGAACCACTCTCATTCCAGTGGATAGCTTAGAGGTTATAAGTGAATTAATGGTGGATTTTGAGAATCTTAAAGCTAATGGTTTTGATTTTCTTCCTATTGTTGAGTTTCAAGGTTGGGGAAACTTTTTTGACCGTCTAGTTGGTCCTGTTTTTCCACACCTTGTTAAAGAATTTTAGATACACGCAATTGCTTCTCCAAAGGTCATCCTCTCATTCGTGATGGGTAAGGAAATATCCATTACTGAAAACCTCATCAGGAAACTTATAGGTTTTAAAGGAACTGGAGTAACTGGAATCTCTAGTAACAGAATGGAAATGTCAAAGGTTTATGCAGAAATTTTTACAAATGGGCAAGGATCTTCTAAAGTCAGATATTTGAAAAATAAGTACAAGATATGGGCAAGAATAATCCATGGTTGCATTCATCATAGGAAGGAAAGTAGCTCTCCAGACTATATAAATGCTGATCAACAATACTTGTTGTTCTGTCTTGGAACAAATATTAATATTGATTTACCCTATCTCTTGTTTGATCATCTCTGGGCTCATGTCAAAGAAACGAGAGAAGCAGAAAGAATGAAGAACCCTAAATCCAAAAGGAATTGGATTCCAATGGGGAGACTGATTTCAGACATTCTGACTGAGAATGGTCTGGTTGCTCACCTGGATGAAGCAAATCTGCTGGGGGAGTTAGAGCCTACTTGTGGAAAGGCTCTGACTGGAAAGAACTTGGTGAAGAGGAAAATTATTGACAAACTGCTGATTGAACCAACTCCTTTTGTTTCAGCAACTGTTAAGAGAAGGAGGATACCAATTGCTGATTTTCCACTGTTCAACTCAGGAGATCACCCTCGCATCATCCTACATTACATTCAAATTTGTAAATAAAGTGGAACAGCCATTGATCCTGCTTGGCTTCAAGGAAGACATGAAGCTGCTTCAGACGTTGTTCTTCAGCAACCATTGAAGAGGAAAGCAGTTGAAGGACCTTCTGCCAGACCTCAGAAGAAGAAGAAAATATCAGGTACACCTGCTAAAACTATTTTTGTTTATGATTCTGAAAATATATCTACATCTGCTGAACTACAAACCTTAGGAGACATAGATGTTGATATGACATGACCATACCATCTGACCCTCTTGCTGAAAATCCTCAAAGAGATCAAGTTTTGTCAGATTTGAGTGATTTTGACTCTGATGATTTTTCTGAAACCCAAACAGAACCATCCCAATCAGAACCATTTTAAACACCTGCTGAAAACCTTTCTAGGCCTCCTCCCAAACCTTTATCACCTAGACCTACTGGATGGTATGATGCTGGGTCTTGGAGAATACCAAGAATCAATGAACCTCTGGCCATTCTAAAGCCACCATTCAACCTACCTTCTGAAAACATATTTGCCTTAAATAGAACACAAACACAAAATCCTAACCCAACTGCTAACAACACCATAATCATTTCACCTGACATCACACCACCCACATCTCCACAACTTCCAACTCCTAACTCACCAGTGATTTCACCTCCTCACATTCTAGAACACCAAACTCATGAACCATCAGAAACACATGAACCCTCTGAAACTCATACACCATCTGAACCTCATGATCAATCAGCAACTCCTGACCCTTTTGAACAACCTAACCAATCAACAACACATGAACAATCAGAAAATCATGAACCAGCTGACTTTCTGAAAATTGTAGTTGATTTTGAATCTCTACAATTTCTGAAAAACAAAACCTTCAAAAAGGTTGTTCCAAAACCTGTTCATCCAGATGTAAATATATTTTTTCAGAATTTTTTAACAGAAGTTCAAGCTTGGTTGGACCTGCTGAAGGAAGACAACATCAGAAGTGTGAACCTAGCAGTAACAGATCTTCTGTGGGAAACATTCAGAAGAACCTTAGATGCTGAGTCACTGAAGTTGCAAGACTTATGTCACTCTCAGGTGATTGAGAACTTATCCAAACATCTGCATGCCTTCCAGTCAGAAGCTGCATATATTTGGAACAAGAAGTCTTCTCTTATGATTGTTGATGCTCCAGCTGATCAAATGGACATTTTAGAAGATGAATCTGAAGATGCCTCTGACGATTCAAATCCTCTGGCAATTGTTCTATTTAATCAAACTTCTGCTAAAGCAGCACCTGAACCTGTGCCAACTCTTGTGATGGATCTGGGCACTCTGCTTTCAACTTTTGTTCGTTCTGACTCAACGGTTGCTTCTCCAAAGGCTGTGTCTGCTGAAGCTTCTTCATCCTCTGATCCTACTTTACTTGTAATGGATACTCTGAATGAGCTTAAGAGGGATAACGAAGTTATTCATGAGCGCTTGGACAAGCAAGATCAGACAAACCAAGAAATCAGAAGCTGGATGATGAAACAAGAGGAATTTGCATTTGAGATCAAGAATCTTCTTATGGCCCTTGTTTCTAAGAAATCTTAGTGTCATTTTGTTTCTTGTTTTTGTTTGTTGTTTTGTTGAACCACTGAATCTTTTATTAATTTTTTTTTCCTTTTACGCTCTTCAACTATTTTTATATACTTTTTGATTATGCAAAAAAGGGGGAGAAAATGAGTATTTTGATCTAATCTATGATTAACAGTTATGGGACTAAGTCTCAAACATTATAACAAAATACAAGATTTCTTTCTAACAAAATACTAGTTTAAGTCTTAGTGGTGTGAGTCACTTGTAAGATTACTTGTGCATTGTTAGTCACAACAGTTGTTGTGTGATTGTAATCAATTGATTATAGTGAATTAAGTCCTTGTTGAGAAAGGCGAAATCACCTTGGTGGATGGACTGGAGTAGTTTGAGTTCAAACGAACTAGGATAAAAATAACCGTGTCTTTCCATTATTGTTGAGCCTTTAAGAAAAAGAAAAAGAGAAACTTATTCAACCCCCCCCCCCCCCCTTCTAAGTGTTTTCTCACCCTTCATTCTTCAGTATTGATCTCGTGACAGTAAGCTGGTTCGTCCATCCACTCAATGGTGATCTGGGGAGTCTCGTTACCCCACTTGAGTTTAAACATGGATGAGATAGTGGCTAGCGCGTCCGCTAGTTGATTTTCCTCTCGTGGAAAATGCTCGAAGGTAATTTCCTCGAAATATGGGATCAATGTCAACACATGTTCTTTGTAGGGGATGAGGTTAGGGTGTTTTGTATCCCATTCTCCTTTGATTTAACTGATGACTAAGGCTGAATCCCCAAATACAATTAAGGACTTGATTCCCAAATCTATGGCAGCTTTGAGACCAAAGATACACGCTTCGTATTCCGCCATGTTATTTGTACAATTGAAGCAAAGTCTTGCAGTGAAGGTAGTATAACATCCTTTAGGGGATATGATTACAACACCTATGCCACTGCCGAGTGTGTTGGAGGCTCCGTCAAAAACCAAGGTCCATCGAGATCCTTGTTCAGGTCCGTCATATGGTTTAAGTTCTTCACAGTTGTTTACCATCATGATGTCTTCATCTGGGAATTTGAATTTCATGGACTGATAGTCATCCACATCTTGATGAGCAAGGTGATCGGCTAGCACACTGCCCTTTATTTCTTTTTGGGTAGTGTAATGAATGTCGTATTCAGTCAGAATCATCTTCCATCTTGCTATTCTCCCAGAGAGGGCAGGCTTCTTGAATATGTATTTAATTGGATCCATCTTGGATATCAATAAGGTAGTATGGGTCAACATATACTGTCTTATCCGACGAGCAGCCCATGCCAGAGCGCAACAAGTTTTCTCGAGTAGTGAATATCTTATTTCACAGTTGGTAAACGTTTTTCTCAGGTAATAAATAGCATGCTCTTTTCGGCCAGACTCGTCATGCTGCCCCAGCACACACCTCATTGAATTTTATAAAACAGTTAGATACATGATCAACGGCCTTCCCTCGACGGGCGGAATCAAAACAGGAGGCTCTTGAAGGTACTCTTTGATCTTGTCGAAGAAATCTTGGCACTCATCATTCCATTTTACTACTTGATCTTTCTTCAGTAATTTCAAGATTGGTTCACAAGCAGCGGTCAAGTGAGAAATGAATCTGGCAATGTAGTTTAGCTGTCCTAAGAATCCTCTGACTTCCTTCTCAGTACGAAGAGAAGACATTTCTTGTATTGCTTTTACCTTGGCAGAGTCAACTTCGATACCTTTACCGCTGACGACGAAGCCTATGAGTTTACCGGACCTCACCTCAAATGCGCATTTATTCGGGTTCAACCTCAGCTTGTATTTCTTTAGTCTCTCAAATAGTTTCTGTAAATGGTCAAGATGTTCCTCTTCAGTTTGAGATCTTGCTATCATGTTATCCACATAGACCTCTATTTCGTGATGGATCATATCATGAAATAGAGCTACCATGGCGCGCTGATAAGTTGCCCCAGCATTCTTCAACCCGAACGGCATAACCTTGTAACAGAATGTGTCCCACTGTGTGACGAAGGTTGTTTTCTCCATGTACTCAGGTGCCATTTTGATTTGATTGTAGCCTGAGAAACCATCCATGAATGAAACACTTTATGCTGTGTGGTATTGTCAACCAGAATATCGATATGGAGAAGCGGGAAATCATCCTTGGGGCTTTCCCTATTCAAATCTCGGTAATGAACACACATTCATACCTTGTCGTCCTTTTTAGGCACTGGAACAACATTGGCGACCCATTTTGGATAGGAGGTAACGGATAAGAATCCAGCGTTGAATTGTTTCATGACTTCAGCCTTGATCTTCTTTGACATGTCTAGCCGCATACGACGGACTTTCGGTTTTACCTGAGGGCAGTCTTCTTTTGTCGGTAGACGATGGACCATGATATCAACATCAAGTCCTAGCATGTCCTTGTACGACCAGGAAAAGACCTCAACATAATCATGTAGCAACTGAGTTAGATGCTTCTTGACATTGGGTTCCAGATTGGCACCCACCTTGACTTCTTTCTTGTCCTCTTCGGTACCTAGGTTAACTGTGTCCACTGGTTCTTCGTGGGGTTGTATGGTCTTTTCTTATTGTTGTAGTAACCTAGATAGTTCCCCTGGCACTTCACAATCTTCCTCACCTTCGTCTTCGGCTTGGTAGATTAGGTTTTCAGAGTCACAGTAGGCCATAGCAGAATTGTTACCCATGGGATCCTGAGTGGATGTAGATCTGCATTTTGAATGTGAGTGTGTGTAAGAGTATAACTATCTTTGAAAGAAAATAAAAATGTAGAAAAAGAAAGATAAAGAGCACAACGTTTTCATGCAAAAAAAACGTCCATGATTCATTGATGACATATGAAAATGAAGTAACAACCCTGACAAATGGACTGTTGTGCCTCGGGTAAGACACAAGGTTTTAAAAGTTTGAATTGTTTAAATATTACAGGTCCGACAAAAATTTAAAGACAATTACTATTGGATAAAAGTAATTGGGACAACATCTTTAGCTTCCCAGTTGGTGAGTCCTCCATTGATAGTTGGGAAAATCCATTCCTCCAGGTCGTAGCTGTCATCATCATCCTCCACTGCGTTGACTTCGGGGTTGCTGATCTTCAAAGGTGGTTCCCCGGCACGAGCACGACGTACAACTTTCTGGGCTCCTGAAGTGAAACCCAAACCAAATTTGTCAGATTTGTAAGGGGTATCCGGTAGTTGGCCCCAAATAGTACACCCACCTTCTTCGATCACTGCCTTGGCATCTTTCAGAGAAGACATCTTTAGCGGAGGTCTTGTAATCTTCAGGACTTGGGAAACAATCTTGGTAGCTACCACTGTCTGTGGGACTTCCTCAAAATTCCGAATTGGAGTTTCAATGAATTCACCATCCAATTCCATGTATCTGAAGGAGTTCAAGTGACTGATCATATATTCCTCTTCTCCATGGACAGTAATGATTATTCCTTTGGTTGGGTATTTCCGCATCTGATGTAATGTAGAGGTGACGACACCAGTGTTGTGAATCCATGGTCGACCCAATAAACAGGAATAGGAAGGGCGAATGTCCATCATGTAAAAAGTTGAATCAAAGGTTTGAGTTCCAACTTTTATTGGGATGTCCACCTCCCCATGCACCATCCTTTTCGATCCGTCGAAGGCCCTTACCACTATGTTGCTGGGTTTTAAGGTCAAACCTTCACAGTCGAGTCTATCCAAAGCTTTCTTAGGCAGTACATTCAAAGATGAACCAGTATCAACCAGGACATGGGCCAAGGTTGTGCCCCTGCATTCAACAGAGACATGCAACACCTTATTGTGTTTCCTCCTGATCGCACTAAATCGCACTATGTTTCTGACTCAAATATCACATGTTTTCCTTAGTTTTTATTATCATTTTCTCGTATTATGTTCCTTTTTCCTTTGTTTTCAGGATTCTTGTCATTTCAGAGCCTTCTGTGAAGAAACGAGCCAAAACGCCAAGAAATTAGGGTTTTTCAAGATATTCTGCACTTATGGCGTTCAGCGCCGCGCTGGCTACAGGGAACGCGATGACGTGGCCCACTTTCACCCAGAGACCAACTGCCACGTTCCCATGATGTGGCAGTTCCAGCCACCGCGCCCGCGGCCACTGCTACCGCGCCCGCGGCCTTCACAAAAAGCTTCCCGCTCAAAAGAAGTTGAGGGGCATGCTGGTCTTTACGCATCTCAAGGATCCTCTATAAATAGTTTTCGATTTTCATTCTTTAGTTTCATCCAAGCTTAGTACAATCTTAAGCCATATACTATCAGTTTCTGTAAAGTAATAATCTCTTCACATCGGGGAGTTATTGTGGTGTAGATTGAGTTGTAATCGAGTCTTGGAGCACTTTGGTTGAAGTTTATCATACCAGCCTTACCATTCCGCAGATTTGTATCAGATTCAAGTCTCCGACTGGAGCAAGGTTCTATTTTATTGCATTTCTTTACTTATAATTGCTCTTACCATAGTCTACACGTTTTATAGACTCTAAATGCTCTTACCATAGTTTACACGTTTTATAGACTCTAAATGCTCTTACCATAGTCTACACGTTTTATAGACTCTAAATGCTCTTACCATAGTCTACACGTTTTATAGACTCTAAATGCTCTTACCATAGTCTACACGTTTTATAGACTCGCACTTATTATGTCTGGCTAAACTATAAAGGTTTGGATGTAATGATTGTCATCATGGTCGTGTTCCAATTATCATGCTAGTGAAAATACTCTGGGGATGTTTTGCTTTTAACTTAAGTCAATTATGTTTAAATGTTTATTGGGTAAGATCGAAAGCCGTCCAAACTAATGATACGACTTGATTATTATTTAACCAAACGAAAAGAGCGAAAGCCGTCAATTGGTTAAATAGGAATCATTGACCTTTTTAGAAAACGATTTTGAAACTATTTTCGGACGCGTTTGTAGGTTTGAAATCTGACTCTTGGTCAAAAGCCAAAAGTCTCTTTAAGTTAATCTTTCCAAGTAAAATTACTTTTCTGTTAAGTCAAAACTATCAATTTCTTAAAAATAGGTTTACCTCTTTAACGCGGAAGGCACCCTTTATATGTGACAATAAAGGAATTTAATTTAAAGAGTAAATTCGGTTCTTAGTAGTCAAAAGCTACAAGTTCCCGTTAAATTGATTCTTTGCTATCAATAGAAAATACTGCCCCATAAAGTAGTTTCATCTACGCATGACCGGACCAATATCTGATTACATGATTTACATTCCAACCTGTCTTTTAAACTGTTATTTACTTCGCTCATTTACTTTGTTGCACTGCACTCACATCAATATTCTTGTTCGCCTTAGATAAGCACCTTAGCAATAGAGTTGATAGATTGACAATTGGTCTCTGTGGTTCGATAATCTTATATATTACTTCGATAGGCTGTGCACTTGCAGTACTATATTTAGGCTATACGTTACACACCCCATCAAGTTTTTGGCGCCGTTGTCGGGGACCAACTTCGTCAAATTTCGTACCCTATTGTTATCCCGTTTAGACTAAGGCTATTCTAGCCGGTAGATGCGTAGAAATCGTAGCACCGGTAACCTAATAGATCCTTTAGTAGAACCTGAACGTTACGCTCGTGCCCGTCTTTTTATACGCAAGATAAGAAGAGCTATGGCAGAAGATCGTAACCAAAGACCACTCAAGGAATTCGCCCAACCATCTAACGAGGAACCTAGTTCTAGTATAGTAAACCCTGCTATAACTACCAACAACTTTGAACTAAAGCCCTCATTATTACAATTAGTACAACAAAACCAATTCGCTGGTCTCGCTACCGAGAACCCGAATCAACATTTAAAGGTATTTATCCAGTTAGCTGACACCCTTAAGGCAAATGGAGCCACACCCGAAGCTATCCGTTTAAGACTGTTTCCTTTTTCCCTTAGAGGTAAAGCTCACGACTGGTTAGACGCCCTTCCAACTAACTCAATAACAACTTGGGAAGACCTTAGGAGAGCTTTTCTTGCGAGGTATTTTCCACCAAGCAAGACCGCTATTCTTAGGAACCTGATCACTTGTTTCACCCAAAACCAAGGCGAATCACTTTTTGATGCTTGGGAGAGATATAAAGAACTTTTAAGAGCTTGTCCGCACCATGGCTTGGAGCAATGGTTAATCATACATACCTTCTATAATGGACTCCATTACAACACAAAGATGTCCATAGACGCTGCCGCTGGCGGAGCATTGATGAACAAACCTTACCCTGACGCTTGTGCCCTAATAGAGGACATGGCCCAAAACCACGCCCAGTGGGGATTAGAACGAGCGACAGTAGAGAAAAAGGAGAGCCATGGAGGAAAGCATGAGGTAAGTTGCATGGACATGATTAATGCCAAGATGGACGCCCTAGCTTTGAGAGTCGAGAACATGTCTCAAAACCCAACCACAGTAGCAGCAATCCAATCGGAATGCGAACTCTGTGGAACTCAAGGACATCAAACCGTTGACTGTAACCTTTTGAACGAATCTAGCTCAGACCAAGTTAACTATACCCAAGGGAACCCTTTCTCGAATACCTACAATCCTGGATGGAGGAACCACCCGAATTTCTCTTACAAAAACAATAACCCTATCCAAAATCCCGGACCTTCGAGACCTCAAGGATTCCAAACGCAAAAACAAAACCAACCTATGCAAATAGTGCCCCCAAGACCAAACCTTAAAGAAACCATAGACACCTTTATTCAGACTCAAACTCAGCAAAATAAGGAGTTTATGAACCAACACATTCACACGAACGAACTAGTTACTCAACTGGCAACCAAGTTTGACCAGATAATAACCCACACCAAAATGCTTGAGACTCAGATTTCCCAAGTAGCACAAAACACCTCTGTACAAGTTGCACCTGAAGGACAATTTCCTGGACAAACTCAACCAAATCCAAAAGGCCAAGCAAATTCTATCACCTTAAGAAGTGGAACTGCTTATGAAGGGCCTAGAAATCCTAACTTAAGCACATCAGAAAAACCTATGGAAGATGCTACACCTAAAGACCAGGTAGAGGAACCAGAGAAACCAGAAAAGCAATCAAAACCAGAACCAGGGAGTAACACTCAACAACCTTATAAACCACCTATTCCGTTCCCACAGAGGCTGAAAAACACCAAAGTAGAAAACCAGTACCAAAAGTTTATTAAGGTAATAGAGAAACTCCATGTAGAGATTCCTTTTACTGAAGCTATAACCCAGATACCATCATATGCTAAGTTCTTGAAAGATATTTTGACCAATAAACGGCGACTCGATGATCCCAAGCCTTTAGAATGTCATTCTATATCCGAAAATAAACTCGCCAAGAAAGATAAAGACCCTGGAAGTTTTTCTATCCCTTGCATCCTAGGTAACCATATGATAGACAAAGCATTTTTAGACTTAGGAGCAAGCGTAAGTCTGATGCCTCTGTCCGTCTGTAAGAGGTTAAAATTAGGAGAACTTCAACCTACTAAGATGTCCTTACAACTAGCTGATAGATCTGTCAAATATCCTATGGGTATTTTAGAAGACATACCTGTCAAGATTGGTCAGTTGTACATTCCGACCGACTTTGTCGTAATGGATATTAAAGAAGATGAAGACATCCCAATCCTCTCAGGAAGACCATTCCTATCGACCGCCAGAGCTATAATAGATGTTAAGAAAGGGAAACTGACTTTCGAGGTAGGAGATGAAAAGATTGAGTTCATTTTATCAAAGTTTCTAATGGCACCAGTGATAGGAGATGCGTGTTATGCCATCGACGTCATTGACGAATGTGTAAATGAGCTCGAACAAAACGAATCTTTAATCAAATTACCATCAACCCCTATTTTAGAGGATGACGGATTTAAGAGTATCGAACCGTACATTGACGACAACCTTTTCGAATGCTTAGCTCTTACCCCTGACCCTATGCCGCGTACTGAGAAACCCACTATAGAACTTAAGGAACTACCCAAGAATCTAAGATATGAGTTTTTGGATGAGGAGATGAATAAACCTGTTATAATTAGCGCCGCTCTAAACCAAATAGAAACAAATCAACTCTTAGATACCTTGCGAAAATATCCCTCAGCTTTAGGGTATAAAGTTTCAGATTTAAAAGGTATAAGCCCATCTGTATGCATGCATTGGATTATGCTAGAAGAAGATTCAAAACCCTCAAGAGAACATCAAAGAAGAATAAACCCTATCATGAGTGATGTAGTCAGGAAAGAAGTTCTTAAGTTATTAGAAGCTGGTATCATATACCAAATTTCGGATAGTGAATGGGTAAGCCCAGTCCATGTGGTACCCAAGAAAGGAGGTATCACTGTTCTGGAAAATGAGAAAGGTGAGCATGTGGCAAAACGAACAGAAGGAGGATGGCGTATGTGTATAGATTACAGAAAGTTGAATAAGGCAACGAGAAAAGACCATTTCCCTCTCCCATTTATAGATCAGATGCTTGAACGTCTAGCAAGACACTCATATTTCTGCTATCTTGATGGGTATTCGGGGTTTTTCCAAATCCCTATTCACCCAGAGGACCAAGAAAAAACCACATTTACTTGCCCTTATGGAACATTCGCTTATAGACGAATGCCCTTTGGACTCTGTAATGCACCTGCCACTTTCCAACGTTGTATGATGTCAATTTTCGCAGACTACCTAGATGGAATTATGGAAGTATTTATGGACGATTTTTCAGTGTGTGGGTTTGATTTCAAAAACTGCCTCTCAAACTTAGAGAAAATCTTAAAAAGATGTGTGGAAGTAAACCTTGTGTTGAATTGGGAAAAGTGCCACTTTATGGTAAATGAAGGGATAGTCTTGGGACACATTATTTCTGAAAGAGGTATAGAAGTTGATAAGGCCAAGATAGAAGTTATAGAAAACCTAAACCCACCTAAGACCGTTAGGGAAGTAAGAAGTTTTCTAGGACATGCCGGGTTCTACCGACGTTTCATCAAGAATTTTTCCGGAATAACAAAACCTTTAACTAACTTATTGATGAAGGATGTCGAGTTTGAATTCGACCAAAAATGTCTTGAGGCCTTTGAAGTTTTAAAGCAAGCTCTTATTTCAGCACCTATCATAAGACCACCTGATTGGACACAACCCTTTGAAATCATGTGCGATGCTAGTGATTTCGCTGTAGGAGTTGTACTAGGGCAAAGAAAAGACAAGAAATTGCATGCTATTTACTACGCTAGTAGAACACTAGACGCTGCCCAGCTAAATTATACAACCACAGAAAAGGAATTGCTAGCCGTAGTTTTTGCTATCGATAAATTTCGATCTTATTTGGTGGGAGCAAAAATAATAGTATACACAGATCATGCAGCAATCCAGTACTTGTTAAGTAAGAAAGATGCTAGGCCTAGATTGCTCAGATGGGTTCTTTTACTCCAAGAATTTGACTTGGATATTAAGGATAAAAAAGGAGCTGAAAACTTAGTAGCTGATCATCTCTCTAGGTTAGAACACCTTAAACCTGAACTTATACCTATAGACGATCACTCTACTTATGAAAGATTAATAGCTGGGATAAACTCAACTGAAGAAGAGACCTATGAGGAAATCTCAACCTTGAACAACATACCATGGTACGCAGATATTGTGAATTATCTGGCCGCTGATATCATACCCCCTGACTTAAGCTACCAACAGAAGAAGAAGTTTTTTAGTGATGTTAAACACTTCTTTTGGGATGAACCCCTCCTATTCAAAAGAGGAATAGATAATATATTCAGACGATGTGTGCCGGAAGAAGAAGTAGGCAACGTCATTAAACATTGTCATGCTGCACCTTATGGTGGACATGCAAGCACATCTAAAACATGCGCCAAAATATTTCAAGCAGGTTTTTATTGGCCTACTGTACGGCGCGATGTCCACACTTACATTACAAAATGTGACCGATGCCAACGCACTGGGAACATCTCAAGACGTGATGAAATGCCTTTAAGTAACATCCAAGAAGTGGAAATATTTGATGTCTGGGGTATAGATTTCATGGGACCTTTTCCTTCCTCAATGGGTAACAAGTATATCCTAGTAGCTGTCGATTATGTCTCAAAGTGGATAGAAGCTGTTGCATCACCCACAAACGATACCAAGGTAGTTATCAAACTGTTTAAGAATATTATTTTTCCTAGGTTTGGAACCCCGAGGTTAGTCATAAGTGATGGAGGATCGCATTTTATATCTAAGATATTTGACA
The DNA here is from genome assembly GCA_948472305.1 of Vicia faba. NCBI lineage: Eukaryota > Viridiplantae > Streptophyta > Magnoliopsida > Fabales > Fabaceae > Vicia > Vicia faba. The sequence continues at coordinate 558,328,659 of OX451738.1, read as the reverse complement.
AGCTTCTAAGCAAATACGGAGTAAAACATAGAGTAGCAACACCATATCACCCGCAAACCAGTGGCCAAGTAGAAGTATCGAATAGGGAGATTAAGCAGATCCTAGAGAAAACCGTATCATTATCCAGAAAAGACTGGTCTGGAAAACTTAAAGACGCCTTATGGGCTTATAGAACGGCTTATAAAACCCCTATTGGAACGACTCCTTATCAATTGGTTTATGGAAAGTCCTGTCATTTACCCTTCGAACTAGAACATAAAGCCTATTGGGCCATTAAATCCTTGAATCTAGATTACCTAAAAGCCGGAGAAAAACGTATCTTGGACATTCACAAGCTGGAAGAGCTTCGCTTGAATGCCTATGAGAATGCCATCATATATAAGGAAAGAACCAAGATGTGGCATGATAAAAAGATCATCAAGAAAGATTTCAACATTGGTGACCCTGTTCTCCTATTTAACTCAAGGTTACGACTTTTTCCTGGTAAGCTTCGTTCAAGATGGACAGGTCCATTTGAAGTGTCAAAAGTTCTAAAGTCTGGAGCAGTAGAAATCAAAAACAATTCATGCGCTCCATTTGTGGTAAATGGACAAAGACTGAAGCTATACAAAGGAGGCGATTTGCCTGTTGACTACTCTAGTCATATTCTTATAGACCCACCAATACCCACATAAAGTAAGATCTAATCGTCAAGCTAAAGACGTTAAACAAGCGCTGCATGGGAGGCAACCCATGGTTTATTCTTAATTTTATCTTATTAATTTATATATTTTTATCTGGACTAATTTCTTGTGTTTATATTTTCAGGATGCATTACCCCGATGGTATGGTTGTGATTTTCAGGGATGAAGCACAAAAAGCCCGATTTGCTACCTTATCTGCTAGACCTATGGTACCCACTAGGTACCCCGATCAGAGCTGCATGGAGGCACTCGGGATTGAGCCAAGTATTAGGTATCTGTGCAACCAACTTGGCTGGGATTCTTACGCTGATGATGTCCACAAAACCTACAGGAACCTTACTCTGGAGTTTCTTAGCTCTGTGGATTATAACCCACGGGTGGGTGAAGGAGATGAGCGAGGATGCCTAAGTTTCAGATTGTTTGGTACCGAGTATACCTTGACCATCAAAGAATTTGGGGATTTGCTTGGTTTCCAAACTGGACCGACCGCTATCACTGAGTTTCCATTGAGTTACTATATGGACAGAGATATTGATAAATTTTGGCAGGACATTACTGATAGAGCCAGCCTTGACCCCTCTACCCAGCTGTCCAGGAAGATCCACAACCCGGCTTTCCGATACTTCGAGATGATTCTGTGCCACACTTTCTTTGGGAGGAGTTACTGTGACCACTTAGTCACCGCTGAGGAGATCCTTTTCCTATACTGTGCCAGTCAGTCCAGACCTATAGCTAGTGGAGGTTTTCTGATAGAGAGCCTCGAGCAGACTGCTCGATCCGCTGTAGGACTCATTCATTCTGGAGGGAATGTGACACAGATAGCTTCTGCTTTGGGTTTGGACAGTATGATAGCATAGCTGACCCCATACTGTGGATATACTTTCCTGGATTTAGACTTTTGCATGGATCGTGGGCTCATGAGGAGGGCCTCTTTCCACCCATATCGGTACAGATTGCTCATCGATGACCAGACAGTTTACACCTTCACACTGCCAGACCCTCAGATGACTTGTGTTTCCAACCCTGCTAATTGGAACTATTCTGTAGAAGGTTGGGGTGAGATATCAGAGTACACTCCAGAATATACTCCTGCTTCCGAAGATCCCACTCCAGAATACACTCCTGCTTCCGAAGATCCCACTCCAGAATACACTCCTGCTTCCGAAGATCCAACTCCAGAATACACTCCTGCTCCCGAGGACTCTACTCCAGATCACACATCCCGACCCGAGGTTACACACACTACTGTTCTTACTAATAACCTCAGCTTGCAGGAACCTGATATTCGCACTCTGTTGACTGCTATGCGCACTGAGATAGCCACTCTCCGCAATAAGGTGGCTGACCTTCATTTACAGTTGGAACTGAATGATGTTACCTTTGCTGGTGACTTAGATGAATTAGCTCACGAGGTGGCAGAGATTCGACGCCAGCTGACTGAGCTACGTGGCCCAGACACTCCTGCAGAGCATCCTCCCGGTTGGCGATAGATCTGTGTTATTCACAAGATCCCTAGTTCCAGTATTATTAGTATTATGTTGATTTCCTTTTCAGACTCATTTTTATTTGCATTATCTGTTTCCTGCATTATTAATAACTATTTTGGTGACCCGATGTCCGTACCTATATATATATGCATATGTGTTTTTTTCTCTATATATATCTTTCATTTACTAATGTTTTTGTTTTTCTGGTCACCATAATGAAAATTTTGATATAAAAAAATAAATAGACATGTATATATGTATTCACATACATATATGCACGTTCGTAAGAAAACTAGGTACACCTCCAAAAATTCAAGCTAATGGCAAGGAAGGAAAAGCCCAATGGACAGGAAGCAAGACCGGCCCAACTAGGCTCGCCCTGACCGCGCCCGCGGTGAGCCCTGCCGCGCCCGCGGTGACGTAACGGTCACCTAACGGCTAGTAGCTCGTTTTCCCCCCATTTTGCCTCTTTTTCCACTTCCAATCCCATTTTCTTCCATTCTTAACCCCCCATAACTTCCTTTATTATCCATACCTACCCCACTACATTTATTCCCATTATTCCCATCATAAATATTCATCAACCACCATTTTTCTTCACTACCTATAAATACCCCCACTATTTCATTTTCTTCCTCACACCTTCATTACTTCTACATCCCATTCTTTCTCTTTATATTCATCCACAAGAAAATCCTATGGAGTATCACGGCTACATTTTGCGAGGTGGCCAACCCGGAGAAAGACAACAAAAGCGGCTTGAGAAATTGCTGACAACACCAATACACTCTACCAGGTATATCGATGAAAACTGTCTATATTCATTAGGTATATACCATAGTGTATTTTTCCTTCTCGACAAAATAGGCATGCATGATATTTTTGCTACTCAAGCACCAACCTACCCTAGGCTGACGTTCGAATTTTTGAGTTCTTTAATTTATAACGTCTCTCCTAACACTGCTAGCACCGTAGGTGGAGTCAAATTTAGAATGTTTAATGTTGAATATGACTACTCCACTGACGGTCTAGCTGCCATGTTAGGATGGCCTTATGGGGAGGGTGCCGTTTGTGAAGCACCTTTAGACACGGATTGGGCATTTGAAGCATTTTGGGCCAGGATTACTAAACAAAATGCAACATCTTTTGATGGCCTACTTGCTTCTCACATCTACAATCCTGCCCTTCGTGTTTTTAGATTTCTTTTAGCATCCACCATCTTTGCTCGGGAAAACCCAAACAAGGTGAATGCTAAAGAATTAATTATCATGCAGAGCTGCCTCACAGACACCAAAGTTAATCCAGTCCCATTTATGATTGCCCACATGCACCATGTTTTAAGAAAAGGTGGGCCGATTTCCTTTGGTGGACTGATTACTACTATTGCCCGTGCCATAGGATTGGATACCGAACTTGCCACCCTTGAGCCACTTCCTCCTCGTATTGCAAATCTTAAATTTTTAAAGGATATGCGTTTATGCAAGACGAGGAGGGAAGGTGGTTACTTCCTCATGGTTGGAGGTGCCGGTATACCCAGTGTTGTTATTCCTTGCACCCGTCGTACTGATATCAGATTTGAGCGTAACTGGACCTACGATCTCAACGCTCCTGCTTTTATTGGTCCGTTTCCCCCAAATCTACCTTTAAATGAGGGTAACAACACTGATGATGAGTACGATTTCCGTACGGAAGAACCACCCCACTTTTCACCACCACACACGACACCATCTACTTCTAACCCACATGCAGGTACAGCTCCTAGTTTCCATGTCACTGAGGACATGTGGCATGAGCATATGGCCCGAGAGGCCCAGAGGGACACCCTCCTTGCTACTTTGTAGCAACAGGCGACCGATAACATGGCCTTCATGCAAGCATCCCAACAGCAAAATGCCAGCTCTCTGCGCACTATTATGGAAAGTCAGCTGGCTTTCCAGCGAGAGCAGCACTTTAACCAAACCACATACGCTCGTCACTTCCAATTGATGGAGGCAACCCAAGGCACCCTCATTGGTAGGACCCAAGAGCTACAAGCGGCAAATGCCGCCTTGACAGAGAGAATGGAGCAGCTAGTTTTGGATCGAGAGAGCCGCCGTCGCAACCGTAGCCGCCGTTCCGGTCGTACCAACCAGGATGGTGAAGGTCCTAGTGGCCCCCACTAGCGTTTTCAGGTACCTCCTCCTACCTTATTTTGGAACATTGAGGACAATGTCTGATTTAAGTGTGGGAGGAGCATTTATCTCTTTTATTTCCCGTTTTTCCTGCTTTTATTTCCCTTCCGCATTTTTCCTTTTAGGTATGTTATATTCGTAGTTAATAAAATGCATGTGATAGGCGAGTCTTTCTGCGTAGTGTACCCTTTCATTTCCCCCACTTTTTAGCCTTACAAAATTTTTACAAAATCTTTTTCAAAGAATTGTGGTTGTTTTTAAGGATTTGGGCTATGAGACAGGTCCTAGATAGGGTCTATTTCTTGGGCACTCACTTTTTGAAAAATTCGTTATCGTTTTAACACCGTAAGCCTTTTTGAACATTTAGATTAGATCCTTTCTTCCCAATATGCTATGATTTTGAATAAAACTGTACAAATAGGTCTTCAAGTAGTTTATCTTAGCAGTCAGCTCCGGCCTAAGCATGCTCTAAGTGTAGGATCGATGAATATAAGTGGATGATCTCTATTTTGCCTTAAAAGTTTATAAAATAAAGTATGAATACGACTACGAGTTGGGTGATCCTCACAAAGATTACTCAACTCAAGAAAGTTGTAAGCACTAATAAAAACAAATAAAAAAAAAATATATATATATATATAAGGCACATCCGTTGTAGTTGGTCCAGAGGTATCTGGTGCTGGACTTGGTAGGGCGGACTACGGTCCGATCCCCCGCAACTGCAAATGGGTAAAATAAAAAGGGGTTAAACCAACTCTTGTACCAGAATCCCATCACTTGAGATCAGAGTCACTAACCGGTCATTACACCATGAGTATGTACGGATAACGGGCTTAATGTGATTGCGCCTGAATGAAAAAGGACCTCGTACAAAAATAAGTCTTAGCATAGTAAGGATATTAGGATCGATCTGTATACTTATGAGGTTTATGTCCGCATTTCTGCGAGTAGTGTAATTACGATACCCTTGATTCAGATAGTTAGTGCCTGACAACACACCCTTACTCGAACTTAGAAGCCCTCTTTGCCCAAAACCTGTATACACCATAATTTTCTTTCATCTACTTCTAAGAGTTGTTGCTTGAGGATAAGCAAAGGTCTAAGCGTGGGAGGATTTGATCGCACTAAATCGCACTATGTTTCTGACTCAAATATCACATGTTTTCCTTAGTTTTTATTATCATTTTCTCGTATTATGTTCCTTTTTCCTTTGTTTTCAGGATTCTTGTCATTTCAGAGCCTTCTGTGAAGAAACGAGCCAAAACGCCAAGAAATTAGGGTTTTTCAAGATATTCTGCACTTATGGCGTTCAGCGCCGCGCTGGCTACAGGGAACGCGATGACGTGGCCCACTTTCACCCAGAGACCAACTGCCACGTTCCCATGATGTGGCAGTTCCAGCCACCGTGCCCACGGCCACTGCTACCGCGCCCACGGCCTTCACAAAAAGCTTCCCGCTCAAAAGAAGTTGAGGGGCATGCTGGTCTTTACGCATCTCAAGGATCCTCTATAAATAGTTTTCAATTTTCATTCTTTAGTTTCATCCAAGCTTAGTACAATCTTAAGCCATATACTATCAGTTTCTGTAAAGTAATAATCTCTTCACATCGGGGAGTTATTGTGGTTTAGATTGAGTTGTAATCGAGTCTTGGAGCACTTTGGTTGAAGTTTATCATACCAGCCTTACCATTCCGCAGATTTGTATCAGATTCAAGTCTCCGACTGGAGCAAGGTTCTATTTTATTGCATTTCTTTACTTATAATTTCTCTTACCATAGTCTACACGTTTTATAGACTCTAAATGCTCTTACCATAGTCTACACGTTTTATAGACTCTAAATGCTCTTACCATAGTCTACACGTTTTATAGACTCTAAATGCTCTTACCATAGTCTACACGTTTTATAGGCTCTAAATGCTCTTACCATAGTCTACACGTTTTATAGACTCGCACTTATTATGTCTGGCTAAACTATAAAGGTTTGGATGTAATGATTGTCATCATGGTCGTGTTCCAATTATCATGCTAGTGAAAATACTCTGGGGATGTTTTGCTTTTAACTTAAGTCAATTATGTTTAAATGTTTATTGGGTAAGATCGAAAGCCGTCCAAACTAATGATACGACTTGATTATTATTTAACCAAACGAAAAGAGCGAAAGCCGTCGATTGGTTAAATAGGAATCATTGACCTTTTTAGAAAACGATTTTGAAACTATTTTCAGACGCGTTTGTAGGTTTGAAATCTGACTCTTGGTCAAAAGCCAAAAGTCTCTTTAAGTTAATCTTTCCAAGTAAAATTACTTTTCTGTTAAGTCAAAACTATCAATTTCTTAAAAATAGGTTTACCTCTTTAACGCGGAAGGCACCCTTTATATGTGACAATAAAGGAATTTAATTTAAAGAGTAAATTTGGTTCTTAGTAGTCAAAAGCTACAAGTTCCCGTTAAATTGATTCTTTGCTATCAATAGAAAATATTGCCCCATAAAGTAGTTTCATCTACGCATGACCGGACCAATATCTGATTACATGATTTACATTCCAACCTGTCTTTTAAACTGTTATTTACTTCGCTCATTTACTTTGTTGCACTGCACTCACATCAATATTCTTGTTCGCCTTAGATAAGCACCTTAGTAATAGAGTTGATAGATTGACAATTGGTCACTGTGGTTCGATAATCTTATATATTACTTCGATAGGCTGTGCACTTGCAGTACTATATTTAGGCTATACGTTACACACCCCATCACCTCCCTCTTGGTGTCAAGTCAGCATTAGAAAAGCCTAAACCATTGTCAACTATTAAACTGGCCACATAGTCTTGGAACTGATCAGCAGAGGTTTCTTGTGGCACATGGGAAGTTTTAAGAAATTTCACCAAGGCCTTCGCATGAGCCTCAGAGCACAACAGTAAAGCTAGCATAGAGATTTTCGACAGAGTCTGCCCTAGCTGTTCGACTATGTTGTAGTTGCTTCTCTTTATAATTTTTATAATTTCTTCCATCTCCTTTTGGGAGGCTTCCGGGATAGATACTGATTGCACCTTAATCCGGACAGGCTCAACCAGAATTCCTTTTCCGCGAGTCTCGGTCGACTCGGTGGTAGGGGTGTCAGTAGGGGTAATCATGGGAATCGTAGCAGTAGGAACAAAAGCAGGGATGATCACAGGATCAGTAATAGTTTTTGGAGGAGCGATCTCAGGAGAGAATACTCTGCCACTTCGGGTTATCTTGTTGGTTCCCGTAATGTTGTCGATGTCGGGGTCAGCCTTCTCAAGAATTGAGTCTTCATCAGCTAGCCAATCCTGCTTGACACCGTGATAGTAGACGTCACCCTCATAGTTCCATGGGACAGTTTTATCTGAGGAGTACGGGATCGGCCCTGACATAGTAATTATCAGTGGAGCCACTTTAAAAACCGATGTAATCCTAACGGGTCTTTTGGTGGAGACCCTGGAAGGATTGGTAGAAATGGTTACTATTGAAACATCATTGTAAGAAATGGTTGGAACGGGAGTCTTCTCAAACAAAATCTCTTTGTCATCCATTAGGCGTTGGACACCTGCTTTCAGTAAATGACAACTAATGGTAGGGATAAACAAAGGTGGCAGCTTTCGTCACAGCCCAGAAATAAATCGGCTTTCAACAGGTTCTTCTTGACAGTCAGGAGAGAATTAATAAGTTCATCAACAGTAGTAACAAACATATCATCTTCAACAGCGTTAACATCACGGCCATGCTTGGGAATAGGAGCAGTGATAACATTTGGGATCTCAGGAGCATCAAATTTAATTTCTTTTGCTTCGAGAAGGTTTTGCACCTTATTTTTCAAAGCCCATCAGTTGTTGGTATCATGGCCTGGATTTTCTGAATGGTAAGCACAACGAGCATTAGGGTGGTAATGAGGAGATGCGGTGTTGGGATTCTTCGGGGCTTCCTTCAAAGTTACCAGATTAGATCTCAACAAATATGGCAGGAGTTGAGATAGTGTCATATTAATCCGAGTAAATTGTCTTACCGGTCTTTCTGTTCTAGGCTGATTGCTCCTTTGTTGAGTAGGTGCAGGGTTAGGGATCATGACAACCCCTACCATTGGACGACGTTCAATTCTATCTTGATTCCTTTGAGGACACAACACCAACTTCTTTCTTCCCGATAAATGGTTTTCTCACAGTACTGAAGGATGTGTATTTTTGGATCTTCCCACTCTTAATCCCAGCTTCCACTCTTTCTCTGGTCAAGATTAGTTCAGTGAAGCCTCCTGAGGAGCTTTCAATTATATGATTGAAGAAAGGACCAGACAAGGTCCCTAGAAACATATCCACTAGTTCCCTTTCAGACAGGGGAGGTTGGACTCTTCCTGATAGGTCCCTCCATTTCTGAGTGTAGTCTTTGAAACCTTCGCTTGAAACCATAGCCATACTCTGGAGTTGAGTACGGGTGGGAGCAAGGTCTGTGTTGTATTGATACTATTTATAAAAAGCGGCGGTAAGGTATTCCCAGTTATGGATATTGGCCCTTTCCAGTTGATAGAACCAATCTAGCTGAGTCCCGAATAGACTATCTTGAAAGAAGTGGACCCACAAATCTCTGTCAACAATGTGAGGCTGTATCTTCCTCACATAAGATCGGAGATGCATCTTGGGACACGAAACCTCGTCGTACTTAGCAAATACGGGTGCTTTGAATTTTGGCCGAATAACAATCCCAGACACTAAACCCAGCTCTTCAAAGTCCAGCCCGGGCACTTTCTAAATCTCCATTGCACTTAGACGCTCTTCCAAATGTTTGTATTTGTCGTCAGTCAGGGGATACTGTTCCTCGGAGTAATCCTCTTCTTCTTCCTCTTCATATTCTGGCTGGGCAGTCACTTCCTTGCCTTTCCCTTCTTGATTATCCTTTTCACCAGATGACGTTGCAAAGTCTAGGGTCCGTCTGGCTGGCCCTGGGAACCTTCTTCCTATATTCATAACTCCGGTTGTTTTCTTTGATTTCTTCTTATTTTCTTCAATCAACAAAGTTTTCAAATCCTCTTGTTCTTTGGCTAGAGTCAAGAACATCTGTTGAAATTGAGCATTTTGCGCCTGGAGGTCTTTTACTATCTGCTCAAGATCCATCTTACTGAAATAAACAGTAGAAAGATGAGGAGACTTGTTGTAAGAAACCTGCTTATGTTATGATGAATGGAGATGCATATGAAATGATTTCAAGGAAATTAGAGATTTAAATTTGCATTAGACAAAAAAGGAACACACGTTATATTAATAAATCAAAGTTTGAGTACATCATGCCTCTTTTGGGCTTACAAAGAAATTCAAAAAACTCTAAGATAAAAAAGTTGTACGCGTCCTCTTTGGTGCGATGTAGGCATTCAGACTCCACTCCTCATGAAGCTGCTTGGTGAGTTCCAAAACCTTCTTCTCACTGGCGTAGAATTGGGTCTCGAAAGTGTCTCGCTCCCCCTTAATCTGTATCCAATCCCTTTGCAAATCTTTGAGAGAGGTGGGCATGTCAGGATGCAGGATAGTGTATGGAACATTTCCTTCCACAACAGGCTCTATGATAACTGGAAGAATGGAGGGGTAAGGCATCATAAGACTTTGAGCACGAGCTCGTACCCATTTGAGGTAAGGCTCAAGTGGGATGGAATTCTTATGCCCCAATGTCTTGCTATCTACCTTGTTCAACATCCTCCAATCTCGGATAAACCTCTTGCGGTGACCTTGATCGTCATTCTCGTAGTCAAATACCAAACCTTGAATAAGCATCTCATGTGGACCATCCCTTCGGGCGTAACCAAACTGTCTTAAGGCTTAAAAGGGGTTGTAGGTGATACCTCCTCTAATGCCAAGTAAGGGGACATTAGGGAACTCTCCACAACGGTCAACGCTAGTAACATTCTCCACAGACCGGGAACACCAATGAATGTCTGAATGTTTGAGTGTCATCAACCTATGAGACCACCTTGAACCTTGCTCGTTCTTCAATACATATTGGGGAAGATGCGAAATAAACCATCTTGCCAAGAGAGGAGTACAAAACATAAGGATACATCTTTTCCTCATATAGCGAGTGTGAAAAGAATGTAGATGTCTCCTAACAAAGTAGGCACCGGGTTACGAGACATGAAGATTTTGACGGTGTTCACATCTATGAGTTGGTCAGGATTTGGAAACAAAACCATCCCATAGATGAGGATAGCCACAATTTCCTCAAAAGCTTACAAATCCAAGGAGTTCCAACAGTTTTGGGCTTTCTCAAATAAGAACTTGGCTAAGAAACCTTTGACACCACTCCTTGTTTCCCAATTAGTTGTGATATCAGATGGTTGCAAGTGTAGGGCTTGAGCAATTTCTTCTGGCTTTGAATCTCTTTCCGTACCGTTTAAAGGTAGTTGATTGAGAATGGGAATCCTCAAGAGTTTGGAGAATTCTTCCAAAGTTGGCACAAGTTGATAATCGGGAAATATGAAGCAATGGTGTAGAGGATCAAAGAATTGGAAGAGCACCTTCATCATGTCCTCATCAATGTTAGAGGTAACCAAGTTTAGGAGGCGACCATGTCTTTCGGTAAATGGAGAATTTTCAGGAATTCTTGATGCTAACTCTTTAAGTTGAGGAGGGATCCTTACAAGATTGACTTGAATGGTTTTCCTGCGAATAGAATCCATGTCCTACAAAACAGAACAAAGATAAATCCAAAAATCCTTGAAATGGTTAGTAAGTATGAGTATGATGTTATGTACAAGTATATATATAAGCAAGTACTTAGGTTTAGGCTTGCATGGAGTCTCATAGGTAAGTACCCTCTTGAAGTTTAGTTGGCTCAAACCTGTCCTAGCAATAGTAACTGGGTTCTAAGGGAGCTCAATATCACTGGTTTGCTTTCTCGGGCATTATTTCAGCGCAAGCCTCTTTAATGGCGACCGAAATATCCCAAAAAACCAAACCTCAATGAGTGTAGTATCGAGTATCTACCAACTTCATACTGCACCAAAGCCGGTCATCTCACTACGTCCTAATGGCCAGCAGAGTCATCTAACCCTAAGGTAACCCCACTTTTAAAATTGTCCCCAACAGAGTCTCCAGTTCTGTAACACGGTGGGAGAACTGACTTAGTTGTTTTGCGTTTGATCGCAAATGTTGCGGTTAGCAAGAGTCGTCACTGACTTTTCTTTTATCCAAAAGGAAATGCTGAAAGAACATAAAAGACCTTTGAGATGTTTTCTTGAGTTCGAGGGGTAGATTATGAAAAGGGAAGGTATTAGCACCCTTTTCATCAATGGTTTTCCATGGGCTCTTAGTTACTTGCTAGATCACTTGCTTTTTGTTTGAAAATGTGCTTTGTGTGGTTTTTGAAAGTATTTTGAAAAGGTGCCATTGTTTTAGGCAAACTTTGTAATGATTCTTGTTCGTAAGAATGTATACAAAGTGTTTGATCCTTTGAAAATGTTTTCAAGTTTGAAAGTTGTTTTTGAAAGTGTTGGTGTTTGTTTTGAAAATAACAAGGATGTTTTTGGTTTGAAATTAAGCAAGTAACTAGGAACGTTCTACCTACTCAAAAGTCTTTCATGTTCATTTCCATTTTCCTTTGACATTGTTATCTTACCATTGATTTGGTAAGTAACCCTATATTTGGATGTAAAAGGGACGGGCGTGTGTCATCGTATAACCATGATTAGCAATGCTGTAAGATATCTTAGCATTTTCTTTAGGGACTAAGATCATTTTGAAAGGCGACATGGATAGTGTCATCGAGGAACTATGATCTTGTATTTTTGCTTGTTTTTGCTAAGATACCTCACATGCATAATATGACCATTTTGTAAGGCAACAAAGTGGATTTACCCTAAGGGTGTATGTGTGCAAGTGTATTGGTTTACATGCTTGATTTGTCTTAATTAGGGTTTGCTACTTGTTGATTTTAATCTTTCCATACAAAACCCTAATTATTAGCATTTGTATATAAAGCAATAAATTGCAGAAATTAAAATTACTATGATATTACATCATTTAGGGGAGGGGGTGTATAAATTACAAATGATAAATTGCAAGAAATTAAATCTAAATAATTATTACAACCATATTGAATTTGAATAAATGTACAAAATTGAATAAGTAAAAATGCAAGAATGTAAATGTAAAAAGAAATGTGATTTTTGTTTGGTTTTTCATGAAAAGGGTTTTTTGACCTAATTAATTAAAATAAAAATAATTAACTAAAAATAAGAAAATTAAGATTAAGTTAGTAAAATAAATTATAAAGAAAACAAGTTTTTTAGGGTTTTTTGTGAATTTAATCAAACTAGTAAATAAAATAAAAGTCCTAAGTTCTAAATTGATTTTAATTTACAAGAAAATAATATAATAATAATTAAAATTTATTATCTAAGTATTTAAAAAAAGAAATTAATTTATTAAAGAAAATGTTTTTGTTCTTTTAGTTTTATGAAGAAAAAAACTAAATAAAAATAAATAATAAAAATAAAAATATTTTTTATTTTTATTGATAAAAATAATAATAATAATAAAAATAATATTAATAATAATGATAAAAGATAAAATAAAAATAAAATAAAAATAATAAAGTCATGGAGGTTAAAATTAAATTTGGAGGTTTGTTAGCAAAACAGTTTTTTGAATCTGGCCCAAATGAAGTTTTTGTTTGAAAATCAGAAAATAAAGAAAAGATATATGGGCTATGTGGTATGAGCAAACAGGGGGGTATTAGTGAGTAAAAAAGACTCAGGCCCAAGGGATAGAGCCTAAACGCGCTGGAAGGAGAAATGAAAAAAATGTGGAAAAATGCAAAAGGGCAGCGCGCTGAGGTTCGAATCCATGACCTCTTGATTACCAGCACGCTGCCTTACCACTGGGGTGGCTATACATTCGTTAATATAACTGAAATGATAAATATATAATACAAAACAAGTCCTAAATACACTTCATCTTCAACCTCCAGCCAGACCACATGTATCTTCACCATTTCTCAATAAAAATGGAAAATGTAAACATGAAAGTTGCTCAATTTTTCAATACAAATCCAACCATATAAATATCATGAACTATAAATCAAAGATGAATGAGAATTTTTGAAAGTACCAAATTTTGACCTAATTATTTTCAGAGGTTCAGATTCAAAATTCTAACTACTCAGGCAATAATAATGAAATCTAAGGACATGGTTAGCTTCAGGACAATGATATCTACATTTCTTATTCACAAATAAACGATTAATGATACTTGTATGAAGAGTTCAAAAGTCAAAAAACTCACCTTGCAAGAGGGTATCGTGTTTTGAGTTTAAGCAGCTTTTGATGAGTTCCAGTGATTGGGTTAGCTTCCTCAAGTTCCCAGGAAGCTAATGTGATGCTTGGCTTAAGCTGAAAGTTGTTGAGGAGTTCCAGAGAAGTCAAGGTGCAAGGTGCTGTTTTTGAAAATGGTGGATGGTGATGGAGGTTTTATAGTCGTGTTGCAGGTGTTGGAATTGTTTATGTATGTTATTTAGAAGCTTTTAAAAGTAAAAGGCCAAGAAACGCACGGGCAAATTTGGAGATTGGATTCAAAACTAAAAAATGGCAAGTTTTGAGATGTTTTTGGTGGTTCTGTATTTTAGGGGGTTTCAGGGCTTGAGCATGCATGTCTTTTCTTGCAAATGATTTGTGTATCTATAAGCAAAAGGTTGGAGAGGTTTTGCACAAAGGATTTCTGAGTTATAGGGTTATGGCTAGGTTGCTTAATTTTGAAGAAAAGTGAGAAATGTAGTTTCAAGGTAGAAAGTACAAGCATGTAGAGTGGTTACCAAATTTAAACATACTTATATGACATTGTAGAGGAAGCTTGTGCAAAAGGAACAAGTGCAAAGCTCAATGCAAGTTGACTTTGCATAAAGCTTGCTTTATGTAAATGGCAATGGTGCCTTTGTGCCATTAATGGAAAATTGTCTTGGATAAAGCTTGAATCACATGGATAATAGCTCAAAAGAAAGTGTAATCTTCTGATTAGGGAAAGATCTTGAGGTTTAGAGGCCTGCCAAGCAAGATTGTGCAGCATAGGTTTGATATTTGAATTCTTGTTCATAAAAAATGACCTATAATTTTAGTTTGAAAACCCTAACTTGCTCTCTTTGATTCTCCTCGCTCAAGAATGGTCTCAAGGAGTTCTTGGACATTTTGGAAATCTTGTAATGTTCTATACAACCCCTCTTTGAATCACTTTTGAAAATTACCCTTGGAACTATATGAAAAATTGCCATGAAGTTAGGTCAAAATTCTGCCTAAACTAGGGCAAAATTTTCACTAAGTGTTTAGTTTCATGACCATGACTTCATGGATTAATATCCTGAGATCCAAGAATTTATAGGAGAAGTTGTTTAAAGAAATGTTGTAGATCTCATGGAGATATACAACTTTCATGTTGAAAGTTTCTTTTGAATCATCTTGCATCATGGTGAAAAATTGGCTCAAAGTTGTGAAAAAATATGAAGTTTTCAACACTTAGAAAAATTTCTAAGTTTGAAAACTTTGACTTTTCAAAATGAAATCTTGACTTTTTGATTTCTTGATGAAAAAGTTTCATATTTTGACATGTTTTGATGAATTGTGATCTTTGACACTTGATTTTGACCAAAAAGTCAAAGTTTGACTTTTTAGTGTACAATTGACTTTTGATCAGTTGACTGAAAATCAAATATCAATCCAATTGATCTTGAGAAATGTTTTGAGTTATGCCATTAGGTAAAAATGCTTAAATTTAACTCTTGAGATCATGCCTCAAACCAATTAACTATTTGCTAGGTCAAAAAATCAGAAATTGCCCTTTCTCGGCCAAAACCCTAATTTTGACCATTTTACCTTTTTGATGATCTGATCAAATTTCTTAAGGAATTGTGGTACAAACTTGATCAAATGATACATATGAGTTTATAATGTTGATATGGATCAAAAATTATGAAGTTTTACTGTAAATTGCCCACAATTGACTTTTTCCCCAATATAGCTGATTTTTAGATCAACTGCTCAATTGATTGAGCGAAAATGTGATCCAAGACTTGAAAATTGACATGAGCAATCTTGGGGGTCCATAATGGTCCATGAAAGTCATATGAGGCATTAAAAGTTCAATTATCCTTGTGCAATATCAAACCCTAATTTCAGTCATTAGTGCTTAAGGAGGTGTCTTGAGCTGATCAACCCTTGTGCAATCTTGAACCAAAGGAGATCTTGTGAGAAAATATTTGATAAATGAGAGGGAAAATTTTGGGGTACAACAACGCCATTCGACCCGCAATCAAAAAAGAAGCCATTAGTCACGGGTTAAACAAGGATAATAACGCGGGCACGTCCCCGCATGAAAAACAAACAAAATAATCATTGTGACCGCGTCCCCTACCTCAAAGCCTCATGGCTTCCTCGTCTGAGGAAAATTCGAGCAGAGACTTCATGTTGATAAACCTATTAACTAAGAGATACTCCCCGTTGTTGTTGAAAAGGAGGTTATTGTTCACGTCCACATACCTCACGGGGGAGAAGCTCCTAACATAGGCCGCCAACTATTCGTAGGAGAGCTGGTCCTGAGCGTCCAGGTCCTCAGGGTTTACAACATAGTACTCAGGCCTTTGATCAAAGTGTTTCCATTGCCACTCGAGCGGAAATCTGGCCACAAGTTGGGTAATCGGTCGCCCATCCTCCACTTCCTCCACGCGGGTATATAAGGAGTCTATGGTCGCGTCCGTCAAAGGTTTCACAACAAAGTACATCTTTTTGAAGTGTCAGACAGATTCCAGGTAAGTCCTAAAGAGCTTCCCGAACTGTTTAAAGGACACCCACGCTTGCCCTCCTCCAATGGATTATCTTTGAAGGTGAAAGATATAGAATAAGAGGGGCAGTGTGGCCCCTATTTGCAGATATTAGTAGAGGAGCTCGAACGCCCGCATGAACTCCAACGCGTTTGGGTGAAGTTGAGAGGGCGCAAATTGAAGCCACGAAAAAAATCCCACTTGGAAATCATTGAAGGGCAAACGCATCCCCGCCTCTTTAAACGCAAACTCGTACATAGGAAAATGTTTTCTCGGATATGTCGAGCAGATTCTACGTTTGCAATGGGGAATTTGAAGAATCCAGTTGGCGGGGGCCTCTTCAGCCCGAACCTCCAGACAATTGAATGCGTTCTTGCGTCGTGCGAAAAGCACAGTCTTTTATTTTGAGGCTTAGGTGTGACCCAAGCCAAGGGGTCCTCCTCGACATTGATTTCGACTTCGTAGTTGGCGGGCCGGACATCATCCCCGACTGTGTGTGCCATTATACCTGAAAAGTAGGGGAAAACAATGAATTCAACATTATCAAATTCACCCTTCCACCACAGATCAAGTGAAATGGCGATGAAGCAGGCGAGGAGCGAACCTCGACCCAAGCCCCCAACTACACACTAAAATGGACTACACTTTCATTGGGGATATCCAGTCAAACGGGCAAAAAGCCCGAGTCAACCCCAACTATTCGAGGAAGTCGTCCCTGACATCATGACAACTGCTCGGGGATATTCTCCCCGACATCACTGTTGTACCCCAAAATTTTCCCTCTCACTTATCAAGAATTTGCTCACAAGATCTCCTTTGGCTCATGACCGCACTAGGGTTGATCAGCTCAAGACACCTCCTTAAGCACTGATGACCAAAATTAGGGTTTGAGATTGAACAAGGATATTTGAACTTCCAATGTCCCATATTACTTGCATGGATCATTATGGACCCTCAAGATTACTCATGTCAAGTTTCAAGCTTTGGATCACATTTTTGCTCAGTCAATTGAGTAGTTGACCTAAAAATCAACTGTATTGGGGAAAAAGTCAACTATGGCCAATTTACAGTCAAACTTCATAATTTTTGATCCACGTCAACATTATAAACTCATATGTATCATTTGATCAAGATTGGACCATAATTCCCCAAGAAATTTGATCAAATCTTCAAAAGGGCAAAATGGTCAAAATTAGGGTTTTGACTAGAAAAGGGCAATTTCTGATTTTTGACCTAGAAATGGTCAATTGGTTTGAAGCATGATTTAAATAGTTCAATTTCATAATTTTTACCTAATGGAATTACCTAAAACATTGCTCAAGATCAATTGGATTGATAGTGAATTTTCAGTCAACTAATCAAAAAGTCAATTGTACACTGAAAAGTCAAAGTTTGACTTTTTGGTCAAAATTCAATGTCAAAGATCACAATTCATCAAAACATATAAAAATATGAAACTTATTCATCAAGAAATCAAAAAGTCAAGATTTCATTTTGAAAAGTCAAAGTTTTCTAACTTAGAAATTTTTCTGTGTTTAAGCTTCATGTTTTTTTTCATAACTTTAAGCCAATTTTTCACCATGGTGCTAGATGATTCAAAAGAAACTTCCAACATGAAAGTTGTAGATCTCCATGAAATATACAACTTTTCTTCACACAACTTCTCCTTAAATTGCTTGTATCTTATGTTTTTAATTCATAAAGTCATGGTCATGAAACAAAAACACTTAGTGAAATTTTGCCCTAATTTGGTCAGGAGTTTGACCTAACTTCATGGCACTTTTTCATATAGTTCCAAGGGGAATTTTCAAAAGTGATTCAAATATTGATTGTAGATCATATTACAAGCTTTCCAAAATGTCCAAAAACTCCTTGAGATTATTTTTGAGTAGGGATAATCGAAGAGATGAAGTTAGGGTTTTATCACTTGAATTACAAGTCATTTTTTGATGAACACATGAGCCAAATCCATGCTAGGCTGCATAATCTTTGCTTTGCAGGCCTCAAACTTGTTTTTCACTCCATAATTAAATGTTTACACATCTGTTAGGGCTTCGATCCAAGCAATTGAGCTATTATCCAAGTCGCATTTCCATTAATGGCGCAAAGTTAACATTACCATTCTTATAAAGCAAGCTTTTTGCATAAAGTCCATTCTTGAGCCTCTAACTTGTTCTCTATGATCACACTCCATCCACAAAGTCAGAAGCAAGCTTGTTTAAAGCATAACCACTCTATGAACCAAGTACAAGGCATGGAAAGTTGTTTTCTCAAAAAAAATCACATGTTGAACTTAAACATGCAAATTTGAATTCTGATCAACTAGAGCACTCCAAACTTGTTACTTATAATTAGAGTCACTATTTGTGAGCTAAGGGACGAGTTTTAGCATCCTGAAACACTCCCAAATTCCCTCTAGCCAGAAATTGCATGAAAAACTCCATTGATAACAGTTCTGACCTTAAACTTGTATCTCTCATTTCCCTCGTGCGTTTTCCCTCAAATTCATTCCTAAAGCTTCCTTACATCAAATACAACTTATCCTCATCCTTATTCTAGAACTGTAACACCATTTATCATAACCTCCATAACCAAAAAACAGAGTCTGCAACTTGACTTCTCCAGGCCATTTCAGCCACTCTCAACTCAAGCAAACCATTGCATTAGCTTCCTAGGGACTTGAGGAAGGTAGCCTGATCATCACCACTGCCTGAAACAAGCTCAAATCCATTTCACGATTTCCAGTTTTGAGGTATTTTTCTTGAACTTCTATCTTCATATTTAGGCATTGTTAGGCTTGCATTTGTGAAGATAAAATGTAGACATCATTGCCCTGAAATTATACATGTCCATAGATTTCATTTATATTGATTGAGCTTAGAGAATTTTAGGTTTGAATCTCTGAAAAATGTTAGGTCAGAATTTGGTACTTTTAGAAATTTTCATTCATCTTTGATTTATAGCTTATGATATTTATATGGTTGGATTCGTATGGAAAAATGGAGCAACTTTCATATTTGCATATTTCATTTTTGTTGAGAAATGAGCAAGTTACAGGAACCATGGCTGGAGGTTGAAGATGAAGTTACATTCAGAACTTGATTTGTGTTATATGGTTATTATTTCACCAATGTTAACGGATGTACAGCCACCCCAGTGACAAAGGTAGCGCGCGTATGTGTGGGAGGTCATGGATTCAACACCCAACGCTACCTTTTCTCACATTTTTCAACATTTTTCTCTCTTTTTTGTTTCAGCAACAGGCGCTGGGCCTCCAAATAGATGGGCCTTCCATTTTTGCTTTTTTCTAGTCCCTGAATACTTTTGCACCCTTGGCCCATTTTCTTTTATTATTTTCTTTTTTTTCCTATTCTATTTTATTTCTTTATTTTCTTTATTATATTTTCATTATTATTATTATTATTATTATTATTATTATTATTATTATTATTATTAATAAAAAAAATATAAAAAATATTTTTATCATTTATACTTATATATTTTTATTTTTTCTTATAAAAAAACTAAAAAGAACAAAAACAATTTTCTTAATAAATTAATTTCTCTCTTGATTAATATTTAGATAATTAGGTTTAATTATTATATTATATTATTTTCTTGTAAATTAAAATTAATTTAGAAGGTTTATTTTAATTAAATTTCCTATTATTTCTATTATTTAAAACCTTTTCATAAAAAAACCCTAAAAAATATTTTTTTAAGTTAATTTCTTTTCCTAATCAGTTTAAGTTATTTTATTTAAATTTTCATTAATTATTTTCTTAATTAGGTTTAGGTTATAAACCCTTTCATAAAAAAATCAAACAAAACCATTTCTTTTCCATTTATCTCCTTGTATATTTATTTGGTACATTATTTATTCAATTTTTATACCAATTCAATATGGTTGTAATAGACAAATAGGCTTTATTTTCTTGCAATCCCTATTCATAATTTGTACCCCCTCCCCCTCCCACAAGTATTATAATAACGTAGTAATTTATCGCTTTTATATACAAATGCTAATAATTAGGGTTTGTATGGGAAGACTAAAACCAATCAATTAGAAAATCCTAATCAAATACAAAATCAAGCATGAAAATAACACACTTGCACACAAGCACCCCTAGGGTAAATCCACTTGGTTGCCTTTACAAAATGGTCATATTATGCATGTGAGGTATCTTAGCAAAAAGGCAACCAAAATACAAGATCATAGTCCCTCGATGACGCTATCCATGTTGCCTTTCAAATGATCTTAGTCCCTAAAAGAGAATGCTAAGATACCTTGCAACATTGCTAATCATGGTTATACGATGACCCACGTCCGTCCCGTTTACATCCAAAGATAGGGTTACTTACCAAATCAATGGTGAGATAACAATGTAAAAGGAAAGAGGAAATGAACATGAAAGACTTTTGAGTAGGTAGAATGTTCCTAATTACTTGCTCAATTTCAAACAAAACATCCTTGCTATTTTCAAAACAAACAACTACACTTTCAAACATCTTACAAACTTGAAAACATTTTCAAAAGATCAAACACTTTATATACATTCTTACAAACGAGAATCATTACAAAGTTTGCCTAAACAATGGCCTCTTTACAAAATACTTTCAAAAACCACACAAAGCACAATTTCAAACAAAAGCAAGTGATCTAGCAAGTAACTAAGAGCCCATGGAAAACCATGGATGAAAAGGGTGCTAATACCTTCCCTTTTCATAATCTACCTTCGAACTCAAGAAATAATCTCAAATGTCTTTCCTGTACTTTTTCACTTTTTCTTTTGGATAAAAGAAAAGTCAGTGGCGACTCTTGCTAAATCGCAACATTTACGATAAAACGCAAAACACCCAAGTCAGTTCTCCCACCTATCACAATCCCAAACTCATGAACTTCAATGAACATTCATGAATGTTCATGGAAGAACTCATGAATGTTCATCAAGGCAAAAACTGGGTATTTAATCTAGAAACACTGAGGAAATACATTGTTAAGGAGATATGACTTACTTGGATGAAGAATTCTTGGAAGAAATATGGAAAAGTTGAGAGGAGAGGATCCACGCGCGAGCAAGGGAAGTTGAAGGAAAACTTGAGAAATAACAAATGAAACCCAGGGGTCCCTTTTTTATAGGTGGCTTACACCCCACGAGGTTCATCACGAAAAGTCATCATTGGATTGGGCCTTTTGGACTCCCCAAGAAAGGATGGCACCCCAAGGCAACAACCATGTGGCTCTATAATCAGCCACATGTCCATTCTCAAGAGACGAAAATGTCCCTGACTTCAACATAACTCCCTACGCAAGCACGAGGCAGACGCCTCACACGAGGGAATGCTCGATACCATGGCTAAGACATACATACATGCATATTCATCATGATCCACGTCGAGGGAGAAATAACGCTCGACATCGTGACAAACCCTTGAAGACGGACACATCGAAAGAGAATTCATGGAAGCTCCCCCATAACTGATATGCTTCAGTTGGATAAACAACTGACCCAGTCAGTCTCACTGCTCGTTTATCTACAAGATCCTCGACACATTCAAACAGGTTGTCCCCGATGCGGGAAACAACTCGCTTCCTTTCATAGGACTTTGACCTTCCTTCCCGATCGAATCCTCCCCGGCTATAAAAGCTGAACTTAAGTCATCACCCTTTCACCTAAGGGCAATAACTTAGGGGGCTTCTGATCTGGACTGGGCCTGAACTTGCCCCACAGTTGGGAGGCTCAACCCATCACCCTTGTATAAGGCCCAAAAGCAAGCAGCCCAAGCTAGGGACCGTTGGACAACTCCTCACACATCCGTTGGGGAACATGGCCCACGTGCCCACATCACTATCATCTTAACTGCCCTCCAGAAATCACGGGTCCAACCCCTATTCTCACGGAGCAGTTGACCAGGTGGAGTCCACTTGCTGGACTCTATACACACGTAAGCTCTGGAAGTCTTCATTATTGGGCCTTATTGTGGCCCAACGATAGGGACTATAAATACCCCCTCATTTGAGAGAGTCAGGTATTCATTCTCATACTCATACTCACACTTTGTTGCACTCTCTCTGAAACTTAATTTGACCTCAGAGTGTCTTGCAAGCACCCCCATCTCGTTTTCAACCTCAGCTTGACGTAAGGCTTTGATGATCCACTCTGGTCAGGTACGATCAATATATATATATGTATATATATATATATATATATATATATATATATATATATATATATATATATATATATATATATATATATATATATTGTAACGCGGTGGGAGAATTGACTTGGATGTTTTGCGTTTGATCGCAATTGTTGCGGTTAGCAAGAGTCACCACCGACTTTTCTTTTATCCAATAAAGAAAGGATGAAAAGAACAGGAAAGACCTTTCGAGATTATTTCTGAGTTCGGGGGGTAGATTATGAAAAGGGAAAGTATTATCACCCTTTTCATCCGTAGTTATCTACGGGCTCTTAGTTGCTTGCTAGATCACTTGCTTTTGTTTGAATGTGCTTGTGGTGTGGGTTTTGAAAATGTCTTTGTAATGGTTCTCGTTTCTATAAGAACGCGTACAAAGTGTTATTTTCGAAAATAGTTCAAAGAGGTGTTTGTGGAATGTGTTTTTGAAAGTGATTTTGAAAGTGATTTTGAAAATGTGTCTTTGTAATAGTTCTCGTTTCTATAAGAACGCGTATAAAGTGTTTGTCTTTTAAAAATGTTTCAAAGTAAAAGTGTTGGTGTATGAAATGTTTTTGTTGTGAGTAAGCGAGCAACTAGGAGCAAATCTACCTACTCAAAAGGTCTTAAATATTCTTTTTCTCCTCCTTTAGATGTTGCTATCTTACCATTGGTTTGGTAAGAAGCCCCATCGTTGGATGTGAAGGGACATACGTGGGACGTTTGTATAGTCATAGAAGGCAACCTATGGGACGTTTTAGCAATGTCGTTTAGGGACTAGATTGTTTACCGAAGGCAACATCGAGGGTCATCGAGGGACTACGATCTTTTATCGATGGTCTTTGCTAAAACGCCCATGTTCGAGGGACATGACTGTTTTTCCGAGGCAACAGGTGAGATTACCCTAAGGGTGTATGTGTGCAAAGTGTGTTTGATTGCATGCATTTTATCTTTGATTTTTGGTGGTCTACTTGTTGGTTTTTATCTTGCCATACACACCTAATTACTAACATTTGTATAAAAGCAAATAAAAGTGCAAAAAATAAATCCTACACTATTACAACCATATTGAAGTGCATAGAAAGATAAAGTAAAAAAAAAGATAAAAAGAAGGAAAATGAGTGTCTTTCGATTGGGTCAGGAGAACCCTTTGATTTGCATTATGTTGGCTTCCTTCGATTGGGGCTAGCACTAGTGAGGTCGTGACCTTTGATTGGTCATGGCAGCAGCAGGGCATGGCCTTCGATTGGGCTTGTCAACAGTTGTGTGTGCCTCCTGGTTCTGCCTTGTTGCCTTCTTCGATTAAGGCTGGAAGCAGCTGGTCATGGCCTTCGTTTAGGCTTGGACTTAGTGCAAGTGTGCCTCTGGCTGAGCCTTTCTGCCTTGTTGCCTTCTTCAACTGGGGCCTGGGATCAACAGGGTGCGCCTTTCGATTCTGCCTGGAAATCAGTGTGGGCGTGCCCAAGGTTCTGCCTTTAGATTCTGCCTGGGAACCAGTGTGGTGCAGCCTACCTTTCTTGGATGTCAGCAAGGAAGCCCAAAGCTTCGTTTCATATTTCCTTTTCCCTGTTTCTTTCGTTTAAGGCATTAAATGGCAACATGGCCCAAGGCCATGCTAATATTTGTCTTGCAAATAGTTTAATAATTAAAGCATATTTAAGTAAACAAGAAGCAAAAAGAAAGGGGTTAGCTCTGAAAACATGTTAAGGGGGTGGAAATGAAAAGAGCAAAAAATGTTATGTATATTATATTTGAAACTAAAAGCTTAGAGTCAGAATGACTTACCTCAAAGTTAATGTGGAGGTTTTCGAACTTGAACTGCTGGCACTAGAAGGAGGGGATTCGAAGAGTTGCCACAAATGGGGGTTTACTGTTGGTTCAAAGAGTTGTCACATGAGGTTGTTTTTTGAGTTTGAACAAAATAACTTCTAGGTGTGGGGTGTGTGATACGGTGGGAGAACTGACTTGAGGTTTGCGTTTGTATTCGCAAATGTTGCGGTTAGCAAGAGTCGCCACCGACTTTTTATTTTATCCTAAGGAAAGGTTAAAAAGCACAGCAAAAAACCTTTTGAGATGTTTTCTTGGGTTCGGGGAGTAGATTATAGAAAGGGAAGGTATTAGCACCCTTTCTATCCATGGTTATCCATGGGCTCTTAGTTACTTGCTTAGATCACTTGCCTTTTGTTTTCAATTGTTTTAAATGGTGCTTGAGTGTGTGGGTTTTGAAAATGTTTTGAAAAGATGCCAATGTGGTGGCAACCTTTGCAATGATCCATGTGGGGATGTATACAAAGATGTATGTCTTTTGAAAAGGTTTTCATTTTTTGAAAGTTGTTTTGAAAGTGTAGTGAAGTGTGGTTTGAAAAATAGGCAAGTGTTTTGTTTTTGCAAGTTGGTTCAAGTAACTAAGAGGTTATCTACTCCTAAATTTCTCGAAAGATTATTGCTATACTTTAACCCTTTTAACAAGTTTGCACCACCATTGTATTTGGTGGGCAACCTTGTGTTAGGATGTGAAAAGGGACAGGCGCGGGTCATCGTTTAGACCATAGTTGTAACGACGTTAAATGTCTTTGGGCAATTTCTCTAAGGGACTTGATCATTTGTTTTGTTTGTTTTGCCCAAAGATGTTCAACATACAATATGGCCCATTTATTTGAAGGCAACAAGTGGAATACCCTAGGGGGTGCAAGTGTGATTTGTGTGTCCATTTTCATGCTTGTTTGTCTTGTATTAGGTCAAACTAATTTTTATCGTTTTTTCGCATACAAACCCTAATTCTAGCATGTTATTATTTAGAAAGCAATAAAGTGCGAAATTAAAATTACTAAGCTATTACACAACCAAATATGGGAAGGGGGGTACAAATGTTCAAATGGGGATATTGACAAGTAATTTAAACCTAAAATTATTACATCAATTTTGAATATGTGCATAGTAAATAAATTGCATAATTTAAATGGAAATTAAATAAATATGTAAAATGCAAAAAGAAAGTTTTTATGTATGAGAAAAGTATGGTTTATGTAAAATAAAAATAAGAAAATAAAAAGGTATTATTTTGAGTATTTTCAACTTTTAGGGCAAAAACCCTAATTTTAAAGAAGATGTATTATTATCTAATTTAATACAAGTATTTATTTATTATTTACAAAAATAAAAATAAATGAAGTATATTATAAAAAAAAAAGTATTTTTTATATCAAATATTAATAAGATGAAAAATTCAAATATTTTTATATTTTAACTTAAATATATTAATAAACATATATATATATATATATAGATTAAGTTCTTAAATATGCATTATATACAAAAATAATATATATTTAATATTTTAATAAAATAAATAAAAAAAGTATTTTTTTATGTGAAATATTTCAGAAGGTAAATAAAAATAAAAATGTATATGAATGCATTTACACTATTTTTTTATATTTATTCTAAATAAAAATATGTATATATTTATGTATAAATGGAAAGAAAATCAAATAAAACCCAAATAAAATCAAGAATGATGAGAAAAATATTTTCAAAATTTTAATATGCTGAGAAAAAATAAACAAGTCAAATAAAAAAAGAAAAAGTCAAAAAGAAATAAAAATAAGGCAAATGGGCTTGGGGGGTGAGAAAATGGAAATAGGGTGCAAAAAGAAGAAACCACACAGGCCCAGCCCATGTGGCTTCATCTTCAACCTTCGTTCAACAACATTCAAAAAAACGCGCGCCCTGTACTCCAGCTGCTAACTCCTGATTCCTGGCTTTTTAACAAAAACTCATAACATGAAAAATGCTCAGCATGAAGAGACGATTCCAACCATGTATAGAACTTAATCTAACTCTCTAAGATGAGAGAGAATTTCTCTCCCCCTCTTTTCTGACCTAACTTTTCATCAATGTTCAGACATGAAATTCTCTAAGCACACGAAACATAAATGAAATCTAATCATATGAGCATGTTCAGGGCTATGATTGTGACATATTTTCTTCAAAAACCTAAAGCTAACAATGCCTAACAAGAGAGATAGAACTCCATGAATATACCTGTTCAGTTGGAATCGAGCTGGGCAATGGAGGATGTTTCAGAATGAAATGAGGACTTGTACAGCTTCCTTGAAGTGTAAGGAAGCTTTTCCAATTCCTACTTTGCCTTGAAACTTCCTGAATCGAGCTAATGAACTCCAACTGCAAAACAGAAAATTAAAAATGGTGAAGTGGCTTGGAGGTGTTACAGGTCAGGTTTCAGATCATGGTCAGCTTGCATAGGTTGTGAGGAAGATAGAGGAACAGGTTTGGGCAAGAATGCTCGAAGGAAATGGGAGTTGGCACTCAAACTGCAGAGCTTGCTCTGTTTGTGCAGTTTTGAGGTGATTTTGAGATGGAGGGTGCTTGAGAGGTTCAGGACTCGTGCCAAAGCTTGGATATGGTCTATGGAATATGTTTGATAACTTTGTTCTTCTGTTTCTAAGCTGAGATGAGAGTTGTGATAAGTTATGCAATGTTACTTGAAAATGAAGCAAGCAAAGGTCACTTTTGTTTTTAGGTGAGTAGGGGCCTCTAATCCTGCTGCATAATCCTCTCTTGATCAGAGCAACTTGTCCATAATCTTGTGTCAAGAGGATTTTGCTTGTACTTGCTTGGATTTCAATTTGACATAAAGCTAGCTTTTTACAAAAATGGATAAAGCACTTTATCTAGTTTAGGATTAATCCAATATGCAATGTTAGAACACAAAGAACATGGTCTTAACTCATTGAATATGCATTAAATTATTGAGTATGGATTGGTTCAAGGACCTGTAATCAAGCATAAAGCAAGCTGAATTCAAATTTGCAAAGTTATGAACATGTTTTGATGAAGAACAAAAGTGAATTTTTGCCAACTTGTGAAATTCGAATCTCTCAAGTTATGAGGTTGTTTGATGAGTTCTTGGACATTTTGGAAAGCTTGGAATGTGTACTACAATCCATCTTTGAAATGCAATTTGAAATTCCAAGTGGAAGGGTATGAGAAGTGGCCTTGAAGTAGGGTAGAAAACCTTGTCAAAATAGGTCAAATTTCACTAAGTTAAAAGATGGTTTAGTGCCCTTATTCAAAAAATCATAACTTGAGATACAAGCTTCAAATGAGAAAACTTTGTGAATCAAAGTTGTAGATTTTGCAACAAGCTACAACTTTCATGTTTTGACTTTTGTTTGAATCCCAATGGATCATGGTGAAAAGATGGGGCAAAGTTGGGAAAAAATTAGGGTTTTTCATAACTTAGAAAAATTCTAAGTTATGAAAAATTCCATTTTCAAACCCTAATTTGCATTTTGTGATTTCTTGGTGAACAAGTTTCATGATTTGTAATGTTTTGATGAAAAATGAACCTTGACTCTTGATTTTGACCAAAAAGTCAAAGTTTGACTTTTCAGTATACAGTCAAAATTGATCAATTGACTGGGAAATTCAACTGTCAATCTTGTGTACTTGGGATCTTTTGAGCTTGATGAACATGTCAAGATAATTCCATGGGGTCCTTGAGTCCATATGTGAGCTTGGTTTGCCATTGGCTAGGTCAAACAGTCAAAAATTGCCCTTGTGCAGTCAAAACCTTAAAAATGACCATTTTGCCCTTTTGATGATCTGATCAAATTTCTTGTGGAATTGTGATCCAAACTTGATCAAATGGTTCATATGAGTTCATAATGTTGATGTGGATCAAATTTCATGAGGTTTGACTGTCAATTGGCCACAGTTGACTTTTTCCCCAATACAGCTGATTTCTAGGTCAACTGTCCAATTGACTGGGTAAAACTTGGAATCAAGACTTGAAACTTGGTATAGGTAAACTTGGGAGTCCAACATGAAGCATGAAAGTCATCTTAGGCATTTTAGGTCAAAACATCTTTAGGCAAACACAAACCCTAATTTGAGTCCACAGTGCAAGGAGAAGTCTTGAGTAGGGGAAACCCTAATTGGATCTTGATCTCCAAAGGTCTTGTGATGAGAAAATGTTGAGGAAATGGGAGGGCAAATTTTGGGGTACAACAGTTGCCCCTGTTCAATCTTCTTGGACCTGAAGAGTTAGATTGGCAAGTTTGCCTTTCGTGACTCGAGGGTAAAAGGAGATTGGACACTAGAGTGCCCGGAAATTTGCACTCGCATGCTGGAGTCTCATCAATGTGGTGTCGGGAATGGGCTTGTAGATGCCATTTAGAGAGATGGTGGATAGGGAGATGGGCTTTGTAGATGCCATCTGGAAAAGTGACAGAACTTTGTCGGGAATGGGCTTACAGATGCCATTTGGAAGTGTTGATCGCATAAGAGGTTCCTTAGCGAGAACTTGTGTGTTTTAAGAAAGACAGATGTTTTCCTGGCTTGTTACAGGTGTTTGATCTTCAGTCTCCTTATGCAGATATGCCCTGGCTGGATACAGGTATCGAATCTACGATCGGTTGCTCACAGATGTGCCCTGGCTGGATACAGGAGTCGAATCTGGAAATAGTCGTCAATAGATATGCCCTGGCTGGATACAGGAGTCGAATCTTTGAACTCTGCAGACGTGCCCTGGCTAGATACAGGAATCGAGTCTGGAAATGTGGTCAACAGATATGCCCTGGCTGGATACAGGAATCGAGTCTGGAAATGTTGTAGTTGATAGATGTGCCCTGGCTGGATACAGGAGTCGAATCTTTGAACTCTGCAGACGTGCCCTGGCTAGATACAGGAATCGAGTCTGGAATTGTGACAGTTGAAAGTAGTCTTTTTTGAGATTGTCTTTTTCCTGAAAAGGCAAAGACGTAAGCTGTATGCAATGTCATGATGTATGATATGCATGATGTCATGATGTTCAACATTTGATATTGTATGTGTCTCATCATGTATGTAAGCAAGATGTACGGAAATGTGAAATGTTTATGAGTGTAATTTCATCTTAGGAAAATAAATCCTTGACGAATGACCGGGAAGCTGTTCTGCGGAAGAGATGCTTGACCAAAGCTCTGATGAGAGGCCTGCTGAGGACTTTAACAATGGATTCCGCTGAGGATAATGATGATAAACTCCGCTGGGGAACCCCAAAGATAAACTCTGCTTGGGAAAACCAAAGGTAGATTTCGCTGGGGATTGAAGGAACTTTCGCCGAGAACGGTCTTCCGTGGCTTTTAGCTGAGGATAACCCAGTTATAAGTCCTTGTGAGGAAATAACTCTAAATAAAACTTGGGCGAGACGCTCGTACTTCGCCGGGGATAAGCTCGCAGAATCTACTGGGGATGAGCTTTTAAGACCTGCCGGGGAACGTTGTGCCTTTTTCAGGATCGACGGGGAATCGACTCCTGCTTGGGGAAAGTGCTGCTGAATTTTGCTTTACTCTGCGGGGAGTTGAGATGATTTGGTCACATTTTTCAGTTGAACCTACCTTGGTGCTTTGGCGGACAAAACAACTAGACCGCATTAGACAACCCCGCATTGCCCCTGTCTTCGATGTCACTTGTAATTAATCTCTTTTCATATGCAAACATTTATGAATCAGCAATTTTAATGTCAAATGCATATATCAAAAAATGAACATTGGACGTTCTTCACAAGACAAAACAACAAAAGAAAAAACAATGGCAATTTGCATGGACAAGTGAATTTTCATTGATTTAAACTCTGCCTGTGAATAGGCGTTTTTTGTACAAGAGACTGACATCCTAGTAAGAGGACATCGCCAAACAACATAGAGTTTACAATTTGAAAAACAAAACAGCTATGTGAACAATCCCACTGGGTTCCGACTCTGCTATTGCCTTTATATCTCCGAACGTTTCATCGCTTTGCTGCCTGATCGAAGATGAAGCTGATTGGTCGATGCCGTAATCTGAGCCAGATAGTTGATGCCGAATTCCGGGTGCGAAGTGATCCAATGAGACATAGTGTTACGCTTTTATCCCTAACTTTTGCCTGGACCGCCCTTTCGGGTTTTCAGTCCACCGGGATACCCTTTTTTGCCCAAGCCGCCCTTTCAGGTTTTCGACTTGCCGGGTGTACAGATTTTTATTTATTTCATCCCTTATTTTTGCCCGAACCCTTTTGGTTCGCCGGGAAGCCCTTATTTTTGCCTAGGTATGTCAACCTAGCGGGTCTTTTATTTATGCGTAGTATCTTTTCACTATGTCCGCATTGGCGGGGTGAGGAAGGTCGTCACCGTCCATGGTGGTTAGGATCATGGCTCCTCCTGAGAACACACGCTTAACCACAAATGGCCCTTCGTAAGTAGGGGTCCATTTGCCCCGGGGATCACTTTGAGGAAGGATGATGCGTTTGATTACCAGGTCCCCAACTTGATACTCTTGCGGTCTGACTTTTTTGTTAAATGCCCTGATCATCCGTTTCTGATACGTTTGACCATGACAGATAGCAGTGAGCCTCTTTTCGTCAATTAGATTTAATTGATCAAGTCGAGTTTGGATCCAATCATCTTCATTTAAGTCTGCATCCTTCATTATCCGGAGAGAGGGTATCTGGATTTCGATCGGCAAGACTGCCTCCATGCCATAGACTAGGGAGAAGGGAGTTGCCCCGGTTGACGTCCTTGCTGAGGTGCGGTACCCATGAAGAGCGAACGGTAACATCTCATGCCAATCTTTATAGGTCACTGTCATCTTCTGCACAATTTTCTTGATATTTTTATTGGCTGCCTCTACAGCCCCATTCATCTTCGGCCGATAGGGGGAAGAATTGTGGTGCTGTATCTTGAATTGTTCACAGAGTTCAGTGATCATTTTGTTATTGAGATTGGTACCGTTGTCCGTAATGATCCTTTCCGGGACACCGTACCGACATATCAGATTATGCCGGATGAAACGCGCCACGACGCTCTTGGTTACCGTGGCATATGAAGCTGCCTCGACCCATTTCGTGAAGTAATCGATTGCCACCAAGATGAAGCGGTGTCCATTGGATGCCGTCGGTCGGATTTCACCGATCATATCGATGCCCCACATTGCGAAAGGCCAAGGTGCCGTTAGGACATTCAAAGGAACCGGAGGGATATGCACTTTGTCGGCATAGATCTGGCACTTATGACAAGTCCGGGAGTGTTGGTAACAATCGGCTTCCATTGTGGACCAGAAATATCCTGCCCGAAGGATTTTCTTAGCCATGGTGTGTCCACTGGAGTGGGTCCCAAACGTACCTTCGTGCAGTTCCATCATGATTTTCTCTGCTTCAACCTTATCCACACAACGTAACAGAGTTGAATCATGATTCCGTTTGTAGAGAATGCCGTTGCTGAGGAAGAATTTTGCAGCAAATCTCCTCATGAACTTCTTATCATTGACAGATGCACCTTCCGGGTATTCCTGGGCTTCCAAGTACCTCTTCACCTCGTGATACCAGGGTTTTTCAGTCACCTTCTCAGCCTCGAGCTCGCAGCAGTAAGCCGGTTCATCCAACTTCCAGATTGTGATTTGAGGAGCCTCATTATCCCATTTAACTTTGAACATCGAAGACATCGTGGCTAGTGCGTCCGCTAGCTGATTCTCCTCTCTGGGGAAATGTTCAAAAGTTATCTCTTCAAAGTGGGGGAGCAGGGTCGATACATACTCCTTGTAAGGAATGAGATTCGGGTGTTTCGTATCCCACTCGCCTTTGATCTGATTGATCACGAGAGCGGAATCTCCGAAGACACTTAGAAACTTGATCCTCAGGTCGATTGCAGCTTGTAAACCCATGATGCATGCCTCATATTCTGCCATGTTGTTGGTGCAGCTGAAACATAATCGGGCGGTGAGTGGAGTATGGATCCCCTTGGGAGATATGATTACAGCACCGACGCCGTTACCCAAAGTATTGGAGGCTCCGTCAAAATGCATAGACCATCGAGATCCTTCCTCAGGTCCTTCATCCGGTCCAGGTACTTCACAGTCAGTTACCACCATGATGTCTTCGTCCGGAAAATCAAAGTTCAATGATTGATAATCGTCCACGGGTTGGTGTGCCAAATGATCAGCCAGTACACTCCCCTTAATTGCTTTCTGAGTTGTATACTGGATGTCATATTCTGTTAAGATCATTTGCCATCTCGCTATCCTCCCAGACAGAGCGGGCTTTTCAAATATGTACTTGATGGGATCCATCTTTGAAATCAATAAAGTAGTGTGAGTCAGCATATACTGTCTCAGCCGGCGAGCAGCCCATACAAGAGCGCAGCAAGTTTTCTCAAGCAGTGAGTAACGAGACTCACAGTCGGTAAACTTTTTGCTCAAGTAATAAATAGCGTGCTCTTTTCGGCCAGACTCGTCATGCTGCCCCAGCACACACCCCATTGAATTATCAAGCACTGTCAAGTATAGTATCAGAGGTCTTCCTTCCACTGGTGGCATAAGAATGGGTGGCTCTTGGAGGTATTCCTTTATTCTTTCAAAGGCGGCCTGACATTCATCATTCCAGCGTACCACTTGATCTTTCTTCAGTAATTTGAAGATTGGCTCACAAGTAGCAGTCAGATGTGAGATGAATCGGGCAATGTAATTCAATCGTCCTAGGAAACCTCTGACTTCTTTCTCTGTTTTTGGGGTCGGCATCTCTTGAATAGCTTTAACCTTGGCAGGGTCCACCTGGATACCTTTATCACTTACAATGAAACCTAGCAATTTTCCGGACCTCACCCCGAAGGTGCATTTGTTGGGATTCAATCTCAACTTGTACAACTTGAGTCGGTCAAACAACTTCCTCAGATGATCAAGGTGCTCCTCCTCAGTTTGAGACCTTGCAATCATGTCATCAACGTATACTTCAATCTCATGATGGATCATATCATGAAATAAAGCAACCATGGCACGCTGATAGGTTGCCCCAGCATTTTTTAATCCGAATGGCATGACCTTATAACAGAAGGTGCCCCACTGGGTCACAAAGGTAGTCTTTTCCATATCTTCTGGAGCCATCTTGATCTGATTATACCCTGAAAAACCATCCATGAAGGAGAACACCTTGTGTTGAGCTGTATTGTCAACAAGGACATCAATGTGAGGTAGGGGGAAGTCATCCTTGGGGCTGGCCCTGTTCAGATCCCTGTAGTCAACACACATTCTGACCTTGCCGTCCTTCTTCGGCACTGGCACAACATTGGCAACCCACTGAGGGTAAGAAGTTACTGCAAGGAAACCCGCATCAAACTGTTTCATCACCTCAGCTTTAATCTTCTCAGACATCTCTGGACGCATTCGTCGAACTTTTTGCTTTACTGGAGGGCAATCTTCCTTGGTTGGCAAATGGTGAACTACAATGTCGGCATCCAAACCAGGCATATCTTCATAAGACCAGGCAAAGATCTCCATGTAGTCTTGTAGCATCTGGATCAATCGTTGCTTCACGCTGAGCTCTAGATTGGCACCAATTTTGACCTCTTTCCTATCTGTCTCAGTACCCAGGTTAATTGTCTCCACAGGCTCTTCATGTGGTTGAATAGCCCTCTCTTCCTGTAGTAGCAGTCTTGCGAGTTCACCAGGCACTTCGCAATCATCTTCACCTTCGTCTTCGGCCAAGTTGATCGGATTTTCGAAGTCATAACTGGCGGTAGCAGAGCTGTTGCCAGTGAGATCCAGAGTGGATTGAAACCTGTATAAGTGAGTGTGTGTAAATATAGCTGTTTTGCAATATATATAACACAGAAAGAAAAGGAGCACAAGATTTGAAATGCAACAAACGTCCAATGTTTTGATTGATGATATATGAAAATGTCATACAAAAAGCCCTCACAAATGGAGCTACGATGCCCCGGGCAGGACATCGAGCCAACAGAGTTTTAACATATTGTTTGTTACAAATTTGGAAATCAAAAGAAATCAATTACTGCGTGACAAATGTGATAGGGGTAAAGTCCTTTGCTGTCCAGTTGTTTGGTCCGTCGCCGGCAGTTGGGTAGATCCAATTATTAAACTCAGCTTCCTCCACATCCTCCTCAATAGCATTCACCCTTGAGCTGGAAATAAACACCGGAGCCTTTCCAATCTTCTCTTTGCGCACCGCCTTCTGAGCCTCTGCAGTAAAGCCTAGCCCAAACTTGTCGTTCTTCTGAGTGAAGTCAGGAAGCTGACCCCAGTGTGCACCATTGCCTTTCTGAACCACAGCCCGGGCATCCCTTAGGGAAACCATCTTCAAGGAATCATTCTCTTCGGCCATTGTCTCCGCAGCTGCTGAAATTGGATGTACCTCCTCGAAATGTTGGAAGGGAGTTTCAATAAATTCTCCGTCCATCTCGATGTACCTGAAGGAATTCAAATGGCTCACCATATACTCCTCTTCTCCTTGCACAGTGACAATTTTCCCCCTGACGGGATACTTCAGCTTTTGGTGTAAGGTGGAGGTCACTGCCCCAGCTTTGTGGATCCAAGGTCTACCCAACAGACAGGAGTACGATGGACGTATATCCATCACGTAAAAGGTAGAGTCAAACACTTGAGAGCCCACACGAATAGGGATGTTAACCTCTCCATGAACCATCCTCTTGGAACCGTCAAAGGCTCTGACGATGATATTGCTGGGTTTCAACTCCAAGCCCTCATAATCCAGACGATCCAAAGCCTTTTTCGGAAGAACATTCAAGGAAGAACCAGTGTCCACCAATACATGTGCCAGAGTAGTGCCCCTGCATTCAATAGAGACATGCAGGGCATCATTATGGTTTCTCCCTTTTGCGGTCAGGTCAGCATCTGAAAAGCCCAAGCCGTTGTCCGCCGTCAAATTGGCTATGCAGTCAGTGAACTGGACTGCAGACGTCTCTTGCGGCACATGGGCCGTCTTGAGAAATGAGATTAATGCCTTTGCGTGAGCCTCGGAACATAGCAATAGGGAGAGCAGGGAGATCTTGGAGGGTGTATGCCCCAATTGTTCGACAACATTAAAATCACTTTTCTTTATTATCTTCAGAATCTCCTCCATTTCTTGTCGGGAGGCCTCAGCATTCACGGGTATTGGTGCCTCCATCCGGGCAGGCTCTTCTTCAATCCCTTTGCCCCGAGCATTTGATGACTCGGCAGCAGGGGACACAATTTGATCAGCAACAGGACTTGGTAAACTTGCAGGTTTTATGAGGAGGGGTTTTCGAATAGCGGGAGGCGCAATGTCAGGCGAGAAGAGCCTGCCACTGCGGGTGACTTTAGCTGGACCGGTGATGTCGCAAATACTGGCACTAGCATCAAATTCTTGCTTGATTCCATTTACATATACGTCTGCCCCATAATGCCAGGGGACAGCCTTATCAGACACGTAGGAGAGGGGTCCTGGAACAGTAATGATCACAGGCGCAACTGTCAAGATTTGAATAGGCTTCTTTGGGGGAGCCTTGATTGGATTTTTGAAGATGGTAATCACGGAAACTTCTTTTATTGGAACCAATTGAACAGCAGTCTTTTTGAATAAAATCTCCTTGCTATCCATTAGGCCTTGGATGCCTAACCTTAGCAAGGGACAATCGGATAGGGAAATAGCACAGAATGGGCAACCTTCGCCGCAACCCGGAAATAAACCGGCCCGCAGTAGGTTCTTCTTAACAGTCTTCAAAGGGGTAACAACTTCATCTATCGAAACAGCATACACTTCTTCCTCAATGGCACTTACCCTATGCTGGGGCATAGGAGCCGTTACAACATTCGGTCTTTCCGGCGCTTCAAACTGAATTTCTTTTGCGTCAATTAGATCTTGCACTTTGTTTCTCAAGGCCCAACAATCATCAGTAGTGTGCCCGGGACTATCAGAATGATAAGCGCACCGGGCATTCGGGTTGTATTTAGGGGACGCAGTGTTGACGACCTTAGGAGCTTCTTTGAGGGTCACCAGGTTGGTGGATAACAGTTGGGGTAAAATTTGAGATAATGTCATACTCAATCGGGTATACTGCCTCTTGGGCCTTTCACTTCTTTGCTGATTGTACTGCTGAGGAGCAGCAACAGGTTTAGAGATGACCAAAGCATTAACGGCTTGGCGACTTTCGGGCTTGACTTGTCTTCTAGGGCCATAGACGGCGCTTGCTTCTTTCTTAAATGGCCTCTTCTCAGCACTTGTAGAGGCAGCTTTCTGTATCTTGCCTGACCTGATACCAGCCTCAATTCTTTCTCCTGTTAATATCAGATCTGTGAACCCAGCGGAGGAGTTACCAACCAAATGATTAAAAAACGGACCAGATAACGTTCCCAGAAACATATCAACCAGTTCTCGATCAGTTAATGGAGGCTGCACCCTGCCAGCCAAATCTCTCCATTTTTGAGCGTACTCTTTGAATCCTTCACCCGTCCCTAGAGACATACCCTGAAGTTGGGTACGCGTAGGAGCGAGATCAGAATTATATTGGTATTGTCTGTAGAAAGCAGTCGCCAAATCCTCCCAGTGCCGGATGCTAGCTCCGTCTAATTGGTAGAACCATTCAAGCTGAGACCCCGAGAGGCTGTCTTGGAAGAAGTGAATCCAGAGGTTTTTATCCGCCGTGTAAGGTTGGATTTTCCTTACATACGACCTCAGATGCAACTTTGGGCAGGAGACCCCATCATACTTGGCGAAGGCAGGCGCCTTAAACTTGTGTGGAATTACTACTCCAGAAGATAATCCCAAATCCCCGAAATCCAGTCCCGGCACGTTCTGAATTTCCATAGCGCTCAAACGGTCCTCCAATTGTTTATATCTGTCAGCAGCAGGTGGGTATTGTTCCTCGTTATAGTCCGTCTCGTTGTCGGAGACTGCGGGACTAGGAGCTTCTCCCCCTTGGGGACTGTTTTTCTCTGCGGAAGAAGTGGTCGGATCAGCTTCATTGTGGAGTGTGTTCCCAAATCTGCGTCCGGTGTTGAACATTGCCGTCCTCTTTTTCTTCTTCTTCTTCAAGAGTAGAGTCTTCAACTCTTGCTGTCCCTGGGCTAGGCTTAAGACCATTTCTTGAAACTGTGCACTTTGGGCCTGGAGGGCCTTGATTGCTTGTTCACTGGATGACTCCGAATTCATGATGACTGTTCACATAAACAGCGAAGAAAATTAAGCAACCTGTGAAATAGGGTACCTGCTATGCATATGGTGTAATGGAATGCGTATGTTTTATGTTTTCAAAGACAAATAAGATTCAACTTTGTAGACAAAAAAGGGAAACACACTTCATTAGATTAAAATTTTTCAATTGTTCAACAATTCGCCCTTAGGCATTACAGGAATGAAAAATACGGAAAAGGAAATAAAACTACAAAAGGGAATAATCAAAGCTCATCAATGCTCCCATGGCCTTCTCCTCTCAGTGCTGATGTAGTTGTTCAGGACACGTTCTTCCTCCAATTGCTTAGTCAGCCTTTGGACCTTCCTTTCCTGCTCGTTGAACTTCTCCCGATAGAAATCCCGTTCTTCCTTTAGCTGTGCCCAAGATCTCTTCATGGTGTCAAAATCAGTAGGTATCTGAGGAGGGAGGACAGTTGAAGGAACCCCATCTTCATCGGGAGTCTCAAGGATGATTGGTCTGACGGCTTCGTATGGCATACCTAGCCTCTGAGCACGGATGCGGACCCATTTGCAATAGGGCTCCAATGGTAAAGAAGTTTTTGGTCCTAGCTCATGTGGGTCAGCTTTGTGGATTCTGTCCCAAGCTCTAATGAATCCCTGTCGTAGTTTGTCACTGCCTGCCTGAAACTCAAAATGGAAGTGAGGAACCAGCATTTCATGGGGCCCATCTCCTCTGGCTCTTCCGAACTGACGGAGAGCTAAACACGGATTGTAAGAGATTCCTCCTTGGATACCAATCAACGGGACATTAGGGTATTCTCCGCAACGGTCGATAACAGCTACCTCATCCAAGCCTCTGAGAGTCCAAGTGATATCCTTATCTGTGAGAGACATTAACCTTCGAGCCCAACCTTTTCCTTCTTCATTCTTCAGCACGGACTTAGGAAGGTGCGAAATAAACCACCTTACCAGCAAAGGAGCACAACACCACGGAGTTCCCCGTTTTCGAGCAGTACGAGCATGGAGTTGTTGTAGAATGTCACCCAAGAGAGTGGGTACCAGATTTCGAGACATGAAGATTCTTATGACATGGATACTGATGAAAGTGTCAGGGTTGGGAAACAATACCAGACCATAGATCAAAAGAGCCAGAACATCTTCATATGCTTTGAAGTCCAAGTCATTCCAGAAATCATTAGCCTTGCCAACCAGAAATTTGACCAAAAAGCCCTTGATCCCATTTCTAGTTTCCCAGTTGGACAATACCTCTTCTTTGGTCAAGGGGAGAATTGCAGCAATCTCTTCAGGCCTAGGAGTCTTTTCCAAACCAGTGAAAGGAGTTTGTTCCAAAACAGGAATCCCAAGCAAGTAAGAGAACTCTTCCAGGGTAGGAACCAGCTGGAAGTCTTGAAAGGTGAAACAATGATGCAGAGGGTCATAAAACTGGGTCAGAACACTTATCAGTTGTTGGTCCCATTTTGCAGTGATCAAGCCAAGGAGGGAACCATGTCTGTTGATGAAGGAGGTAGTGTTTGGAATTCTTTCAACCAGATCTTTGAGTAAAACTGGTGGTTGAACAAAGTTGAGCCGGACAGTATTTCTACGCACGGGCATCATGATGTCCTACAAAACAGAGCAAAGATGAAACCTTTTTGTCTTTGAAATGGGTTAGCTTTGCATGCAATGGTATGATGGTATGATGCTATGATGAAGCACATCACAAGTATTCACATAGGCAGATAAAGCACACAAGTCACACAAGACACCCTTAGGTTTCAGGCCAGCATGAGTTTCAGGTATTACCCTCTTTTGGTTTTGTTGGTTAAAACCTGTCCTATCAAAAGTAACCGGGTTCTAGAGGATCTCAAATCATTGGCTACCCTCAATCGGTCATAACTCCAGCATCGCAATCTTTTCTCGCGGCCAGAACCATCTCGAGAGTTTAGCCTCAATGAGTGTAGCATACTGCTACTGTCCTAATAGCCAAGTTGGTCAATTTAGGGTTCTAAGGTTGGTTGGTGTTTAATGACCCCTTAGAAGACCTATATTCTCCCCATTACAACACAAGGGATATAGGTACAGACTAAGATGCCACACCAACGTAGCCACTGCTTCACCCATGTCGGTCTACGCCGGACAGGTCCCTCACAGATTATGCTACCTAAAAAGGGTATTTCCCAGATCCGGGTTAGGATCTATGAAACTCCAATGCAAAGCCCACAAACATAAAAGCAAACAAAGCAAACAATTGAAAACACAGGTGATCTAAAACCCTAAGGTTACTCCACTTTTAAGTACATGTCCCCAGCAGAGTCGCCAGTTCTGTGATACGGTGGGAGAACTGACTTGAGGTTTGCGTTTGTATTCGCAAATGTTGCGGTTAGCAAGAGTCGCCACCGACTTTTTATTTTATCCTAAGGAAAGGTTAAAAAGCACAGCAAAAAACCTTTTGAGATGTTTTCTTGGGTTCGGGGAGTAGATTATAGAAAGGGAAGGTATTAGCACCCTTTCTATCCATGGTTATCCATGGGCTCTTAGTTACTTGCTTAGATCACTTGCCTTTTGTTTTCAATTGTTTTAAATGGTGCTTGAGTGTGTGGGTTTTGAAAATGTTTTGAAAAGATGCCAATGTGGTGGCAACCTTTGCAATGATCCATGTGGGGATGTATACAAAGATGTATGTCTTTTGAAAAGGTTTTCATTTTTTGAAAGTTGTTTTGAAAGTGTAGTGAAGTGTGGTTTGAAAAATAGGCAAGTGTTTTGTTTTTGCAAGTTGGTTCAAGTAACTAAGAGGTTATCTACTCCTAAATTTCTCGAAAGATTATTGCTATACTTTAACCCTTTTAACAAGTTTGCACCACCATTGTATTTGGTGGGCAACCTTGTGTTAGGATGTGAAAAGGGACAGGCGCGGGTCATCGTTTAGACCATAGTTGTAACGACGTTAAATGTCTTTGGGCAATTTCTCTAAGGGACTTGATCATTTGTTTTGTTTGTTTTGCCCAAAGATGTTCAACATACAATATGGCCCATTTATTTGAAGGCAACAAGTGGAATACCCTAGGGGGTGCAAGTGTGATTTGTGTGTCCATTTTCATGCTTGTTTGTCTTGTATTAGGTCAAACTAATTTTTATCGTTTTTTCGCATACAAACCCTAATTCTAGCATGTTATTATTTAGAAAGCAATAAAGTGCGAAATTAAAATTACTAAGCTATTACACAACCAAATATGGGAAGGGGGGTACAAATGTTCAAATGGGGATATTGACAAGTAATTTAAACCTAAAATTATTACATCAATTTTGAATATGTGCATAGTAAATAAATTGCATAATTTAAATGGAAATTAAATAAATATGTAAAATGCAAAAAGAAAGTTTTTATGTATGAGAAAAGTATGGTTTATGTAAAATAAAAATAAGAAAATAAAAAGGTATTATTTTGAGTATTTTCAACTTTTAGGGCAAAAACCCTAATTTTAAAGAAGATGTATTATTATCTAATTTAATACAAGTATTTATTTATTATTTACAAAAATAAAAATAAATGAAGTATATTATAAAAAAAAAAGTATTTTTTATATCAAATATTAATAAGATGAAAAATTCAAATATTTTTATATTTTAACTTAAATATATTAATAAACATATATATATATATATATATATATATAGATTAAGTTCTTAAATATGCATTATATACAAAAATAATATATATTTAATATTTTAATAAAATAAATAAAAAAAGTATTTTTTTATGTGAAATATTTCAGAAGGTAAATAAAAATAAAAATGTATATGAATGCATTTACACTATTTTTTTATATTTATTCTAAATAAAAATATGTATATATTTATGTATAAATGGAAAGAAAATCAAATAAAACCCAAATAAAATCAAGAATGATGAGAAAAATATTTTCAAAATTTTAATATGCTGAGAAAAAATAAACAAGTCAAATAAAAAAAGAAAAAGTCAAAAAGAAATAAAAATAAGGCAAATGGGCTTGGGGGGTGAGAAAATGGAAATAGGGTGCAAAAAGAAGAAACCACACAGGCCCAGCCCATGTGGCTTCATCTTCAACCTTCGTTCAACAACATTCAAAAAAACGCGCGCCCTGTACTCCAGCTGCTAACTCCTGATTCCTGGCTTTTTAACAAAAACTCATAACATGAAAAATGCTCAGCATGAAGAGACGATTCCAACCATGTATAGAACTTAATCTAACTCTCTAAGATGAGAGAGAATTTCTCTCCCCCTCTTTTCTGACCTAACTTTTCATCAATGTTCAGACATGAAATTCTCTAAGCACACGAAACATAAATGAAATCTAATCATATGAGCATGTTCAGGGCTATGATTGTGACATATTTTCTTCAAAAACCTAAAGCTAACAATGCCTAACAAGAGAGATAGAACTCCATGAATATACCTGTTCAGTTGGAATCGAGCTGGGCAATGGAGGATGTTTCAGAATGAAATGAGGACTTGTACAGCTTCCTTGAAGTGTAAGGAAGCTTTTCCAATTCCTACTTTGCCTTGAAACTTCCTGAATCGAGCTAATGAACTCCAACTGCAAAACAGAAAATTAAAAATGGTGAAGTGGCTTGGAGGTGTTACAGGTCAGGTTTCAGATCATGGTCAGCTTGCATAGGTTGTGAGGAAGATAGAGGAACAGGTTTGGGCAAGAATGCTCGAAGGAAATGGGAGTTGGCACTCAAACTGCAGAGCTTGCTCTGTTTGTGCAGTTTTGAGGTGATTTTGAGATGGAGGGTGCTTGAGAGGTTCAGGACTCGTGCCAAAGCTTGGATATGGTCTATGGAATATGTTTGATAACTTTGTTCTTCTGTTTCTAAGCTGAGATGAGAGTTGTGATAAGTTATGCAATGTTACTTGAAAATGAAGCAAGCAAAGGTCACTTTTGTTTTTAGGTGAGTAGGGGCCTCTAATCCTGCTGCATAATCCTCTCTTGATCAGAGCAACTTGTCCATAATCTTGTGTCAAGAGGATTTTGCTTGTACTTGCTTGGATTTCAATTTGACATAAAGCTAGCTTTTTACAAAAATGGATAAAGCACTTTATCTAGTTTAGGATTAATCCAATATGCAATGTTAGAACACAAAGAACATGGTCTTAACTCATTGAATATGCATTAAATTATTGAGTATGGATTGGTTCAAGGACCTGTAATCAAGCATAAAGCAAGCTGAATTCAAATTTGCAAAGTTATGAACATGTTTTGATGAAGAACAAAAGTGAATTTTTGCCAACTTGTGAAATTCGAATCTCTCAAGTTATGAGGTTGTTTGATGAGTTCTTGGACATTTTGGAAAGCTTGGAATGTGTACTACAATCCATCTTTGAAATGCAATTTGAAATTCCAAGTGGAAGGGTATGAGAAGTGGCCTTGAAGTAGGGTAGAAAACCTTGTCAAAATAGGTCAAATTTCACTAAGTTAAAAGATGGTTTAGTGCCCTTATTCAAAAAATCATAACTTGAGATACAAGCTTCAAATGAGAAAACTTTGTGAATCAAAGTTGTAGATTTTGCAACAAGCTACAACTTTCATGTTTTGACTTTTGTTTGAATCCCAATGGATCATGGTGAAAAGATGGGGCAAAGTTGGGAAAAAATTAGGGTTTTTCATAACTTAGAAAAATTCTAAGTTATGAAAAATTCCATTTTCAAACCCTAATTTGCATTTTGTGATTTCTTGGTGAACAAGTTTCATGATTTGTAATGTTTTGATGAAAAATGAACCTTGACTCTTGATTTTGACCAAAAAGTCAAAGTTTGACTTTTCAGTATACAGTCAAAATTGATCAATTGACTGGGAAATTCAACTGTCAATCTTGTGTACTTGGGATCTTTTGAGCTTGATGAACATGTCAAGATAATTCCATGGGGTCCTTGAGTCCATATGTGAGCTTGGTTTGCCATTGGCTAGGTCAAACAGTCAAAAATTGCCCTTGTGCAGTCAAAACCTTAAAAATGACCATTTTGCCCTTTTGATGATCTGATCAAATTTCTTGTGGAATTGTGATCCAAACTTGATCAAATGATTCATATGAGTTCATAATGTTGATGTGGATCAAATTTCATGAGGTTTGACTGTCAATTGGCCACAGTTGACTTTTTCCCCAATACAGCTGATTTCTAGGTCAACTGTCCAATTGACTGGGTAAAACTTGGAATCAAGACTTGAAACTTGGTATAGGTAAACTTGGGAGTCCAACATGAAGCATGAAAGTCATCTTAGGCATTTTAGGTCAAAACATCTTTAGGCAAACACAAACCCTAATTTGAGTCCACAGTGCAAGGAGAAGTCTTGAGTAGGGGAAACCCTAATTGGATCTTGATCTCCAAAGGTCTTGTGATGAGAAAATGTTGAGGAAATGGGAGGGCAAATTTTGGGGTACAACAGGGTGTTCTTCAGAATCGAAGGAGACTGAAGTGTGGTTCTGGGTTTTTGATTTCTCAAGTGTTGATGAACTTGAGAGTTTTTGTGTGTTTGAGAAAATTTGGGAGACGTTCCTATGGTCCCAAAGATCCCCCTTTTCCTTGTTCATGGTTCCTCTATTTATAGAGGAAATGCTTGGGAAACGTTGAAGTGGCCAGCCTTGCAAAAACAATAAAATAATAGGTGACGTGAAAGGTACAAGTGGGACCTTTGGCAGTTGGGGCGCATAAGATGTGACTTGTCCTTCTGGCCCTGCTCTTCGTTCAGACCAAATGTAGGCTGAAAGCTGCTTTTATGATAAAGGTATTCTCTATGAAAAGAAAGAGTAGGTAGCCTTTTGCCAAGAATAATATTATCCAAAAGACAAAGTTCAAAACCTTCGTACAAACCTCTGATTATAAATATTTGGAAATAAAGTAAGCTTGATAAGTGAGATTTGGTCTTCAGATTTGTTCAGACTTGCTTCGAATGAAAAATGCTTT
This sequence comes from Vicia faba, assembly GCA_948472305.1. Lineage (NCBI taxonomy): Eukaryota > Viridiplantae > Streptophyta > Magnoliopsida > Fabales > Fabaceae > Vicia > Vicia faba. Next base: position 558,284,453 of record OX451738.1, on the reverse strand, counting down.
GAATGGTTCAACTTGGATTCGAAGGAAGCTGATTCGAAGGGAATCAAATCTCCAATCGAAGCTTTGTATGTAGGTTGCTTCTGTCCAATCGAAGGCTTGTGTTTGAAGGAAACATATTTCCCCCATCGAAGCATGTGGATCGAAATAAACATAAATGGAGTCATTGCCTTGTGTTTGTTTAGCATGAGGGAAGTTCCTGGCTTATGAATCGAAGGGTGCTCTTTCAAGGGAAGCAAGAACTTAGTCAAATCTTGTATCTCTTGGCTCAAACGAAGCTTGTGAGAGGCAAAGTCTGTAAGAGGCCCTTGATGCAAATGGATTCGAAGGATGCATAGAGATGGTTGCTTTGTCCCATCGAAGCTTGTCCAAACGAAAACAAACATGCAGGCAGCAAATGCCCAATCGAAGCAGGTTTGCAGGCAGTATATGCCCAATCGAAACAGGCTTGCAGGTAGCATGTGCCCAAATTGAAGCAGGCTTGCAGGAAGCTAATATTGAGCAATCGAAGGAGGCTTGTAGGAAGTAAACTTGTCCAGATCGAAGCAGGCTTACAGGAAGCTATTTGGTGAATCGAAAGGTTTGCCTTGCAGGGGGCATGTGTGGCTAGCAAGTCATGGCCTTCGATTGCAAGCATGCATGCAACACACTTGTCCAATCGAAAGGCTGAATCGAAAGAGGCCTGTTTTTCTCCAAATTTGTCAAAATGTTATTTTTATCTGTTTTCTCCCTTTTTGATAGTTTCCTTTTAATTTTGGTACTGGAAAATCCCAATGCACCTGTGCAAGCTTGAATCCTGAGAATCTTTGTGAGAAAACCCTCGAGAATTGAGAGGAAAAATTTTGGGGTACAACATATATATATATATATATATATATATATATATATATATATATATATATATATATATATAAAAATAATTATTTGATCTCTCTTTTCTTTCTTCTTCATCTCTCTGATTTGTCCATCATCTCAGAATCATACATCGCTATAAAAAAAGTGTTGAATCATGGTTGCAAATTTTCATTTCATTTTGTTGTTCCAAATAAAATAAAGCTTAATGTTCTTCTGGTTTATTCTGATTTCTCTCAATGCAACAATTTTTGGCCTGAATCTATGTTGCTTCTTGACTCCTCCAGTTGTCAGAGTTGATTTCTGAGCAACTTTTATGGCCAGTTGTTTCTTTGGTGATTCACTGCTGGATTTACGAGTTGTTTTCTTAGTACCAGATATTGAAAATTAAAGATGGTGGTGGTGCATATGTAATATTCAAGAAAAAACACACCTAACGATTAAACAGAGCATATCTTTGCGATATTTAACACATACTCGTCTTTAAAACAACTTTTGCATGACATGTGAAACTAGTGACAAGATATAAAAAAAACTTAGTCATAAAAACTTGTTTGAACTAGACAACCTCGTACCTTAGATAACAACCGCTGAGCTGAATTCCCACCACCGCCACTTCCCAAAAAGATTGCATATCTTGTTTGAAAAATATGAACAAAAACACTGACGGTGAAGACGAATCTCAACAATAATGATGGGTTAATTAATATTTTAATAGTCAACAAAAAAAAATAAGATAATGATGTTAAAAGGTCTGTGCCTGGCTAGGGAACAAGCTTAATATCAATTGGAACATATTGGATCTAAAATATCTTTGAAAAATATGTGATGTTAAAAGGTCCCCTCAATGTATGCTGGTTTACAAGTTAGCCCTTACTAATACGATATCCACTATTTGCTTTGCTAGGAACCAATTCGGATTTCAAGATAAAAAGATTACTTGGAAATATTCATTGCATCTTTTGTTTATTTAATAGATATCACCATTTTTGTTTGTTCATCTCCCTAAATTCAAGACTGCTCTCTACTTAAAGCTTTCAATATCAAGATCCACCCTCCTAGAGCTCTGACAATTACATAAGCCTTTTGGACTCCTCCTCCTTTGACCTGGGTCAAATGTAATGTTGATGGAGCTTCCACCAACGTCATGGCCAACTGTGGAGGTATTTTCAAAAGTGATAAAGTTGATTTTATTGGTGATTTCGCAGAATCACTAGGCCAAAAGTCAACTTTCTTTGCTGAGATCTTTAAAGCCCTTCATGCTATTGAGCTAGCTCATCATCTGCAAATTCAAAAGTTATGGCTTGAGACCGACTCTAAACTGGTTTTATTGGCGTTCAAGAACAAGACAATCATACCTTGATGCTTGAGAAATAAATGGACAAACAATGCTACATATGCTAGCTCCATGCAACTCATTGTCTCTCACACATTCAGAGAGAAAAATGCTACCGCTGATGCTTTGGCTTTCCGTTGACACTCTCTTCTAAACCTCCATTATTGGTCCATCATCCCACCTTTTGTTAAACCACGTATTGAAAAAGATAAGTTTGATATGTCAAGCTATAAATTCAAAGTCTTTTAAGAATTTGGTTTTGCCCATCTTGTTGTCTTCCTTTCTCTTTTTTAATATATTTTAGTATATTTTTTAACTAGTCAAAATTTACAAGTGGAGGTAAAATTGTCACTTTCCTATAATGAAAAAGGATTAATTATCCCCACAATAAACATCACTTTTTTTCACTTTTTTTTCTTTAACACTCTGACTTTTAGGAGAAAGATGCCCTAATAATTCAGAGTTTATGCCGAGAGGTATAGACACTGACCAAACGTTATTCTCACCTAAGAACCGAACTCGTCACCTCTTTATTATATATATAAAAGAGAACTTAATTAATTATATTATATATAAATTTTAAAATTTTTGTGTGCACATCTTTAAATAATAAAAAAACAAAACAAATAAGAAAAAGAGCCCTTAGTCCGTAGCAAGAAACATAGAAAGGTAGGAGGGGGTAAACAATACGTCACGTTTTTAATCGCAAATCTAACACACTTTTGGATCGGAAAGGAACCAAGTTCGCTCTGAAAAAATCTCCGGTGAGTATAAGATCTGGTATGCTCCGTCGTCTTTGATTCCTCACAAGCTCTCCTTTTCACACATGGATCCCAACCAGGTAACTAAAGTTTTTCTCCCATCATTCTTAGATCTGGATTTCCATTTCTTCAATGATTTCATTTTCTGTATCGATTCATGTAAGATTTGTGTGATTGCGTGCAGTCTGTAGTTGAAAACTACGCAAATCCAAGGACTTGCTTCTTTCATGTTCTCTTCAAGGTTTATACTTTACTCGTTTTTCTACGAATTTTTCATCTTTTTATGAAATAATTAGGTTTCGCATTGTGAAATTCGATGTATTTTGTATGTTTATGACAGGGTGCGGCTTTGGCGTTTTACATTCTATCGGCTCTCTTTATTGATAACTTTGTTATCATTTTTGTGGTGACTGTTCTTCTTGCTGCTCTTGATTTTTGGGTTGTTAAGAATGTGAGTGGACGGATTTTAGTTGGTTTGAGATGGTGGAATGAAATTGATGATCTTGGTGAGAGTGTTTGGAAATTTGAGTGTCTGGATCAAGAGGTGGGTGTTCCTTGTTTTGAACATGACTAGTGTAAGATGGGTTTTGAATTCTTTATACATGCATGAATGAATGAATGAATCTTGTGTATGTTTTTTTTCTCCTCTGTAGTCATTGGCTCGGATGAACAAGAAAGATTCATGGCTTTTTTGGTGGACCCTTTACATTTCGGTAAGAAATTTATAGATCCGTTATAGCATGTTCAGTTTCTCCTTAGGTCCTTATTGTGTTACAGTCAAAATGTGGTTGTTTCGGGAGTTTTATTAAGCTGGTTAATATATATGTAATGTTATGACCCGATCAAACTTATTCTGGATGTGTATATTATACTATACATTGCTTTGTATTAGGAGAATTGGTATTACTAAATAAGTTGCAGTATTCTAACTAAAGTTGTAAGTTCTCCGTTCACTTTGGATCTGGATGGAGAATTACTCTGTCAATCATCACGCCAAGGTTTTATCTTGTAGTTTTGATTGCCCACACGTGGCCAAAATCAATAAAAGCATGGTTGTTTTCTTTGGTGATTGGCACAATAAATGATTTTTTATTTGATTTGTTCTACAGGCAGTTGCATGGATTATGTTGGCTATATTCTCGCTCATAAGGCTTCAGGCTGATTATCTCCTTGTTGTAGGAGTTTGTTTGACCCTCAGCATTGCAAATATTGTTGGTTTTACCAAATGCAAAAAAGGTGTGCAAATGTATTTATGTTCTTAAAATGTTGTCTTCTGTTATACTGCAAAATTGGTTTAGGTTGGGGAAATTGTTTGGAATAACAAGATATTGAACTTTTCAGTGCTAAACTTTGGATACTTGTTTCACTTTGTTTCTTTTTTTTTTTCATTTTGAAATATTCAAAATTATATAATTTGCTGCATCCTGCTTACTTCGTGGAAAGTTGTTGACATATGGGGATACTTGACTTATAAATGCATGAACCAAATGGGAAATTTATGATTGTACTTGCAAATTACATTTGAACTCGACTCGACTAGTTTGATAACCTTATTGAAAAATTTCTTATGGTTGGGCTGTGATAAAGTTGGTTCAAAGATGCTTTGGTTGCTGATATATTGTATACCTATAGAGTTCTATGCTATTGATGCTTTGTTAGCTGCATTCTTATATTTGTGGCTGGTAACATTCATTGTGCTTATTTGGGTGGTTATCTCTCGAAAAGCATTAGTACACACACATTCAGTTTATGATAGAGACCCGAGTAGAGGTCATAAGGAAAGTGGGGGAATTATGTAATAATGAGTTTGGTAAGGATGTATAGTAAATAAATAGTGAAGTAGGATGCTTAGCTGGCAAGTTTGTTATACCTTAATAGTAGAAATAGTAAGTTACTTAAGTTGAGTGAATTGTGTTTGTGATGCAAGAATATTGAGGGAATCAATATGGTTAGGCAGGGAAAGATTTTTCTCTGAAGAGCTTAGCTCTGGGGTAGTTTCGGATTCATTCCCTTCTACAATTTTACTTTCTTCATTAGTCAAATATATTTTATTTTCCATTGTTTTATCTCTAAATTTCGGCTTCCCATCAGTTTATATTCCTAGAAAATTAAAGGGTGCTATTATTATCTCCATTGTTGTAGTAATAGAAATAGTTGGAGTGGGGTTGTTTAACTAACAAGAAACTTATTTGGAGTGGAAATGCAATATGACCCTTGTAATAGTGAGGGATTGGGAACTTTGGGTCCTCTTGTTTTCGTCTGTGTTTCATTTCAAATGATATAGATATGGGGAGCACATACATGCTGTGTAGGACGTTGTCTAAGCCTAGCTTCACATCACATTTTGAAATTAGTGATTCTGCTCAAGCTCTGCCTCCTCTGTCTTCCTATCCAATATGAAGGATTTCTTTGTTGATCGATTACCATATCAATTTACTGTTTCATCTTTATGTGCTGTTCATTTGAAAAACTTGCAATGGATAACAATTGATTGCCTTTCTTTCAGATGCTAAGAAGCAGATTCAACAATATGCCTCTCAGACAATTGCCTCTCAGTTCTCGTCTACCTTACAGTCAGCATTCAGTGTTGTCTGATTATCTCTGCAAGTTGAACCGTGCATTATTAGAAATATTGAGATGCGGTAGAGGTTTGTACATGATGATTATTTTGACCGACATCAAACTGGATCCTGACCACCTATCAAGCTTGCATAGTACTGATACAGAAAATGCAAAATTTTGTACCTTTTATAAGACTGATAATCAGATTACTTAGTTTAAAAAATTGTTTATTTTCAGGTGTACATTGTGTTTTTCTTGTATTATTATGCATCGCTTGTCAAAGATATACGTTCCACGAGTGTGTTTTCTGCTTATTTTCATGCAAATTGATGGATATTGACATTGATTTTGTGTCCTTGCTTGAGGGGTCACCATTAATTGACCGACCAAAATATGCGTAGATTATCAGAAATTGAAAAGGTTTAACCTTGTCTGAATCTGGCCAAGGAGAGGACGCTAGTTAAGAATTAAGAATATATAACAGTCAAATCTTTGGATGAAATTACTTTTCTAGTAGGACATCTTTCTGCCATTCACTTATTTGCTGTATAATGTTCTTTTCTATCTGCAATTCTACCAAGTTCAAATAAGTCCATGAAAGCTTTTTTGTTTTCGCAACCTAGAAGAGAACAGAGAATAAAGAATCAAGTAAATCTTCAAAACAAATCAGCTTAACAGCAGTAAACAAGCTCTTTACTTCAACTTCAAAAGACTTATTTGAACTTTGTATTGTTGAAGGTGGAACAAGAGTTGGTTGAAGAATCAACACTTCAAAGTTTGATGGTAACAAGATTGAGTTGGGAGATACATGGATCCATGGAATTGGTAAAAGTCCAATTCACAAAATAGCTCAACAAACAAATTCACTTCATTCTGAACAGACTTGGGGGTGCATGGATAGCAATAATGATTCCATTATAACAAATGCTGAAGGAGGTTTTCATCTTCAACCTTCTATTGTTGATCTTGTTTTAAAGGTTTTCAAGAGTCTCATGTAGAGCTCGTGTAGGGCTCATGTGGGGTTGTTAGAACCGAACTGAAACCGAACCAAACATAAATTATAAATTGTAACCGAAACAAAATTGAAAATGAAAAATACTAAAAAAAAAAAAAGTTATAATTTAAAAAAAAAAAAAAAAAACATAGTTTAACGGTTTGGTTTTTTAATAAATGATTTGGTTCCGGAAAAATTAACTTGTAACAGTTTTGTAAGGTTTGAATTCCGAAACGGTATATTAAACCAATGATTGTGGTTCAGTTCGATTTTAAATAAATTAAAATAATTTGGTTGAATTCGAAGAAATTTTTACTATGATTTAATTCGATTCCGTTCAATTTTCTCACTAACCATACCATAAATAACCCTAGTCGCATGGATATCATGGCTGCCAAAGCTTCTTCAAACTTTGCCTCTAAAAAGAATCTTAGTAATGGTTCTTTCTTGAGACAAGGTCAATTAATGAAAGAGGAAGAAGATGTTAAAGGGTATGGTGATTGGAGTAAGAAATTGCTTGCAAAATCAAATTTTGAAATGTATGAGAAGTCTTCTTATACATCAACTGGTGACATAGTTTATACCATGAATATGTTAGGCTTCCGAAGTGTTTATTGTCGTATTCTCAATGTTGATGGTCAAATCTCTTAAAGTCTTCAAAGATTTCAAACCTATCTCTTTAGGTGTTTTTATAACCTTACTACTAAGAAACATGTTCGAGTACGAGTCTCGTCTTGATCTCACACTATTTGGTATAATAATGCTTTGAAAAGTTCCTTCATATATATCAAATGTAAGATAATATAATTCAATCAAAATCCATACTATTTTAAATCAAATAATACTTCATCCGTTTCAAAATAAATTTTGTTTTAATAAATAAAATTTATTTTAAAATAATTGTCATTTTTACTTTTCAATACAGTAATTATTATTTTTTCAATTGTATCTGTTTCTTTTTTAATTTAAATACTACTTCCAACACATTAATAGAGTTAATTTTGAAAAAATGTAATGTTTTGTAAAAACATTACTGCATTTGTTAATCTGCCTCTGATAATGTTGGGTTACCATGAAATTTAAACAGCAGAAGCAATTTATTACATATTGTATATACAGCAGCAGCATCAATTTCTTTTACACGAAACACCGAGTTTAAAATGGTACTAATAAATACAAACACAAAAATTGTTTAATTGGAGCTGCCATATGCAGAGGTTGGTGTTTGGATATTATATATTGATGAAGAAGCAGCATTTTGATTCTCCAAACCAAAATATTTAGAAATTGGAAGACACACACTGATTCACACCAACATTCAATCTCTGTGCATTTGAAATAACAGTTCCAATTTTCTTTCTCTTATAATTCTGGTTTCTCTCATTCATCAATGCAGAAGTAATATTAGATAGTGGTGTTCTGACATGAAATCTGGACGAAGGGTTGATGTTATTAATGAGATTAAAACCCATTAATAAGTAGTATTTTGGGAACTTAAACAAAAATGAATATTGACACAAGAAACATGGACATGCTTTTAATGCGGAAGTTTACTTTATGTTAATTGTTGTATTGTATCAAAGAGCTTCATTGAAGAAAGCGTTGAAGATGTCATCTCTCATATTGAAAAGCTTTTGGTTCAAACGATTTCATTAGTGTATAAAGACCATGTATGAAATACAAAGTATCTGTCAATAAGTTATTTCAATAGTTTATCAATGTAACTTTTAGGCTAAGTACCTGTCAGAGCACTCAAATGAAGTTTGATGTGGATATGCTAACATATCTAAATGAGTTAGGGGACAGGAAGAATGGTTGAGGCTTGTGATCAATAGAAAAGTAAAGTTAATAGACAGTTGAAGTATATGAAAACAGGGATGTTAACTGGCTATGGTTTACATGTTTGACCCATCAAGATTGTAATCAAACAAATAACAAAGTGTTTTATAATAATTAATTTCTAACTTAAAGCATAGATTGTAAAAAACAAATAACAAATATGTTCTGATTTATAAAGTCATAAACATAATGTTATAATATATGATTACTGAAATCATGTATGGTTGCATATGTTATTTTACTTATGTGAGCAGAGATAAGGGTTGAAGCATTAAAATCAGTACAGCCAAAAATAAAAAATTATTGAGACTGATAAAAAATTATTGATGGCTTCTAATTTTTTTCAAGTAACAAAGTCAATATTAGACTTTGCAAAATATGACAGTAATATAAAGAAACTTTCCATCATTTAAACATTATAGTAGTTGCGCCTAAATAAGTCAAAACATAATCAATATATTTGAATTCAACCATTGAATCCAGACGGATCAAAAGTAACAAAAGCAACAAAAAAAACTTTAACAATAAAATTGTCTTTGGATTAAAAAATATCAGACATCTAAGAATGTAAAGCAGGTGCATGCAATTAATTCTCCTTTTTTATTTCTTTAGTTAACTTGATTGAGGAAAGTTGAACACTCTCAATCTCTTCTACTGCATCAGTTAAAAGCCTTTTCGATAGAGTTAGGCTTGAATTTCCTCATGCAAAGAGAAAAAGAGAGGACAACCCAAATTTCATACCTTTGAATCAACCAATATCAACTCTATGTGTTCTTTGTTTGAAGCACTGGTCACAGACCACATATGTTTACACCTAACTGCTATTTTCTATAAATCCTTTGATTCGTTAATATCCTTGACAGATTCAATTGGACAAGTCATGAATTGATTGTTAACCTGAAAATAAAAACAAATATGCTTAAACTGTGTTTAAAGAAAAACAAAAATCTTGAAAGGTTATAGATGGTGAAATCGTGCGCAGTTGAAAGATGAAGAATGGACTAATAATTGAGTTTTCGGATGTGAATGATGAAGAGGAGAAGCTGACATTGATTGACATATTTGAGGGTTTTATAGGAGGAAATAAAAGTGAATACGAAATGATGCAGTTAACGAGAAGCAACTCTGGGAAGTTGTGTGCACTATTGTACTTCAATGGCCTTTGAATATTGTGTTGAACGGCTATGCATGCTAATATTGAATGGTTTGTATACTAATGATTTACATTGGACCCACAACATTGATAATTTATTGTGATTAAAATAAATTAAAAAAGTATGAAAAAATATAATATGACACATCAGCCTCATTAATTGCTAAATGCATATAAATCAAGTATTAGTGCAATAAGTCATTTTTACCCATAACCTTAGTTTAGTTTAAGCTTTAATCAGAGGGGTTAAACATGATTTTCCAAGTAATTAGATTTTTATAGATAGATAATAGATTGACAAGGTTCTAACGACGATATTGGCAAAGGTATTAGAGAAGTTTGTTTCTCCTACACATTAAACTTTCTTTAAAGGGAGGCAATTAATAAATAATGTACTGGCATTTAATGGCTTCATTGGTTTTGCGAAGAAAAGAAGTAAGAAATTTTTAATTTTGAAGGTGAATTTTGAATGAGCATATGATTATGTGGATATAAGTTAGTCAAATTTAGGTTTAGTCAAGAGAATATTGTGGACGCGTACTTGTATTTTTGCAAGAATTACATCGACGTTGGTTAACGATTTTTCTATGGATGAAATTTTATTCAAGAAGAGCTAAAACAAAGAGATCCTCTTATCCCTTTTTTGTTTCTTATTATTGCAGAAGAGGTGAGAGCTCTAATGCAGAGAGTCATGGCTAACAACTTATTCAATCTATTTTGATTGGGTGTTTAGATATGACAGTCTCCCACTTATAATATGTATTTACCATTAAAAGACTACACTAATCAGGACAATCACCTTAAAGGGTCTCTGATGGACTTTAATTTTGAAATTGGTCAGAACAACTATATAAGAAGACAATCACAAAGGAAAAGCGTATAGATAATTCACAGAGCATTTGATTGCGACTTTACTAATCATCACTAGTAAAGTCATCACTGATGTACTTTTACGAGTACAAATTTCTAGGCGCATATGCCAACTTTAGTTTATCTTCATTTGGTATGTGATACATATTCAATTTGTGTGTTGTAGTTATAATAATACGGGTTTCTCTTATTATGATGATTTTTTAGTTGCCACATACCTCTATGTTGCACCCCAAAATTTACCCTCTTGATTTAGGTTTATATTTTATCATAAACATCATATTGTATTACATTCATACATTGTGATGCGATCAAAGTACTTTGGTTATCAAGTCTTCCTCAAGCTTTGGAAGTTGATTGTATTGACAAGTTGCTCAAGGAGAGCCTTATTATATTAACCTCTGGATCTTTCAAGTCCCAAGGATCTCTCATGTCTCACGATATCTCATTTGTCTCATTGATTTATCAAGAGTTGAAATATAGCAAAGATTTGAAGAGGAATCCATCTGTCTCCTCCATCTGCTGAAATTAGGGCTTTGACCCATTGTGTGACTTAAAACTTGTCTAAGTCATTTTCTTGAAGCATTATCTTCTTATTATCACTTGAGGCAACTTTGTTCAAAGAATTTATCAATAAGGTCTAGTGGAATTAGGGTTTTGAAGCTTAAGCATCCTCCTCCTATACAAACGACAAAATTAGGGTTTTAGATTTAATCAGAAGTTCTTCAAATTTTTTATTCAAGATTGATTCCATGTGTTTCTATGTTATTAAGCATCTATGATTGAAATATTGAGGTGAAATTTTGATTAGAAAGGAGTTAGTTGATCACAAGGAGAAAAATAGTCATTTTGACCAAAAGTCAACAAATCAGAAGTTGACCAAGGGTACTTTTGGTCAACCCTCAATTCAAACATCCTCATTTCATATTTCATGGATAGTTTCATCATTAAATCAAGGGAATTGAAGAAATTAGGGTTTACTTGTTCATGAAGTTATTTGAATCTTTGAAAATTCCTAAGTATCCATAGTATACAACTTTGGCCAATCACAACTTGAGTTTGGTTAATCTGATTAAAGCAAATGGTACATATTCAGAAAGCTTGTGAAAAATTCTTCAACTTTGTAAATGTGTGTAGAAAGCTTAATTGTGAACCATTTGAGAGAAAAATGGCTTGGAAGTTTCATGTGCAAGGCAGGAATCTTGCTGGGCAGACTTGGTTGCTAAGCGCATAATTTTGTCAAACACCCGGTGTGCCATTTCCATGGCTTAAGTTCTTTTGATTCAAGTCTCAATTGGAAATTCTAAAAGGGGCATTATGTTGTTCATTGTATAAGATTTCTTTTGAATTTGGAATCATCCAAAATAACCAAGAAAGGAATGAGTTATAATGCTTCAAAGTTGGTGTCTCAATACTGGCTTCATGCACACCATACAAGCCAGGAACGTGCGCGAGGCACAGGCCTTCAAATCACTTTTTTTCCCTCAACTTCAGACCATGATATTTTTATGATACCAACATCATTTTTAGAAGTTTAAAGCACAATTTTGAAGTTTATTGAGAGAGATTTCCAAAGGCCTTAAGAGATCACAATTCGCATTAGCCATTTTTTTAGAAATGTAGGTTTTTGTGTAGATTGGGAAAAACATGCTTGTAGGCCAAATTGTCCCAAATTTTTGCACATGGGTGTTTTGATTATTACAAGTCTTTTTGATACATGTTTGGAACGATTTCAGTACTACATTGGCTTGCCAAAAGTGACTAAACCAAGGGCAATACTCCATGCATTATGTATATCTTATTTCTTTACAATTTTTTGAAATATTCTCTTCCACCCATGTGATGACTCAGGCCAGCTCACCATATGCACATCCCTCGCTCAAAATTTCACTCAACATGATATCATCAAAACAACTACAAGGCTGGGCATAACAGAAGCAAAATGCATTACACCATCTGACTCTCTCATTTTTCTGTTTTTTGCAATTTGCTTCCAACGATTTTGTGAGCTCTTCAAAGACCATCATACCCTCTGAATTAACTCTATATAAGATGCCCCTTCACTCTCTTTCAGGACACGCTTGACTCTCCTCACAAAATCAAATCTGAAATTCCTTCTCTCTCAAAATTTCTTCGAAGCTCTCTTTTTCTTTTCACTGGTTCCAGTCACAATTTCTCTCTGAATTTTACTTCATTGGAGCTTAAGGAGCAAGATTTGTAGGGTTTCAAGTTTGTTCAGAGGAACCAGTTGGATTTATTTTCCAACTTAAGAGGTAAAAATCAGATCTCGAATTCTCTCAATGTAGTCTGATTTAGAGTTTAAAATATTGAATGCATTTTCATAGCTGGCCAATTAATAGGTTTGACATATAAACTTACTTGGACTTGAAGTGTAGATCGCATTTCGACTTTCTGAAAATTTCATGAACAAATGATTTTTGTGACTTTCATGCTCATATTTCTGATTGATCTCTTGATGATTTTGAATTCTATGAGTAACATGTTGTAGCTTGTTGCGTGATCTTTAAATTGCGCTTTGAATTGTGTTAATTGGTTGAGAGTTGAAGGAGAACGAGGATCTGGAAGTTTGGTTGTGATCAACTTAAAACGCATGCTTAGGGTTTGTTTTGAGGAACAAGACGATGAGTTGCCAACATCTGGTTGGCTGATTTGATTTTTAATGTAATTTTTATATCATTTCATTTAATTGATTTCTCTAATTTTATTTCTTGATCAAAACACTAAGAATTCTGAAAATAATACCATAGGTATATTTTAATCTCTAATATTTGCTTATAATTTTTCTGGAATTTTTAAAAATCTTTTGATTGCTATAAAAAATTCATAGATTAATTAATTTTGTTTAATTGATTTTTGCATAGTTTTTTTTATTAATTTTTGTTTCTGACTTTTTCTTTGTACAAAAATTACACAAAAAATATTTTAGGCACTTTAATTAGTCTATTTTGAGTTTCTTAATTTTATTCAAGAATTTCGCTTTTTTTTATTAATCTAATAATTTGTGACATTTAATTGCTTTTTAGACATTATCAGAATTAGTTTAATCACTTTCCTTAGTACAAAAAATTCACAAAAAATACTTTGAGACATTTTATTTACATATATGTGATTCCTAAATTTTATTTCACATTTTAAATATTTTTTATTGATTAAGAAAAATATAGAAATTAATTAGGGTTTTTAATTAAAGATTGTCATGTTTTGATTTAATTTCCTATATTTCTTTCAATTCTAAAACTCAAGAAAAATATTCTTTGACTTCTTTAGGTCATTTACTAGTATTGTAAATTTTATTTCAATTCCATTTTGTGTTCTTGTCCTCTTTTGAAAATTTAACATTTATGGTGTGATTTTATTGACTTTTGCTTGCTTAGGTCACAAGTTAGGATTCATTGACTAATCTCCCTTAACTTCTAAGTCAATTTCTGTTTAGGTTAGGATAGCATGATATCTTAGGGCCTTTTAATTAATTTTTCTTGATTTTAGGAGTTGATTTGATATTTCCCCCCAATTAGTCAAGCTAGGGTTTCCAATTAGAGGCTTATCTAGGCTATACTAACTTGTTTGATTAAGTTTTTAACTTAAACCTTGCTAATTTTGTATTGAGCTTGATGTTCCTGACCTATTTATGTATTGTGAACCTTGAAATATTTTTGTCTTATTTTCACAAGTCTTGTTTCTATTTTTGACTCAATCATCTTTCTCATGAATGCTTTTATGCTCTTTTGAATTAGAGGTAGAAACAATACACTTGTGCAACCCATGATGGATCAAATATTTTTTTTATCATCCTCATTACTATTTTAAAGGCTTGAGTTCATCAAAGAACCATTCAAGATCTCATAACTTGCTTATTTTTGTTTGATATTTACTTGTGACCATAGTTTAAGAGGTAGTTTTTGTGCACCACTTTTTGTGTATCATTTGGATTTACTTTGATTTGAATATTTTGTAATTCTGACTTTTTAAAGGTTTGCTTCCTTTGACCTTGATTGGAATTTCATTGCTCATTCAACACAGTGACAAGATAAGAGTCACATTCCCTTAGTTTTTGACCTAGTTTTTGTTTGTTTGCTTGAAAGGACTTTAATTCCCACATTTCTTAATGTTCAAACTTTGATTTTACTTCTCTTCTCATATCCACTCTCTATAATCCTATGATCCACTTGGTTAGTGCTTAATTGCTAATTCATCATGGTGACACAATGGGAGCTACATTTACCCCTTGTATTTGGTTTTGAATTTTTAGTTGTTGGTGTTTGCTTCCTATGATTGTGAAACTTGTCCCAACCTTGTACCTTGACTTAGGTTATTACCTATAAAGTCTAAGGACATTGAGTTTAAAATTACTTTGATCTTTTGCTTATAGCTTGAGGGACTATATTTCTCCAATGTCGTGATACTCAAGTGTGTTACCTTGTTAACATCTCTTAGGATTTTAAATTCATGATTAATATATTATGAGGGTTTTATCATCACCCAAGGAAAAATAAGATGCTTTATTACTTTCATTTGGTATTTATCAACTTATTTTGATCTAAGATAGAATGCCTTTACTTTCCTTTTAGATGATTTTGCTCATCAATTAGGTGGCTTTCTTCATGGAAGAAGTTTCAACTTCTACTTGGTTACTCTTGAGTCTCATATTGAGATAACCTATTATACAAGTCACACATTATATGATTCTCAAATCATGCACTCTTTGTTTAAATCTATACTTTCTCAATATAAATTTGTTTGTTTGTTTCTTTTCAACACTTCCCTTTTATGTGATGCATGTGTGCCTTTTCTTATGTGGCTTATAGCATTTGAATGTGATCTTAGATATTGGTTTGCTACTCATTTTTATGATAGGATACTACCTGTTGTACCCCAAAATTTTCCCTCGCATTTTTTCACAAGAAATCGCAGCTTCAGGCGTTGCCTGATTTCTTTCAAACTGGCTTAAGAATCGGTCAAACAGACTTTTCTCGTCAGTCAGGACACAATTAGGGTTTTATTGATTTTTCAGGACTCTGGAATGTTTCACACAGTTGGCTTAGGGTTTTGGTTGACTTTGGCTCAGTTTTGATCAGACGAACGTTCTTTGGCGTTTAATCAGGAATTAGGGTTTTGTGGGCACGTTCTCAGAAGGATTTAAATTCTACAGCACTTTGCAAGTTATTCCGAGATTTGGGTTGAATTCACATTTGTTTGACTTAATCAGTAAAAAGAATGCATTTGGATTGAATTCACATTTGTTTGTTTGAACCAGTTCAAAGGATACATTCAGTTTGGATTTACAAGTGTTTGGTAAGAAATCAGTGAAAAGGGAATGCGCCTGATTAGTTGTTTTGGTTAACTGTTGCTTTGCTTTGGATATTGGAAAGACCAAGTTTAACTGAGTAAATTGCTAAAGCATTGTTTATTTAAATTATTTATTATTCTGAGGTTAAGTGATTGGAATTTATTTTCCAATTATTTTAATTCAAAGAATTTTAAATAATGAATAAACAATAAAAGAGGAAATAGAATTAATTGGATAATAAAAGCTTTTATTTATTTTTAAATTATTCGTACAATTATTGTTTACAATTTATTTACAACAATAATTTTACATTAATTTAAATTTAAATAAAAAATGAAACTATCCTATTTTTTCTAAATCTCCAATTCTTCATTCTTCATTTAATACCCCTCTCCATTCAAATATTCATCTGCAAAAGAAAGGAGGAAAAGTCAAATAGCAGATAAATAAATAATGACAGATAAATAAAAGACAGTTCATCATTAAGGGCCACTGATTGGGATCAGTTAACCCTCTCTGCAAATCACGGGATTTCTCCCGGTTCACAAAGAGGGACGAGTTTTTATTTGCTAAAAATGAATGCACAAAAGTCAAATTTGCACAATTCAAAAATTATCCAAACTGCATAAATTCAAATCTCAAAACTCCAAGTTCAAACCAAACTAGAAGTCCAAACTGAAAAATTCAAACTTGCTGTCAAAATGTCACAAAGCTATTCAAGGCTACCAAAGAAGAAGATTTGGAAAAGATACAAAGTACAAAAGCTGTCAAGAAGGGGCAAATATGCAGAGGAAATTTGTTAAGCAAGCAAAGCTATTTCTTTTCATCATTTCCCAAAAATAAAGTGGCCCTTTCAGAACAAGAAGTACAATGCATAAATAATATCTTAATGCAACTGTACTGAGAGAGAAAGAAGAAGAGAAAAAGAAAGCAGGTCTTAGGCTTTAGGCAGGAAGATAGAAAAATATACAAAAACTGAACACAGTACAATGAGAGAAAGGCCAGCCTGCTGAACAAAGGCCAAACCTGTTGAACAAAGGCCAAGCCTACTGAACAAAGGCCAAGCCTACTGAACCAAAGGCCAAACCTGTCTATTATCAAACAAAACATATAGACAGAAGCAAACCTGCAGAAAAGAAAGAACATTCACCCAAGTTCAATATACAAGTTCAAAACTCCAACACAAAAAAGATCCAAGGCCTTACCATTTTCAAAAACCTGAAGTATCAAAACCTGCTAAACCTCAAGCATTAAACCTGTTAAAGCCTTATCCCTTTCCAAAAACACATAACCATCAAGCTACTATAAACAAACAAATACCCAGAGCCATAACAAAAACCAGTTGACCCTGCCTGTCAAAGAACCAAAATCACAAACCCAAGGAACTCAGAACTGTCAAACCTGCCTGAAGCAAGTAAGGCCAAGCCTCAAACACAAAAAAGCATAAACAAGCATAAGAACCAAAAGCCTTGAACCTGCATTGACTGAAACTTCCAGCCTTAAACCAAAAAACAAGCACAAGATAACCTGTCAAAGGCCATAACCAAAAACCTGTACCATTCAACTCACATACAAGCATAAACATCACAAGCCATACCAGCATATACCTAAAACCTCTGAAACCTGAACCAAGTCCAAGCCATACCAGCATATACCTAAGACCTTGTCAACTTTCAAAGCCAATAAACTTACCCAGGCAACCTGTAATCCTCAAGCCCTCAAAGAGCACTATCATTGGGCAAAAGGGATAATGAAACAAGTATTCAAAAGGCAACAAGATGGTTGAAGCTAAGGAAGCATATTCAGAAGCATACTCAAGCATTCAGGGTCAACCCTAAGCCCTCAGAACTCTAGGTTCATCCTTGGGCAAAGAAGAAAAGAAGCAACATCAAAGGCATCTCAAGGCAGCATTAACAAATCAAAAGGCAACAGAAGTAAGCAACAAGGCAACTCAGAGACGAAGAAGAGAGACAACAAAAGCGTACAGAGGCAAGCCAACGAGGAGAAGAGATAAAGAAGTGTATAAAGGTTTTCAGTCAATATCATCATAAAGCCTAAAAGAAAGGTACAGAAATACCAAGTTTTCCCAAAGCTAGCTTCCGTCATCACCGAACCCCCGCCAAAGCCGCCTCAGCGCCTCCTACGCGTCTCCTCCATCTTCTTCCTCCCCTCTGTCAAGGTAAAACATCCCTCTTCTCATCCCTTTTCATCCTCGTTAAATAAACAAAGTCAAACACTCAATCAAAAAAGCAGTAAACAATTACATATAAGAAGAATAAAAACTCTAACGCGTTGAAAAGAAAGAGATTTGTACCTCTATTTGTCACCATTTGAGTGGACGTGAAGAGAGGAGAAGAGGTGGAGGTCGCTGGTGGCTGAGGCGAAAAGCTAGGCATTCAGAACGATCGGAGAAGATGAAGTAATGAACGAACGCCGCCGCTGCTCACAAACCCTAAGCGTTATCCCAACTGAAACAAAACCTTCAAACCCTAAAAAATGCTTTGTGTCAACTTGGGCCTTGCCCTTTCTCCAGCGCCTAAGCCCAAGACATTTCCAACTCACACCCCCCTCCTTGCCCTTTCTCCAACACCTAAAGCCCATTTCTGATTTTTTGTTTCCAATTCTTTTTAAACATCATTTTCTTTTTTATACATTTAAATTAACAAAACATAGTATTTTTTACACTAACAACATTTTTTAATTTGGTTTATATAGAAACTTATAAAAATGTTTTTTCTCTATATTTAAACTTACCTTTTCTTTTATTTTTTTATATACGTAGAATATAATTTTTCTTAAGATTAATACTACATTAATACTTTAACACTTTTAAAATATATTTTTCAATATACATAAACTTTAAAACATCTAATTAAAATATCTTTTGTACATAACAAATAAAAATACATTTTTTCTAATTTAATTCTTGATATTTAATTAAAACATACTTTTGGTATATAATAAATAAAGATACATTTTTTATACATAATTTAATTAGAACTTAGAACATTTAATCAAAACATTCTTTTTTGTACATATTAAAAATATACAAGATTACAAGGATTAATTAAACAAACATTTAATTCTTTAAGTCAACCATACCTTAAATAATACGCATTAATTTCACATTTCGCACCTGTAAATAATTACATACACGTATACACATACACTTACACAATACATTTACATTGCTCCTATACACATTTGCTTATATTTGTATATTCGTTACATTTACATTTGATCGATTCGATTTGGTTGTAACTTATTGGACACTATATTCCTAAGTCTCATCCCCATTCGTAAATTTGTACCCCCACTCCCGGATACTTATTTTGTAATAGCGTAGATTTTACATTTTCGCAATTTACCGCTTTCAATTATACCATGGTTAGACCTAGGGTTTGCATGTACATAAAACCAAACGCTAGATAACCTAATACAAGACAAATACATGAAATCAATACACAATCACACTTGCACCCTCTAGGGTAATCCCACATGTTGCCTTCCAAAATGGGCCATGCTTGCACGTCGAGTATCTTTGGCAAAACAAATTCAAATGATCATAAGTCCCTCGATGACGCTTTCGAATGTTGCCTAAAACAGAACGATCATAGTCCCTTCAAAGCAAATTGCCAAAGACACTCGGCACCATTGCATTCATGGTCCATACGATGACCCGTGCCCGTCCCGAACAAACGTCCTAAACACAAGATTGTCCACCAAATACAATGGTGGAACAAAATTGTTAAAAAGGGTTGAAAACATAGAGAAAACCTTTGAGTACAATAGGGTAGACAAAACTCTTAATTACTTGAGATCAACTTGCAAAAACGCTTGCCTTCTTTTCAAAAACCACACTCCATACATATTTTCAAACAAACTCTCAAACACATTTGAAACATCTTTTCGAAAAGATACACACTTTTGTAAAACACTCAAACACGAGTCGAATACATTGGTCGCCTAAGACAAGGAATATCTTTAAAAACATTTTCAAAACACACACACACCACAATTTCAAGCAATCAAAAATCAAGGCAAGTGATCTAAAAAACCAAGTAACTAAGAGCCCATGGATAACCATGGATGAAAAGGGTGCTAATACCTTCCCTTTTCATAATCTACCCCCCGAACCCACGACATATCTCAAAAGGTTTTTGCTGTGCTTTTTTAACCTTTCCTTTAGGATAAAATAAAAAGTCGGTGGCGACTCTTGCTCAACCGAACAAGTGCGAATACAAACGCAAAACTCATAGTCAGTTCTCCCACCGTATCACAGAACTGGCGACTCTGCTGGGGAAACTACTAAAAGTGGGGTTACCTTAGGGTTTAGATCACCTTTATTTTCAATTGATTGCTTTGTTTGCTTTTACATTTGTGGGCTTTGTATCGGAGTTTCATAGATCCTAACCCGGATCTGGGGAATACCCTTTTAGGTAGCATAATCTGTGAGGGACCTGTCCGGCGTATACCGACATGGGTGAAGCAGTAGCTACGTTGGTGTGGCGCCTTGGTCTGTACCAATATCCCTCGTGTTGAAACGGGGAGAATATGGGTCTTCCAAGGAGTCATTAAGCACCAACCGACCTTAGAACCCTAAATTGACCCAACTTGGCCATTAGAACAGTAGCAGTATGCTACACTCATTGAGGCTAAACTCTCGCGATGGTTCCGGCCGCAATAAAAGATAGCGATGTTGGAGTTATGACCGATCGAGGGTAGCCAATGATTTGAGATCCTCTAGATCCCGGTTACTTTTGATAGGACAGGTTTTAACCAACAAACTGAAAGAGGGTAGTACCTGAACCCCATGCAAGCCTAAACCTGAAGGACTTGTTTGCTTTGTGTGAATATGTTTGCCTGTATATACACTCACTTGCTTGTGCATACATGTACATAACATCATGACATCATACCATAGCATTTTCAATAACCATTTCAAGGATCTCGAGGGTTCTTTTGATGCAGGGTTACATTGAACCAGACGCCTACCAAGGGGCAAGAGGTTTCTCCTCTAAACAAATGCCATCAAAGATCAAGTACAACAACTTGAATCAGTGGCTATGACCCACTTGACATGGTGAGCTTGATTCTCATGGAAAGACATCCATCGATACAAAGTTCTCCAGTCAAAGATCAAGTACAACAACTTGAATCAGTGGCTATGACCCACTCGACATGGTGAGCTTGATTCTAGTGGAAAGACATCCACCGGTGCGGAGATCTCCAATCCAAGAGCAAAGTTCAACCTCTAACATTTTCTTGTGTTTACCCCAAGAGATCCTTGAAAGCATGCATCCACATATCATGCATTGCATTTTGACAGTCTTTCCTTTTTCAGGTTTCCTTACTCTCCTGTTGTTTATTTCAGTAAGAGATGGCTCTAGAAAGGTCTGTCAAAGACATCCAAGACCAGATTGCTCAGCTGCAGGAGATGTTCCTGAACTTGT
Source organism: Vicia faba (assembly GCA_948472305.1). NCBI lineage: Eukaryota > Viridiplantae > Streptophyta > Magnoliopsida > Fabales > Fabaceae > Vicia > Vicia faba. Next base: position 558,263,328 of record OX451738.1, on the reverse strand, counting down.
CTCTGGGGCAAGAAGAGATGAAAGCTCTCCTCACAAAGGGCTTGGAGAATTCCAACAAGGCCAGGAGTGATCAGCTTGCAGAGATGCGGTTTGATCTGACAACATTAAGGACCCAAGTGATGGGACAGTTGGTGGGTCAGATGGCTCTCATCCAAGACCTATCTCAAAGACAAGAGGAACTCAGAGTTCTTGTCCGCCAACTGCTTCCAAACAACCAACTGGGGCAAACATCTGAGGTTGAAGCGCAAGTCACCACTCAGCCTCCAGCCACTCAAGAAGATAAGGGGAAAGCTCCTTTGCTTGCTTCAGGGTCACAAGCCCATCAACAACCTCGCCAGCGTCAACGGGGCAATCGGCGTAAGCAAGAAACGTCGGGAAGACAGTTCACGGAGACTGAAATAACATCATTCTTCATACTGAAGCGCCTGTTGGAGGTCAACTTGCTCACCCTAAGGGATCCTCCTCAGAAGCTCAATACCTCCTCTCCTAACTATCATCCCGACGCATTTTGTGTTTACCACTCCTACAGCCCGGGACACGACACCAACGACTGTTGGGCCTTGAAGAACAAGATTCAAGATCTGATCGACATTGGGGTGCTGGAATTCATGCCAGACGGCGAGATGAAAATCTTCTGTTAAAGGGTTCTCCACCTGAAGTGATGAAGCTCAAGCTGAAAGACTTTTGCTTCTTTTTGAATTTTCAAAGCTGTAATTTCTTTTGCTGTCAAACAATTATCTGTTGATGTTAAACTCTGTTTTCATTAATGCATTGCATATGTTTGTCTTGAATTCATCCATTCGTTTCACTACTCTTATGCTTTTCTTTATGATATTTGACTCTTGATAAAAAGCTGCGAGCCTTTAGAGGGAGGATGACGAAACAATACCATGATCTTATACAGTATGCTTTTGAACAGACCTTGCTGATGATGTACATGCATTTCTTTCAATTCCCAAACACTGGAGTTATAAGGAAGTTAATCCCTAGTTAACCCCTTCGAGCCAAAGAAGTAGGAGTTTTCTGTTCTAAACAATCAAAACCTTTGATATAAACCTGGGGCAGGGTAGTATCTCAGTTAAATGCGCATTGAAGTCGCAAGCTCCCAGTTCGTAACACAACGAACGACGTCAAAAAACAAAAGAAAGTATTCCTTTGGAATCAAAAGACAAGGGTGGTTCCCTATCACATAGACAGTCAATCTCTCAAAAGAGAAAAGCCCACCAAGCCAAAACATGTAAAGGAGGCTTAAGAAAGCTGGGGCATCCCGCTGACTGTAATCTCGAAAAATGGGAACAGTCAGGCAAAAGTTAGGGATAACAAATCAAAATCAAAATAGTGAGGTCAGTACAAAATCCTCAACAACATGAAAAAATGTTGAAAAAGAAAAAAGGAGATGATGACTGTCTCCCCAAATTCAACTGGTGAACCATCGCCCAAAAGTCGTTCCAAACTCAAAACAGAGTGTGACGCACAATTAACTGAGCTTAGGTTGAAGAACATCACGAAGAGCGGGTGGGTACAAATATACTTTGAGCCTTTATCTTTTGTTTCTTAAACCGTGAACCAAGCCACGTTACAACCCTTCAAAAGTCCTAATTGAAGCATGGGTTAATTCGAAAGCATACTGTTACAAAAGGTATCCTGACTCCTGTAAGGCTTTGCTCTAAATCTAGTGTTGATCTGTCTTATAAAAAGTTTTCTGCTAAAAACGCGTTTTTCAAAACTTCGAGACAAACATAAACTTTGTATTGCTTGAATATCACTGTCTGCATTTGGCTTTTTGTTTGACAGCGAAGAATTTCATACAGCGAATGTTCGGAGGAACGAAAACTCTCTCAGTGAGCAAAATCACTTCAAAAGGATGACACTTCCATTACAAATCTCCTATTAACAAGGGGCATGACATAGCACCATCCAGTTAACCTGGGGCAGTCCAGTCAAGATTTCAAGAAATCTCTCAATATGCAGAGTAATCTGATTCAAGATTCCTTCATCACCACTTGGGGCATTCGAATGTCAAAAGTGTTCAACAAATCAACTATCACATTTCCAGACTCGATTCCTGTATCTAGCCAGGGCACGTCTGAAGAGTTTGAAGATTCGATTCCTGCATCCAGCCAGGGCATATCTATTGACGACTATTTCCAGACTCGATTCCTGTATCTAGCCAGGGCACGTCTGAAGAGTTTGAGGATTCGATTCCTGTATCCAGTCAGGGCATATCTGTTGACGAATATTTCCAGATTCGATTCCTGTATCCAGCCAGGGCATATCTATTAATCACATTTCCAGACTCGATTCCTGTATCTAGCCAGGGCACGTCTGAAGAGTTTGAAGATTCGATTCCTGTATCCAGCCAGGGCATATCTGTTGACGACTATTTCCAGACTCGATTCTTGTATCTAGCCAGGGCACGTCTGAAGAGTTTGAGGATTCGATTCCTGTATCCAGCCAGGGCATATCTGTTAACTATCACATTTCCATACTCGATTCCTGTATCTAGACAAGGCACGTATGAAGAGTTTGAAGATTCAATTCCTGTATCCAGCTAGGGCATATCTGTTAACTATCACATTTCCAGACTCGATTCCTGTAGCCAGGGCACGTCTGAAGAGTTTGAAGATTCGATTCTTGTATCCAGCTAGGGCATATCTGTTAACTATCACATTTCCATACTCGATTCCTGTATCCAGCCAGGGCACGTCTGAAGAGTTCCAGATCAACACCTGTAACAAGCCAGGAAAACATCTGTGAACGACCGATTATAGACCAACCCCTGTAACAAGCCAGGAAATTATCTACATCACCACTTGGGGCATTCGAATGTCAAAAGTGTTCAAAAACCCGATGCAGTTTTACACGGACTCATCATCAGGAAATCCCACACAGATCTCCTCAAAACAGGAAGACCCCAGTAGTTTGGCATACAACCCAAGCTTCTGATTCTCCCAACAGTGGTCCCAAGACTTCTCATTTTCAACAATTGAAGACTCTTGCCCTCCACAGCAGCAGCCAAGGATTTATTTTCCCCGGCAGCAATCAAGACTCTTTTATATGCAGCAGTCAAGATTCATTTATCCTCAGCAAGATAGCTCTTCAGCTTACATGTGCATTCATCACATTCATGTTATAAACATTGATGTCACATACATTGCATCATGCATCATGACATTGCATACAACTAACCCTTTACCTTTTCAGGTAAGATCAGTCGGCAGACAAAGATCATCTTCCAAGTTTACTTAGATGTGACCCAAACACGGTGACATTATGATACTTCTTCAAATTCCTCCAGATGCAGTTTTACACGGACGCATCATTAGGAAACCCTACACCGGTTCCTCTTCAATCTCAAGACTTCTGAAAACAGTTTACGGATTCTTCCCAACAACGGATGTTAATCTACCAACTTGTTCAGATGCAATTTTTGAAAACAGTTTACGGACGCTTCCCAACAACGGATGTTGCTCTATTGATTATTCAACTTCAAGACTTCTGAAAACAGTTCACGGGTTCTCCAGTAACGGATGTTAACCTATCACTTGTTCAGATGCAATTTTTGAAAACAGTTTACGGACGCTTCCCAACAACGGATGTGGCTCTATTGCTTATTCGATCTCAACTTCAAAATAGTTTACGGATTCTCCAAACATGGATGTCAATCTATTGCTTACTCGGACCCCCGATTCAGAGATGTTCCAAAACGTAGATGCCTTTCTGATACTCGTCCACTCACCATTGACATACAGTTCAACATTTCCAAATGGCATCTTTAAGCCCATTTCCAGATGGCATCTATAAGCCCATCCTCCTACCAACAGTCGCCAAATGGCATCTTTAAGCCCATTTCCAGATGGCATCTCTAAGCCCATCCCCCGACAAGATTCTATCGCACCAGATGGCATCTTTAAGCCCATCACCAAATGGCATCTTTAAGCCCATTCACCTCTACCATCACATCGCCGAGTGCAAATTTTCTGGGTACTTTAGTGTCCAATCTTCTTTTACCTTCAAGTCGCGAAAGGCAAACTTGCCAATCTAACTCTTCAGGTTCAAGAAGATTGAACAGGGGCAACTGTTGTACCCCAAAATTTGCCCTCGCATTTTTTCACAAGAAATCGCAGCTTCAGGCGTTGCCTGATTTCTTTCAAACTGGCTCAAGAATCGGTCAAACAGACTTTTCTCGTCAGTCAGGACACAATTAGGGTTTTATTGATTTTTCAGGACTATGGAATGTTTCACACAGTTGGCTTAGGGTTTTGGTTCACTTTGGCTCAGTTTTGATCAGGCGAACGTTCTTTGGCGTTTAATCAGGAATTAGGGTTTTGTGGGCACGTTCTCAGAAGGATTTAAATTCTACAGCACTTTGCAAGTTATTCCGAGATTTGGGTTGAATTCGCATTTGTTTGACTTAATCAGTAAAAAGAATGCATTTGGATTGAATTCACATTTTTTTGTTTGAACCAGTTCAAAGGATACATTCAGTTTGGATTTACAAGTGTTTGGTAAGAAATCAGTGAAAAGGGAATGCGCCTGATTAGTTGTTTTGGTTAACTGTTGCTTTGCTTTGGATATTGGAAAGGCCAGGTTTAACTGAGTAAATTGCTAAAGCATTGTTTATTTAAATTATTTATTATTCTGAGGTTAAGTGATTGGAATTTATTTTCCAATTATTTTAATTCAAAGAATTTTAAATAATGAATAAACAATAAAAGAGGAAATAGAATTAATTGGATAATAAAAGCTTTTATTTATTTTTAAATTATTCGTACAATTATTGTTTACAATTTATTTACAACAATAATTTTACATTAATTTAAATTTAAATAAAAAATGAAACTATCCTATTTTTTCTAAATCTCCAATTCTTCATTCTTCATTTAATACCCCTCTCCATTCAAATATTCATCTGCAAAAGAAAGGAGGAAAAGTCAAATAGCAGATAAATAAATAATGACAGATAAATAAAAGACAGTTCATCATTAAGGGCCACTGATTGGGATCAGTTAACCCTCTCTGCAAATCACGGGATTTCTCCCGGTTCACAAAGAGGGACGAGTTTTTATTTGCTAAAAATGAATGCACAAAAGTCAAATTTGCACAATTCAAAAATTATCCAAACTGCATAAATTCAAATCTCAAAACTCCAAGTTCAAACCAAACTAGAAGTCCAAACTGAAAAATTCAAACTTGCTGTCAAAATGTCACAAAGCTATTCAAGGCTACCAAAGAAGAAGATTTGGAAAAGATACAAAGTACAAAAGCTGTCAAGAAGGGGCAAATATGCAGAGGAAATTTGTTAAGCAAGCAAAGCTATTTCTTTTCATCATTTCCCAAAAATAAAGTGGCCCTTTCAGAACAAGAAGTACAATGCATAAATAATATCTTAATGCAACTGTACTGAGAGAGAAAGAAGAAGAGAAAAAGAAAGCAGGTCTTAGGCTTTAGGCAGGAAGATAGAAAAATATACAAAAACTGAACACAGTACAATGAGAGAAAGGCCAGCCTGCTGAACAAAGGCCAAACCTGTTGAACAAAGGCCAAGCCTACTGAACAAAGGCCAAGCCTACTGAACCAAAGGCCAAACCTGTCTATTATCAAACAAAACATATAGACAGAAGCAAACCTGCAGAAAAGAGAGAACATTCACCCAAGTTTAATATACAAGTTCAAAACTCCAACACAAAAAAGATCCAAGGCCTTACCATTTTCAAAAACCTGAAGTATCAAAACCTGCTAAACCTCAAGCATTAAACCTGTTAAAGCCTTATCCCTTTCCAAAAACACATAACCATCAAGCTACTGTAAACAAACAAATACCCAGAGCCATAACAAAAACCAGTTGACCCTGCCTGTCAAAGAACCAAAATCACAAACCCAAGGAACTCAGAACTGTCAAACCTGCCTGAAGCAAGTAAGGCCAAGCCTCAAACACAAAAAAGCATAAACAAGCATAAGAACCAAAAGCCTTGAACCTGCATTGACTGAAACTTCCAGCCTTAAACCAAAAAACAAGCACAAGATAACCTGTCAAAGGCCATAACCAAAAACCTGTACCATTCAACTCACATACAAGCATAAACATCACAAGCCATACCAGCATATACCTAAAACCTGTGAAACCTGAACCAAGTCCAAGCCATACCAGCATATACCTAAAACCTTGTCAACTTTCAAAGCCAATAAACTTACCCAGGCAACCTGTAATCCTTAAGCCCTCAAAGAGAACTATCATTGGGCAAAAGGGATAATGAAACAAGTATTCAAAAGGCAACAAGATGGTTGAAGCTAAGGAAGAATATTCAGAAGCATACTCAAGCATTCAGGGTCAACCCTAAGCCCTCAGAACTCTAGGTTCATCCATGGGCAAAGAAGAAAAGAAGCAACATCAAAGGCATCTCAAGGCAGCATTAACAAATCAAAAGGCAACAGAAGTAAGCAACAAGGCAACTCAGAGACGAAGAAGAGAGACAACAAAAGCATACAGAGGCAAGCCAACGAGGAGAAGAGATAAAGAAGTGTATAAAGGTTTTCAGTCAATATCATCATAAAGCCTAAAAGAAAGGTACAGAAATACCAAGTTTTCCCAAAGCTAGCTTCCGTCATCACCGAACCCCCGCCAAAGCCGCCTCAGCGCCTCCTACGCGTCTCCTCCATCTTCTTCCTCCCCTATGTCAAGGTAAAACATCCCTCTTCTCATCCCTTTTCATCCTCGTTAAATAAACAAAGTCAAACACTCAATCAAAAAAGCAGTAAACAATTACATATAAGAAGAATAAAAACTCTAACGCGTTGAAAAGAAAGAGATTTGTACCTCTGTTTGTCACCATTTGAGTGGACGTGAAGAGAGGAGAAGAGGTGGAGGTCGCTGGTGGCTAAGGCGAAAAGCTAGGCATTCAGAACGATCGGAGAAGATGAAGTAATGAACGAACGCCGCCGCTGCTCACAAACCCTAAGCGTTATCCCAACTGAAACAAAACCTTCAAACCCTAAAAAATGCTTTGTGTCAACTTGGGCCTTGCCCTTTCTCCAGCGCCTAAGCCCAAGACATTTCCAACTCACACCCCCCTCCTTGCCCTTTCTCCAACACCTAAAGCCCATTTCTGATTTTTTGTTTCCAATTCTTTTTAAACATCATTTTCTTTTTTATACATTTAAATTAACAAAACATAGTATTTTTTACACTAACAACATTTTTTAATTTGGTTTATATAGAAACTTATAAAAATGTTTTTTATCTATATTTAAACTTACCTTTTCTTTTATTTTTTTATATACGTAGAATATAATTTTTCTTAAGATTAATACTACATTAATACTTTAACACTTTTAAAATATATTTTTCAATATACATAAACTTTAAAACATCTAATTAAAATATCTTTTGTACATAACAAATAAAAATACATTTTTTCTAATTTAATTCTTGATATTTAAATAAAACATACTTTTGGTATATAATAAATAAAGATACATTTTTTATACATAATTTAATTAGAACTTAGAACATTTAATCAAAACATTCTTTTTTGTACATATTAAAAATATACAAGATTACAAGGATTAATTAAACAAACATTTAATTCTTTAAGTCAACCATACCTTAAATAATACGCATTAATTTCACATTTCGCACCTGTAAATAATTACATACACGTATACACATACACTTACACAATACATTTACATTGCTCCTATACACATTTGCTTATATTTGTATATTCGTTACATTTACATTTGATCGATTCGATTTGGTTGTAACTTATTGGACACTATATTCCTAAGTCTCATCCCCATTCGTAAATTTGTACCCCCACTCCCGGATACTTATTTTGTAATAGCGTAGATTTTACATTTTCGCAATTTACCGCTTTCAATTATACCATGGTTAGACCTAGGGTTTCCATGTACATAAAACCAAACGCTAGATAACCTAATACAAGACAAATACATGAAATCAATACACAATCAGACTTGCACCCTCTAGGGTAATCCCACATGTTGCCTTCCAAAATGGGCCATGCTTGCACGTCGAGTATCTTTGGCAAAACAAATTCAAATGATCATAAGTCCCTCGATGACGCTTTCGAATGTTGCCTAAAACAGAACGATCATAGTCCCTTCAAAGCAAATTTCCAAAGACACTCGACACCATTGCATTCATGGTCCATACGATGACCCGTGCCCGTCCCGAACAAACGTCTTAAACGCAAGATTATCCACCAAATGCAATGGTGGAACAAAATTGTTAAAAAGGGTTGAAAACATAGAGAAAACCTTTGAGTACAATAGGGTAGACAAAACTCTTAGTTACTTGAGATCAACTTGCAAAAACACTTGCCTTCTTTTCAAAAACCACACTCCATACATATTTTCAAACAAACTCTCAAACACATTTGAAACATCTTTTCGAAAAGATACACACTTTTGTAAAACACTCAAACACGAGTCGAATACATTGGTCGCCTAAGACAAGGCATCTCTTTAAAAACATTTTCAAAACACACACACACACCACAATTTCAAGCAATCAAAAATCAAGGCAAGTGATCTAAAAAACCAAGTAACTAAGAGCCCATGGATAACCATGGATGAAAAGGGTGCTAATACCTTCCCTTTTCATAATCTACCCCCCGAACCCACGAAATATCTCAAAAGGTTTTTGCTGTGCTTTTTTAACCTTTCCTTTAGGATAAAATAAAAAGTCGGTGGCGACTCTTGCTCAACCGAACAAGTGCGAATACAAACGCAAAACTCATAGTCAGTTCTCCCACCGTATCACACTACCCTAACCATGTTCATCCTTCACTTATCCTTTCCTCCTACCTCTTTCACTCTAGGGGTTAGTTTAGGGTTGATTGTGGGTCTAGTTTTATGATTATACCTAAGATTATTCTTGTAGGTTCTTGTTGGTGATTCCATAGATTCTTAGGGAACATTAACTTTATGTGTTTACTTCGGATCTCATCATCCCTTAACTTGTCTTGCTTTGATCATTTAGTCATTTACCTAGGCGCACTTCACTATTTAGCCAGATACTAGTTTATTTGCTATGGTGGTTGTACTACGTTTTAAAATGATTAACTGAGTTCTTTCTTAAACCATGGTAAATGATAAACTAATAACATGTTTATATTCACATTTTATCTTACCTTGTTAATACTAATCATTTTTGTTGAGCAATGCGAGGTATGTCATGGACTTTCTTTACTTTATGTTCCACTTTATTTGTGGGATACAACTGCACTTTTGAGGTGATCTATCTGGCTTCTCATATCTATGAGATATACATATATATTTGCACTATTGTGTGCTTTGTCTGTTTGTATTACCTTGAATAATATTTGTATGGTCGTGTCCGCTACACATCATGTATGATTTATTTTCATAGTGAGGCTTTGATGTTTATTTTTTACGATGCGACTTATGACTTGTTTCTTTGATTGATGCTAGCTCATTCGAAGATCTTTGGGGTTCGTTACTGTTTAGTTGCTTATTTGTGAATTATATCTGTTTGGTACTTTCTTATCCGATTTACTCTTTTCCCGCATTTTACTGCTTACTTAGGGTTGGGAGTCCATGCCACTTGGAAGGAAATTTTGGAAGTCCTCACTAGGAGGCCGTGTTTTTGTTTGTTTAAAGATTGTGCCCGCATTACATTACAGATGATAAGTCCTCAAAAGAAGGCGAGCAAAGAGGTTTTGTAATCAACCCCCACACATTCTAGTATGTGTCGTTCCTATGCTCACTTTCTACAAGTAGATGCTCTGAACATGTGCTCAAGATATGAATGAATTTAAGCCTTCAAAGGCAATTGAAAAGGATTCTTGCAATCAGATCCCCACGCTTTCTTTAGCTCGCATTGACCAACGCTGATGCTTAGTGTACGCATACATTATGTCTTTTCCCTCAGATCTTTCTTGCCTGGTAATTGATACCGCGGTTAAGGACCCCTTATATTCCCACAATCTTATGGCTTGGTTGACTTGGGTGATTCACTCCCCTTGGTTATCGCTTGACCCCTGGTCTGATGCTTGGTTGATTTTCTATGGCGGGACCTCCCCTTTTACTACTTGTCCTGTGCCCTGTAGGTGTTTGATATTCAAGTGATGCTCGAGCTTTGGATTTTCCCATATGTTTTATCATATGTTTGCTTGATTTTTGTCACAGGATCTGTAACATTTTATTTGCCATACTCCCTTAGGATCGCTCATTAAGGCTAGTTGTCGAGCTAGACATTAAGGTAGGAATCCATGTATGTTCACATCGGTAAGTACTCCCGTTTTAAAACTCAACCATAAGGTCATCATTGTATGATTACACTAGGGCTAGAGATTAGGATAGTCTCCCTTAGTTGTTTTCTCTTCTTTTCATATTGCATCTTAAAAAACTTTCTTTTTCTCGGCAAAATCATAAAACATCTCTATTAAACTTAAATCCTTCTTCAAGGTAAAAAATACAAACCAATCTTAATTGTTTGTGCGCCTTTTGGATTTGTTTAACTTTGTTAAGCTAACATCTTACCGCATTTGCCATAATATTTTTCTATCTTTATGTCGATGTTTCGCCATCGCTTATGCTTGTTATCCTACTTTGATTCTCAATATCATTGTTAGAAGTAATGTTTTATCATCTAAATTGTAATTTTTTTTCCATCCTTGCCATGATATTTTGCTATCTTTGTGCTGATGTTTCTCCATCACTTATGTTTTTTATCCTACTTTGATTCTCAATATAATTGTTAGGTGTAATATTTTGTCATCTAAATTGTAATGTTTTTCCATCCTTGCCATGATATTTTGCTATCTTTTTTTGTAGATGCTTCGTCGTCTCATATGTTTGTTATCCTACTTTGATTTTCAATATCATTGTTAGGTGTGATGTTTTATCATCTTATCTGATATCTTGCTATCATACTGACATTTTATCATCTTATCTGAGTTTGTGTTTCCATGTGATGTCTTGTCGTCCTTGTTTTGATGTTTTATCATTGTTGCTGATGCTTTGTCATTTTATATGATGTTTTGCCATCTTGTTTATTGCTTTTTTCTTTTTGACTAAAAAACACAAACCAACCAAAATTTATGAGCCGAACTACGGCTGCTCTGATTCCTTAAAAGGGATATATAGGCAGAGGCTTTTGTGGGGCCTAATCGAGCATATCTTTGTAAATATTCCTTTCTTTTCCCCACATTTTCTTTGCATGCATTCCCTTTTCAGCTTTAAGCCTTAGACATAGATTTTAACCACACCCATTAGATTAGACAACAAGAGTGATACCGTAGAGTACTACGGGCACGTGGGGTGCTAATATCTTCCCCTCGCGTAACCGACTCCCTTACCCGATCTCTATGGTCGCAAGATCGTGATTTCACCCCCTCAGGTTTTCTCGATGTTTACCTTTCCCTTTCGGCGGGATAAAATACGTTCGATGACGACTTCATTGATTTTTATTATTGGATGAATGTTCAGCCGGTTTTTTCAGCTGGCGACTTCACTGGGGAATATGAGTGACCAATTGCTGGTCCACTCCGGAGTCGATCCTAGCTTTTGTTTGTTTCTTTCTTTGGGTGATTTTGTTGTTTTTCCCTTTCCTCTTTGTTTATGTGCTTTATTAGTGTGCTTTCATGCATTGCATTTTGTTGTCTCCTATACTCTGGGTCATGCTGTTGTGTTTGTTTCTTTGTTGGGTGGGATGTTACTTCTTGAGGTAAAAGGCCCAGTACCCAGGCCAAAGTTATGAACTAATATGAAACCTAGGAATAGAGTGGGGACATAGATGCTATAGGACGTGGTCTGATTAGTGTAGTCATGTCATATACCATGCTCGGAAGAGGTTCAAGTGAAGGTATTTTCATCATGCACGTATGTGTTGCGATGATTTTACTTTCAGGAGGACCTGTGATTTTCGAGTTACTCTTGCCTTACCTTGACCTAGTCTTCATATGTGAGTGGGAAGGATGGTTTCTTACAGGTACAGTTGGTGATTTTGGTTACGTTGGTGGCGCTATTTCTGAAAGTGACTGTGGTTTTATTAGTAACTGTTATTGGTGAATGTTCTGAACCTTTGAACCTGTGGCTGTATACAACAGTACAACAATATCCAGTCTATGAGAAACCTAGTCCTATCATGTTGCATCATAGCATATTTACTTTTAAAAAAATGATGATGTACAAAAATGATTAACCTGCATATGCATCGTCATTTCTAGGATTTTCCTAAGTTTACTTTTCCTCCATGAATGGCAGATAAAGTTGATTCCGTCGTAAAGACCAGGAGGGATAATTTAAGCTACCAGTCCCGTCCAAGTGTCTGGCCCTTTCTTGAAGAGCTCATAAATCTTATGAATTGTCAACAAATGGGTATTTTTGGTGAAAGATATCAGAATATCCTATCTTTATTAGATGCACGGGTTGATGACAAGGTTGTCCAGACTTTGTTATAGTTTTATGATCCGGAATTACATTGTTTCACATTTCAGGATTTCTAGTTGGCGCCTACTCTTGAGGAGTATTCTCATCTTCTCCACATAAAAATTATTCATCATATTCCATTCATCCAGGTCCATGTTGAGCCTGATTATGAAGCTATTTCTAAGGTTCTTTATTTGAGCCTTAGTAAGGTGAAAGGGAAATGGAGACATAATACAGTCAATTATGGCCTTCCAGTAGATTTCTTGGTGTAGCGGTAGAAATGTGCAAGACTAAGCCATTGGATTGACTAGACTTTATACAAATCAAAATAAAAATCGCCACCGTGCTTTATTGTTTCCAAAGGAATGGGAAAAGAGCGAATAACCCAAAAAGAGGGGGAAAGATTCAAGGTAAAGGGGTTGGTTATGGAAAGGGAAGGTATTAGCACCCTAAACATCTACGGTACTCCACAGGAACCTCTTTGAAAAAATCTGTATATTTTGGCTATAAAAATGTGTTGTATATAAAATGGATGGTGGAGGTGAGAAAATAAATATTTTTATGATTTTTGCACCCGCCGCGGTTGCGAACCTTTAGTGCCTACGTACTACCTTTCGTGCAATAGGGGATCAGGGTACACGTAGTTCCTCTAGAAAAGACTTGTTTGTTGATTGTTTTTAAACAAGGAGACAAGTTGTCATTGTTAGGAGAGAAATCTCGACTAACGCCCACAAGGTGTAAGAAAGATGGACCCTGCATCAACAAGAGTGAGGGTTTGAGAACGCCTCTAGTACTCAAGTGGAAAAGTCGACACCTTTATAACCATAGGGATAGGAGAATGTTGCTCGACTATCAATGAATCATGTCTCACCTTAAAAAAAAGTTTTGAATGGAAAAGGTGCTTGGGCGTACAAAAGAGTTTGAATGAGTTGAAGTGTTTTGTTAATTTTGAAAGAAATGTCAAAGTATGATTAAGTGTATTGAAGTTTGTTTAAAGAAAAGAAATTTTTAAAAGAAAAGGCACTCGACAAAGTCGAGGTTTATTATGAAAGCGGTTCGAGTTTAAAAACAAAGAAGATTTTGAAAGAAGATGAGAAGGTTTTTAAAATTAAAGAAGATGGGAGGAGATGAAGGGACTATCCTAAAGCATAAGGTAAAAGCTAAGGAAGAGAACCGTCTAACCAACATGAAGCTGATACTTGACATTATAAGCCAATGTAGAATTCCCATTCTTTGGAGTGAAACCAAGCGAGAAAAGATACTAGACCTCTTGAGAGAACCAAACTTCAAGTGTATTAAGTCTTTGCAAAAATAAGGCAGAGTAACGGCTGTATACGGGTGAATTCCAGATTACAAACAAAGATCGTAATCTCAATAACCTGCACACAAAACAAACAAACAACCCAATGTCTTGAGGTAAACCTCAAGAACTCCAGACAAAATATCAAATAAAGTCACAAAGTCTCCAAGATAGGCCAAGGTCTCTAATCCTAAGTCCAAGAAGTCCATCACTCCATAATGCAAAGGGTAGTAACCATGTAGTCCAAGTATCATTAATGATTTTTATGGTTTATGTTGATTATTAGGTGTCTTTAAAAAGAAAGAAAAGCTCAAGTGAGTAAAATAAAAATGACATAAAAGTAAATGCTCAAGTGAGCAAAGATGAAAATAGCATGAAATGTAAAATGCTAAAAGTAAATGGTACATAAAGCATGAAAATAAAAGCGTAAAGTAAAATTAGTTGTTAGTAATTAGTGGTTAGTTGGATGACCATCTTGAAACTTGCATTTGGAACTCATTAAAGGATTTGTAGAACCAAAGCCTCCACACAACAAGTTGCATTTGCTTTTTGTCAAGTATATCATCCATTTTGGAATTCTCACAAGGCAACATGTAATGATCAACGATGTTTAAGTGATCCGCGTTGACCAAAGGTGTTGTAGATCCATTAGAGGATTGGTAGAACTAAAGCCTCCACACAATGAATCTCAAGGTTATTTGATCAAAGAGATCAAATTAACATACTTGGGCTTGCAATCATAAGTTTGGGCCACAAATGATCATTTATTCGAACCGGGACAAAATTTAGCGCTATGTTAAGCAATCGTAAGTGGACTTATGTAGAAGTCGCACCTATTTTGAGGCCGGTCAATAGCAATCTATGTACTTCATGTTTGGATAAATGATATAGAGATCACCATCCCTTAACATGTAGCACAATTAAAAAAAGAAAGGGATAAGATGAAGAGGGAGGGAAGTGATAAGCTAATTTGGATCACCATTTCAAAATTCTTTCATCTTTAAATTCAACCACTCCTCTAGATGGATTAAAGCACTAAACATATCATTAATCCAAAGCACCAAAAATGAATTAAATAATTCACTCTTAGGTAGATTTGAATTGATGAACAGTTATCCAACTTCATCTACATCACAAAGACCATTGAGTTTAAAGACAAATTGGACATTTAAAATTGCAATCCAAACCAACAATCAAAAAGAGTGAGTAGAAAAATCATTTTGGATCAAAGATGCCCCAAAACAAGGCAAAAAAATGCATTCTGTCCTGGTGTAAATCGATTGAACTATTGTGTAAATCGATTTACACAGTACAGTTTTCAAAAATCTGCATGAAATTTCTTCTGTGCAATCGATTGCACACAGTAACAGTAGCAAAAACATCATTTTAAAAGGGCAATTTCTTGTTCAAACTTTCCATCAAATACCTTATGATCATGGATCCACTTGAGCACGAAAATTCCATCAAATTATGAGAAAATAACACCATTGAAATCACAAAATAATGCTCAAAGAATCAACCCCAAAGATCACCAAGAGATCACATTGTGAAAGATGAATTATCCAACTTACCAAAGGTAGATCTAGAGAATTATCAAAACAACTTCAAGAATTTGCTCCAATTAAACCACAAGAATCAATTGACCAAGCTTGGATCTAGAGAATTGATGGAGAAAAAGTGTTTGGATGAAGGTTTAGCTCAAAGATTAGTAATCTTCAATGCAAAGCTTACTAACTTTTTGAAAATGGAGCTTTGAGTGAATTTGGTAGATGGAGAAAATTGAGAGATTTTTTAGCAAGGTGGATTTGGCTATCAAAAGCTTGAAATTTGAATGAAATGAGGGCTCTATTTATAGAGTTTAGGATTGGGATTAGTGGTAATTTGGTAATTGATTCTTGGAGCCAAAATTTGAATTAATGATAACTCTTTCAAAAGTTAGAGCCAAAATTTGAATTAATGATAATTCTTTCAAATATTAGAGCCAAAATTTGAATTAATGATAATTCTTTCAAATATTAGAGCCAAAATTTGAATTAATGATAATTCTTTTTAAAAAATGAAAGATTGGCACTAAAATTTGAATTAATGATACATCTTTCAAAAGTGAAGGAAAATTGGAGCCAAAATTTGACAAGTTTAAAATGCTGATTTTTTTTTAATAAATTTTCACGCTGTGCAATCGATTGCACTATAGTGCAAATCGATTTGCACAGTGTATTTTTTCAAAAATGGCGCAAAATGCACTATGTGCAATCGATTGCACTTTAAGAGCAATCAATTGCATCAGTGAAAAAAAAATGAAAAATTTTAATTCTGTTTCTTTGCAAATAGATATTTCAGGGAAATAATACCGGAAAATCTTATTTGCCATATGCTTCGACTCGGTACCTACAAAACACAAATATGCAAAGACAAAGACAAATATTTTTTTGCATTTTGATTAGAAGTTAGTCGACAACACAAGAGCAAACTTAAAGATAGGATGCAAATGTGATGAATGAAGGTATTTATTAATGATTGTGACTGGATGATAAAATATGGTATGAAAGTGTGACTGAAAAAGTTAGGGGCAAAATTTAGGGTACAACACTTGGTAGGAAAGGTAAAATAAATGGGTAGAAAAGGACTTTGGGATGCTTATTATGCATTATTAGCTGATACCATTTATGGGGTGGTTCTCTTCCCAGAAATCAAAGAAATAGTGGAATTAGCTGCTTTGTGTGTTTTCATGAACAAAAATCGGATACCCACTTTATTAGCTGATACTTACCATGCCATTCACTACAGGTACAGGAAGAAGGGAGTTGTGGTATTTTGTGCGCCAATTCTTTACAAATGGTTCATGGCACAATTACCTATAAAGGGACCATTCAAAGAAAATCCCCGTCCTTGGGCTTCCAAAGTGATGACACTCACCTCTTTTGATATTCAGTGGTATAAACTCAAAATTGATAGTGTTGAGGTAATTTATAACTATGGAGGTTTCTCTAATGTCCTGTTCTTAGGAACAAAAGGGATTATCAATTACAATCCAGCCCTTGCTCTTCGCCAGTTAGGATATGCTATGAGGCGTCCACCCATAGCTAAAGAGGTTGAAGTTGTATATTGTAAAAAAGGAGAGGATCATGATTTGTTGAAGAAAGAAGAAGTTTCTTGGTCCCACATTGGTAGGAAGAGAAGAGAGTTCCTTGGATTGAAGGAAGTGTTCGCTTTTGATCCTTATGTAGATTGGGTGAAAGAAAGAGTTAAAAGTCTTATGTTACCTTTTGAAAGGGAGGTATCCTTATATCCTCAACCCTCTGAACTGAAGTACGATGTACCTAAAGAACACTTTTATCAAGTACAGTTGGAAAGTAGGGATCTTCGTCAAAGCCTTGAAGACAAAGAAATGGAAATCTACTTCTTGACGGAAAAGAAGAGGGAATTAGCCAGACAACTAAAAGAGTATGAAGGAGAAGGTAGTTCCAGCGGTAGGAAGACCAAAAGAAGACCGGGGGTAGGAGACTATTCTGTATCTTCAGAGGAGTATCAGCTTTCTCTTGCTAATGCGGAAACGAATCGTCAAGAAACCTTGAAGTTTCAAGTGGCTAACAATAAAAACAAAGCAAAAGCCAAGGAGTTGGGGAAGCAGTTCAAGGATGCTAAGTTGGAACTAGAAGCAAAGGAAGAGTAGATGACCGAGATGATGAAGAAAAATGCCAGACTCCGAGACAAAATAAAAGAGATGGAAGATGCACCTGTACCCATACCTTTGCCATAGTGCAAAGAATGTGATTGCTTCTTGGAGCAATGTGTGTACTTGGAGGGATGACTATTTCAAAAATATGTGATGATTGATAGCTTTGCACGTGGACGAGATCGTGAAGAGACAAAGTAGTTATTTACAGAAACCAAAGAGTGGAGTGAAGGGTACTTCCGGTAAGGGGGACCATTGTATTACACAGAAATCAGAGATCCACCTCATTGATTGTCGTTCTTTGTTTTGTGACTTTTTTTATCACCACCAGTATTGTTGGGTGGGATCGTTTATATTTTGTTATGTATTTTGGTTCATTTTTATATGAACTTACTTTTGATTCGGAGGATCATTTTATTATTAAGTCAATTTCGTTGTTTTATCTCTAATTGGTCTCTAATTGTCTCTCTTATCATGTCTGTTTGATATTCCTGGAGGTTGACAAAACTTTTGGGACACCTTGGAAATGACTAACATATCATGCATACCATGCACCTCATACATTACAGATTATCTCATGATGGTATTCTTATCTTGATTCTGCCTTTCTTATCCAGAGTTCAAGACGATTATTCACCAGTACTCAACTAGGAACAACTTGCCAAGACAGATGGAACAAATCTAGGAGGAACTTGTTAAAATGAGGGCCCATATGGCCACTAAGCTGAATCAATTCATGGAGGTCATTACTAATGTAAATTGCCGACAGGATGAGTTGACTTCTCTCATTAACAATCAGCACCGCAATCAGGCATATGGTGGGAATCAAGGGATTTATCAAGACATTTCCATTGGGTCAGGGGATGTGTAGGACCAACCTTTTGTGAACCTTCACGGGCCGCCTGGAAATCCTTTTATGCGTATCGGTAACATGGGGCAGTTTCCTCCATCTCCGGGACCTCGCCTTGTGGGTAATCGAAGAGACAATTAGGGTGTAAGGAACTATCAAGAGTAGGATTATGATTATGATCAAGATGAAGATCAGTTTTCTATGCGGCATTCTGAGCCAAAAGTTCAAATAGAGGACATAAGGTATCGACTATTGGAAGAACGATTGAAGGCTGTGGAAGGACAATGAGTCCTTGGTATGGACACCAATGATCTTGGGATGGTGTTTGGGGTGAAGGTTCCCCCTAAATTCAAGCCTCCCATGTTTGAAAAGTACAATGGTTCGTCATGTCCTGTTGCTCATGCAATTACTTATTTCCGAAGGATGTCGATTCATACCGAAGATCAAGGACTTCTGATTCATTATTTCCAGGATAGCCTGTCTGAGGCATCCTTAGAGTGGTACATGAAGCTGGAAAAAACTCATATTCGATGATGGAATAATCTTTCCCGTGCTTTTGTCAAGCACTATCAGTACAATATGGATATGGAACCCAATCGCACTCAGTTGTAGAATTTGGCACAGGGGCCAAAGGAATCTTTTAAAGAGTATGCCCAAAAATGCAGTGAATTGGCTACAAGGGTTCAACCTCCACTCATTGAGTGGGAACTCATTGATATAATTATGAGCACTCTGCAAGGGAATTATTATGATCACATGATAGGAAGTTCTTCAGCAGGATTTGCAGAATTGGTTATGGCTGGTGAGAGGATCAAAGTAGGTTTGAAATTGGGAAAGATTCAAGTTGGTAATTCCAGTGGCTCACCAGGAGGGGGTGGTAAGAAGTTGTTCAGTGCTTATCCTAAGAAAAGGGAAGGGGATGTGAGTGCAGTATATTCTCATAGAGGAAGAGGTGGAGATCTTCAGCACCAATAAGTCAATGCTGTTCCTATTCCTATTAATGTTCCTCCACAGCAGAGACAAAATCATGCGCCTCGGTAACAAAGACAACAAGATGCTCCCCATCAGTACAATAATAATCAGCAACAAAGGCATCCAAGAAGGTTTGATCCTTTGCTAGTATATCTTATTGAGGCACTCCACCATTTTCTTGATTTGAATTTGATTAATTTGAGAAATATGCCAGCACCCACTGGAAGACTTCCTGCTAATTGTGATGCTAACACAAGATGTGAATTCCATTATGATGGAATTGGCCATTCTACTGATAACTGTTATGCGTTGAAGTGCAAAGTGAAAGACTTGTTGGATGCCAAGGAAATTGATTTTACTCTAGTGAATGGTCTGAATGTTGTTCAAAACCCAATGCCTAAGCATGAAGGGCTGTTGTTAATATGATCGATGATGATGGTAAAATGCTGAATTTAGTTATGGATGTAGAACAAGTGACTACTCCGTTGTCATATGTCAAAAGGTATTTGCTTGACAATTCTATCTTCCCGGGCTGTGCTTTTGATTGTGTCAAGTGTAAAGAGCAACCAAAGGGCTGTGTTGATTTGAAAACTGGCATCTAGTTTCTAATGGATGAGGGTTCCCTATAGTTTGATAGAAGACCAAGATTCCTAAAAGTTACTGAGAAAGATATTGTTGTGGTATCCATTCCTTACACTCCTGTGCATATTCCTGCTCCATTTAGGGCGCCTCCTTTGATGATTACAGTACCTGGTCCCATACCATATACTAGTGAGAAGGCCATCCCATGGAATTATGGTGCCGATTTCTATTACCATGGGGTGAGGCAAGAGAAAAATCCCTATCCTTCTGAGGAAGATTCTACTGAAGATATTGAAGCAGATGTTCATAATTTCTCTGGTGTGGGTCGAATGCCCGAAGAGGTAGAGTATTTGGTCCCTCCAATATACAAGATGTTGCGGTTCCTTAGCAAGAGAAAAAGGAAAACAAAAGGTGATGATTGGTAATCTGAGGGTTACACCAGCCAATGTGACTCAGCCAATTCCTGTGCCAGAAACTTCTTCAGTTCCCGATGAAGTTCAAGAATTGATGCGAATCATCATAAAAAGTGATTACAGTATAATTGATTAGTTGAGTCATACCCCTTCTAAGATATCCATCTTATATTTGTTGATTTATTCAGAACCCTGCATAAATACTTTGATGAAGTTGCTGAAGAATGCGTTCGTGCCACATGAGATAACAATCAATCAGTTTGAGAATGTTTGTGCTAACATATCTACCGGAAACGGTATGTTCTTTACGGATTTTGATCTTCCTTCTAAGAGGAGAGACCATAACAAGGCACTGCATATTTCTATGAAGTGTAGAGGAACTACTTTATCCCGAGTTTTGGTGGACACGGGGTCATCTTTGAATGTGTTACCTAAATCAGCTTTGATGAAAATTGATTATTCCGGTCTTGAGCTGCGTCCTAGTGATTTGATGGTGAAAGCATTTGATGGATCCCTAAAGATCAGTGTTTCGAGAGGTAGAATTACCTATCAAGGTTGGTCCTCACACCTTCACTGCTATGTTTTTCCTTATGGATATACAACCGACATATTGTTGTTTGTTAGGGCGTCTGTGGATTCATAGAGCAGGGGCAGTCACTTCTACTCTTCATCAGAAACTCAAGTATCATGCAGATGGAAAAGTGATAATTGTGTGCGATGAAGAAGAGTATATTGTGAGTCATTTGACATCATTTCGCTATGTTAAAGTTTAAGGCGAGATACATGAGACTCCTTTCCAAGCTTTCGAGACAGTCCATATGGTTAATATTTCTCCTCTAGTGCAGAAAAGAAAACCAAAAATGTCTATGTCTTCTCTCAAGGATGGTAGGGCTGTGGTGGAAAATGGTAACCCTGAAGGTTGGGGCCAGGTGCTGGATGTTATCCCTAAGTTGAACAAATTCAGTCTGGGTTTCAGTCCAGGTCAGCAGAGCGCAGCTCCCAGAGCACCCAGTTTATCTACTCCTGTGAAGTTTTCCTTTCCTAGTACTATTCAAAAAGGATACACCAATGCAGTTGGTGATGATGAGGATGGTAGCTACAACATTGAAGATTGGATTCTTCCAAGTATTCCAGACCAATAACTCAACAATTAGACTTTTGTGGATGTTGTCCAAGTTTCAAACACTGAGGAGTAATTTTCTTGTCTTCTTTTATTATCATGTCATAATTCCTGCGCTCTACCCAAGGCGTAGTGGATCATTTGTGTAGGGCCACCATGTTTGTTTTTAAATATTTATCATGAATAAATGACGTTTTTGCATTCAAATATTTTTTCCCTTTCTTTATTTTATTATTATTTTATTTAAATGGCGATGTTTCCTTTTCACACACTATCACTAAAACATCAAAATATCATTTATGCAGATGCACTTCCACCATGGATCCCATTGATAACGACTCTGATATCGCTCATTATGACTTTGATAATTCAATCTACCAAGCTGAAGAGGAGGCATATGAGGATTGTGGCCTTCCCGAAGAGTTAGCAAGATTGTTGAAACAAGAGGAAAAGGTTATCCAGCCGAATCAAGAATCAATTGAGGTGGTGAATATTGGCACCGAAGAAGTGAGAATAGAAGTCAAGATAAGGGCTGATCTCGAAGAAAGTATGAAGGCCATATTGATTGAGTTGCTTCGAGAATATTCTGATATTTTTTCTTGGTCTTATGAAGACATGCTAGGGCTGGATACAAATATCGTGGTGCATCATTTTCCGCTTAAGGAAGGGTGTTCTCCTATCAAGCAAAAGCTTCGAAGAACTCATCCAAAGATGTCCAAAAAGATTAAAGAAGAAGTTCAGAAACAGTTAGATGCAAATTTCTTGAAAGTCATCAGTTATCCTCTGTGGATTGCAAATATTGTGCCTGTGCCTAAGAAAGACAATAAGGTCAGGATGTGTGTGGACTATAGGGACTTGAACAGAGAAATCCCTAAAGATGATTTTCCTCTTCCCCATATTGA
This sequence comes from Vicia faba, assembly GCA_948472305.1. NCBI lineage: Eukaryota > Viridiplantae > Streptophyta > Magnoliopsida > Fabales > Fabaceae > Vicia > Vicia faba. The sequence goes on along the minus strand of OX451738.1, from coordinate 558,241,096 downwards.
TGTGTTGGTCGATAATATAGCTTATTCTAAGGTGTTTTCCTTCATGGATGGGTTTTCGGGTTATAATCAGATTAAGATGGCGTCAAAAGATATGGAAAAGACAATGTTTATAACACCATAGGGAACCTTTTGCTATAAGGTGATTCCATTTTGGTTGAAGAACGCAGGGGCAATGTATCAGTGTGCCATGGTCACTCTCTTTCATGATATGATTCACAAGGAGATCGAGGTCTATTTGGATGATATGATTGCTAAGTCTGATACAGAAGAAGAGCATCTTGTTCATCTAGAAAAATTGTTCGAAAGGCTGAGGAAGTTCCTTTTGAGGTTGAATCCAAATAAGTGCACCTTTGGGGTGAGATCCGACAAGTTGTTGGATTTTATTGTAAGTTAAAAAGGTATCGAGGTTGATCCCGCTAAAGTAAAAGCATTACAAGAAATGCCTGAATCGGAAATAGAAAAAGAAGTCCTTGGTTTCTTGGGGAGGTTAAACTACATTTCTAGATTTATATCTCATCTCACAGCCACATGTGAACCTTTGTTCAAATTGTTGAAGAAAAATCAAATGGCCAGGTGGAATAAAGATTGTCAAAAGGCATTCGATAAAATAAAAGAATATTTGCAGGAACCTCCGATACTCATGCCACCCATATAAGGGAAGTCGTTGATCATGTATTTAAATATGTCGAAAAACTCCATGGGTTCTGTCCTCGGTCAGCATGACGAGACAAGAAAGAAAGGACATGCCATCTATTACTTGAGTAAGAAGTTTACAGAGTGCGAATCAAAGTACTCCTTGCTTGAAAAAACTTGTTGTGCACTTTCTTGGGCTGCCAAACGCTTGAGACAATATATGTTGACCCACACCACTTACTTGATATCCAAAATGGATTCAATCAAGTACATTTTTGAGAAGCCAGCTCTCACAGGTAGGGTAGCCCATTCGCAGATGATACTCACCGAGTATGATATCCATTACACTATGCAAAAGGCAATCAAAGGTAGTATATTGGCTTATCATCTCGCTCATCAACCCATGGATGATTATGAACCAATGTAGTTTGATTTTCCAGACGAGGAAATAATGCATGTTCGAGATTGTAATATCCCAGGCCCAGATGCGGGACCCAAACCGGGATCGCGTTGGAAACTTGTGTTCGACGAAGCCTCTAATGCCATGGGCAATGATGTTGGAGCTGTTATTACCTCACCGAAAGGATTCCACATTCCTTTCACATCTCGTATTTGTTTCGATTGTACCAACAACATGGAAGAATATGAAGCTTTCATTTACAGTATTGAAGCAGTAGTTGACTTGCGAGTCAAATACTTGAAAGTTTACAGGGATTCAAATCTCGTTATCAGCCAAATTAATGGAGATTGGGAGACTCGTCATCAGAACCTGATTCCCTATCATGAGCATGCTATGAAGTTGATTCCATACTTCGAAAAGATCACATTTGAGCATATTTCTAGAGAAGAGAACAATCTAGTTGATGCACTGGCAACTTTGTCCTCTATGTTTAAAGTTAAGTGGGCAAACAAAGCACCTTCCATCACCATCAGAAGGTTGGACAAGCCATCATTTTGTTTTGAAGCTGAGTTGGAATTGGAAAGAAATCCATGGTTTTATGATGTTAAAAGATACCTTGAAACTCAAGAGTACCCTGAAGAGGCGTCTTTCACAGACACGAAGTTTTTGAGAAGATTTTCGGCCAAGTTCTTCCTCAATGGTGGTGTATTGTATAAAAGGCATCATGACGGTCTACTGCTCAGATATGTTGACAAGAAAGAAGAAGCTAAAATCATTAAAGAGATGCATGAGGGTGCCTTCAGGACTCATTCCAGTGGGCACGCCATGGCCAAAAAGATTTTGAGAGCTGGCTATTATTGGTCCACCATGGAAACTGATTGTTATAACCATGCACGTGTTTGTAACAAATGTCAAATTTATGCTGACAAAGTGCATGTCCTGCCTGTGCCGTTGAATGTTTTGACTTCCCCTTGGCCTTTCGTAATGTGGAGCATTGATATGATTGGTAGAATTAAACCAACTGCTTCCAACGGACATCGTTTCATTTTGGTTGCCATTGATTATTTCACCAAATGGGTTGAAGCTGCATCTTATGCAAGTGTTACCGAGCAAGTGGTGGCTCGGTTCTTTAAGCATAATATCATTTATCGATAATGGATCTAATTTGAACAACAAAATGATGAAGGAGCTTTGTGAGTCCTTCAAAATCAAGCATCATAACTCTTCTCCGTATCGACTGAAGATGAATGGCGCTGTGGAAGTGGCCAATAAGAATATTAAGAAGATCGTGCAGAAGATGGTAGTAACCTATAAGGATTGGCATGAGATGGTGCTTTTCGCTTTGCATGGTTATCGTATCATTGTGCATACTTCGACTGGGGCAACCCCATTTTCGTTGGTTTATGGCATGGAGGCAGTTTTTCCTGTGGAAGTCGAAATTCCCTCTCTAAGGATCATGAAAGATGTTGAGCTTGATGAAACTGAATGGGTACAAAATCTGTAACACCCTAATTCTACCCGAAAATTATATATATAAATCAGAGTTATAAAATTCGACAACCGAATCAGGATGCTACAAATTTCAACTTAAAACAATGACATTCATTATAAATGCATAACACATTAACTTGGATGAACCAACAACAAACATAAATTAACCTTTTTAAAATCAAACACTTTCATAACTTTGCAACAGAATCAAATATTCAACTTAAAAGAGTATATCATCTTTGTCCAACTAAACAACTTCAAATAACAAGCATTCAACTAAAAACAACTTAAAGTTCAACACCTGAAATAATAACAACAATAAACTAGCAAGCGTTCATCCCCCCGAGTGTTACGTATCAGAGCAATGACACCGACTCAAACTACTGAAGGTAAACCTCCTCCACTCTTGATTACCTGCACGTTACCAAGAGAGGGCAACATTCAAACATAAGGGGTGAGATATCGAACATTATAATCATATGTATGATAATATTACATTAGAATTATTCTATGCAAAATTACCACTTCACAACTTTAAACAACATTAATCACAATGAAACATCAACGAAACATAATAATTAATTCATCAACACGACAACTCAATATGCAACATGAAATGCAACTTGTTACTATGCATATGCATGTGGTATCGGCGGAGCAGAACTCCCAACAAAAATTTCCAATAAATAGAGGTATCAACAAGGCATAAGTCTTCAACTTAATATTTTGCCAATCCAGGCCAACTTAACGAGGATCGACTCCAACTTGATATGCGATGTATGCGACACAACATGAATGTAGCAACAACAACAAACAACAACTCAACATAAATCAACGTTGGACATAAGCCTACAACATCAATAACAATTCAACATAAATCAACGTTGTCCATAAGACTACAATATAATATCTGCCTATAATTAGAGGCATCTCAACATAAATCATCAACCTGCAATTTCTCAACTCAGAACAACTTATACATCACACTGTAACAACCAGTTCGACACAAACGAGCAATAGAACTAGGGAAACTACGGCCCCTCGACATACACAACAATTAAGACAGAATAATAACTGACCCAATACTCCTCGACACACACAGAAACAAAAGAATAATAAGTACTTATGCTCCTCAAAACAGCCTGCAGTTTCGTGCAACTCGACATTAATACTGTGCTCCTTAGCACGCCTTGCAGCCTAATACCGCTCGACATCCAACACATATTCCCCGAAACACTCCATATCCTAAATACCGCTCGGCACCTAACACCATCAGCATCCTCATCGACCACTAGTTTGGCCAACAAAATAGAATAACACGATGTCATAACGACCACATCAATGCAATTCATAACTTCTGAACAACTGCTCGGAATACCATAGTAATGGGAAACTATATTTCCTATCAATAGATTCAATCATTGTGTAAGACATTCACACATAAACCTTCCTAATACGACCACAACAACAATTCCTAATTTTCTGCCAACTGCTCGGAGCACCACAACATCATAACGACCACACCACCCAGGGATAAACTACACTACCCTAATCATTGATTCTATCGAGCAATGATACAGACCACTCGAAACAACCTTAACATAACAACCGGGAAACTTACTAAAATAAGTTCATTAAAATGTCGTATGATAACTCCCTAAACGACCACAACATGAATAAACTGGCAACTTTGATAACAAATCCAGAAACGTCAACGCACACAGTCATACAAACGTCCAATTCCCACATAATACACATCATAAATGCCATTATAAGGTCAGAACCCCACCCTTACCTAGATTGAAGTTCGCTCAATCAAAGCTCCGGCCATAATCCTTGTTTTGCTCTACTCAGCACCGGGCAACTTGCTCCTTCCTCCGCGCAGCTCTTACGGTCAGCATACTCAAACCCTTAATCACCAACTAAATCAAATTCTTGTGTCAGCTTAATCTTATATCATTAACTTATTGGGCTTACCTTTCACACCCCCACTTTACTACTTCCAACCTATAAAATAGGCCCAACACAATTATTCCATTAAATCCAACATTATTATTATTATTATTAATCAACTAATTAATTAATTAATAATAATCTAACAACTTATACCAACAATTCTCAACATATCATAACTTTTCAACAAATAATCCAAAAATAACTTAATTAAATAATTAATTAAATAAACGGGTGTTACAACTCTCCCCCACTTAGAATATTTTCATCCTCGAAAATTTACCTCATTCGAACAACTCAGGATAGGAGTCCCACATCTTGCTTTCCAACTCCCAAGTCATGCTTTCTCCGGCAGCTCCTAGAAAGACTACTTTTACAAAAGCAATTTCCTTGCCTCTTAAAGTCTTCATTTCACGATCCGCGATTTGTACAAGCATCGTCTCCACAGTAAGATCATCCCATACTTGCACATGATCCATATGAATCACATGAGATGGATCTGAAATATACTTCCGGAGTTGTGACACATGAAACACATCATGCAAATTCGAAATATTTGGCGGTAAAGCCACTCTATAAGCAACATTCCTAACTCTTTCCAAAATCTGACACGGACCAATAAAACAAGAAGTAAGCTTCTTAGACTTCAATGCTCGCCCAACAACAGTCACAGGTGTAATCTCAGAAACACATGGTCACCTACTTGAAATTCTAAATCTTTCCTTCGCTTGTCATGATAACCCTTCTGTCTACTTTGGGAAGCTTTCATCTTTTCTCGAATCAACTTCACCTTCTCAGTAGTCTCACAAACAAGTTCAAGTCCAAGAACTACACTTTCTCTAGATTCATGCCAACATAAAGGAGTTCTACATATCCGACCATAAAACGCTTAAAAAGGTGCCATTCCAATACTAGAATGGTAACTGTTATTATAAGTGAACTCTATTAATGGAAGATAAGTATCCCATGAACCTCCCTGCTCAAGAACACATGCTCTCAACAAATCTTCTAACGACTGAATAGTCCTTTCAGTTTGACCATCCGTCTGAGGATGATACACCAAACTCAACCTCAACTTAGAACCCAACGCCTCTTGCAAACTCTTCCAAAAATATGAAGTAAACCTCAGATCTCAAATCAATCTTACTAAACACACGAGCACCCATCAATTGATCCATCAAATCATCTATTATTAGAAGTGGATACTTATTCTTCATCGTCACTTTATTCAATTGTATATAATCAACACAAAGCCTCATACTTCCATCTTTCTTCTTTACTAGCAACACTGGAGCTTCCCACAGTGATACACTTGGTCTTACAAATTTCTTTGCAAGTAACTCTTTAAATTGCTTCTTTAGTTTCAACAATTGAGATGTAGACATCTTGTATGGTGCCATAGAAACATGTCTGGTACCAGGTACAAGATCAATAGCAAATTCAACTTCCCTCTCAGGCAGTACATCGGGAATTTCATCAGGGAAAACTTCAATAAATTCATGCACCGCTCACAACTCCTCAATTATAGCATGATTCTCGACAGATAACGACGCCATTAACGAGAACATATGAGCCTCTTCTTGCATCAACTTCCTCAACCGTCTAGCAGATGACATACCAACTTCCTCTTCCTTAGGAGTAGAAAACCTCACCGACTTGTTATAACAGTTAATATGAAAACAATTAGTTATGCTCTAAACAGTTCATACCTAAGATCACATTTAATCCACTTAAAGGCAAACTAATCAAATCAACAACAAAGTCTCTGTTGAATATCGACAAAGGACACTTTAAGCACACAAAAGAAGTAGTCACCGACCCCTTGGCTGGAGTATCGACGAACATCTCTTCATTCATAGAAGATAACATAAGACCCAATCTTTCAACACAATCAGCAGCAATAAAACAATGAGTAGCACCAATATCAATAATAGTAATTAAAGGAGTACTATTAATGAAACATGTACCTCTGATGAGTCTGTCCTCACTAGCCATCTGATTTTCAGCTAAAGCGAACACTTTTCCACTGGTTTGCGCCTTCTTTGGTTTCTGATGCTGACTACCAATGTTTCCTTCTTCACCATAATTGAAACAAATAATCTCTTTATGCTTGCACTCAGATATAGCATGTCCAGTCTTACCACAACTGAAACACCTTTTCACCTCAGCAGTACACACATCGCTCTTATGCCCAAATTTTCCATATTTGAAACAAATCACACCAGCAGGAGCATCTCCCCCACTAGTCCTCTGGACCTGAGCAACTTTATATTTACCTTTACCAGCTGGGGCATTGTAAGGCTTACCACATTTCTGTTGGTGCTTACCCCTCTTCTGACTTATAATATTATAACGAGTATTATCATCCTCTTCATAAATCACGCAACTATCAATCAAATCAGCAAAGACACGAATCTTCTGGTATCCAACTTCCTTCTTGATCTCTGGGTGCAACCCATTCTCAAACTTGATACACTTTGAAAACTCAGCATTCGCCTTGCTATAGTGCGGATAAAACTTAGCCAACTCAGCAAACTTTGCAGCATACTCAACAACAAACATACTTCCTTGCTTTAGTTCAAGGAAATCAATTTCCCTTCTTACCACGAACGTCCTCAGGGAAATGCTTCCTCAGAAATTCCCTACGAAACACAGCCCAAGTGATATTTTCACCAGCAGCTTCCAACCTCTGACAAGTCTCTAGCCACCAGTCATCAACTTCAACTGCTAGCATATGAGTACCATATCGAACCTTCTGCGCTGGAGTGTAGTCCATCACACGGAAGATCCTCTCAATCTCTTTCAACCAATCTAACTCTCCATCAAGATCATACTTACCCTTGAAGGTAGGCAGATTCTCCCTCTGGAAAGTCGCCAAACTACGAGATCCAGCATTCCCATCAGCGTTCGACTGATTCTCCATAGCATGTGCCATTGCTTCTAAAGCAGCAGCAAGTGCAACATCATTCTTTCCAGCCATCTCAATATATCTCTATAACATAAACAACAATTAGAACTCAAGGTAACAATACTCGATTGTTAGACACACTACGACTCGACAACTTGGTCGGATGGACTGACTTGCTCTGATACCAACTTTGTAACACCCCAATTCTACCCGAGAATTATATATATAAATCAGTGATAAAATTCAACAACCGAATCAGGATGCTATAAATTTTAACTTAAAACAATGGTATTCATTATAGATACATAACACATTAACTTGGATGAACCAACAACAAACATAAATTAACCTTTTTAAAATCAACAACTTTCATAACTTTGCAGCGGAATCAAATATTCAACTTAAAAGAGTATATCATCTTTGTCCAACTAAACAACCTTAAATAACAAGCATTCAACTAAAAACAACTTAAAGTTCAACAACTGAAATAATAACAACAATAAACTAGCAAGCGTTCATCCCCCCGAGTGTTACATGTCAGAGAAATGACACCGACTTAAACTATTGAAGGTAAACCACCTCAATTCTTGATTACATGCATGTTACCAACAGAGGGAAACATTCAAACATAAGGGGTGAGATATCAAACATTATAGTCAGATGTATGATAATATTACATTAGAATTAGTCTATGCAAAGTCACCACTTCACAACTTTAAACAACATCAATCACAACGAAACATCAACGAAACATAATAATTAATTCATCAATACGACAACTCAATATGCAACATGAAATGCAACTTGTTACTATGCACATGCATGTGGTACCAGTGGAGCAGAACTCCCAACTTAAAAATTTCAAATTAATAGAGGTAACAACAAGGCATAAGACTTCAACTTAATATTTTGCCAATCCAGGCCAACTTAACGAGCATCATCTCCAACTTGGTATACGATGTATGCGACACAACATGAATGTAACAACAACAATAACAAACAACAACTCAACATAAATTAACATTGGACATAAGCCTACAACATCAATAACAATTCAACATAGATTCAACATAACTTAACATTGGCCATAAGCCTACAATATAATATCTGCCTATAATTAGAGGCATCTCAACATAAATCATCAACCTGCAATTTCTCAACTCAGAACAACTTATATAACACACTGTAACAACCAGTTCGACATAAACAGGCAATAGAACTAGGGAAACTACGTGCCCCTCGACATATACAACAACTAAGATAGAATAATAACTGACCCAATACTCCTCGACACGCACAAAAAAGAAGAATAACAACTACTTATACTCCTCGACACAACCTACAGTTTCGTGTAGCTCGACATTAATACTGTGCTCCTTAGCACGCCTTGCAGCCTAATACCGCTCGACATCTAACACATATTCCCCGAAACACTCCACAACCTAAACACCGCTCGGGACCTAGCACCATCAGTATCCTCCTCGACCACTAGTTTGGCCAACAACACAGAACAACACGACATCATAACGACCACATCAATGCAATTCATAACTTCCGACCAACTGCTCAGAATACCACAGTAACGGGAAAATATATTTCCTATCAACAGATTCATTTATTGTATAAGACATTCACGCATAAACCTTCCTAATACGACCACAACAACAATTCCTAATTTTCTGCCAATTGCTCGGAACACCACAATATCATAACGACCACACCAACCAGTGATAAACTACACTACCCTAATCATTGATTCTACCAGGAAATAATACAGACCACTCGAAACTACCTCAACATAACAACCAGGAAACTTCCTAAAACAGGTTCACTAAAACATTGTACGATAACTCCCTAAACGACCACATCATGAATAAACGGGAAACTTCGATAACAAATCCAGAAACGTCAATGCACACAGTCATACAAACGTCTAATTCTCACATAATACACATCATAAATCCCATTATAAGGTTAGAACCCTACCCTTACTTGGATTGAAGTTTTCTCAGCCAAAGCTCCGACCGTAATCCTTGTTTTGCTCTGCTCGACACCAGGCAACTTGCTCCTTCCTCTGTGCAACTCTTATGGCCAGCATACTCAAACCCTTAATCACCAACTAAATTAAATCCTTGTGTCATCTTAACCTTATATCATTAACCTATTGGAGTTAACTTTCACACCCCCACCTTACTACTTCCAACCAATAAAATAGACCTAACACAATCATTCCATTAAATCCAAGATTATTATTATTATTAATCAATTAATTAATTAATAATAATCTAACAACTTATAACAACAATTCTCAACATCTCACAACTTTTCAACAAATAATCCAAAAATAATTTAATTAAATAATTAATTATATAAACAGGCATTACAGAATCGTCTGGATCAGTTGGAACTCATTGACGATAAGAGGTTGACAGTTGTGTGTCATGGTCAGGTGTACCAGCAGAGGATGAGGAAGGATTTTGACAAGAGAGTGCAACCTCAATATTACAAACCAGGTGACATTGTGCTGAAGAGGATATTTCTTCCTCAGGGTGATCCCAGGGGCAAGTGGACTCTGACTTATGAAGGACCATTCGTGGTCAGGAAGGTTTTCTCTGGTGGAGCAATGATGCTCGCAACCATGAACGATGAATACTTCCCACTCCCTGTGAATGCTAACATAGTTAAAAAATAATTCACATGCGACAGACCCGTTGAGTTGATCGACTCTGGAAAAAAGGGGTATCTCGGCGAACCATAAAAAGGAATAAAAGGTCCGGGTAAAAGTTAGGGATAGAAAAGAAGAAATGAAAAGAATGAAAATGAAAATAAGTACACCCGCTAAGTTGAAAACCTGAAAGGGCAGCTTAGGCAAAAAAGGGTATCCCGGTGAATCGAAAACCCGAAAGGGCGATTCAGGAAAAATTAGGGATTTAAAGCGAATGACTATGTTCAGCATCGGATCCCAGTTTTCAGTTTCATATACTATTAGTATTGGTCACCTGGAAGGGGTTTGTAATCAATTCAAGTATGTTTTGTCAGAAAGCAAGGAGATGAGAGTGTTGAGGCTATAAGAGTTATAGTAGAGTCGAAACTTGATGGGTATTCGTATTCACATTGCCATTTGTAAACACTCTTTTGTATTGATTTTGTAATTATCTCTTTTTAGGAATTGGCTTCCAAATGTAAATTCCTTTTTCACAGGATGATTTTCAAATTAATAAAGGATCTTCTTTTATTCAAATATGCGCTCATAATTTTCTTTTTTTCTTTTGTTTGCAAAAATGTCTAATATCTTGATAAACATTTGCATATAATTTTTTTTGGATCTACACAAACATGATAATCTAAGTTATAGTTTGTTTGCTTTCAAAATCTGTTTGAAATTTGGATAATAGATACAACTGTCATGCTATGTGCAGAGCATGTTTGATGCCCCTCTTGGTAAAACACTCACCTATTTTTTTGTGTTTATTTTCTTTTCCCTGAATGGATTCATTATCCCAGATAATGGCGAAGTTTTACTCCTCCCCAGTGAGTGCCCACTCCTCCAGAAAGAGACTTTAAAAAGTGTTTGAAGATCTCTTGTCTATGGTTTTCTCATATCTCCTTTGAGGATTTCCTTAGGGATATCTTTTGTTCAAGAATCCTCGTTCCCTCAACAAAATCATTTCTTTGAAAGTGCTTATTTAGACTTTCGCCTTATCTTATAGATTTCAATCTTAGATGTTGATATCGTAGAGTGTACTTTTGTGATTTCTTGACTCAATGTCAAAAATCCCACCAAATTTCACTCCGATTAAAGCGCACCCTTGATCCCCAGTGTAGCATATTTTGTTGAGTTTCTCATGCAAAGAACATCGCATCCCCGCAAGAGTTTTGTTTATAAGGTCTTTTACCCCAACATGGATCTTCATATCCTTGGCAGTATAATGTTTTGTCGTCCCCAGTGAGGGATTGTCAGGTTATCAAACAAAAAGTTAGGTGGATTATGATTTCCCGCAGGCCCCATTTTGTCGGTGTTTTCTCCGGCAACGTCCAATCTCCATTTGGCGTCCCACTTCAAAATTTACAGTTTTGATCTGATCTTCTCCAGCAGAGTTTGCAATTTATTTTTGCAACTCCTATCAGTGTTTGTGACATGTTTCTATCAGTTTCTTAGTTCTTACTCCTGACAGAGTTTTAGCTCTTCAAGGCGTTCTCTCTAGTGAATCCTTATATCTCCTTTTCTCTGTTGGATTTTGCAATTTATTTTTGCAAGTCCTATCGAGTTCTGACCTATTATTTGTTGGCTTCTCGATTGGCCATTCACCAGTGAAACATTTAATCATGGATCATTACATTGCATTCTCAAAGTATAGTGTTTCAATTATCTTTTGAAATACTATTCCAAAAAAATTCAAACATGCATCAGAACATAAACCATTACTGTTTTTGTTTTCCCCAATGAATTTGCTAAAACTTCAGATTATATCCCTAGCGAGGTTTTCATCCTCATTATCTCAGTTTAAACCCCATACAAATATCATGTTGATGTTAATCATTTTCATGGTTAAGTGTCTACTCTTGATTGTAGCTCAATTTTTCCCTAGCACAGTTTTCTCAGGTTTAGCCTTTACTACCCTCATTGGTTCATTCTAATGTCTATTGATGCACCTTTTGAATACCATTTTCGTCTTGATATTTATTTTTCAGCAGGTTTTTAGTAGTACGCCCTAATCACCTTGCTTTGGGTCGAGTTTTGAGTTTTATCTCCTCACCCGCACATGAAACCCAGTTTTCATTCTGGTACTCATCTGGTTTAGTTTTTCCTAGATAGTTATATGAGTCGAGTGTCATCTCATTTTGTTTTCATACCTTGGACTTCCATCAGTGTTTGATTACTAAATCCTTTAATTGGTTTACGTTTACCGAGTCTTTTTGCAGTGTTCATTTAACTGCGTCCTTGGTTGAAATCAATCTCCTTTGTTCCTTAGACTCTTCTATCAGTTTTTGTTTACTGTTTATCACTGGTCCAAGACTAACAAGTGCTCTGAGAAACATGCACTCTCATCACTTTGCTTTGGGTTGAGTCTTGATCTCGTCGCCTGTGCATAAAATCCAGTTTGTTTTGCCCTGGTACTCATCTAGTTTGTCTTGTCTAACTAGTCATTATGAGTCGAGTGTCGTCCCATTTTGTTTCTTTCCCCTGACTCTTCTATCGGTTTTTGTTTACCATGTCGTTGGTCAAAACCCTTATCTCACCCTTTGTACGTCTATCAATTTTTGATTACTAAACCTCTGATAATGTTTATTTACTGTATTACGACTTTTGTTTGCTGTGTCCATCGACTTGAGATGTCTCTTTTATACCTATTCAGGTCTTAGTCAGTTCTCGCTTACTGTTTACCCATAGATACATACCAGCAGGTGCTCTGAGAAACATGCACTCTCATCACTTTGTTATGGGTCGAGTTTTGCCTCGTTACCCATGCGTGAAATCCAGTTTGTTTTATCCTGGTACTCATTTCTAGAAAGTCTTGATTTTCTAGTATTGTCGAGTCGAGTCTTGTCTCGTTTGATGTCATTCCTTGGATATTTATCATTTTTTGTTTACTGGTCCTTTAACAGTGTTTGATTACGTTACTTCAGCTTTCTTTTTGTTATATCCTTGGTTGACCGGTCTCTTTTGAGACTAGCAGCTGTTCCTAGAATCGTGCACTCTAGCCACTTTTCCCCGCATACTTTTCCAGAATTTAGTCTTGCCTATACTCTGTGTTTGAGTCTTATCTCACCCCTTTTGTGGTCCAGTTTTATCCTGACACATTACTCTGAAGTTTAGTTTCATCTACTCTTCTAAGTTTGAGTTTTGTCTTGACTTCGTTAAAGTCTATGTTACAACTTCATTCTGACGCATGCCTTTAGAGGACTAATTTTCATTAGACCCTTTGGTTGCTAAATCCAATTTTGTTTGGTACCTTCTAAGTCTCGCGTTTTCTAGCATCCTTTTCCCTTGGGGGAGATTTTGTGTCTTTTTCAAGAGTGTAAATTTTCGGGTTCTTTCGTATTCAATCATCTTCAACACCGAATGTTCGAAAGCTGTTGCTTTTTCTCACTCATCATGTTTATTGAATAGGGGCATCGGTTGCACCCCAAAATTTACCCTGCTGATTTAGGCTTATTTTTCATCATAAACATCATATTGTATTGCATTCATACATTGTGATGGGATCAAAGTACTTTGGTTATCAAGTCTTCCTCAAGCTTTGGAAGTTGATTGTATTGACAAGTTGCTCAAGGAGAGCCTTATTATCTTAACCTATGGATCTTTCAAGTCCCAAGGATCTCTCATGTGTCAAAATATCTCATTTGTCTCATTGGTTTATCAAGAGTTGAAATATTGCAAAAATTTGAATAGGAATCCATCTGTCTCCTCCATCTGATGAAATTAGGGCTTTGACCCATTGTGTGACTTAAAGCTTGTATAAGTCATTTTCTTGAAGAATTATCTTCTTATTATCATTTGAGTCAACTTTGTTCAATGAATTGATCAATAAGGTCTAGTGGAATTAGGGTTTTGAAGCTTGAGCATCATCCTCTTATACAAATGACCAAATTAGGGTTTTGGATTTAATCAGGAGTTCATTAATTTTTTTATTCAAGATTGATTCCATGTGTTTCTGTATGTTATTAAGCATCTATGATTGAAATATTGAGGTGCAATTTTGATTGGAAAGGAGTCAGTTGATCACAAGGGACAAAATAGTCATTTTGATCAAAAGTCAACAAAATCAGTATGTAAGTGTTTGTTGGCAACAATTTTGGTAAAACACTGACTTGATAATGTTTTGCTAAATGTCTTGACATTTGAAGCAAACTGGTTTTGAGTGATGTCAAAGCAGATGTCTTGACATCTGCCTCCCGATCTGAACATGACGTAATATTTGTTTCCAATATTCTGTTTCCTATTTTTATGCGCATCATTATTCAGGATTTGTGACTCATAGTTTGTGAAAAATATGGAGGAATATTTTTCTATTTGCATTATCCTTATGGATTAAATCTTGTCCTGTTTTCATGGAAATATTCAAGGGATTGGAATATTTGTTTTTCAGCCCAAGCCCACTGTTGGGCCTTTATAAGGACTTACATCCTTATTCGTTTTACTGCAACTTTTGAAGAAGAATATATTCTTTCTGTTTTAGAAGTCTAAGTCTTTTTAATTGTAATGCACTTTAAGTATTGGTTTAATACTTGAGTTGTTAATTGTGCATCATTCATAAGCTTTAAAGTATTGAATGATTGAAGTCTTTAAAACTTAACAATTATGCTGTTTTTTAATGTTAGTGATTGAAGGAATTTAAGGAGAGCCTCATACCTAGGTGTGTATTAGGTAGAAGTATAGCACAGGTAGCGATTAGATCATAAACTGGTTGTTTACTAAGGGTCCATGAATTGATACTATTGAGTGGACTTGTCCCTGGCTTGGTAGTCCCCATAGTAGGTTTTGTTGTACACCGAACTGGGTTAACAATCCCTTGTGTTTTTACTACTTTTAATATTGTTGCATTTTATATTGTCATCAGATATTTGTGTCGTGACATCTCCTTCGAAATCACATATCTGATACCAGAATTTCAATTGGTATAAGAGCAGACATCCTGCTCTATATCTGGGTGAGATCTAGGGAAGATACTTTCTAGTACTATGGACAAGGAAGGAGGATTTGTGAGTAGACCACCCATTTTAGATGGAAGCAATTATGACTATTGGAAACCACGTATGGTGTCCTTTCTAAAGTCTCTGGACAACAGGGCTTGGAAAGTTGTCTTAAAAGGATGGAAACACCCTGTCAAATTGGGAGAAAATGGAGAACCTACTTCTGAGTTAAAGCCAGAAGAAGATTGGTATAAAGAAGAGGATGTAATTGCTCTTGGAAATTCTAAAGCCTTGAATGCTATATATAATGGCATTAACAAGAACATTTTTAGATTAGTGAACACATATGAAGTAGCTAAGGATGCCCGGGGGATTCTTTAATCTACCCATGAAGGCACATCCAAAGTGAAGATGTCAAGACTTCAGTTGCTCACCACCAGATTTGAAAATATGAGAATGAAGGATGATGAAAGCATTAATGACTTCCATATGAACATTCTTGAGATTGCTAATGCTGCCAGTGCTTTAGGAGAAAAAATTCCAGAAGACAAATTGGTGAGAAAGATGCTTAGGTATCTTCCCAAGAGATTTGATATGAAAGTGATTGCCATAGAAGAAGCACAAGACACTGACAAGATGAAAGTGGATGAATTTATTGGATCACTTCAGACATTTGAATTAAGCATCAATGAACGATCTGATAAGAAGAACAAAAGCATAACTTTTGTAACCAATACTGAAGATGAAGAGGAGGAATGTGATCTGGATACAGATGAAGGAATATCTAATGCCTTAGTTATGCTTGGAAGATAGTTTAACAAAGTGATAAAAAGTATGGATAGTAATCCAAGATCAAATGTTAAGAACATCTCATCTGATATCCTTAAGTCAAATGAGTTTGGAAGAAAAAGGGCTGAAGAAAAATCCAATAAAGGGAAAGAAATACAGTGTCATGGATGTGATGGTTTTAGACACATTAGAGTTGAATGCCCTACATATCTTAAGAATCAGAAGAAGAACCTATCTGTTACTTGGTCTGAAGAGGATTCTGATCTTGAAGAGGAATCCACAAAGTATGTTAAAGCATTGACAAGCAAATATGTGTCTGATGAAGATTCGAGTGATGGTGAACCAACCTTTGATGAGCAAGCTGCCTCGCACAAAGAACTGTATCTCAGAAGTGCAAAAGTTTTCCTAGAAGGGGAGAAACAAAAAGCACTCATAACCCAGCTAAAGGCAGAAAGGAAAGAGAATTTGAAAACTATTTCTAATATTGAAAGTGAAATGACTTCTCTAAATTTAAATCTTGATAGAGTGGTCAAATCTCTCAAGATGCTGAATAATGGGTCTGACACATTAGATGAAATTCTTCAAGTGGGGGAGTGATAGGAGACGAGAGTGTGTCGTACCCCAAACTTGTCCTACCCCGTTGATTTTATTTTTTAAGATTAAAATAGAAGAAATATTTAATTAAAGATGGTACAACAATATCTGATGGCCCATCCTTATCCAAGACTAGGGGTGTATTTTAATTCGCGAAAATGGGGGCTTTCTAAAGTAGAAAAACCATGCATTCGTAAATCCATTCACGAAGCATGTCCGCTAATGGCCCATGCGATTCAAAAATAAAACTATTTCAAATAATTATGAAGTTTTTAAGTATGGTTGTTGTCAGTAAGAAGAGGGGCGTGCTTATCAATTTATACACTCATTTAAGGTTCTAATAAGACTAATGCCTTTTTGTAGTTTGGCATTATTATTGCTTTAGAAAAATATTAGTATTAAAACTTTTGTTATTTTAAAATAAACAAAAATATATTTATTTATTAGAAACATAATATACTTTTTTGATTAACCTTTTATCACAATAATGTTTTTGTTAAATATTACTTTTATAGTTTGTTTATTAAAGTTTTCTTTGGTTAAAAAATGGTTTATGGTTAAAACGTTTGCTGAATAAGATAAGTGTATTGGGCTGAGATAAGATTTGATTAATGCAAAGCCCAGTTGTATTAAATTTTTTTGCTGCAATAAAAAAAAAGATTGCTGAACTGAAAATAATAACACGCTGGGCCCAATAATAGAAATAGTCACTGTTCCAATTGAAATCCAAAGATTTGCACACATTTTCTTTAATGAACAGTTACTGTACAAATCATTTTTTTCCAATCAAATATGTTACTAATTGCAATTATTAAAACTGGACTTGGTAAGGAATAGTTTTACTGTAAGGGGTGATTGGGCTAACAAAATAAAACACGCAAGACCCAATGGAAATTAAAAACAATTTTTACTGAACAAGTCAATTAACACGCAAGCCCAAATTGAATTAGAAACGAATATTGTAGCAATTAACCAAAACTCACGCGTATTTTGTACCAATTAACATCTACTGTGGAAATCACACAGACTACAACAAAATCTGGAAATCACATCAAATCTAGAAAGATGAATCCAATATATTTCATTATCAAACTAAATCAAATCCTTAATCAAATATTACAAGGCAAAATGTACAGAAAAGTATATTACAAAATCTCAGTACAGATTACAGGATCAAATCTAAGCAAATCTGGAGAAAAAAAATTCAAGTTACAGAAATCTCTAAAACCTAATTCCTAATCTAATCTCCTTAATTTCTGCCTAAATCTAATTCTAACAATTCAAAACCCTAAGAACAAACTCTATAAATAACAGAAATTAAAAGAGATGAAGGTTTTTTTTTAATACAGGAACAGAGAGAGTCATTGAAGAAGAATTGGGGGAGGCGGCTTAATACAGAGGAAGAAGAAATCGATACCAAGACGGGAAGAGGATTAAGGAAGTACAGAAGAACCCTTGCTTGTTGAAGATTGGAAAGGGGTGATTAGGGTTTCAACGTCTGATGTAAGTACGAAGTGCACCTAAGAGGGGGGGGGTGAATTAGGTACTTTAAAAAATTTATGGTTTTAGCGATGATCGATATTATTTTTCTTGTTTATAGTGAGTTTATGAAAGAGTAAAGTGCAGAAAAATAAAGAGACACATGCGATATATCCTGGTTCCCCTTACAGTCCGAGAGTACTCCAGTCCCCTTTTAACATGAAAGAGATTTCCTTATTGTGGCAAACTTAAACAAGAACTACCCAAAACCAAGAACAATCCTCTTGGACCAAGAACAATCTTCTTGGATTTTCACTATGTCAACAATGAGAACAATCCTCTCAAAGTGACTTCACTTGTATCCAACAATCCTGGAAAAACAAGATTTATAAAACCACTTAAACTTATTTCCAACAATCCTGAAAAATAAGCAAGTATATAGCAATATTTGATTTGAGTGAGTTTGAGTAGAAATGATCACTTTGAGTGATTTAATAAATGAATTGATCTTCTCTTCAAATGATAATAGTATACAATGACTCACGATATATAATGCTCAAAGTTTTCTGGTTTACAATATGTGAAAGTGTGCAGAAAACTTGTGTATGAAAATGTATAACAGCTTGAGTTTGATTTTGAAAAATTCAGAGAAAATGATTAGAAGAGGTGTTTAAAATGATTTTGAAAATGAGTATTTATATGTTCATAGCACCCTTTTGAAACAACATAAAGTTCTTTAAATGAATCATGAATAATTGCCAAGATTGAGTGAAAGGTTTCCATGAATTGGTGTTATGAACAAGCATGTGTAAAGCTGCTATTTTTCAAAATCGTTCAGCATGTAATCGATTGCACCCTTTGTGTAAATCGATTGCACGGGGTTTCAACAGCTAGAAATTCAAATATTTTGAGTGTGCAATAGATTTCACAAGTGTTTAAATTGATTGCATTTGAAGTCAGTAGCAAAAATTGATTGAGTGTAATCGATTCCACAAACATGCAAATCAATTGCACTTAGAAACAATAGCAAATGTTTTGAAAAATTGAAGTATGCAATCGATTGTACTAATATGAAAATCGATTTCACTCAAGTGGAAAATGATTTTTATATTAGAAAAACTTGAATAAGGATTTGGACAATATAAAATATTTCTTTTGACCATTGAGCATCTATGTCTTAAGTTCAAAGTAAGTATTATCATTATACCTTGAAATTTTGCTAAGTGCTTGAACCAAAGACTTTATCCACATATGCTTTTAGCTTGATCAATAATCTTTGCCTTCTTTGTCAATCATGGTTTGTCTTCGTCAAAACTAAAGTTCATTTGAGAAGCTTGATTTTACATTCTACCCCTTTTTGATGATGACAAACGATCTTGCTTGATGCATTATAATTTCCGGAAAGAGCTTCTCCCCCTAAGATGCATAACCCCCCCCCCCCCCCCCCCTTTGTATGAGAAGATTAGAATCCTTTGAATTCGTTCATCTTGGTTGAAGAGTACCTTAGAAATTTAAGACAGGAAATGTACAAGCATAAAGTGCCACATCCTTCTCCCCCTTTGACATTATCAAAAAGAAGGGAAATATGCAATAAAAATGGACAATAATAAAGCAATATTGAAAAAACTTAATTAATCATGCATCATAAATTATCATAGACATAGTAACATAACAATTACAAAGAAATCTGAAAAAACAAAACGTAGCATAACTGAACAAGGACATAACAGAAAACAGTAGACATAATAAAGTTGGAGAAAACTTTATGGTTGATTCATATCCCAGTTGTTATAGAACCAAGATCCTTGATTTGGAAATTGTTGTTGTATAGGAAGTTCTGTGTAATGTTGTGGAGGTGCAGCTGGATTATTTGGGTCATATGGTGGAATGTGAAGATGAGAGAAATTTTGACCAACAAATATTTCTGTCATAAAAGCATGTTACAGTGGGTGCAATCGATTTGCATACAAATGCAATTGATTTGCACATAAAATAGAAGCAAAATAAAACTGAAACACACAGAGTGCAATTGATTTGCAATTATGGTGCAATCGATTTGCACTTATGGTGCAATCGATTTGCACTGAAACAGAAAGATCAAAAATAAAAACATTCAGTGAGCAATCGATTTAAACTATTGTGCAATCGATTTACATCAACCAAAAATGACCAAAAACATATTTTTCTTAAACTTAAACACCACTTAACATATATATTCATATATAACAAGGTTAAGAAAAATATATAAAATCATAACAAAGATAGAAAGCACCTTATATGCCTTGTTCATCAAGAATGCCAAGCTCTCATTGAATCTTGTAAAACGATTCTCTTGCCAAAGGTTTAGTGAAGATATCAACAAGTTGATTATGAGTATCTACAAATGTTACCTCAACATCTCCTTGAAGTACATGATCACGAAGGAAATGATGTCGTACATCTATGTGTTTGGTTCTTGAATGCATGACCGGATTCTTCGTAATGTTTATTGCACTTGTATTGTCGCACCGTAGAGGAATGCATCCTAGATCGAGTCCGTAGTCACGAAGTTGTTGTTTGAGCCATAAAATTTGAGTGAAACTACTACCCACTTCAATATATTCTGCTTCGGCCGTGCTAAGAACAACGCATGCTTGTTTCTTGCAGGCCCGTGATACTAATGCATTTCCAAGAATGTGACAAGTACCACTTGTGCTTTTTCTAGTAGTTTTAAAACCTGTATAATCCGCGTCAGAATAACCAACTAAGTTACAAACACTACCTTTAGGAGACCATAATCCAACATTCGTTGTTCCTTTGAGATACTTCATGATCCGTTTCACCACCATGAGATGAGATTCCTTTGGATTTGCTTGAAAGTGAGCACATAGACAAACACTAAACATTATGTCAAGACGGCTTGCCGTCAGATATAATAAGTAGCCAATCGTACCTCGATACTTTATAATGTCGATGGAAACACCTGATTCATCTTGATCAACATATGTACCGGAACCCATTGGTGTAGACATTGCCTTACAGTTATCCATGTCAAATCTTTTCAAGAGTTCCTTGCAATACTTGGATTGGTTGATGAAGATGCCATCTTTTAATTGGTTGATTTGAAGTCCAAGAAAATAATTCATTTTACCCATCATGGACATCTCAAATTATCCTTGCATCATTACTGAAAATTCTTCACACATTTCTTTGTTTGAAGAGCCTAAAATGATATCGTCAACATAGACTTGAACTAGCAAAGCGTCATTTTTGATTATCTTGATAAACAAAGTCTTGTCAACTTTACCCTTTTAAAAACCTTTTTCGCATAGGAAGTTACTTAGCTGATCATACCATGCCCTTGGTGCTTATTTTAAACCATAGAGAGCTTTTCTCAATTTAAATACATGAGAAGGATTCTTGAAATCTTCGAACCCCGGGAGTTGCTTAACGTAGACTTCTTCATTGATATATCCATTCAAGAATGCGCTTTTGACATCCATTTGGAAAACCTGAAAATTTAATGAGCAAGCATGGGCAAGTAAGAGACGAATAGCTTCTAACCTTACAATCGGAGCGAAAGTTTCTTCAAAATCTATTCCTCCTTCTTGATTGTAGCCTTGTGCTACCATCCTTGCTTTGTTCCGAACAATTATTCCATTTTCGTCAAGTTTGTTTTTAAATACCCATCATGTTCCAATAATGTGTTTGTTGCTTGGCCTAGGGACAAGTTCCAAAACTTGATTCCTTTCAAATTGATTTAACTCTTCTTGCATAGCAATAATCCATTGGTCATCGCCTAAGGCTTCATCAACTTTGGAAGGTTCAATTTGAGAGATAAACGCTGTGTTTAGACAAGCATCTTTGAGATTTAGTCTTGTTGTTACACCTCGACTTATATCACCAATTACTTTATCGATAGGATGATCTCTATGAGTTCTCCATTCTTTTGGTAGATCATTGAAATTTGATTCTAATTGGGATGATTCTCCTTGTTGAGTTGGTTGATCTTTGGAAGTATTTTCTTGAGGGACTTCTAGTATTTCATCATCATCATCATCATTACAAACAATATTATCCTCCTTGGAGGGGTTAGTTTCATCAAAAGATACATGCATTGATTCTTCAATTGTTAAAGTTCTTTTGTTATAAATTCTATATGCCTTACTAGAAAGAGAGTAGCCAAGAAAAATACCTTCATCAGATTTTTCATCAAAATTACCAAGGTTATCTTTGTCGTTGTTTAAGACAAAGCATTTGCAACCGAAAATATGAAATAAAACAATGTTTGGTTTCCTCCCTTTGAAGAGTTCATATCGAGTTTTCTTTAAGATTGGTCTTATGTTAACTCTATTTCTAACAAAACATGCCGTGCTCACCGCATCTGCCTAAAAATATTTTGGAAGGTTTGAATCGCTAAGCATCATTCTTGCAAGTTCTACAAGAGGCCTATTCTTTCTTTCCACCACTCCGTTTTGTTGAGGAGTCCTTGGTGCCGAGAAGTTGTGAGATATTCCATGTTCTCCACAAAATTCTTCAAATAGAGCATTTTGAAATTCTCCGCCATGATCACTTCTTATGGAGGCAATTGTTAGAGACTTCTCATTTTGAATTTGTTTAGCATACTTCTTGAACGCCTTGAATGTATCACTTTTCTGCACTAAAAAGAATGTCCAAGTATATCTAGAGAAATCATCAACAATAACCAAAGCATATACATTACCTCCGAAACTTCTTGTTCTTGATGGACCAAATAAGTCCATATGTAACAATTGTAGTGGCCTTGTAGTAGACACCACATTCTTAGATTTGAAAGTTGATTTTGTTTGTTTCCCTTTTTGACAAGCATCACAAAGTCTATCTTTGACAAAATTTCTTTTAGGAAACCCAATGACAAGATCATGCTTGATTAGTTTATTCAAGTGTTCCATGTGAATATGAGCAATTCTTTTGTGCCACAGCCATGAATCATCGTTGTTCGCCATGAGAAATTTTACCTTCAAAGATGGATCATCAAGGGAAATCATGAATATATTATTGATTCTTTTACCTTTAAGTATAACCTTATGCGTGACTTCGTCTTCTATCAAGCATTCATCCTTTGTGAACTTGATCTTGAAGCCTTTGTCACAAAGTTGGCTAATACTAAGAAGATTGTGCTTTAGTCCTTCAACATAAAGAACATCTATAATGGATGTGAAAGGTGGAGCACAAACTTTTCCTTTTCCAATAATTCTTCCCTTATTATTGTCTCCATAAGTGACAAAACCCTTGGCCTTTAGAGCTAGATTTGAAAATTGGTTTATGTCTCCCGTCATATGCTTTGAACAACCACTATCAAGATACCAAAGATTTCACGTGGTCTTCAAGCATACCTGCAAAACAAATTAGGTCTTGTTAGGTACCCAAGTTCCTTTGGGTCATTCATAATTAGTGCCTTTCTTTACCCACACATAATGCCCACTTGCCACACTGAAGTTTCTAACATAGCAAGTATTAGGTGTATGGCCTTTAATCCCATAATAGAAACAAGTAGGTTCAAATTTACTTCTATATCTAGAAGGATAAGATTTATTCTTAGGAAATGTTTTCTTTTTGGGATAGTGATGAACCATTTTAGGTTTGTTTACTTTCTCTTTGGATGATTGGTCACTAGCCTTAACAAAGATAGTTTTATTAGAACTTGGTTTTGAAAACTTTGAATATCCAAGTCCACTTTTATCATTGGAGTATCTTTGTTGTCTAAGAACACCTTCTAATCCAATTTGACCTTTTTCATATCTTTCAATAACTCTTTTCAATTGGACAATTTGGAAAGAGAGTGATTCACAATTTTTGCATATAAAATTATGTTTTTGTTCATCACTTAATTTTTGATTTTCTTCTTTGAAATCTTTTTCCATAGATTCACATTTTTTTTTCTAAAGATGAAATTTGTTTCTTTTGAGATGAAATAGTTTTATACGGAATTTTTCATTCATTTAATAGTTCATCTATAGCACCTTGTTCATCACTATCAAAAAGAGAAAATTCATTACTAACCTCATTGTCTTCATTATCAGAATGATGTGAGGCCATCAATGATAAATTTGCACTTTCATCACTATGGGAATCAGATGAAGAACTTATTTCATTATCCTACCATGCAACATAGGCCTTTTTGTTCTTGAATCCCTTTTTTCTTTTGTAGCCACCTTTCTTGGAGAGTTTCGGACAATCCGGCTTGATATGACCTTTCTTACCACATTCATAACACGTGACTTCTTGTGTTGATGTGGAAGCTTCGTTTTTCTTGAATTATTTCTTTCCTTTTGAATGAGAAAAGGATTTGGCATTTCTACCAAAGAACTTACCAAGCCTTTTAACAAGAAGCATGAAATTTTCATCTTCTTCTGGATTGTCTTCCTTTTCAACTTCCTTGGAATCTATCTTTAAAGCAATATTCTTGGATTTCTTCTCTTGATTTTCATGTTTTCAAGTCTTCCGAGTTCCGTTTCATATTCTTGAAGTTTCCCAAACAATGTTGCGGAAGTCATGAAGGAGATACTTTTCTTTTCTGAAATTTCCGTTTCCTTTGGTTTCCATTCCCTAGTTAAGGACCTAAGTACTTTCAGATTTAGTTCATCATTCGTCAAAGTCTTACCAAGAGCACTTAAATGATTTGTAAAGTGCACGAATCTCTTTTGTAGGTCAAGGATAGTTTCTCCGGGCTGCATTCAAAATAATTTGTATTCTTGACTCAAGGTATTTAGTCTTGATCTTTTAACTTCAACAGTTCCTTCATGAGTTTGTACCAAGGTATCCCATATTTCTTTCGCTGTTTTGCATGCCGAGACACGGAAGAATTCATCCATGCTAAGTGCACCTCGAAGAAGATTTATTTCCTTTTTATCATAGAGAAACTTCTTCTTATCATCTTGGTCCCATGCAGCTTTAGGCTTTGATGAGCCAGCACCATTGATTACCGTTATAGGGATAAATGGACCATTCTCGATGACATCCCATATTTCTTCTCCTTGTGCTTCTAGATGTGCCTTCATGCGTATTTTTCAGAAGTTAAAATATTCACCACAAAATAGAGGAGGCTTGTTGTTACTACCACCATTTCTGAAAACGGGATTTTGATTTGTGGAAGCTATTATGGATCTTTTAGGAACAAGTTACCTATAACCTGCTCTGATACCAATTGTAAGTATGAAGTGTGCCTAAGAGAGGGAGTGAATTAGGTACTTTAAAAAATTTCTAGTTTTAGTGATGATGGATATTATTTTTCTGGTTTATGGTGAGTTTATGAAAGAGTAAAGTGCAGAAAAATAAAGAGACAAAGGCGATATATCCCGGTTCCCCTCACAGTCCTAGAGTACTCCAGTCTCCTTTTAACATGAAAGAGATTTCCTTATTGTGGCAAACTTAAACAAGAACTACCCAAAACCAAGAACAATCCTCTTGGATTTTCACTATGTCAACAATGAGAACAATCCTCTCAAAATGACTTCACTTGTATCTAACAATCCTGGAAAAACAAGATTTATAAAACCACTTAAACTTATTTCCAACAATCCTGAAAAATAAGTAAGTATATAGCAATATTTGATTTGAGTGAGTTTGAGTAGAAATGATCACTTTGAGTGATTTAATCAATGAATCGATCTTATCTTCCAATGATAATAGTATACAATGACTCAAGATATATAATGCTCAAAGTTTTCGAGTTAACAATATGTGTAAGTATGCATAAAACATGTGTATGAGAATGTATAACAACTTGAGTTTGATTTTTGAAAAGTTCAGAGAAAATGATTGGAAGAGGTGTTTAAAATGACTTTGAAAATGAGTATTTATATGTTCATAGCACCCTTTTGAAACAACATAAAGTTCTGTAAATGAATCATGAACAATTACCAAGATTGAGTGAAAGGTTTCCATGAATTGGTGTTATGAACAGGCATGTGTAAAGCTGCTGTTTTTCAAAATCGTTCAGCATGCAATCGATTGCACCCTTTGCGTAAATCTATTGCACAAGGTTTCAACAGCTAGAAATTCAAATATTTTGAGTGTGCAATAGATTGCACAAGTGTGTAAATCGATTGCATTTGAAGTCAGTAGCAAAAACTGATTGAGTGTAATCGATTGCACTAACATGCAAATCGATTGCACTTAGAAACAATAGCAAATGTTTTGAAAAATTGAAGTATGCAACCGATTTTACTAATATGCAATTCGATTTCACTCAAGTGGAAAATGATTTTTATATTAGAAAAACTTGAGTAAGGATTTGGACAAAATAAAATATTTCTTTTGACCATTGAGCATCTATGTCTTAAGTTCAAAGTAAGTATTATCATTATACCTTGAAATTTTGCAAAGTGCTTGAACCAAAGACTTTATCCACAAATGCTTTTAGCTTGATCAATAATCTTTGCCTTCTTTGTCAATCACGGTTTGTCTTCATCAAAACAAAAGTGCATTTGAGAAGCTTTATTTTACATCTGAAACCCTAATCACGTGACCTAAAGCGCCGTTGGTCTGCCGCCGTCCACTACCATCGTCAAGCCCTCAATCAACACCAGAACCTGCAAATTCATGGGAGAAAAGAGATTAGTGGATCGAACCGAAGAGTTCAAAGTAACAAAATACAACATCGCGCAAAAAGGGTAACTCAACTCTTTCTTTTTTCTTTGATTTGTTGATTGGGGCGATTTATGGGAGGATAGCACCGCCGTGGTGTTGGTGGGTCTTAGGGTTAAGAGAAAGGAGGGCTTGATGTAAACGAGGGAGGATGAGTAAGACTGTAAAAACGAAAAGACAAATTGAATTATAAAAATGTAAAAAAGCAAAACTGATTATACCGTATGATTCAATACGTGAGCGTGCACCATAAAAAACACGTGCCTTCTAATGTCATCTGTTTGATCGTTATGGGACGACTGTAAGACCAAGTCCCACCGTATTCCCATACTCCACGCCACATACGATCATCCTGGACTCCCTCCAATTCACATTTGGGCCTAAACCCACTTCTTTCTACACCCCCTTGCCAATAGTTATTAACTATCAAACAACAACACACCCCCTCAACCATTGGGCCTAGCTTGCCTGATTTTTGCACCTCCATCTTTTACTGCTAGAATTAAAACTACACCCCTCTGAAACTAACTATTTTCTATTATATTTTTATTTTATTCTTTTATTTATTTATGTTTATAATTTAATTATCATTTCTATTTTATAAATATATATATATATATATATATATATATATATATATATATATATATATATATATATATATATATATATATATATATATATATATATATATATATATATATATATATATATATATATATATATATATATATATATATATATATATATATATATATATATATATATATATATATATATATATATATATATATATATATATTATTTAATTATAATAATAATAATTATTATCAAATCATGAATTTTTTTATTATCATTATTATATTTTTTATTATATTACTATAAATTACTTGACTTTTTACTATTATCATTATTATTATAATTCTTTTTTTATAAATGTTATTCTTATCTTATATTCACTATTTAAATATTATTATATGATCAAGTAAATTAGTTTTATGTTAAAATTGCATACATTATTTTATATATTATTTGCATTAAATCTTTTCTAATCACACATTAATCAAGATTTTCGCAACTAGTACGATTAAAAAGCCACAAACAAACCGACAAACTATTTTCGCAATAAATTAAGCTAATCAACGGTCTTTTCGTAAAAGGGTTTCAAACTAGTTTTGACTTACTACGCACTCAGTCAAAATCTCTGCAATCACTACTCCCGACCGAGTGCGAAGTGATTCAAAATATATTTGCAAACCCCTAAAAAAACACCAACCCCATACGAACTACGACTTGAGACTCTGATTCCTCATAAGAGGATACGTAGGCATACGATCAAAAACTGTAGCGAGTATTTCTAATTAAAACTTAAAATCCCGTTTATCCCAAACCTAAACCTAGAGGCTAATATCCTTGTGAACAAGGTAGATGAAAGGTTCCTAACACCTTCCTTTCTTCTAATTGAGTCCGAAACCTAGAATCTCTGTCTACAAATTAGGGTTTTCAGTTAGATTCCCTCCCATAGGATAAAAACTAATAGTGGCAACTCTTGCTTAAAAAACCAGTTGCTACAGCTGGCGACTCTGCTGGGGACTCTCCTCAACCCTAGGTTTAGGTATTTTTGGGTTTCTACTTTTATTTGCTTTATTTTATTTATTGCATTTCTCTATTGTATCACATTTATTTATTTGCTACCAATTTCTCTTATTATCATATATTCACTACGTGACGGGATTTTTTCTGTCTAAACAAATATTTTCAATATAACTCTTAGAAAGAAGGTTCGTCTATTAGCTTAGGGGGTACATCATCCCTGCGAGTTTATGTGACGACTTTGCCTATAGTCAGGGAACTTCTTAAAAAGGAATACTTATCGAGAGATATCCTCTTGACGAGTAGGACTTTGGAAGGTCACCCATGACTCTTTGTAACGACCTTAACCTAAAACCTCATGACGAGACCTTTCACGACTTTAAGACGAAAGTCTCAGTCCGTAAAGAGGCTCCACCTAAGGGAGGTCCGTATGCCTTGCCCCTTTGGTGTTATTCATGACACCCTTAACAAAGCCACCTTTTTGGAGGGTAGATCAACTTTAGGTCAAAATTAAGGAGCCTACCTTCTAAGGGTACTTATCACAACAACCCTGTCACTGAACCATACATCCCTACCTTATAGGGGTACTTATTACAAAAGTTCTATCATTCAACCTTAAACCCACACATTCATATATTTCATGTATTCGTCATGCATTCATCATACATTTGTCACCCATTTCTTTGTCTTATTCACAGGGTACAAAAAATAAAATCAAGATCTTGGTGACTTTCTTTAAAAATTCATATATTTCATGTATTCGTCATGCATTCATCATACATTTGTCACCCATTTCTTTGTCTTATTCACGGGGTACAAAAAATAAAATCAAGATCTTGGTGACTTTCTTTAAAAATGGATACCAAAGGAAACAACATGCCCGCGTCAACACACCAAACATGTCTGAAATCAAAGCCATGAAAAGGAAATAACATGCTGAAGATTTTCCCAGGCTTTGTCAGGTCAAGGTGGATTACTTCCAGATCAGATATCCGCAGGCGCACCTAGAAGACTTATTTTCTTTTTGCTTGATTTCGTGCAAATAAAGTTTTAGTTTAAGATCGTAATATTTTTCAATGTCTGAATTATGTTACTTTAAATAAAGGCATTTTGTTTCTACATCGCGTTTGTGTATCTATTTTAAATATAGCCGCTAAGTAAAATAATAAGCAAAAGACAAATACATACCCAAGTGAATAAGACATTCAAAACAAGTAACCATTTCATATTCATACGTATCCATTCGCACACATGAATTTATAGAACACCCGTATATCATGTTGTAACACAGTGGGAGAACTGACTTGGAATGTTTTTCGTTTGATTGCAAATGTTGCGGTTTAGTAAGAGTCGCCACCGACTTTTCTTTTATCCAAAAGGAAAGGCTAAAAAGAACATGAAAGACCTTTGAGATGTTTTCTTAAGTTCTGGGGGTAGATTTTGAAAAGGGAAGGTGTTAGCACCCTTTCCATCCATGGTTTTCTATGGGCTCTTAGTTGCTTGCTAGATCACTTACTTTTGTTTGAAAATGTGCTTTGTGTGATTTTTTGAAAGTATTTTGAAAAGGCGTCATCATTTAGGCAAATTTTGTAATGATTCTCGTTCGTAAGAATGTATACAAAGTGTTGATCTTTTGAAAATGTTTTCAAGTTTGAAAGATGTTTTAAAAGTGTTGGTGTTTGCTTTGAAAATAGCAAGGATGTTTTGGTTTTGAAATTGAGCAAGCAACTAGGAACAATCTACCTACTCAAAAGTCTTTCATGTTTATTTCCTCTTTCCTTTGACATTGTTATCTTACCATTGATTTGGTAAGTAACCCTATCTTTGGATGTAAAAGGGACGGGCAAGGGTCATCGTATAGCCATGATTAGCAATGTTGTAAGATATCTTAGCATTTTCTTTAAGGGACTAAGATCATTTTGAAAGGCAACATGGATAGCGTCATCGAGGGACTGTGATCTTGTATTTTGTTTGTTTTTGCTAAGATACCTCACATGCATAATATGGCCATTTTTGTAAGGCAACAAAGTGGGTTTACCCTAGGGGTGTATGTGTGCAAGTGTATTAGTTTACATGCTTGATTTGTCTTGATTAGGGTTTTCTAAGCTTTGATTTTATCTTTCCATACAAACCCTAATTACTAGAATTTGTATATAAAGCATTAAATTGCGGAAAATAAAAATACTAAGCTATTACATCATTTAGGGGAGGGGTGTACAAATTTACAAATGGGGAAATTGCAAGAAAATTAAATCTAAATAATTATTACAACCATATTGAATATTGTACAAAAAATGAATAAATAAAAATGCAAGAATGCAAATGTAAAAAGAAATGTGATTTTTTTGTTTAGTTTTCATGAAAAGGGTTTTTTGACCTAATTAATTAAAATAAAATAGTTAACTAAAAATAATAAAATTAAGGTTAAGTTAGTAAAATAAATCAATTTAAAGAAAACAAGTTTTTTAGGGTTTTTGTGAATTTAATTAAACTAGTAAATAAAAATAATTAAATAAAAGTCCTAAGTTCTAAATTGATTTTACTTTACAAAAAAATAATATAATAATAATTAAGACTAATTATCTAAGTATTTTAAAAAAGGGAATTAATTTATTAAAGGAAATGTTTTTTTGTTCTTTTAGTTTTATGAAGAAAAATAAACTAAATAAATATAAATAATAAAATATAAATATTTTTGGATTTTTTATTAATAAAAATAATAATAGTAATAAAAAAAAATAATAATAAAGAAAATAAAAATAAAATAAAAATATAAAATTAAAGTCAGGGGGATTAGAAAGTGAAACAGGGGATAATGTCAAGAAAAAAGTCAGGCCCAAGTGAGATACGGTGGGAGAACTGACTTGAGGTTTTGCGTTTCATCGCAAATGTCGCGGTTGAGCAAGAGTCGCCACCGAATTTTATTTTATCCAAAAGGAAAGGTAAAAAAGCACAGGAAAGACCTTTGAGATGTTTTCTTGTGTTCGGGGGGTAGATTATGAAAAGGGAAGGTGCTAGCACCCTTTTCATCCATGGTTTTCCATGGGCTCTTAGTTACTTGTTTAGATCACTTGCTTTGCTTTGAAATTGTTTGAAATGGTGCTTAGTGTTTGGTGTAGTTTTGAAAGTATTTTGAAAAGAGGCCTTTCGTTTAGGCAATCTTTGTAATGATTATCGTTCGTAAGAATGTATACAAAGATGTTTGTCTTTTGAAAAATGTTTCAATGTTTTGTAATATGTTTTTGAAAATGTTTTGAAATGTGTGTTTGTTTTGAAAATAGCAAGGATTGTTTTGAACTAGAGCAAGTAACTTAGAAGCTATCTACCTACTCAAATGTCTTTCTTGTGCATTTTTATTCCTTTGACATTGTTGACTTACCATTGATTTGGTAAGCAACCCTATCTTTAGATGTAAACGGAACGGGCGTGGATCATCGTATGACCATGATAACAATATTTCCAAGTATCTTAGCATTTTTTGAGGGACCAAGATCATTTTGTTTTAGGAAACCTTTTGATAGCGTCATCGAGGGACTATGATCTTATTTTTGTTTTGTTTTGCCAAGATACTTCGCATGCGTAACATGGCCATTTTATTTTTAGGCAACCAAGTGGGTGAAACCCTAAGGGTGCTTGTGTGCAAAGTGTGTCATTTTACATGCTTTTGATTTGTCTTGTATTAGGTCTTTTCTATTTTGTTTGATTTTGTTCTTGTCATGCAAACCCTAGTTTACTAAACATGGTATAGGAAAGCGATAAATTGCGTAAATGTAAACTAAGCTATTACAACAATTATTATTGGAGAGGGGATACAAGTTTTTGAATGGGGATATTGCACAAATATAAACCTAAAAATACTATTACAACCCAATCGAATATTGTGCGTATTAAATAAATATACAAATATTTAAAATGCAATAAAAATGTATTTATGTAAAATGTTTTGTATTTGATTTTTGTATGGGAAAAATGATTTATTTAAGCCCTAAAAATAAGAGAAAAAATATTATTATTTTTGAAAGGGTGAAACCCTAATTTTCAATTAAAATAAAATATATGTTCTATATTATTATTTTGTCCATTTTTTGTACAAGAAACAAATATTAAAAATAAAAATATGTATGGAAATAAATATTTTATGTATATAAATAACATAATAAAAATGTATAGTATTTTTAAATATATTTACAATTTATTTAAGAAAATAAAGTATATTATCCTAATAAACTATTTTTTATGCCAAAAAATAATAAAAAAATAAAATAAAAGTGTGGAAATAGATAAATTATTTTTGGGTATTTTTTATCATTAGAAAAAATAAATGCAAGTAATAAATATAAAAATATGCAAGAAAATGCAAAAATATAAGAAAATAGTCAGGGGGTGCAAAAGTAATCCAGGAGGTGCAAAAAGTAAAAACAAAAAGGTCAGGCGTGCCAAAAAGCCCAAGGCAACTCATCCATGTCCTCCAGCCATCTCTGCGCGCGCGTTTTCCTTCAAACTTGCAACTTGCTCATGCTTGCACAAAAACAAAAACCCATAAGATGAAACTTGTGGCATTTAATCTCACGATTTCAACCATATAAAATTTGTAACCTAACTCTCAAAGATCAGGGAGAATTTTAATGGCCCTAATTCGTGACATAGAAATTTTATGAACTTCAAGCTTCAAATTCTCACAGCTCAGTTAATATAAATGAAAAGTATGCATATGTACAGCTTCACCATGTTATAGACTACATCTTTTCTTCACAAATCGTGGCTTGAGGATGCCTAAATAGAGAGATAGAGTTTTGAAAAATACCTCCTTCAGTTGGATTTGGATAGAGCAATTTAGGGACTTTGATGGAGGCCTGAGGATCGTGTGAGCTTCCTTGAACTTCCATCAAGCTATTCCAATGCCTAACTTGCTTTGTGGATGGCCAGAAGTCTCTGCACAAGTCAAGTTGCAAGCTCCAAGTTTGAAAATGGAAATGGCTGAAATAGAGCTTACAGAACCAGGACAAGGACTTGGATAACTTTGATATGATGTGTATGAGGTGTTTCAAATGTCAAGCCACAAAACGCACGAGCCAAAAATGAAATGCCTATGATTTTGCAATAACTCTGAGTTTGGGCAGAAATTTGGAGTTTCTGAGTTTGTGAGTGTTTTGGATGTTCAGCAACCGTGTTTTGCATTGTGACCAGTTTGTATACTTGTATAGAATGGATACAAAGTCCACTCCTCAATAGATGTGCAAGCTTTTTCCTTTTCACCAACTTTCTTGCTTTTGAAGCAAAGTGAAGTGACTTATGCAAAATGCTTGTACTGGCTAGTTTTAGGGCTGCAAAGGGCTTGTAGAAGTTGCTTAAGATCTGTGGAAATTGCTTGCAACAAAGGAAAAGGTCTAAGGCTCAAGGTTGATAAAGTTACAAAAGCTCACTTTATGAAAATGGCATTGTAACCTTTATGCTTAAAATGGAATTATCTCTTGTACAATGCTTCAAAAGTGAAAATAAAGCCTTTAACTTATGAGTTTGCATTTAATTATGGAGTGTAGAATGAGTTTAGGACCTGTAATGCAAGCTAAAAACATCATGGATCTGATTTGCAACTTGATCTTATGTATAAATGGCTTGAACAAAAGTGATAAAATGCCAACTTCTCCTCTTCGATTCTCCCTAACCAAAAATGATCTTGGAGAGTTCTTGGACATTCTGGAAAGCTTGCAATGTGATCTATAATCCATCTTTGAAATTCATTTTAATATACCGATTGGAACTAGGTGAAAAATGTCCATGAAGTTGGGTCAAAAACCTGCCTTGATTAGGGCAAAATTTCACTAAGTTATTTAGTTCATGGACCTATGTTCACAAATTTATAACTTGAGATCCAAGCATCTTTTGGGAAAACTTTGTGAAGAAAAGTTGTATATTTCATGGAGGACTACAACTTTCATGTTGTTAGTTTTCTTTGAATCAAATTGCATCACGGTGAAAAAGTGGTGGAACGTTGGGAAAAATTAAGAAAATTTCCATACTTAGAAAAATTCTAAGTTATGAAAATTTTCAAATTCAAAACCCTAATTTTCAAAATTAGTTTTCTTGGTGAACAAGTTTCATATTTTGACATATCTTGATGAATTATGACCCTTGGCACTTGATTTTGACCAAAAAGTCAAAGTTTGACTTTTCAGAGTACAATTGACTTTTGATCAGTTGACTGCAAAATACATTTGTCAATCCAATGAATTTGAGATCTTTTGAACCATGTAGTTAGGTCAAGATGATGCCATTAAACCCTTGAAATCATGCTTGAACTCAATTGGTCATTGGCTAGGTTAAAAATCAGAAATTGCCCTTTCTCAATCAAAACCCTAATTTTCACCATTTTGCCCTTTTGATGATTTGATCAAATTTCTTGAGGAGTTGTGATCCAAACTTGATCAAATGGTACATATGAGTCCAAATTGTTGTTTTGGATAAAAAATTATTAAGTTTGACTGTAAATTGGCCATGATTGACTTTTTTCCCAATACAATTGTTTTTTAGGTCAACTGTCCAATTGACTGATCAAAAATGTGGTTTAAGGCTTGAAACTTAACATGAGCAATCTTAAGGGTCCAAGATGGTGTATGAAAGTCACATGAAGCATTGGTGGTCCAAAAATACTTGTGCAAACTCAAACCCTAATTTTAGGTTATCAGTGCAAAATGAGGTGTCTTGAGCTGACCAAACCCTAATCTTGTCTCGAGTCCAAGAAGTCTTGTGAGGAAAATCTTGATAAATGAGAGGGAAAATTTTGGGGTACAATAGCTTCCCCTGTTCAATCTTCTCGAACCTGAAGAGTTAGATTGACGATTTTTTCCGTTCGTGACCTAAAGGTAAAAGATGATTGGACACTATAGTGCCCATAAATTTGCACTCGACAAAGTGTAGTTGAGGGAATAGGCTTAAAGATGCCATTTGGAGATGTGATAGAATCTTGTTGGAGACGGGATTGTAGATGCCATCCAAGAATGTTTGTTGAATTGTAAGTTGTAAGTCAAAAGAATGAGTATCAGAATGGTGTCCATATCTAGAACGTATCTGAACTGTATCTGGAGACTGAGTCTGTATGAGCAATGGAATAACGTTCGTGTCTGGAGCGTCTCTGAGCTGCATCTGAACTAGAATCTGAATGAGCAATAGAATAGCGTCCGTGTCTGGAGCATTTCTGAGCTGTATCTGAACTAGAATCTGAATGAGTAGTAGAATGACTTCCGCGTCTAGAGTGTATCTGTACCGTATCTAGAATTTGAAATCTGAATAAACGACATAATGGCATCCGTGTCTGGAGCGTATCTGGACTTGAATCTGAAAGATGAATTTGAATGAGTAACAGAATGGCATCAGTGTCTGGAGCATATCCGTACTGTATCTGAAAGCTGAATCTGAATGAGTAACAGAATGACTTCCGCATCTGGAGTGTATCCGTACCGTATCTTGAAATTGGGGTCTGAATGAGTGACAAAATGGCATCCTTGTCTGGAGCGTATCTGAACTGTATCTGTATTTGAAATATGAATGAGTATCAGAATGGCATCCTTGTCTGGAGCGTATCTGGACTGTATCTGAATAAGTGACAGAATGGAAACCGTGTCTGGTGCGTATCTGAACCGTAATCTGAGTGGCAGAATCTGAATGAGTATCAAGATGACATCCGTATCTGGAGTGTATCTGAACTATATCTGAAAGCTGAATCAGAATGAGTAACAAAATGACTTCCGCGTCTGGAGTGTATCTGTACTGTATCTAGAATCTTTGAACATTGTTAATGATAGTTGTTAATCTTATCCTGAAAAGGGTAAAATGTTAGTTGAAATACAAAGTTATGTTGCATGAAATGTATGATGCAATATATGTGCTTTATTAATGTTTATGATATATGAATGTAACGTATGCGCATGTAAGCTGATTTGCTGTATTGTTGAGGAAAATAAATCCTTGACTGCTGCCAGGGAAAATAAATCCTTGATTGTTGAGGATAAGAAATCCTTGGCGACTTCTCTAGGGATATATGGATCCTTCATGTCTTGAAGTTGGAGTATTGGCAAAAATTCCGTTGTGAGAGTAATGCCAAATACTGCTTGAGTAATCTGCTTGGTGGAATCCAGAGAACTTTGATGACTTCTGCTGGGAATTAAGAAGAACTCTGTGGGGAAGAAAGCTATCCTGCTGAGGAGTTGTGAAGATTCTGTGGGAAAAAGCTTATTCCCGTTTGGAAAAAGTTCAGGAGTTTGGGTTGTCTGCCAATCTACTGGGGAGTTATTAGAAGTCGTTGTCTGGTTGGTTTTCAGGCTTCAAGATAACCTGCTGGGG
Organism: Vicia faba; assembly: GCA_948472305.1. Taxonomy (NCBI): domain Eukaryota; kingdom Viridiplantae; phylum Streptophyta; class Magnoliopsida; order Fabales; family Fabaceae; genus Vicia; species Vicia faba. The sequence continues at coordinate 558,204,674 of OX451738.1, read as the reverse complement.
ATTTGGAGAAACTGGACGGTCTCCACTGGGGATTAACATTTTTAAGTTTTGGCTCCGCTGAGGATTGAAAGTTGGTAGTTTCAGCTCCGCTGGGGATCTGTAGTTCAACGTTTTGGCTCCGCTAGGGATCTTAATGATGTACTATAGGGATTGCTCATGGAATAGCCTAAAGACGTTTTCCTAATCTTTCAACCTGTCAGTAATTGTTCTTTTGCATTTCGTTTATTTGTAAACAGTAGTTATGTTCAAATGCATATGTTCATTAATGAATCATTGGACGTTTTTGCAAATAAAACACAAGTGTAAAAAGAAAAAGACAAATGTTTTTTTTGTGTACTTTGAAGAAATATCTTTGTATTTACTTTGAATAAGTATTTGTGTACAAAGGAGACAAACATCCTAGTAAGAGGATGGTGTCACAAAAATAAGAAAAATTTATATAAAGAAAGATAGCTATGTGTAAAAAATCCCATGGGGTTTCCATTCTTCTATAGCCTTCGTATCTCCGAATGTCTTGTCCATTTGTTGCTTCGTCCGAAGATGATTGGATTGATCAGAAGCTCCAGGTTTGTCAGTGAAGAGATTGTCCTTAAAGTGATCCAACGAGACATAGTCATACGCTTTAATTCCCTAACTTTTTCCTGGACCTCTCTTTCGGGTTTTCGATCCACCGGGAAACCCTTTTTTTGCCCTAGTCTCCCTTTCAGGTTTTCAACTTGCCGGGTGTACAATTGTTTTTTTTTATCCCTAATTTTTTCCCGAACCTTTTGGTTCACCGTGATGCCCTTGTTTTGCCTAGGTGTGTCAACCTAGCGGGTCTCTTATGCGTAGTATCTTTTGACTATGTCTGTGTTCGCAGGGTGTGGCAGGTCGTCGCCGTCCATGGTGGTTAAGATCATTTCCCCACCAGAAAAGATGTTCTTGATCACAAATGGTCCTTCGTAGGTAGGAGTCCATTTGCCCCTGGGATCACTTTGTGGCAAAATGATGCACTTGATCACTAGATCTCCAACTTGATATATCTGGCATCTGACCTTCTTGTCGAAAGCCTTGATCACCCGTTTTTGATACGTCTAACCATGGCAAACAACAGTAAGTCTCTTTTCATCAATTAAGTTCAGCTGATCAAGTCGGGTTTGAATCCAATCGTCTTCACTCAAACCTGCATCCTTCATGATTCTTAAAGAGGGGATCTGAACCTCAATAGGTAAAACAACCTTCATGCCATAAACCAAAGAATAGGGTGTTTCCTCAGTTGATGTGCGAGTCGTGGTACGGTACCCGTGGAGAGCAAACGGTAGCATCTCATGCCAGTCCTTGTAGGTGACTGTCATTTTCTGTATGATCTTTTTGATGTTTTTGTTTGCAGCTTCGACAACACCATTCATCTTTGGCCGATAGGGGGATGAATTGTGATGTTGAATCTTGAACTGCTCGCACAAGGCGGTGATCATGGTATTGTTTAGGTTTGTACCGTTATCAGTGATGATCCTTTCCGGGATACCATACCAGCAAATGAGATTCTGCTTGATGAAGCGGACAATAACATTCTTAGTAACGAATGCGAAGGAAGCTGCTTCGACCCACTTTGTGAAATAATCAATGGCCACTAGAATGAAGCGGTGTCCATTGGAGGCTGTAGGCTTGATCTCCCCAATCATATCGATTCCCCACATAGCAAAGGCCCAAGGAGCTGTTAAGACATTTAGAGGAACAAGGGCACGTGCACCTTATCGGTATAGATTTGACACTTATGTCATGTCCGAGAGTGTTGATAGCAGTCTGCTTCCATGGTAGACCAGTAATAGCCTGCCCGTAGAATCTTCTTTGCCATTGTATTCCCGCTAGAGTGAGTGCCAAAGGTATCTTCATGCAGTTCAGCCATGATCTTTTCAACTTCAATCTTGTGCACACAACGGAGCAGAATAGAATCATGATTGCGTTTGTACAGGATGCCATTACTTAGGAAGAACTTAGCTGACAATATCCTTAAGAACTTTTTGTCATTGATTGAAGCTCCTTTTGGATATTCTTGAGCCTCGAGATACCTTTTGACTTCATGAAACCAAGGCTGGTCCACTACTTCTTCGGTATTAATCTCGTGACAGTGCGCTGGTTCGTCCATCCGTTCAATGGTGATTTGGGGAGCCTCGTTATCCCAATTAAGTTTAAACATGGATGACATTGTAGCTAGAGCATCTGCTAGCTGATTTTCTTCTCGTGGGAAGTGCTCGAAGGTAATCTGCTCGAAATATGGTAACAATGTCAAAACATATTCTTTGTAAGAGATAAGGTTTGGATGCTTAGTGTCCCATTCTCCTTTGATCTGACTGATGACCAAAGTTGAATCCCCAAACACAACTAAATATTTGATTCCCAAGTCTATGGCAACCTTGAGACCAAAGATGCATGCTTCATATTTTGCCATGTTGTTCGTACAATTGAAGCAAAGTCTGGCGGTAAAAGGAGTATGGCATCCTTCTGGAGATATAAGTACGATGCCAATACCGTTACCAAGTGAATTGGATGCCCCATCAAAGTACAGGGTCCATCGTGATCCTTGTTCAGGTCCGTCATATGGTCTGATTCCTTCACAGTTGTCTATTGTCATGATGTCTTCGTCAGGGAAGTCGAACCCCATGGATTGATAATCTTCTATAGCTTGGTGAGAAAGATGATCAACTAGCACACTGCCCTTTATAACTTTTTGGGTCGTGTACTGTATGTCATATTCTGTTAGGATCATCTGCCATCTAGCTATCCTTCCAGAAAAAGCAGGCTTCTCGAAGATGTACTTTATCGGATCCATCTTAGATATCAGCAAAGTGGTATGAGTCAACATATAGTGTCTTAGACGGCGAGCAACCCATACCAGAGCGCAACAAGTTTTCTCGAGCAGTGAATATCTGGTTTCACAGTCGGTAAACTTTTTGCTCAAGTAATAAATGGCATGCTCTTTTCGGACAGACTCGTCATGCTGCCCCAGTACGCACCCCATTGAGTTCTCTAAGACGGTCAAATACATGATTAGCTGTCTTCCCTCGATTGGTGGCATCAAGACAGGAGGCTCTTGTAAATACTCCTTGATTTTGTCGAAAGTAATTTGACAGTCATCATTCCATCTAACTACCTGATCTTTCTTCAACAGCTTGAAGATTGGTTCACAAGTAGATGTCAGGTGAGAAATGAACCTAGCAATATAGTTTATGCGTCCCAAAAAACCTCTGACTTCCTTCTCAGTTCGAGGAGCAGGCATTTCTTGTATAGCTTTGACTTTGGCAGGATCAACCTCAATGCCTTTGTTGCTGACAATGAAACCTAAGAGCTTACCGGACCGAACTTCGAATGTGCACTTGTTCGGGTTTAACCTTAGCTTGTACTCCTTCAACCTGACAAACAGCTTTTGCAAGTGATCAAGGTGTTCTTCTTCAGTTTGTGATCGGGCTATCATGTCATCTACGTAGACCTCTATCTCATGATGTATCATATCATGAAACAAAGCTACCATGGCGCGTTGATAGGTTGCCCCGACATTCTTCAGTCCGAATGGCATCACTTTGTAGTAGAACGTACCCCACTGTGTGACAAATGTAGTTTTCTCCATGTCCCCAGGTGCCATTTTGATCTGGTTATAGCCTGAGAACCCGTCCATGAAAGAAAATACTTTGTGCTAAGCTGTATTGTCAACCAGGATGTTGATGTGCGGAAGTGGAAAGTCATCCTTAGGGCTGACCCTGTTTAAATCTCTGTAATCCACGGACATTCTCACTTTTCCGTCCTTTTTAGGCACGGGAACAATGTTATCAACCCATTATGGATATGTAGTAACAGCCAGAAATCCAGCGTTGAACTGTTTCATAACTTTTTCTTTGATCTTCTCTGACATGTCAGGTCTCATGCAGTGGACCTTTTGCTTCACTGGTGGACAATCTTCTCTTGTGGGTAGACGGTGTACCACAATGTCTGCATCGAGTCTCGGCATGTCTTCGTATGACTAGGCAAAGATCTCAATGTAATCATGTAACAGCTGAATTAGGCGCTCCTTGACAGTCGGCTCTAGATTGGCACCCACTCTGATTTCCTTTTTATCTTCCTCAGTGCCCAAGTTGATTGTATCCAACAGCTCCTCATGAGGCTGAATAGCTCTTTCCTCTTGTTGTAGTAATCTGGCCAATTCCCATGGCACCTCACAATCTTCCTCACCTTCGTATTCGGTTTGGTAGATCAGATCCTCAGAGTCACTGAATGCTATAGCAGTATCGTTACCCATGGGATCCGGAATGGAAGGGTACCTGCATTTGTGAGTGTGGGTGTGTGTAAGGGTAAAGCCATCTTAAAACAATAAAATGTAAAAGAAAGACAATGAGCACAAAAGGTTTATATATGAAAAATCATCCATGATTCATTGAATGACATATGAAAATGAAATAAGAACCCTTACAAATGGACCGTTGTGCCTCGGGTAAGACACAAGGTTGAAAAAGTACGAATTATTTGTGAATTATTACAGATCCAACAGAAATGGAAAAGATAAATTACTGAGATATGAAAGTAATCGGGACAAAGTCTTTTGCTTCCCAGTTGTGTAGTCCTCCGCTGACAGTAGGAAATATCCAATCTTCCAAGATGCCCTCTTCTTCACTATCTTCCTCAATAGCATTGGCATTGTGACCATGCATAGGCATTGGAGCGGAGATGACATTCGGTTTCTCCGACGCTTCAAACTCAACTTCCTTTGCGTCGATCAGGTCTTGAATTTTGTTCTTCAGAGCCCAACAGTTGTTGGTGTCGTACCCTGGAATTTCAGAATGGTATGCGCACCTGGCATTCAGATGGTAATGTGGAGATGTAGTATTGGGATTTTTTGGGGCCTCTTTTAGCATGGCCAGATTCAACTTCAGAAGATGTGGTAGGACTTGAGCTGGAGTCATATTAATCTTGGTGAATTGCCGTACTGGCCTTTCCACCCTTTGCTAGTTATTTCTTGGCTGATTATTTCTCGGCTGGTCTGATGCAGGCTTTTGAATCATAACGGCCCCCACCGTTGGTCGACGCTCGGTTCTTCCCTGATTCCTATGTGTATAGACAGCAGACACTTCCTTCTTTCCAATGAAGAGCTTTTTTACAGTTGCAGAGGTAGATGCGTCCTTCTGAATTTTCCCGCTTCTTATACCGGCCTCCACCCTTTCGCCGGTTAAAATCAGTTCAGTGAACCCTGCAGAGGAACTTCCAATCAGGTGATTAAAGAAAGGACCTGATAGAGTTCCTAGGAACATGTCCACTAGCTCTCTTTCAGATAAAGGTGGTTGCACCCTTCCGGCTAAATCCCTCCACTTTTGGGCGTAGTCTTTGAAGCCCTCATTGGACACCATAACCATACTCTAGAGTTGAGTACGGGTTGGTTCCAAATCGGCGTTGTATTGATACTGTTTATAGAAGGCTTCCGCCAAGTCTTCCCAATTATGCACATCAACCCTTTCCAACTGGTAGAACCAATCCAGCTGCGTCCCTGATAAACTGTCCTGGAAAAAGTGAACCCACAAGTCTTTGTCCGCAGAATGTGGCTGCATCTTTCTGACATATGAGCGGAGGTGCATTTTGGGACAAGACACCCCGTCATACTTGGAAAATAAAGGTACTTTAAACTTAGGAGGGATTACTATTCTGGACACCAACCCCAATTCCTCGAAATCTAGCCCGGGTACTCTCTGTATCTTCATAGCAGTTAGACGTTCTTCCAGGTTTTTATATTTGTCATCGACCAGAGGGTATTGTTGTTTAGAGTAGTCCTCTTCCTCCTCTTCTTCTTCAAAATCAGATGGTACTGCCGTCTTCTTTCCTTTTCTTTCCCCTTCCTCAGAGGTTGATGGAAATTCCAAGGTCCTTCTTGCTTGTCCTTGGAACCTTCTGCCCATAATAACCACACCAGCTGGCTTCTTCTTCTTTTTCACTTTTTCTTTTTCTAGCAGAGTCTTGAGCTCCTCCTGCCCCTTGGCCAAGGTTAGGAGTAACTGTTGAAATTATGAATTCTGAGCTTGCAAGTCTTTAACCGTCTGTTCTAGATCCATCTTGCTGAAATAAACAGTAGAAGGATGAGGAAAACTTGTTGCAAAGACCTGTTTATGCTCATGATGAATGATATGTATTCATGCAATGTTTTCAAGGATTTGAAAATTCAAATTTGTGTCAAACAAAAAGGAACACACATTATATTAATAAAATAGAATTGGATGTTCAGAAATCGTGTTTTGCATTGTGACTAGTTTGTATACTTGTATAGAATGGATACAAAGTCCACTCCTCAACAGACGTGCAAGCTTTTTCCTTTTCACCAACTTTCTTGCTTTTGAAGCAAAGTGAAGTGACTTATGCAAAATGCTTGTACTGGCTAGTTTTAGCAAAGGGCTTGTAGAAATTGCTTAAGATCTGTGGAAATTGCTTGCAACAAAGGAACAAGTCCAAGGCTCAAGGTTGATAAAGTTACAAAAGCTCACTTTATGAAAATGGCATTGTAACCTTTATGCTTAAAATGGAATTATCTCTTGTACAATGCTTCAAAAGTGAAAATAAAGCCTTTAACTTATGAGTTTGCATTTAATTATGGAGTATAGAATGTGTTTAGGACCTGTAATGCAAGGTACAAATATCATGGATCTGATTTGCAACTTGATCTTATGTAAAAATGGCTTGAATAAAAGTGATAAAATGCCAACTTCTCCTCTTCGATTCTCCTAACCAAAAATGATCTTGGAGAGTTCTTTGACATTTTGGAAAGCTTGAAATGTGCTCTATAATCCATCTTTGAAATTCATTTTGAGATAACTCTTGGAACTAGGTGAGAAATGTCCATGAAGTTGGGTCAAAGACCTGCCTAGATTAGGGCAAAATTCACTAAGTTATTTAGTTCACTGACCTATGTTCACAAATTCATAACTAGAGATCCAAGCATCTTTTTGGAAAAATTTGCGAATCAAAGTTGTATATTTCATGGAGGACTACAACTTTCATGTTGGAAGTTTTCTTTGAATCAAATTTCATCATGGTGAAAAAGTGGTGGAACATTGGGAAAAATTAAGAAAATTTCCATACTTAGAAAAATTCTAAGTTATGAAAATTTTCAAATTCAAAACCCTAATTTTCAAAATTAGTTTTCTTGGTGAAAAAGTTTCATATTTTGACATATCTTGATGAATTATGACCCTTGGCACTTGATTTTGACCAAAAAGTAAAAGTTTGACTTTTCAGTGTACAGTTGACTTTTGATTAGTTGACTGCAAAATTCATTTGTCAATCCAATGAATTTGAGATCTTTTGAACCATGTAGTTAGGTCAATATGATGCCATTGAACCCTTGAAATCATGCTTGAACTCAATTTGTCATTGGCTAGGTTAAAAATCATAAATTACACTTTCTCAGTCAAAACCCTAATTTTGACCATTTTGCCCTTTTGATGATTTGATCAAATTTCTTGAGAAGTTGTGATCTAAACTTGATCAAATGGTACATATGAGTCCAAATTGTTGTTGTGGATAAAAAATTATTAAGTTTGACTGTAAATTGGCCATGATTGACTTTTTTCCCAATACAGTTGATTTTTAGGTCAACTGTCCAATTGACTGATCAAAAATGTGGTTCAAGGCTTGAAACTTAACATGAGCAATCTTAAGGGTCCAAGATGGTGTATGAAAGTCACATGAAGCATTGGTGGTCCAAAAATCCTTGTGCAAACTCAAACCATAATTTTAGGTTATCAGTGCAAGATGAGGTGTCTTGAGCTGACCAAACACTAATCTTGTCTTGAGTCCAAGAAGTCTTGTGAGGAAAATCTTGATAAATGAGAGGGAAAATTTTGGGGTACAACACCAAGGTTCTTCTGGCCCAAGCGCTACCTGAAAGGAAAAATGACAAAAGAAAATGGGGAAAAAATGCAAAAGGCAGCGCTGAGGTTCGAACCCATGACCTCTACCAATAACGTGCGCTGCCTTACCACTGAGGTGGCTGTACATCCGTTAACTTAACTAAAATGATAAATATATAATACAAAGTGAGTCATAAACACACTTCATTTTCAACCTCCAGCCAAAGGACCTGTAACTTCATCATTTCTCAACCATTCATAAAACTTCCAACATCAAACTTGTTAGAAATTTTCTCACGATTCTGAATATGTAAATAACTTAAGCTAATTCTAAAAAAAGAGCATGGATTTCTAATGGTACCAAATCCTGACCTAAATATTTCCAGAGGTTCAGATTCAAAATTCTAACTACTTAAACAACAATAATGAAATCTAAGGACATGGTTAGCTTCAGGACAATGATATCTACATTTCTTATTCACAAATAAACCATTAATGATGCTTGTATGAAGAGTTCAAAAGTCAGAAAACTCACCTTGAATGAGGGTATCATGTTTTGAGTTTGAGCAACTTTTGATGAGTTCCAGTGATTGGGTTAGCTTCCTCAAGTTCCCAGGAAGCTAATGTGATGCTTGGCTTGAGCTGAAAGTGGCTGGGGAGTTCTGGAGAAGTCCACTTGCAGAGCTCTATTTTTGAAAATGGAACTTGATGATGGAGATGTTACAGTTATGAAACAGGGTCAGGGATGAGTTGTATTTGATGTTTAAAATCTTTAGGAACCAAAAGGCTTGAAAACGCACGAGGGAGATGTGAGTTTCAAGTTTTTGGTAAGAATGTGCAACAATGGTGATTTTTGATACATTTCTGAGTTCTTGTATGTTCTAGGACTTGTGTATGCGTGTGTTTTCTTGTAAACAACTTGTGTATATGTATGGAAAAGGTTTGGATACTTGAGGTGGTTAGAAGTATAAGATCATGTGTTTTGGCTTCTTGGCTTGTTTGTGAAGTAAGGTTGGCAAACATGGTTTCAATGCATAGGGCAAAGCTATCTAGAGTGGTTACCAACTTTAAACATGCTTATCTGACTTTGTAGAGGAAGTTTGTGCAGAAGGAACAAGTGCAAAGCTCAATGCAAGTTAACTTTGCATAAATCTTGCTTTATGTAAATGGCAATGGTGCCTTTGTGCCATTAATAGAAAATTATCTTGGATAAAGCTTGAATCAAATGGATAATAGCTCAAAAGCAAGTGTAATATTCTAATTAGGGAGAGATCTTGAGGTTTAGAGGCCTGCAAAGCAAGATTGTGCAGCATAGGCTTGAGATTTGAATTCTTGTTCATCACAAAATGACCTATAATTTCAGTTTGAAACCCTAACTTCCTCTCTTTGATTCTCCTTGCTCAAGAATGATATAAAGGAGTTCTTCGACATTTTGGAAATCTTGTAATGTGATCTATAATCCATCTTTGAATCAATTTTGAAAATTCCCCTTGGAACTATATGAAAAATCACCATGAAGTTAGGTCAAAATCCTGCCTAAACTAGGGCAAATTTTTCACTAAGTGTTTAGTTTCATGACCATGACTTCATGGATTAATAACTTGAGATCCAAGCAATTCTAGGAGAAGTTGTGTAAATAAATGTTTTAGATCTCATGGATATCTACAACTTTCATGTTTAAAGTTTCTTTTGAATCATCTTGCATCATGGTGAAAAATTGGCTCAAAGTTATGAAAAAATATGAAATTTTCAACAGTTAGAAAAATTTCTAAGTTTGGAAACTTTGACTTTTCAAAATGAAATCTTGAATTTTTGATTTCTTGATGAACAAGTTTCATATTTTGACATGTTTTGGTGAATTGTGATCTTTGACACTTGATTTGACCAAAAAGTCAAAGTTTGACTTTTTAGTGTACAATTGACTTTTGATCAGTTGACTGAATATCAACTATCAATCAATTGATCTTGAGGGATGTTTTGAGTCGTGTCATTAGGTAAAAATGATGCAATTGAAACCTTGAGATTATTTCTCAAACCAATTAACCATTTGCTAGGTCAAAAATCAGAAATTGCCCTTTCTCAATCAAAACCCTAATTTTAACCATTTTGCCCTTTTGATGATCTGATCAAATTTCTTGAGGAATTGTGGTCCAAACTTGATCAAATGATACATATGAGTTTATAACATTGATATGGGTCAAAAATTATGAAGTTTGACTGTAAATTGGCCACAATTGACTTTTTCCCCAATACAATTGATTTTTAGGTCAATTGCTCAATTAACTGAGCAAGAATGTGATCCAAGAATTGAAACTTGACATGAGAAATCTTGGGGGTACATAATGATCTATGAAAGTCATATGGGGCATTAAAAGTTCAATTATACTTGTGTAATCGCAAACCCTAATTTCAGTCATCAGTGCTTAAGGAGGTGTCTTGAGCTGATCAATCCTTGTGCAGTCTTGAACCAAAGGAGATCTTGTGAGAAAATATTTGATAAATGAGAGGGAAAATTTCAGGGTACAACAGTGAAGGCCTTCGCATGAGCCTCAGAGCACAACAATAAAGTTAGCATAGAAATCTTTGATGGAGTCTGCCCTAGCTATTCGACTACGTTGTAGTCGCTTCTCTTTATAATTTTTAGAATTTCTTCCATCTCTTCTTTGGAGGCTTCTGGGATAGATATTGATTGCGCCTTTATTTGGACAGGCTCAACCAAAATTCCTTTTCCCCGAGTCTTGGTCGACTCGGCGGTAGGGGTGTCAGTAGGGGTAACCTTGGGAATTGTAGTAGTAGTGTCAACAGGAACAAAAGCAGGGATGCTCATAGGACCGGTAATAGTTTTCGGAGGAGCAATCTCTGGGGAGAATACTCTTCCACTTTGGGTTATCTTGCTGGTTCCCGCAATGTTGTTGATGTCGGGGTCAGCCTTCTCAAAAACTGAGTCTTCAACAGCCAGCCAATCCCGCTTGACGTCGTGATAGTAGACGTCACCCCCATAGTTCCAAGGGACAATTTTATCTGATGAGTACGGGATTGGTCCTAGCATAGTAATTATCAGTGGAGTCACTTTAGGAACTGATGTAATCCTAATGGGTCTTTTGGTGGAGACCCTGGAAGGATTGGCAGAAATGGTTACTATTGAAACATTTTTGTAAGAAATGGTGGGAATGAGAGTCTTTTCAAACAAAATTTCTTTGTCATCCATTAGGCGTTGGACACCTGCTTTCTATAAATGATAACCAATTGGTAGGGATAAATATAGGTGGCAGCCTTCGCCATAACCCGGAAATAAACCAGCCTTCAACAAGTTCTTCTTGACAGTCAGGAGAGGAGTAACAAGTTCATCAACAACAGTAACAAACATATCATCTTCAACAGCGTTAACATCACAGCCATGCTTGGGCATAGGAGCGGTGATAACATTTGGGATCTCATGAGCACCAAATTCAATTTATTTTGCTTTGAGAAGGTCTTGCACCTTGTTTTTCAAATCCCAACATTTATTAGTATCATGGCCTGGACTTTCGGAATGGTAAGCACAACGAGTATTAGGGTGGTAATGAGGAGAGGCGGTGTTGGGATTCTTCGGGGCTTCCTTCAAAGTTACCAGATTAGATCTCAACAAATGTGGCAGGACTTGAGACAACGTCAGATTTATTCGTGTAAATTGTCTTATTAGTCTTTCCGTTCTAGGCTGGTTGCTCCTTTGTTGAGTAGGTGCAGGCTTAGGGATCATGACAGCCCCTACCGTTGGACGACGTTCAGTTCTATCTTGATTCTTTTGAGGATACACGGCACCAACTTCTTTCTTCCCAATAAATGGTTTTCTCAAGACACTGGAGGATGCGTCCTTTTGGATCTTCCCACTCTTAATCCCAACTTCCACTCTTTCGCCGGTCAAGATTAATTCAGTAAAGCCTATTGAGGAGCTTCTAATTAGATGATTGAAGAAAGGACCGGACAAGGTACCCAAAAAGATGTCTACTAGTTCTCTGTCAGACAGGGGAGGCTGGACTCTCCCTGCTAAGTCCCTCCATTTATGAGTGTAGTCTTTGAAACCTTCGCTTGAAACCATAACCATACTATGGAGTTGAGTACGGGTGGGAGAAAGGTCTGTGTTATACTGATACTGTTTATAAAAAGCAGCGGTAAGGTCTTCCCAATTATGGATATTGGCCCTTTCCAGTTGGTAGAACCAATCTAGCTGAGTCCCGGATAGATTACCCTGAAAGAAGTGGACCCATAAGTCTTTGTCAGCAGTGTGAGGCTGTATCTTCCTCACATAAGATAGGAGGTGCATCTTGGGACACGAAACCCCGTCTGTTGTACCCCATAATTTGCCCTCCCATATTCTTCAAGAAATTGCCAAGCCAAGTCATAAAACTCCCCCAAGGGTTGCACAGTCCAACTGTCTCCTATACAGTCAAAACTAGGGTTTGTGTTCTGACCAAGAAAAGGTAGTTTTCAAAGGCCCAATCAAGTCTCACATGCTTACAAACATGGTCAAGCATCCTCATATCAAGTTTCAAGGCATTCAGCTCAAGATTGCACAGTCAAAACCCTAAATTGCACTACAGTCAACTGTAGGGGCAAAATGGTCATTTGACAGTCAAAAGTTCAAATTTTTGGTCAACATATCATTTTGAAGCCACTAACATCATTTGATCAATGCTTGATCATGATTCTCAAAATTTGGCTCAGAAAATCATCAAGATGCAAAAGTGTCTTTATTTGGACAGTTGAAAAAGTCAACTGAAATTGACCAAGGCATAACTTTCACATGGATTATCAGAAAAATGCCATCCAAAGCTCATTTTGAAGAGAAAGACATTTCCTACAACTCATCTTCATACTTCAAGTCCAAGAAATGCTCTCACAAAAAGTTATAAATTTCAACATTATAGGTCATTTTCAAAAGTCAACAAAAAGGGACTTTAAGTCAAAGGCCATAACTTGAGATTGGAAAATCAAAATGACATGGGACCAAAGGAATTGGTTAAAGGACTCAAAGACCTTTCCAAAATGTCCAAGAACATGAGAAAATCTTAAAAATTGAGCAAGTTATGCATTGGAGAAGTTGGGAAATTTTTGTGAAATGGCAAAAGTCAACTATCCTTGAAACTTCAATTTTTGACAAAAGGGCCCACTTTCTTCCACTTGATTCAGCCTTGTCATGCCACACACGTGTCCCATGATTAATTTCAAGATCAAACATTGATTTTTCTATTTTATTTAATTTTTGATAATTTAATTCATTTTAAATCTTTAAAAATTCAAATGAAATTTAAAAATCAATGGAATAGTGTCATTTGAATTGGAATAGCTTCCATATGTCATGTGCCAGCTCACAAACTCATGCTAGGGTTAGGTTGTACACCAAGTCTTGGTTTTGCTTAAAAAAGGGGAAAGTTTGTTAATGGTGAAAGACCTAAGACTAATTCTCTCATGGGCATGGATCAAGGCCAGCTAATGACCTAATTCCCTTCCCTCATAAGTACTGAGTCTAACCCTAATCACAGGACACATTGAAGAGGCGCAAAAGCTAAGAACAAACTGGGAGTTTTCACTTAAAAAAAGCAAAACTGAAATCAACCTTAGAGGTGTGGATTCAAGTCCTAATATTGATTCTAAAAGCTTCCTTGTGGTTCACTGATCATATTCCAATTCATAACACTCATCAAAAGGCAAGGAATCAGTGTACAGAACTCAGCATATGTCGTGAAAAACTCACAATCGTATTCTTAAATTTAAGCATTTTCATAACATTTTCTGCATGGATTCTTATTCCTCCTGCAATTCTAAAGCTAACTGATCCATTTAATTGCGTTTTCCTGTGTTATGTACAAAGATGCCATTGTAGCTTTTTAGGGTTTGCAGGTTCTCGAATTAGGGCTTTTCATCCAAGGCAAAATTAGGACTCGTGAGTAATATCATTGGCATGAGCGTGTTCAGACGAAGAAGAATCCATCCTCGCGCCTAATTTATGTTTAGAGACGGCGTAATCGCTATTTTCTATAAATCGGCATAAGAGAACACACATAAAACCGTGGCCTTTGTTTTTGATATTTGCCGGAACGAAGAAGAAGACCTCGTGGCCAACAACCAGTGGTTCTTTTTGAATTGCGCGCGTTTTTCAGATAACTAACCAATTTTCTTTTATATTGATTAGTAGCTATTATATATTAAAAGTAATTGAAGTGGTTCAGTGGCGCAGGAAGTGATCAGTAATGCTAGTGACCTGGGTTCGAGTCCCAGATCTGTACAATATTTCATGTTATTTTTCAATTCCAACTCCTATGCAGCGCCAGTGATAATACACACCATACATCCTCAAAGATCAACCAGCCACGCGTCTTGGAGATCAAATCAAGGGCATAGATCAGAGGTGTACCAGCCACGCGTCTTGGAGATCAAATCAAGGGCATAGATCAGAGGTGTACCATAAGCCTTAGTCCAAGGTCCCACACGTAGCCTGGAAAAGTCAACGAATCTCAAGCTTATTGGGCCCAAATTATTGGATCCATACCTCCATATTGGGGACCTCCACCCCCCCTGGTTTGAAAATATTTTTTTATTTTAATTACTATTTCATTTATTTTATTGCTTTAATTTAATTCATTATTTTTACAATATATAAAAAATGCCCAAAAAATCAGAAAAAAGATAAAAACATAATAAAATATGTTCATATTTTCTTGTAAATAATTGCTTGTAAATAAATTTAGTATTAAATAGGTTTTAATTTTAATTCTTTTCCATAACTAAAAATCCAAAAATATAGCATTAGGTTTAATGACTTTTTATTCCTTTTAATTTTCCTTTTTTCTTGCCATAATATTAGTGATTTATTTATTTTCATAATTAAACTTGTAAACTAATTAGGGTTGCATTTAGGTTAAATTTTAATACTTTCATAATAAACTTAAAAATAATTAGAACTAGGTTTAACATTTCATTTTGGTTTTTAATTAATTCTTATTAGAACTAGGTTTAACATTTCATTTTGGTTTTTAATTAATTCTTTTTTTATTAAAAAAACACAAAAATACTAAAAAACATTTTCTTTTAAATTTTAATTTCAATCCTTCATTAACTTTAATTTTTTGCAAAAGGGTCCAACGCCCTCGTTCGTAATTTATTTAATTTCGCGCATTTATTTTATGCCGTTTATTATAATTATGTAATTCTCCCAAAGCGTTGTAACAATTTTACTTCTCGCACTTTTATTTCTTTTGCTTTATTTACTTTCCGTCAAATCGGGTCCGGTTTAATTTTGGCGATGTGGACCCGCGCCATTTGTAATAGTCTTAGATTTACTTTTCCCGCAAATATTTTTTAACTGTTAACAAAAGCATGAAAGAATGTATGGACTTAAATAAAATCAAGCGTAGATCACAATGAACATGACAAGACAAATACCAATGAAAATGACACACAATTCGCACACACCACCCCTAGGGTACGCCTCACTGTTGCCTTGCCTCGAAAGGTGATCGTCGAGTAGAGGATGTCTTAGTAAGTCCTCATGATCCGGGAACCTGGCATGAGGGTAGCTTCTAAGGTGTCTTCCTATTGCTCCGGTGATCACCATGTCCCGAACCTCGAATTGACCCGAACACCTCCAACGGTGGTGCTACCTACCTCTCAATGGTGGGATGGTACTACTTTAAAGGACATTTACACAGACGAATTCCTTAGGGTAGGTAGACGACTCATGGATACTTGCTCTCTTCAAAACAAAAATTCAAAGACTTTTCACACCAACACTTTTCAAAAGCTTTCAAAGCAAATTTTTCAAACACTCTGACGTACGAGTCGAACTGAAATTTTTCAAAGAAACTTCTTAACCCACCATTGAAAAGCAAACAAACAATTTTGAAAACACATTGAGCAAGTACCTAAGAGCCCATGGATAACCATGGATAGAAAGGGTGCTAACACCTTCCCTTTCTATAACCTACCTCCCGAACCGAGAGCAATCTCTTTAAGGAATTTTTCTGTGCTTTTGTCCTTTCCATTTGGAGAAAATAAAAGACGGTGGTGACTCTTGCTTCCGCGACATTTCGCGAACCAGCTTTAAAACAGTCAGTTCCAGATCCACCGATCACAGAACTGGCGACTCTGCTGGGGACTTAAACTTAAAGTGAGGTATACCTTAGGGCTAGCTCATAACTATGTTTTCAATTGTTTTCCTTGTGTGCTTTATTATTGTGGGTTGCTTGGGAGTGCTATAGATCCTAACCCAGATCTGGGGATACCTTCTTAGAAAGTAGCAACAAGGCTGTGAGGGAACTGTGCGGGGTATACCGACATGGTTGAAGCAGTCTGCTACGTTGATGTGGCACTTTGGTGTGTACCGGTAACCCTTGAGTTCAGTCAAGGAGAGTACGGGGCCTCCATGTGGTGTCATGAAGCATCAACAGACCTTAGGAACCTTAATTGAACCATCTTGGCCTCTTTAGGGTAGTGAGATAACTGACTTTGGTGCAGTCCGAGGTTGGTTGATACTCGATACTACACTCAATTGAGGGTTGCTTTCCTGGAATATTTCGGTCGCCAGTTCAGTGGCTAAATCGAAACGATGAACAATGAAAGCAATCCCGTGATATTGGGAACCTTAGAACCCGGTTACTTCTGATAGGACAGGTTGAACCCACCAACTTCAAGAGGGTAATACCCAGACCTCATGCTGGCCTAAACTCTAAGGGCTCTCTCTTGTGTGACTTGTGTGCCTTCCAACTTGACTACTTGTTATCTGACCCTTGAGTTTTCCTGCAGGTTTTGTTTATAGTCCCTAATGGGGGCTCATAACAGGGTTTACCAAATTTCTTGCAGGTTTTGTTTATAGTCCTTAACTGGGACTCGTAACAGGGTTTACCTACATCACCCCATGCATAGCATGACATCATACCATCATACCATTGCATACATCCTAACCCATTTCAAGGATCTCAAGGGCTTGTGACGCAGGTCCTGATGAACCAACTGTCTAGCCAGGGGCAAAGAGGATTTATTTTCCTCTAGCCAAGGTTGTCAGGGGCTATGACCCACTGGATATGGTGAGCCTTTGACCCTTGAAGAAGGACTCTCAACAACAGGAAGTTCCTTCAATCAAGTTGCCAGTTTCCAACTCTAACAAGTTTCTCTGTTTACCCCGCGAGATCCTTGAAATCATTACATGCATGTCATACATCTCATTGCATTGCAGGTATCCCTTTGACAGGTTGCTTACCCTTCTCCGCTGTTTATTTCAGCCGATCGTCATGAATCCTGAATCATCAGCCGAGCAGACTATCAAGGATCTCCAGGCTCAGAACGCCCAGTTCCAAGAGCTGATCATGAATTTGACCCAGAGGCAACAAGATCTGAAGGCTCTGCTCTTGAAGAAGGACAAGAAGAAGAAGAGGACTGTCTTGTTCAGCCCTAGGCGCAGATCTGGGAATACACCGCAGACTGAAACTGAGAGGACTACCCCATCTGTGAGGGAAAGCAGTCACCATGAGAGAGAGGTGCCTAGTCTAGTGGCCTCCGACAACGAGACAGATTTCAACGACGAACAGTACCCTCCTGCTGAGGACAAATACAAACAGTTGGAGGATAGGCTGAATGCTATGGAGATCCAACAGGTACCTGGGCTGGATTTTGGAGATCTGGGTTTGTCAACTGGTGTGATTATTCCTCGGAAGTTCAAAGCACCATCCTTTACCAAGTATGACGGGGCGTCTTGTCCCAAGTTACATCTCAGGTCCTATGTTCGGAAGATTCAACCATACACAGTGGACAAAAATTTGTGGATCCACTTCTTCCAGGAGAGTCTTTCAGGGACTCATCTCGAATGGTTCTATCAGCTAGATGGGACCAAGGTTCGTAACTGGGAGGAGTTGGCTACTGCTTTCTACAAGCAGTATAAATATAATGCCGACCTTGCCCCTACGCGTACCCAACTCCAGGGTATGTCGTTAGGATCAAGTGAAGGTTTTAAAGAATATGCGCAGAAATGGAGGGATCTTGCTGGAAGAGTACAACCACCTCTGACTGATCGGGAACTTGTCGATATGTTCTTGGGGACCCTGTCTGGTCCATTCTACAACCACCTAATTGGGAATTCGTCTGCTGGATTCACAGATCTTATCTTGACTGGAGAGCGAATAGAAGCTGGTATCCGGTTTGGGAAGATTCAAGAGGCTGCACCTTCTGATAAAAAGCCTCATCAGGGAAAGAAAGAATCCAATGCTGTGCACGGTAAAAAGAGCCGTCATGAGGTAGGGGCAATCCAGATCTCCAATCCTGGACCTGCTCAACAAGGACAGGGGCAACAGCAAAAGGAGAAACGACAGTATACCAAACTCAACATGTCGCTGGATCAAGCACTGCAACAAATGTTGAAGGCAGGGCTGATCACCTTAAGGGCTCCTCTCCGGAATCCGAACACTTCTGCTCCCAACTATCATCCCAATGATAGGTGCGCGTATCATTCCAATAGCCCGGGGCATACTACAGACAACTGCTGGCCTCTCAAGAACAAGATCCAAGATATGATTGACGCCGGAGAGATTCAGTTTGAAGTGCCAGAGACTCCGAACATAATCACTGCTCCGTTACCCAATCGTTGAAGCCTTTGTTTATTTGAATTTTTGAGTTGTATTTTTCTTTGCTTATACAAACAATTACTGTTATAGCAAACTCTTTTATTCTATTAATGCATCGCATACGTCTGTTTTGGGAATTAATACAATTGTTTTCATTATATTCAAAATTCTTTTCATATTTTTTCTGATGATCAACTCCTGGTTAATAATTCTGAGCCTCTTGAGGGAGGATGACGAAAACGATACCACGATCGCTACAGTATGCTTTTGAACCGACCCCGCTGGTGAGGTACAGGCATTGTTTCAATCCCTAAACACTGGAGTTATAAGGATGATAATCCCTCGTCAACCCCTCGGAGCCAAAGAAGTAGGAGTTTTTATTTTCGAAAATCAAAACCTTCAATCATAACCTGGGGCAGGGTAGTCTCTCAGTTGATCCGAGTGCATAACGAATGGCACCAAAAAAAAGATCCTTACAAAACGAAGAAAGACAGTGATGGTTCCGAATAATCACAAGGACAGGCAGTCATTATCAACAAAAAATCATAAATGAAAAGCCTAAAAAGTCAAAGCCAACGAAGAAGACTTACAAAACTGGGGCATCCCGCTGACTGTAATTCCAAAAAAGGAAACAGTTCAGGCAAAAAATAGGGATAACAAAATAAAAAAGAAAGAGGTCCCACAGACCCTCGACAAAAAATGATGACTGCCTATTCAGAATAAATCATCAATATCCGAACCATCACTGGAAAATCAGAACAAAGACTCAAACTAGGTCTAACGTATGATCAACTGAGTTTAGGTTTGGAGAACATCACGAAGAGCGGGTGGGTACAAATAATTTGAGCCTTTATCCTTTGTTTCTTAAACCGTGAACCAGGCCACGTTATAACCCTTAAAAGTCCTAGCTGAAGCATGGGTTAGTTTGAAAGCATACTGTTACGAAAGGTATCCTGACTCCTTAAGGCCTACGGTAAATACGGAGTTGACATCATGTTTTTACAAACATTTACTTGTTTTATGAAAAAGAATGCATTTTCAAAATCTTCGAGACAGACATAAGCTTTGCATTTTTAACATAACTTTGTTTGCATATGACTTTTTGTTTGAACAGCATAGAAATTCGCATGACGAAAGTCTAATGAACAAGAGTATCTCCAATCAAGGGGCACGGCATGATCAT
Organism: Vicia faba; assembly: GCA_948472305.1. Classification (NCBI taxonomy): domain Eukaryota; kingdom Viridiplantae; phylum Streptophyta; class Magnoliopsida; order Fabales; family Fabaceae; genus Vicia; species Vicia faba. The sequence continues at coordinate 558,185,040 of OX451738.1, read as the reverse complement.
GGTCTACCATCTGGGGCAGTTAAGTCAAGATCCAGAGAATCTCTCAAAAGGCCAAAAAGCCTGGGGCAAATCTCTGCCTGAGTCACTTGGGGCACTCCAGCAACGAATCTTGCACGATCAGACACCTTCTGGTAATATGGCAACACAAGCAGCCAGGGGCACCTACCTGCATTCTAAGAGCGTGGACATAGTCGAAAAATACTACGCAAAATCAAAGACCCGCTAGGTTGACACACCTAGGCAAAAATAAGGGCTTCCCGGCGAACCAAAAGGGTTCGGGCAAAATGAAGGGATGAAATGAAAAAAATCTGTACACCCGGCAAGTCGAAAACCTGAAGAGGCGGCTTGAGCAAAAATGGGTATCCCGGTGGACTGAAAACCCGAAAGGGGGGTCCAGGCAAAAGTTAGGGATTAAAGCGTACGACTATGTCCTACCATCTGCCTACCAGAAGAAGGTTTGACCCTCAACAATCATCAGCATCCCACATCGGAAACAGGGGCAATAATGGGTGGTCTAAGCAATCTATTTGCTCTGTCCTCTAAGGTGTCAAGGTAGGGTCCGTTGAAGAACATAACCAATACAGTTCAATACTTCCCCAGGAGAGGCCAATCCAGCTTCCCCAGGAAAGTTGGAATCCATCTCCCCAAGCAATAAGCTTATCCCCAGCAGATTCTGGAAGCTTATCCCCTCGCAAAACACGAACGCGTCGTCCGGCTTGATTTAAAGAGTTATTTCCTCAATAGGATATAACTGGGTTATCCTCAGCCAAAAGCCACGGAAAGAGCGTCGTCGACAAAATCTTCTTATCCCCAACGAAGTCTATCAGCACTTCCAATACAGCAGAGATATCCTCAGCAAGTCATTCTCAACAATTCAGCAAAAGCATCTCTATCCCCACAGAATATCACTCCCCAGCATGATCGCTGGAGTATCTTTTCTCCCCGCAGAATCTCCCATTCGCCAAGTTCATTCCCCAACAGAGTTATCTTCTCCTACCGGTATACTTGCAACTATCATTCCCAGCGGAAGCAAAATCTATTCTTCAACATCAGCCCAGGATACGACTTCCCGGCACCCGTCAAGGATTTATTTTCTTAGACAAATATACATTCATAAACATCACAACTTCATACATTATAGCATACATATGCATCATACTACCCGAATCTCATTAATTTTGAAGACATACAGTTCATGCATCATGATTTTGCATACAATTATGTTTTGTCTTTTCAGGAAAAAGATCAATACAAAAATGATTACTATCAACTATCGCAATTCCTTCTCGATATAGTTTCAGATATAAACCAGATGTGGTGACGTTCTGATACTGCTTCCAGAGTTTCTTTCTCGATATAGTTTCGGATATGACCCAGAGATGGTGACGTTCTGATACTGCTTCCAGATTTCCTTCTAGATATAGTTTCGGATATGATCCAGAGATGGTGACGTTCTGATGCTGCTTCCAGATTTCTTTCTCGATATAGTTTCGGATATGACCCAGAGATGGTGACGTTCTGATACTGCTTCCAGATTTCCTTCTAGATATAGTTTCGGATATGATCCAGAGATGGTGACGTTCTGATGCTGCTTCCAGATTTCCTTCTAGATATAGTTTCGGATATGATCCAGAGATGGTGACGTTCTGATGCTGCTTCCAGATTTCTTTCTCGATATAGTTTCGGATATGACCCAGAGATGGTGACGTTCTGATACTGCTTCCAGATTTCCTTCTAGATATAGTTTCGGATATGATCCAGAGATGGTGACGTTCTGATGCTGCTTCCAGGTTTCCTTCTAGATATAGTTTCGGATATGACCCAGATATGGTGACGTTCTGATGCTGCTTCCAGATCTCCTTCCAGATATAGTCCAGATGTAAACCAGATATGGCAACGTTCTGACACTTATTCCAGTTGAAGATATTTCAAGACCTTGTCCGGTTCAGTTAAATCGACCCTAAGATTTTCCTGATGCTTATCCAGTCAAAAACCTTCTCTGGTTCAGTCAGATCGACCCTAAGATCTCCCTGATGCTTATCCAGTTGAAGATATTTCAAGACCTAGACCGATTCAGTTAAATCGATCCTAAGATTTTCCTGATGCTTATCCAGTCCAAGGCCTTCTCTGGTTCAGTCAGATCGACCCTAAGATCTCCCTGATGCTTATCCAGTTGAAGATATTTCAAGACCTAGACCGGTTCAGTTAAATCGATCCTAAGATTTTCCTGATGCTTATCCAGTCCAAGGCCTTCTCTGGTTCAGTCAGATCGACCCTAAGATCTCCCTGATGCTTATCCAGTTGAAGATATTTCAAGACCTAGACCGGTTCAGTTAAATCGATCCTAAGATTTTCCTGATGCTTATCCAGTCCAAGGCCTTCTCTGGTTCAGTCAGATCGACCCTAAGATCTCCCTGATGCTTATCCAGTTGAAGATATTTCAAGACCTAGACCGGTTCAGTTAAATCGATCCTAAAATTTTCCTGATGCTTATCCAGTCCAAGGCCTTCTCTGGTTCAGTCAGATTGACCCTAAGATCTCCCTGATGCTTATCCAGTTGAAGATATTTCAAGACTTTGTCCGGTTCAGTTAAGTCGACCCTAAGATTTTCCTGATTCTTACCCAGTCAAAGGCCTCTCTGGTTCAGTCAGATCGACCCTAAGATCTCCCTGATTCTTATCCCAGTAGAAGACATCCAAGACTTTTTCTCAACGAGCGTTGTTGAAGTAGAAGACACCCAAGATTTTTCTCAACGAGCGTTGTTGAAGTTAAAGTCACCCAAGGTTTTTCTCAACGAGCGTTGTTGAAGTTAAAGTCACCCAAGATTTTTTCTCAACGAGCGTTGTTGAAGTTAAAGTCGCCCAAGGTTCTCTTACCATTCATGCTAAGGTAGTAACCATCCCTGGTTCTTTCATCGCCATTTGAAGCTCCAGACTCAGCTCCTGTAACCAGTCAGGACACATCTATACCAGGCATCTAAAAATCAGCTCCTGCAACGTGTCAGGTACTCATTTTCTGTTTTGCAGGTATACAGGTTCTCGCCAAGGAATCTCTTACGCAATCAAACATCCAGATGGCATCTATAAGCCCATTCCACCATCACTGCCACTATGTGAGCGCAAATTTCTGGGCACTCTAGTGTCCAATCATCTTCTACCCTCGAATTACGAAAGGCACGTCCGCCAATCTGCATCCTCAGGTCTAAGAAGATTGAACAGGGGCAACTGTTGTACCCCATAATTTGCCCTCCCATATTCTTCAAGAAATTGCCAAGCCAAGTCATAAAACTCCCCCAAGGGTTGCACAGTCCAACTGTCTCCTATACAGTCAAAACTAGGGTTTGTGTTCTGACCAAGAAAAGGTAGTTTTCAAAGGCCCAATCAAGTCTCACATGCTTACAAACATGGTCAAGCATCCTCATATCAATTTTCAAGGCATTCAGCTCAAGATTGCACAGTCAAAACCCTAAATTGCACTACAGTCAACTGTAGGGGCAAAATGGTCATTTGACAGTCAAAAGTTCAAATTTTTGGTCAACATATCATTTTGAAGCCACTAACATCATTTGATCAATGCTTGATCATGATTCTCAAAATTTGGCTCAGAAAATCATCAAGATGCAAAAGTGTCTTTATTTGGACAGTTGAAAAAGTCAACTGAAATTGACCAAGGCATAACTTTCACATGGATTATCAGAAAAATGCCATCCAAAGCTCATTTTGAAGAGAAAGACATTTCCTACAACTCATCTTCATACTTCAAGTCCAAGAAATGCTCTCACAAAAAGTTATAAATTTCAACATTATAGGTCATTTTCAAAAGTCAACAAAAAGGGACTTTAAGTCAAAGGCCATAACTTGAGATTGGAAAATCAAAATGACATGGGACCAAAGGAATTGGTTAAAGGACTCAAAGACCTTTCCAAAATGTCCAAGAACATGAGAAAATCTTAAAAATTGAGCAAGTTATGCATTGGAGAAGTTGGGAAATTTTTGTGAAATGGCAAAAGTCAACTATCCTTGAAACTTCAATTTTTGACAAAAGGGCCCACTTTCTTCCACTTGATTCAGCCTTGTCATGCCACACACGTGTCCCATGATTAATTTCAAGATCAAACATTGATTTTTCTATTTTATTTAATTTTTGATAATTTAATTCATTTTAAATCTTTAAAAATTCAAATGAAATTTAAAAATCAATGGAATAGTGTCATTTGAATTGGAATAGCTTCCATATGTCATGTGCCAGCTCACAAACTCATGCTAGGGTTAGGTTGTACACCAAGTCTTGGTTTTGCTTAAAAAAGGGGAAAGTTTGTTAATGGTGAAAGACCTAAGACTAATTCTCTCATGGGCATGGATCAAGGCCAGCTAATGACCTAATTCCCTTCCCTCATAAGTACTGAGTCTAACCCTAATCACAGGACACATTGAAGAGGCGCAAAAGCTAAGAACAAACTGGGAGTTTTCACTTAAAAAAAGCAAAACTGAAATCAACCTTAGAGGTGTGGATTCAAGTCCTAATATTGATTCTAAAAGCTTCCTTGTGGTTCACTGATCATATTCCAATTCATAACACTCATCAAAAGGCAAGGAATCAGTGTACAGAACTCAGCATATGTCGTGAAAAACTCACAATCGTATTCTTAAATTTAAGCATTTTCATAACATTTTCTGCATGGATTCTTATTCCTCCTGCAATTCTAAAGCTAACTGATCCATTTAATTGCGTTTTCCTGTGTTATGTACAAAGATGCCATTGTAGCTTTTTAGGGTTTGCAGGTTCTCGAATTAGGGCTTTTCATCCAAGGCAAAATTAGGACTCGTGAGTAATATCATTGGCATGAGCGTGTTCAGACGAAGAAGAATCCATCCTCGCGCCTAATTTATGTTTAGAGACGGCGTAATCGCTATTTTCTATAAACCGGCATAAGAGAACACACATAAAACCGTGGCCTTTGTTTTTGATATTTGTCGGAACGAAGAAGAAGACCTCGTGGCCAACAACCAGTGGTTCTTTTTGAATTGCGCGCGTTTTTCAGATAACTAACCAATTTTCTTTTATATTGATTAGTAGCTATTATATATTAAAAGTAATTGAAGTGGTTCAGTGGCGCAGGAAGTGATCAGTAATGCTAGTGACTTGGGTTCGAGTCCCAGGTCTGTACAATATTTCATGTTATTTTTCAATTCCAACTCCTATGCAGCGCCAGTGATAATACACACCATACATCCTCAAAGATCAACCAGCCACGCGTCTTGGAGATCAAATCAAGGGCATAGATCAGAGGTGTACCAGCCACGCGTCTTGGAGATCAAATCAAGGGCATAGATCAGAGGTGTACCATAAGCCTTAGTCCAAGGTCCCACACGTAGCCTGGAAAAGTCAACGAATCTCAAGCTTATTGGGCCCAAATTATTGGATCCATACCTCCATATTGGGGACCTCCACCCCCCCTGGTTTGAAAATATTTTTTTATTTTAATTACTATTTCATTTATTTTATTGCTTTAATTTAATTCATTATTTTTACAATATATAAAAAATGCCCAAAAAATCAGAAAAAAGATAAAAACATAATAAAATATGTTCATATTTTCTTGTAAATAATTGCTTGTAAATAAATTTAGTATTAAATAGGTTTTAATTTTAATTCTTTTCCATAACTAAAAATCCAAAAATATAGCATTAGGTTTAATGACTTTTTATTCCTTTTAATTTTCCTTTTTTCTTGCCATAATATTAGTGATTTATTTATTTTCATAATTAAACTTGTAAACTAATTAGGGTTGCATTTAGGTTAAATTTTAATACTTTCATAATAAACTTAAAAATAATTAGAACTAGGTTTAACATTTCATTTTGGTTTTTAATTAATTCTTATTAGAACTAGGTTTAACATTTCATTTTGGTTTTTAATTAATTCTTTTTTTATTAAAAAAACACAAAAATACTAAAAAACATTTTCTTTTAAATTTTAATTTCAATCCTTCATTAACTTTAATTTTTTGCAAAAGGGTCCAACGCCCTCGTTCGTAATTTATTTAATTTCGCGCATTTATTTTATGTCGTTTATTATAATTATGTAATTCTCCCAAAGCGTTGTAACAATTTTACTTCTCGCACTTTTATTTCTTTTGCTTTATTTACTTTCCGTCAAATCGGGTCCGGTTTAATTTTGGCGATGTGGACCCGCGCCATTTGTAATAGTCTTAGATTTACTTTTCCCGCAAATATTTTTTAACTGTTAACAAAAGCATGAAAGAATGTATGGACTTAAATAAAATCAAGCGTAGATCACAATGAACATGACAAGACAAATACCAATGAAAATGACACACAATTCGCACACACCACCCCTAGGGTACGCCTCACTGTTGCCTTGCCTCGAAAGGTGATCGTCGAGTAGAGGATGTCTTAGTAAGTCCTCATGATCCGGGAACCTGGCATGAGGGTAGCTTCTAAGGTGTCTTCCTATTGCTCCGGTGATCACCATGTCCCGAACCTCGAATTGACCCGAACACCTCCAACGGTGGTGCTACCTACCTCTCAATGGTGGGATGGTACTACTTTAAAGGACATTTACACAGACGAATTCCTTAGGGTAGGTAGACGACTCATGGATACTTGCTCTCTTCAAAACAAAAATTTAAAGACTTTTCACACCAACACTTTTCAAAAGCTTTCAAAGCAAATTTTTCAAACACTCTGACGTACGAGTCGAACTGAAATTTTTCAAAGAAACTTCTTAACCCACCATTGAAAAGCAAACAAACAATTTTGAAAACACATTGAGCAAGTACCTAAGAGCCCATGGATAACCATGGATAGAAAGGGTGCTAACACCTTCCCTTTCTATAACCTACCTCCCGAACCGAGAGCAATCTCTTTAAGGAATTTTTCTGTGCTTTTGTCCTTTCCATTTGGAGAAAATAAAAGACGGTGGCGACTCTTGCTTCCGCGACATTTCGCGAACCAGCTTTAAAACAGTCAGTTCCAGATCCACCGATCACACCGTCGTACTTAGAAAATACTGGTGCCTTGAACTTTGGTGGAATAACAATCCCAGACACCAAACCCATCGCTTCAAAGTCCAGCCCAGGAACTTTTTGAATCTCCATTGCACTTAGACGCTCTTCCAGATGTTTGTATTTGTCATCGGCCGGAGGATACTGTTCTTCAGAGTAATCCTCTTCTTCTTCCTCTTCATATTCTGGATGGGCAATCACTTCTTTGTTTTCCCCTTCTTGATTATCCTTTTCACCAAATGATGTTGCTAAGTCTAGGGTCCGTCTGGATGGCCCTGGGAACCTTCTTCCTAGATTCAGAACACCAATTGCTTTCTTTACTTTCTTCTTCTTTTCTTCGATCAACAAAGTTTTCAAATCCTCTCATCCTTTGGCTAGAGTCAAGAACATCTGTTGAAACTGAGTATTCTGCGCCTGGAGGTCTTTTATTGTCTGCTCGAGATCCATCTTACTGAAATAAACATTAGAAAGATAAGGAGACCCGTTGTAAGAAACCTGTTTATGTGATGATGAATGAAGATGCATATGCAATGATTTCAAGGAAATTAGAGATTTAAATTTGCTTTAGACAAAAAGGAACGCACGTTATATTAATAAATTAAAGTTTGAGTACATCATGCCTCTTTTGGGCTTACAAAGAAATACAAAAACTCTAAGATAAAAAAGTTGAACGCATCCTCTTTGGTGCGATGTAGGCGTTCAAACTTCGCTCCTCATGAAGTTGCTTGGTGAGTTCCAGAACCTTGTTCTCGCTGGCGTAGAATTGGGCCTCGAAAGTGTCTCGCTCCCTCTTAAGTTGTATCCAATCCCTTTGCAAGTCTTCAAGAGAGGTGGGCATTTCAGAATGAAGGATAGTGTATGGGACATCTACTTCCACAACAGGCTCTTTGATAATCGGGAGGATGGAGGGGTAAGGCATCATAAGACTTTGAGCACGGGCTCGTACCCATTTGAGATAAGGCCCAAGAGGGATGGAATTCTTATGCCCCAATGTCTTGCTATCTACCTTGTTTAACATCCTTTAAGCTCGGATAAACCTCTGGCGGTGACCTTGATCGTCATTCTCGTAGTCAAATACCAACCCTTGAATAAGCATCTCATGTGGGCCATCCCTTCGGGCGTAACCAAACTGTCTTAAGGCTAAGCATAGGTTGTATGTGATACCTCCTCTAATTCCAAGTAAGGGGACATTATGGAATTCTCCACAATAGTCGATGATAGTAACATTCTCTATAGATCGGGAACACCAATGAATGTCTGAATGTTTGAGCGTCATCAACCTATGTGACAACCTTGAACCTTGACCGTTCTTTAATACAGATTGGGGAAGATGCGAAATAAACCATCTTGCCAAGAGAGGAGTACGAAACATAAGAATACCTCTTTTCCTCATAGTGCGAGTGTGACAAGAATGTAGGATGTATCCTAACAAAGTAGGAACCGGGTTACGAGACATGAAGATTTTGACGGTGTTTACATCTATGAGTTGGTCAGGGTTTGGAAACAAAACTATCCCATAGATGAGGAGAGCCACAATTTCCTCAAAAGCTTGCAAGTCCAAGGAGTTCCAACAGTTTTGAGCTTTCTCAAACAAGAACTTGGCTAAGAAACCTTTGACACCACTCCTTGTTTCCCAATTATTTGTGACATCAGATGGTTGCAAGTGTAAGGCTTGAGTAATCTCTTCTGGTTTTGGATCTCTTTCTGTACCGTTGAAAGGTAGTTGATTGAGAATGGGAATCCTCAAGAGTTAAGAGAATTCTTCCAAAGTTGGCATAAGTTGATAATCGGGAAATGTGAAGCAATGGTGTAGAGGATCAAAGAACTGGAAGAGCACCTTCATCATGTCCTCATCAGTGTTGGAGGTAACCAAGTTTATGAGGTGACCATGTCTTTCGGTAAATGGAGAATTTTTGGGAACCCTTGATGCTAGCTCTTTAAGTTGAGGAGGGATCCTTACGAGATTGACTTGAATGGTCTTCCTGCGAATAGAATCCATGTCCTACAAAACAGAACAAAGATAAATCCCAAAAATCCTTGAAATGGTTAGTGAGTATGAGCATGATGTTATGATGTTTATGATGTTATGTACAAGTAGATATATACAAACAAAACAAACAAGTCATTAGGTTTAGGCTTGCATGGAGTCTCATAGGTAAGTACCCTCTTGAAGTTTAGTTGGCTCAAACCTGTCCTAGCGATAGTAATCGCGTTCTAAGAGAGCTCAATATCACTGGTTTGTTTCCTCGGGCATTGTTTCAGCGCAAGCCTCTTTAATGGCGACCGAAATATCCCAAAAAACCAAACCTCAATGAGTGTAGTATCGAGTATCTACCAACTTCGGACTGCACCAAATTCGGTCATGTCACTATGTCCTAATGGCCAAGTTGGTCAAGTAAAGGTTCTAGAAGTTAGTTAGTGCTTCATGACATCACTCAGCAACCCCATATTCTCCTTGACTACTCAAGGGCTACTGGTACCCACAAATATGTCACACTAACGTAGCTATTTCTTAGACCATGTCGGTATATCCCTCATAGTTTCCACAACGTATTGCTACTTACCTATAAGGTATCCCAAATCTGGGTAGAGGATTCAAACCCAAACAAAGAACCAAAATGTAAAGCATACAAGTCAAACAATGAAAGAAAATAAATATGATATAACCCTAAGGTAACCCCACTTTTAAAATAATCCCCAACAGAGTCGCCAGTTCTGTAACGCGGTGGGAGAACTGACTTGGGATGTTTTGCGTTTGATCATAAATGTTACGATTTAGCAAGAGTCGCCACCGACTTTTCTTTTATCCAAAAGGAAAGGCTGAAAAGAACAGGAAAGACCTTTGAGATGTTTTCTTGAGTTCGGGGGGTAGATTATGAAAATGGAAGGTGTTAGCACACTTTCCATCCATGGTTTTACATGGGCTCTTAGTTGCTTGCTAGATCACTTACTTTTGTTTGAAAATATGCTCTGTGTGGTTTTTTGAAAGTATTTTGAAAAGGCGTCATCGTTTAGGAAAACTTTGTAATGATTCTCGTTCATAAGAATGTATACAAAGGTTGATCTTTTGAAAATGTTTTCAAGTTTGAAAGTGTTGGTGTTTTTTTTGAAAATAGCAAGGATGTTTTGGTTTTGAAATTGAGCAAGCAACTAGGAACAATCTACCTACTCAAAAGTCTTTCATGTTTATTTCCTCTTTACTTTGACATTGTTATCTTACTATTGATTTGGTAAGTAACCCTATCTTTGGATGTAAAAGGGACGAGCAAGGGTCATCGTATAGCCATGATTAACAATGTTGTAAGATATCTTAGCATTTTCTTTAAGGGACTAAGATCATTTTGAAAGGCAACATGGATAACGTCATCGAGGGACTATGATCTTGTATTTTGTTTGTTTTTGCTAAGATACCTCACATGCATAATATGACCATTTTTGTAAGGCAACAAAGTGGGTTTACCCTAGGGGTGTATGTGTGCAAGTGTATTAGTTTACATGCTTGATTTGTCTTGATTAGAGTTTTCTAAGCTTTGATTTTATCTTTCCATACAAACCCTAATTACTAGCATTTGTATATAAAGCATTAAATTTCGGAAAATAAAAATACTAAGCTATTACATCATTTAGGGGAGAGGGTGTATAAATTTACAAATGGGGAAATTGCAAGAAAATTAAATCTAAATAATTATTACAACCATATTGAATATTGTACAAAAAATGAATAAATAAAAATGCAAGAATGTAAATGTAAAAATAAATGTGATTTTTTTGTTTGGTTTTCATGAAAAGGGTTTTTTGACCTAATTAATTAAAATAAAATAATTAACTAAAAATAAGAAAATTAAGATTAAGTTAGTAAAATAAATTAATTTAAAGAAAACAAGTTTTTTAGGGTTTTTGTGAATTTAATTAAACTAGTAAATAAAAATAATTAAATAAAAGTCCTAAGTTCTAAATTGATTTTACTTTACAAGAAAAATAATATAATAATAATTAAGACTAATTATCTAAGTATTTTAAAAAAGGGAATTAATTTATTAAAGGAAATATTTTTTTGTTCTTTTAGTTTTATGAAGAAAAATAAACGAAACAAATATAAGTAATAAAATATAAATATTTTTAGATTTTTTATTAATAATAATAATAATAATAATATTAATAATAATAATAGTAATAATAAAGAAAATAAAAATAAAATAAAAATATAAAATTAAAGTCAGGGGGATTAGAAAGTGAAACAGTGGATAATGTCAAGAAAAAAGTCAGGCCCAAGGTTCTGTTGGCCCAATCGCTACCTGAAAGGAAAAATGACAAAAAAATATGGAAAAAATGCAAAAGGCAACGCTGAGATTCGAACCCATGACCTCTACCAATAACACACGCTGCCTTACCACTGGGGTGGCTATATATCCGTTAACTTAACTGAAATGATAAATATATAATACAAAATGAGTCATGAATACACTTTATCTTCAACCTCCAGCCAAATGACCTGTAACTTCATCATTTCTTAACCATTAATAAAACTTCCAACATCAAACTTGTTAGAAATTTTCTCACGATTTTGAATATGTAAATAACTTAAGCTAATTCTCAAAAATGAGCATGAATTTCTAATGGTACCAAATCCTGGCCTAAATATTTCCAGAGGTTCAGATTCAAAATTCTAACTACTCAAACAACAATAGTGAAATCTAAGGACATGGTTAACTTCAGGACAATGATATCTACATTTCTTATTCACAAATAAACCATTAATGGTGTTTGTATGAAGAGTTCAAAAGTCATAAAACTCACCTTGCAAGAAGGTACCATTTTTTGAGTTTGAGCGGCTTTTGATGAGTTCCAGTGATTGGGTTAGCTTCCTCAAGTTCCCAGGAAGCTAATGTGATGCTTGTCTTGAGCTAAAAGTGGCTGAGGAGTTCTGGAGAAGTCCACTTGCAGAGCTCTATTTTTGAAAGTGGAACTTGATGATGGAGATGTTACAGTTATAAAACAGGGTCAGGGATGAGTTATATTTGATGTTTAAAAGCTTTAGGAACCAAAAGGCTTGAAAACGCACGAGGGAGATGTGAGTTTCAAGTTTTTGGTCAGAATGTGCAACAATGGTGATTTTTGATATAGTTATGAGTTCTTGTATGTTTTAGGACTTGTGTATGCGTGTGTTTTCTTGCAAATAACTTGTGTATATGTATGGAAAAGGATTGGATACTTGAGGTGGTAAGAAGTACAAGATCACATGTTTTGGCTTCTTGGCTTGTTTTTGAAGTAAGGTTGACAAACATGGTTTCAATGCATAGTAGAAAGATATATAGAGTGGTTATCAACTTTAAACATGCTTATCTGACTTTGTAGAGGAAGTTTGTGCAGAAGGAACAAGTGCAAAGCTCAATGCAAGTTGACTTTGCATAAATCTTGCGTTATGTAAATGGCAATGGTGCCTTTGTGCCATTAATGGAAAATTATCTTAGATAAAGCTTGAATCAAATGGATAATAGCCCAAAAGCAAGTGTAATCTTCTGATTAGGGAGAGATCTTGAGGTTTAGAGGCCTGCAAAGCAAGATTGTGCAGCATAGGCTTGAGATTTGAATTCTTGTTCATCACAAAAATGACCTATAATTTCAGTTTGAAACCCTAACTTCCTCTGTTCAATTCTCCTTGCTCAAGAATGATCTCAAGGAGTTATTGGACATTTTAGAAAGCTTGTAATGTTCTCTATAATACATCTTTGAATCACTTTTTAAAATTCCCCTTGGAACTATATAAAAAATTTCCATGAATTTAGGTCAAAATCCTGCCTAAACTAGAGCAAAATTTTCACTAAGTGTTTAGTTTCATGACCATGACTTCATGGATTAATTACTTGAGATTCAAGAAATTCTAGGAGAAGTTGTGTAAAGCAATGTTTTAGATCTCATGGAGATCTACAAATTTCATGTTGAAAGTTTCTTTTGAATCATCTTGCATCATGGTGAAAAATTGGCTCAAAGTTATGAAAAAATATGAAGTTTTCAACACTTAGAAAAATTTCTAAGTTTGGAAACTTTGACTTTTCAAAACGAAATCTTGATTCTTTGATTTATTGACGAACAAGTTTCATATTTTGACATGTTTTGATGAATTGTGATCTTTGACACTTGATTTTGACCAAAAAGTCAAAGTTTGACTTTTCCGTATACAGTTGACTGTTGATCAGTTGACTGGAAATCAACTATCAATCAATTGATCTTGAGGAATGTTTTGAGTCATGTAATTAGGTAAAAATGATTAAATTTAAACCTTGAGATCATGTCTCAAACCAATTAACCATTTTCTAGGTCAAAAATCAGAAATTGCCCTTTCTCAATCAAAACCCTAATTTTGACCATTTTGCCCTTTTGATGATCTGATCAAATTTCTTGAGGAATTGTGGTCCTAACTTGATCAAATGATACATATGAGTTTATAATGTTGACATGGGTCAAAAATTATGAATTTTGACTGTAAATTGGCCACAATTGACTTTTTCCCCAATACAACTGATTTTTAGGTCAACTGCTCAATTGACTGAGCAAAAATGTGATCCAAGACTTGAAACTTGACATGAGAAATATTGGGGGTCCATAATGATCCATGAAAGTAATATGGGGTATTAAAAGTTCAATTGTCCTTGTGTAATCTCAAACCCTAATTTCAGTCATCAGTGCTTAAGGAGGTGCCTTGAGCTGATCAATCCTTGTGCAGTCTTGGACCAAAGGAGATCTTGTGAGAAAATATTTGATAAATGATTGGAAAAATATTGGGGTACAACACATGACAAAACTCATTTTTACAAACATCTCTCCAGCTAAACCATTGGTAGAAGAAGATCGCCACCTCCTTGGCCTCCATACCAAACCAAGGCTTATCAACAAAAAGTAATGGGGAAAATCGAGGAAACTCAAGATGCATTTAGAGAGGATCTTGAACAAGTAAAGGGTGACTTCATTTCAATGAAAGGAGATCTGAGTCAAGTTCTCCTAGCTTTGAAGAACATTATTGACAGACAATACCAGATTCCCAGGGCAGCTTTCGAAGAAGTAGCCCAGACTATTGGTGCATCAAGCAGTCATTAACTAAGGAAAGAGTCAGAGGCAAGACTCCTGAAATCCATCATGGTCCAACAAGAAGCTGAAACTGAAGGGTTTGTCCCACCGCCGCCAAAAGCAGGGGCATCTCGTACCCTATAGATTCCGACCAATGATACAGACAATTACTTGGACCTGCAATACGGAGACCACGACCCAGAGGATGCCAACCAAGTGCCATCAAAGGCGACTGGTACTCATGCTGTTGATAATCCATTAGTGATGAACAAGTACAAAGTCCTGGAAGAAAGATTAAAGGCTGTGGAGGGTTTCGATGCTTTCGAAGTAGATGCTCTTGAAATGGGCCTAGTTCTTGATGTGGTGATTCCACCAAAGTTCAAAGTACCTGACTTTGAAAAATACAAGGGACTCACTTTTCCAAGAAATCATCTTCGTATGTACTGCAGGAAGATGCATTCCCATGCCCACGATCAGAAGCTGATGATTCACTATTTTTAAGATAGCCTGAGTGGGGCATCTTCAGACTGGTATATGTAATTGGAGCGAACACATATCCGAACCTGGGAAGATCTTGCTAATGCTTTCCTAAAGCATTACAAATATAACCTGGACATGGCACCTACCCGCATGCAACTCCAGAATTTGTCCCAGAAGAAAGAAGAATCCTTCAAGGAATATGCTTAGAGATGGAGGGAATTGGCATCCCGTGTGCAGCCACCACTGTTAGAGAAGGAGTTAGTAGACACGTTCATGGGAACTTTGCACGGGCTGTATTATGAGATGATGGTGGGAAGTATCTCTTTAGGGTTCTCATACCTAGTAACCATCAGAGAAAGAATCGAGACTGGGATAAAAAGTGGGAAGATATCAGGGGGACCATCAAACGCTCCCTACAATTCAAAGAGGCTTGCTTCAAACTTCACCAAAGGAAAAGAGGGAGAAATTAATGTTGTAGCATCATAACCCAGGGTACAACAACCATTAGTGATCCCCCTAGGGTAGCAGAAAGGCAGAAGGCCACCCAGGAAATTCGATCCACTCCCTATGCCACCTAGCCAATTATTGCAACAGCTAGTTAAGACATCCTTAGTGGAACTTAAGCCTCTAGCTTCTCCAATCGGGCCACTCCCACGAAGATGCGATGCCAATGTCAGATGTGAGTATCACGCTAATTCTCCTGGACACACCATAGAACAATGTTGGCCTTTCAAACACAAGGTGCATGATTTGTTGGATTCTCAAGACATCACTTTCGAGAAGCCCAACATCACATCAAACCCTACACCATCGCATGATGGATTGACAATAAACGCAATTGAAGTTGTCACTGACTCTGGGGCAAGCAAACCAGCAAAAACCCCGACGAACTCACTGAAAGAATATATGTTGGGATGCAGAATCCCGCTAGGACACAATGAAGCTTTCAGAAGAGCTCTACAAAGGCTAGGGAACCAGGGGATAGTCTAGTTTGGACAAAACCCTGACGAAAAATATAGAGCTACTCTGAAGGGCGAAGCACAGTTTCCTCCGATCCAAGAGACTCTTGTCAACAAACAGTAGAGTAGTGCATGGAAAACATGGGGCACACATATTCTACAAAGCCAACACCAAAGGGGCAAATGAATTCATCCGAGAATGCGCCCCGAAAAAAAACTGAAAGGATGGACGACTGTGGAGATTCCTGAGATCTTTTTTCTTTCCTAAATAATTTTTCTTGTTTTTGAAAGAACCTATGTCAAGCCCGAGGCATAGGGGTTGCTTGTAAGGGTTTCCCTGTTTTGTTTTAGACAATATCTATGATTAATAAAAGTTATATTTTGTTTTCAATTAAGATCCCTTTCTTTCTCTTGCATTTATATCTTAAATCTAAAAATGACAATACTTTCTCTGCATATGCATTTTCAAATCTCATATACTAAATCTGCACCAAAACATGATAAGTGTGAAAATTCATGCCCAAATCCACCAATAATGTTACTGCTACGACCCGATACAATTTTGATGCTCCTATCAACCAAGCTAAAGAGGAAGATGGTAAAGATCTTGAACTCTTTGAGAAAATGATGATGGAAACAAAAATAAAAGCTAACAATACGCAACCATATCAGGAGGCTATTAAGACAATTAATCTAAGCACAAGGGAAGATCCGAAAGAAACCAAACTAAGGGGCAATGTTAGAGCGGAGCCACAAAGAAGCTGATCAAGTTATTGCACATATCTACGGAAACATGCCAAAGTCAAATAAAGACAATATCGTAAAAATAAGCAACTACGAAATACCAAGATCTGACAAAAAACCCGAGCCAGGGGCACGTTGGGTATCCATGTTCGGCGAGGCTTCAAATGCACTGGGGAACGATATAGGGGAAGTTTTGGCTCCTCCAAATAATACTCACAAACCATATGCCAAGTCGATGGTGAACGGGATACTAAACACCCAAAACCGGTTCCATATCAGGATCATGTTTTGGAAACTGACTGCGGAATTTGCAAAAATCATTTTTAGTCACGTCCCACGGAAAGGAAATAAAATGACGGACGCCCTGACAACTATATAGTCTATGTTCAAAATAAATTGGTCTAACCACGAACCGCGCATCACAAACAGACGCTTCGAAGAGCCCTCACATTGCCTTGCTATTAAAAAACACAATATAACAAGCCTTGGTTTCATGACATCCAGAAAATGCCTCCAGCATCGACCGACAAACTCTAAAAAAATTAGCCTCAAAATTCCTTCTGGGTAACGGTATACTGTACAAGATGAACCATGACATGGTCTAAAAGATTCTGCTACCTCGCCTCGACTCACGTGGTAAACGAACCCCCAATTATGAAGGTCCGTACATAGTCAAAACAATATCCCCCAGTGGTAGTCTTGTCTCCACAATAATGGATGGGGAAGAACTACCACACCCGGCAAATTTATACGCAGTTAAAAATATTATGTATAAAAAGATCGCTAAGCTCGAACCTTAAGCAGGCGACTAAGGCAAAAAGGAGCGTCCCGGTGGATCGAAAACCCAAAAGGGCGATCCAGGCAAAAATTAGGGGCATATAAACAAAAAATTTATCCCGGTGGATTGAAAACCTGAAAGGGCAACCTAGACAAAAGTTAGGGATTTCATACAAAGAAATAAAGAACAAAAAGACTGCGATCTAAGAACTACGAATGCAAACCAGGAAGGGAGAGATAGATCTGAATCATACAACTCAGAAGCAAAGGAGATAAGATCTTTAAAAGAATATTAGGGAACAACAATTGCAATTATCATTTTTTATGGCCATCTACAGTTTTAAAACCTTCTGTAATTACCTCTTTCTAGGAATTTCATCTCGTGTTCTCACCTATTCAGAGGCATATCAATAAAACAATTGCTTTCTTTGCATCTTTCAAACTGCATTTTTCTTTTCTCAGACTTGTTTACAAAATACTACGATCATTACTTGTGAATATTGTCTTGAAATCATTTCGGGGAATTAACAAAATAAAAGCATTTGATAAAACATTAAAAAACGTTTTGGTTAGAAAAATATCAAAAGAAAATCCACGTCTACGTCCACGCACATGGCTACTCCTACGTCTTGCAAATCTATACACATGTCTACGCCTGTATCTATGTATATCTATGCTCACGATGCAAAAAAGTCTATGCCCATACGTACATCTGCGCCTATGCTTGCACTCCACAATACAAAATATATACACATCTACTCATACATCTACGCGTCCGTACACAAAGTCTACGTTCATGTCAGCACTGATGCCTAAACTTATAACACGAAGTCTACGCCCGCTCATGCGTCCACACACATGTGTACTCCTGCCAATCTACATATGTCTATGTTTACGCCTGTGCCTACGAATCTATGTACGTCTATGTTTACGCCTGTGCCTACGAATCTATGTACGTCTATGCTTACGCCTGCGCTAACGACATATAAATCTACATGCGTCTATGCTTACGCTCGAGCTTATAGAGACTACACATATGCCTATACATACGTCTATGCCCACGCTTATAACATACAAATCTACGCATAGGCCATTACCTACATCTACGTCTATGTCTACGCCCGCAATACAAAATTAATGCTCAACTCTTGCTAACATTGCCCACCGTGTTCAAGTTCAACAATGCTACAATGACATACCATACAACGCCATGAATTGGTAACTGTAAGCCAATGGTTTAAAGGAGAGAATGCCGGAAATAGTATTCATAACATTTCAAGGCATATATGCATCTTACACACATTTCATACATACATTTTGCATATCTAAAGCATACATACCCTATACATTTCAATATGCAATGCACTCAGGGTTCCATATTAATGTCAAACATCATACATTTCGCATACATACAATAGTCAATGCGCATGCATACACATGTATCACATAGCAAACAGACAAATAATTTCACCCTCGATTCAACTATCTAAGGATCGACCAACGCAATACTTCTCCTACAATTCAACCCTTCACCTTAGTCTTCATGCCGTGACACATTCATCCCATCACCTAAGTCTTCTTGCAGTGATGAGCTCCTTACAAACCCAGTACATTGGCTCTAAGCCACAATGTATCCGTAAAACTCATTACATTGCCTCTAAGCCGCAATGTATTTGCAAAATTCAGAACATTGCCTCTAATCCGCAATGTATATGCAAACTCAGCAGATTGCCTCTAAGCCGCAACGTATCCTCAAAAATTAACACATTTCCTCTAAGCCGCATTGTATTATCCAAGCCAACACATTGCCTATAAGCCACAATGTATCCTCAAAACCCATTACATTGCCTCTAAGCCGCAATGTATCCTCAAAACCCATTGCATTGCCTCTAAGCCGCAATGTATTATCCAAGCCAACACATTGCCTAAGCCACAATGTGTTCTCAATACTCAGTATATTGCCTCTAAGTCGTAATGTATTCTCCAAACTCAGTACATTGCCTCTGAGCCGCAATGTATTCTCATAACTCATTACATTGCCTCTAAGTCGCAATGTTTTCACAAAACCTAGCTTATCACCTCAGACTTCACGCAGCGATTTGTGAACCTAATCCATTGCCTCAGACTTCATGCAGCAATGTGTTTCGTTATGACAAATTACAGATCATCGTCTCAAACTTCACGCAACGATGTTCGAAGCAATAAATTTAGCTTATCACATCAGACTTTACACAGTGATTTGCAAACTTAACCCATTGCCTCAGACTTCATGCAACAATGTGTTCCAAACTCCAGACCATCGTCTCAGACTTAATTCATTGATGTTCGAAGCAATAAATTTAGCTTATCACATCAGACTTTACGCATGATTTGTAAAACTGTAACCCATTTCATCAGACTTCATGTATTAATACGTTCCTTTATTCCATAAACATCAATCATCGCCTCAGACTTCATGTTGTGATGCTCAGAAGAAAAACACTTTAACCCATGGCCTCAGTCTTCAAGCAGCCGCGCATCATCAATTATTGTTTTATTCATCCTCCAAATAGGGAATGATCAAAACCAAACCAAGACATGCAAAATTTCACTCTCAAGTTCAAAACCGTCTGCCTTGTTATCAAACCTCGGTAAGCGATACATTATCAACTTTGCCTACTTTCCCAAAGACTCATAAGGGTATGCTATATCAGGGTAACCTTATGTTTGTCGGAAAAATTTCAGGATACTTCAAGTATTCAATAAACTTCCAATCAGAATGCGCGAGACTCGAGTTTTCTCACGCTATTCGACTGGAAGGTAATTGAATAGGGGCAGCTGTCGTACCCCAAATTTGTCCTACCCCGTTGATTTTATTTTTTAAGATTAAAATAGAATAAATATTTAATTAAAGATGGTACAACAACATCTGATGGCCCATCCTTATCTAAGACTAGGGGGTGTATTTTAATTCGCAAAAATGGGGGCTTTCTAAAGCAAAAAAACCCATGCTTCCGTAAATCCATTCGTGAAGCATGTTGGCCAATGGCCCATGCGATTCAAAAATAAAACTATTTCGAATAATTATCAAGTTTTTAAGTATGGTTGTTGTTAGTAAGAAGAGAGGGTGTGCTTATCAATTTATACACTCATTTAAAGTTCTAATCAGACTAATGCCTTTTTGTGGTTTGGCATTATTATTGCTTTAGAAAAATATTAGTATTAAAACTTTTGTTATTTTAAAATAAACAAAAATATATTTCTTTGTTAGAAACGTAATATATTTTTTTGATCAACCTTTTATCACAATAATGTTTTTGTTAAATATTACTTTTATAGTTTATTTATTAAAGTTTTCTTTTGTTAAAAAATGGTTTATGGTTAAAACATTTGCTGAATAAGATAAGTGTATTGGGATGAAATAAGATTTGATTAATGCAAAGCCCAATTGTCTTAAAATGTTTTTTTTGCTGCAATAAAAAAAAGATTGCTGGACTGAAAATAATAACACGCTGGGCCCAATAATAAAAATAGTCACTGTTCCAATTGAAATCCAAAGATTTGTGCATGTTTTCTTTAATGAACAGTTACTGTACAAATAATTATTTTCAATCAAATATGTTACTAATTGCAATTATTAAAATTGGGCTTGGTAAGGAATAGTTTTACTGTAAGGGGTGATTGGGCTAACAAAATAAAACACACAAGGCCCAATGGAAATTAAAAACTGTTTTTACTGAACAAGTCAATTAACACGCAAGCCCAAATTGAATTGGAAACGAATACTGTAGCAATTAACCAAAACTCACGCACATTTTGTGCCAATTAACATCTACTGTGGAAATCACACAGACTACAACCAAATCTGGAAATCAAATCAAATCCGGAAAGCTGAATCCAATATATTATATTATCAAACTAAATCAAATCCTCAATCAAATATTACAAGGCAAAATGTACAGAAAAGTATATTACAGAATCTCAGTACAAATTACAGGATCAAATCTAAGCAAATCTGGAAAAAATATTCTAGTTACAGAAATCTCTAAAACCTAAGTCCTAATCTAATCTCCTTAATTTCTGCCTAAATCTAATTCTAACAATTAAAAACCCTAAGAACAGACTCTATAAATAATAGAAATTAAAAGAGATGAAGGGGGGTTTATTAATACATGAACAAGGAGAGTCATTGAAGAAGAATTAGGGGAGGCAGCTTGATACAGAGGAAGAAGAAACTGATACCGAGACGGGAAGAGGATTGAAGAAGTACAGAAGAACCCTTGCTTGTATAAGATTGGAAAGGGGCGATTAGGGTTTCAACGTTTGAAACCCTAATCGCGTGACCTAAAGCGTCGTTGGTCCGCCGCCGTCCACCACCATCATCAAGCCCTCAATCAACGACGAAACCTGCAAATTCAAGGGAGAAAAGAGATTAGCGAATCAGACCGAAGAGTTCAAAGTAACAAAATACAGCATCGCGCGAAGAGGGTAACTCAACTCTTTCTTTTTTCTTTGATTTGTTGATTGGGGTGATTTATGGGAGGATAGCGCCGCCACAGTGTTGGTGGGTCTTAGGGTTAATAGAAAGGAGGGCTTGATGTAAACGAGGGAGGATGAGTAAGACTATAAAACAAAAAGACAAATTGAATTGTAAAAATGTAAAAAAGCAAAACTGATTATACCGTAAGATTCAATACGTGAGCGTGCACCATAATAAACATGTGCCTTCTAATGTCATCCGTTTGATCATTATGGGACGGTCGTAAGGCCAAGTCCCACCGTATTCCCATACTCCGCGCCACACACGATTATCCTGGACCCCCTCCAATTCACGTTTGGGCCTAAGCCCACTTCTTTCTACACCCCCTTGCCAATAGTTAATAACTATCAAACAACAACACCCCCCTTAACCATTGGGCCTAGTCTGCCTGATTTTTGCAGCTCCATCTTTTACTGCTAGAATTAAAACTACACCCCTCTGAAACTAACTATTTTCTATTATATTTTTATTTTATTTATTTATTTTTATAATTTAATTATCATTTCTATTATTTATATATATATATATATATATATATATATATATATATATATATATATATATATATATATATATATATATATTAATTAATTATAATAATAATTATTATTATTATCAAATCATGGATTTCTTTATTATCATTATTATATTTTTTATTATATTACTATAAATTACTTGACTTTTTACTATTATCATTATTATTATAATTATTTTTTTATAAATATTATTCTTATCTTATATTCACTATTTAAATATTATTATATGATCAAGTAAATTAGTTTTATGTTAAAATTGCATACATTATTTTATATATTATTTGCATTAAATCTTTTCTAATCATGCATTAATCAAGATTTTCGCAACTAGTACGATTAAAAAAACACAAACAAATCGACAAACTATTTTCGCAATAAATTAAGCTAATCAAAAGTCTTTTTGCAAAAGGGTTTCAAACTAGTTTTGACTTACTACGCACTCAGTCAAAATTTACGCAATCACTACTCCCGACCGAGTGCGAATTGATTTAAAATATGTTTGCAAACCCCTAAAAAAACACCAACCCCATATGAACTACGAATTGGGACTTTGATTCCTCATAAAAGGATATGTAAGCATACGATCAAAAATCGTGGCGATTCTTTCTAATTAAAACTTAAAATCCCGTTTATCCCAAACCTAAACCTAGAGGCTAATATCCTTGTGAACGAGGTAGATTAAAGGTGCCTAACACCTTCCTTTCGTCTAATTGAGTTCGAAACCTAGAATATTTGTCTGTGAAGTAGGGTTTTCAGTTAGGTTCCCTTCCCTAGGATAAAAAATAATAGTGGTGACTCTTGCTTAAAAAACCAGTTGCTATAGAGTGGTCTAGAGTTTAATGAGAAAAATGAACCTGTTTCAGAAGAACCTTCATCAAATTCCACTCATGCCAAGTTTAAACCAAAGATGTAGAATCAAATGTCTGATTATCATGGCAAACATCATGGCAAGAAAAGACATCATGGCAAACATCATGGTAAGAAAAAGTTTACTCATACCAGAAAGAAAACCCAGTCCTGGAGGTGTCATCACTGTGAAAGGTTTGGTCACATAAGATCTTTCTGTTTCAAGTTGTATGGGTATCCTAAAACTACTCCTCTTCCCAAGACTGGTCAGATCTCTCAAAATAGCAAAAAGAAGAAACAATGGGTTCCCAAGTCTAATGTTGCTAGTTTCATAGCTCATACATCTCTTAGAGTATCAACCAAAGATGACTGATACTTTGATAGTGGTTGTTCTACACACATGACAGGTGTCAAAAATCTATTGGTAGATATCAAATCTCATTCTACCAGTTATGTGACTTTTGGTGATGAAGCCAAAGGTGAAATGAAAGGAGTTGGAAAGCTAGAATGTTCAGGAGTCCCAAAACTTGAAATGTGTTACTTGTTAAAGGATTAATAGCTAACCTAATAAATATAAGCCAACTATGTGATCAAGTATTTAAAGTTAACTTCACCAAGGAAGAATGTCTCGTTTGCAATGAGAAGAATGAAGTTATTATGAAAGGAGTCAGATCTAAAGACAACTGTTATTTATGGGTTCTCCAAGAGTTGAGCCTCTCCTCAACATGTGCTTTAGCCAAAGAAAATGAATTTAAATTGTGGCATCAAAAACTTGGACACTTGCATCTGAAAGGAATGAAAAGAATCATATCTATTGAATTCGTGAGAGGGATTCCTAAGCTCAAGATAAAAGAAGGGAGAGTATGTGGTGAATGCTAGATTGGAAAGCAAACTAAGATGTTACATCAGAAGATCCAAGATCTCACTACATCAAAAGTTTTGGAACTTCTTCACATGGACTTGATGGGACCTATGCAGGTTGAAAGTCTTGGTGGAAATAAGTATGCCTATGTTGTTGTAGATGACTTCTGTGATCGGTGGATCTGGAACTGACTGTTTAACGCTGGTTCGCGAAATGTCGCGGAAGCAAGAGTCGCCACCGTCTTTTATTTTCTCCAAATGGAAAGGACAAAAGCACAGAAAAATTCCTTAAAGAGATTGCTCTCGGTTCGGGAGGTAGGTTATAGAAAGGGAAGGTGTTAGCACCCTTTCTATCCATGGTTATCCATGGGCTCTTAGATACTTGCTCAATGTGTTTTCAAAATTGTTTGTTTGCTTTTCAATGTGGGTTTAAAAAGTTTCTTTGAAAAATTTCAGATCGACTCATACGTCAGAGTGTTTGAAAAGTTTGCTTTGAAAGCTTTTGAAAAGTGTCAGTGTGAAAAGTCTTTTTGAGTTTGTTTTGAGATTAGAGCAAGTATCCTTGAGAACCTACCTACCCTAAGGAATTCGTCTGTGTAGATGTCCTTTAAAGTAGTGCCATCCCACCATTGAGAGATAGGTAGCACCACCGTTGGAGGTGTTCGGGTCAATTCGAGTTTTAGGGACATGGTGATCACCAGAGCAATGGGAAGACACCTTAGAAGCTACCCTCATGCCAGGTTCCCGGATCATGAGGACTTACTAAGACGTCCTCTACTCGACGATCACCTTTCGAAAGGCAACAGTGAGGCGTACCCTAGGGGTGGTGTGTGCGAATTGTGTGTCATGTTTCAGTTATTTGTCTTGTCATGTTTGTCGTGTTCTACGCTTGATTTTAATTTGTCCATTCATTCTTGCATGCATATTTAACGGTTATAAAGTTTGCGAAAAATAAATCTAAGGCTATTACAAAGGCGCGGGTCCACATCGCCAAAATTAAACCGGACCCGATTTAGCGGAAAATAAATAAATAAAACGAATAAAAGTGCGAAAAGTAAAGTTACATGGCTTTGGGAGATTTACATAATTATAATGAACGACATAAAGTAAACGCGCAACTAAATCAAAACAATGGGCGTTGGACCCTTTTACAAAAATTAAATTACAAGAGTTAATTAATTAGAATTAAATAGGGAATTAGAATTAAAATTCAAAAAGAAATTTTTTTTTTAGATTTTTATGTTCTTTATTTATTAAAAGAAAAAAGGAGTTAATTGAAATTAAACTATAAGGCAAACCCTAATTCTAATATTTTTATTTATTATGAAAGAATTAAAATATAATCTACATTAAACCCTAATTTATTTATGTACAATTTTTAATTTATGAAAATAAATAACTAATATTATTATTCTGAAAAAAAAGGGAAAATTAAAAAAAGAAAATAAAAAGTTATTAAACCTAAGTTCTATTTTTTTGGATTTTTATTATTAAAAAGAATTAAATTTGTAACCTAATAAAACTAAGTAATTACAAGCATTTATTTAGAAAATAATTAAAATAAAAATTATATTTTTATTTGGGCATTTTTTTTATTTTTTATGATGTTTTTGTATTTTGATTAAAAATTAAATAAACAATAATTAAAATAACATAACAATTAAAATAATAATTAAAAGGATATAAGAAAATAAATAAAATTGTCAAACCAGAGTGGGGTGTTGCCCCAAATGGGAGGTTCAGGCCTGGAATTTTGGCCCATTAGGCCTTGAATTCGCTGACTTTTCAAGATTCCATATGGTGCGTTGACTGGAGTTTATTGTGCTCCTGGGATCCACGCCTTTGATTCGGTCGTCTGGGACACGTGTGTGGCTTGATGATGAGAGGACATGATGTACCTGGATGTTAGCATAGCATAGGATCTTATTTTGAAAAATAACATAGAGTTTTGCCAGACCTGGGACTTGAACCCAGGTCTTTGATGTCACATGCATAGCGTGTTACCACTGAGCCAATGAACGTTAATTGATATATTATGGTAAACAAATAATGAAAAAGCAAAACCAACGCCTAGTAACTAAAACGCGCGCAAATTTGAATTGGCCTGTCCCCGTGTGACACGACACCATCGTCTTCGTCCTCCTGAAACACTAAACACATTGGCCACGGTTTTTGAAGCGTAGCATTAGGCTAGCTACCAGAAAATAGCGACTAGCGCTATGGCATATATAAATTGATCGCGAGTATATCTTCTTCTTCGTCTCTAAGCGCTGAGCTCAACCATGGTATTCATGAACCCTAATTTTCCCTCTACGCAAAAGCCCTATTTCAAGAAACCTGTAACCCTAAATTTTAGCAATGGCAAAATCACGTATGGTCAACAAAAATGCAATCAAACACCATGGTTAGCTTAGAAACATCATTGTGATCATGAATACATAAATAAAAATGAAAAAAAGTGCTTGAATTATGCTATGCGATTTCAAGAACTTTGCTTCACAGTTTGACTCATGGATACCAGTTCAGGGTGTTTTGGTTGATGTTAATGATTGAGAAACGTCCAGTGGTGCTCCAGGATGCTAATGGAATGAAAGTTGATGCTTGAATCGACCTCTAAGGCACTTTTCAGTTCTTGAGTTTTTATGAAAAATTTCAATGTGCAAATGGTTCTTGGGGCGCAGCTTGCAGTCTCCTTTCATTAGGTTTCTGATCTTGAATATGTATAGAGCATGCTAGGTCAAAAATATTGCACAAAATCCTTTGAATTCATTGTTTCCAATATTTGATTTCATGAAATCTTTTCCAAATCTTTTCCATGTGCATTTTGTGTTCAATCAGCTCAAATCACACCAAAACTTGCCTATTTAAGATATGCACGAAATATTAAGAATAAACATGCATGAAAAGATTTTTTTAGGTTAAGTTTGATATTTTTCATGTATTTAATTAATTTAAATGAATTAATATTGATATAAATTCAAATAAATAATTAAAAAATATGAAAATACTTCCCTTTGGGCCTAATGGTCGTGCATAGGCTTGGCATGAAGAAACTTGGAAGAAAAATGGGCCCATTTGCATTTTTGGATCATTTGCATCATTGTTGACTTTTCAAAATTCCCAAAAATTTCCCAACTTCCACAAGGCATAACTTTCTCAATTTTTAAGCTTTTCACATGTTCTTGGACATCTTGGAAAGGTATTTGAGTCCTTTAACCAATGCCTTTGGTCCCATGTCATTTTGATTTACCAATCTCAAGTTAGGGCCTTTGACTTAAAGTCACTTTTTGTTGACTTTTGAAAATGACCTATAATGTTGAAATTGATAACTTTTTGTGAGAGCATTTCTTGGACTTGAAACATGAAGATGAATTGTAGGAAATGTCTTTCTCTTCAAAATGAGCTTTGGATGGAATTTTTCTGATAATCCATGTGAAAGTTATGCCCTGGTCAATTTCAGTTGACTTTTTCAGCTGTCCAAATATAGCAACTTTTGCATCTTGATGATTTCTGAGCCAAATTTTGAGAATCATGATCAAGCATTGATCAAATGATGTTTGTGGCTTCAAAATGATATATTGACCAAAAATTTGAACCTTTGACTGTCAAATGACCATTTTGCCCCTACAGTTGACTGTAGTGCAATCTAGGGTTTTGACTGTGCAATTTTGAACTGAATGCCTTGAAACTTGATGTGAGGATGATTGACCACATTTGTAGGCACATGAGACTTGATTGGGCCTTTGAAAACTTCCTTTCCTTGATCAGAACCCAAACCCTAATTTTGACTGTATAGGAGACAGTTGAATTGCATAGCCCTTGGGGAATTTTGTGACCTTGACTTGACAAATTTTGGAGAATATGGGAGGGCAAATTTTGGGGTACAACAGTTGCCCCTGTTCAATCTTCTTAGACCTGAGGATGCAGATTGGCTGACGTGCCTTTTGTAATCCGAGGGTAGAAGATGATTGAACACTAAAGTGCCCAGAAATTTGCGCTCACATAGTGACAGTGATGGGGGAATGGGCTTATAGATGCCATTTGGAGATTGTTGGATAGGACGATGGGCTTATAGATGCCATCTGGATGTTGATCGCGTAGGAGGTTCTTTAGCGAGAACCTGCATACCTGCAAAAGAAAAATGAGTACCTGACACGTTGCAGGGGCTGATTTTAGATGTTTGGTATAGACGTGTCCTGACTGGTTACAGGAGCTGAATCTGGAGCTTCAAACGCTGATGAATGAACCAGGGATGGTTGCTACCTTAGCATGAATGGTAAGGGAACCTTGGGCGATTTTAACTTCAACAACGCTTGTTGAGAAAAATCTTGGGTGTCTTCTACTGGAATAAGAATCAGGGAGATCTTAGGGTCGATCTGACTGAACCAGAGAGGCCTTTGACTGGGTAAGAATCAGGAAAATCTTGGGGTTGATTTAACTAAACTGGACAAGGTCTTGGAATATCTTCAACTGGATAAGTATCAGGGAGATCTTAGGGTCGATCTGACTGAACCAGAGAAGGCCTTGGACTGGGTAAGAATCAGGAAAATCTTAGGGTCGATTTAACTGAACCGGTCTAGGTCTTGAAATATCTTCAACTGGATAAGCATCAGGGAGATCTTAGGGTCGATCTGACTGAACCAAGAGAAGGCCTTTGACTGGATAAGCATCAGGAAAATCTTAGGATCGATTTAACTGAACCGGTCTAGGTCTTGAAATATCTTCAACTGGATAAGCATCAGGGAGATCTTAGGGTCGATCTGACTGAACCAGAGAAGGCCTTTGACTGGATAAGCATCAGGAAAATCTTAGGGTCGATTTAACTGAACCGAACAAAGTCTTGAAATGTGATTGAGAACTTAAACTGCATCTTTCCTGAAAGGTAAAAGTCAGTCATATGCAATGCATGATATGGATCAAGCAATGATGTTCTCAACATGAAGGAGATTTGTATGATGCAGTGTGTTATGCATGCTATGATGATGTATGTGATGTTTTATGTATGTTTTTGTCTAGGAAAGTGAATCCTTGACGGGTGCCGAGAAGTTGTATCCTGGGCTGATGTTGAGGAAGAGATTTTGCTTCCGCTGGGGATGATAACTGCAAGAATACCGGTGGGAGAAGATGACTCCGTTGCGGAATAAACTTGGCTAATGAAGAGTCTGCGGGGAGAAAAGATACTCTGATGACCATGCTGGGAAGCAATACTCTGTGGGGATAGAGATGCTTTGCTGAATATGGATAGTAACTTGCTGAGGATGCCCTTGTCGTATAGGAAGTGTTGAAGGACTTCGCTGGGGTAAGAAGACTTTGTCGACGACGCTCTTTCCATGGCTTTTGGCTGAGGATAGCCCAGCTATATCCTATCGAGGAAATAACTCTTTAAATAACACCGGACGATGCGTTCGTGCTCTGCGAGGGGATAAGCTTCCAGAATCTACTGGGGATAAGCTTATTGCTTGGGGATATGACTTCCAACTTTGCTGGTGAAGCTGGATTGGACTCTTCTGGGGAAGTTTGATATGCTGGGGAAGTGATCCCTTTGAATATTTGAGGTATGCCGCCGGGGAACAATCTTTATGCCAAGACTGCCGGGGATGCTTGTTAAGGATGCTGCTGGGGAAGTATTGAGATCTACTGGAGGATACTCAATTTCCTTTGATATTTGATGATAGCTTGGAGAAGAATGTATTGTTTTACCAAACCACTCTCTGGGGAATTGAGATGTACTGGTCGTGTTCTTTAGCTGAACCTATCTTGGTACCTTGGAGGATAGAACAATTAGACTGCTCAGACAACTCTTTATTGCCCCTGTTTCTAGTGTCACCTGCAATTAATTCCTTTGTTTCGTATGCAAATATTTATGAGTTAGCAAATTATTGTCAATGCATACATCACAAATTTGAACCTTGGACGTTCTTCGCAAAACAAAACAGAAAAAAGAAAAACATTTGGCACGTTTAACTGAAGATATATTTTATTGATTTTTGAATGGCCTGAATAGGCGTTTTGTTATACAAGAGGCTGACGTCCTAGTAAGAGGTACGTCGCCGATCAAAAGAGTTTATACAAGTTTTGTACAAAAGAAAAGTAAAACAGCTGTGTGAAAGATGAATGATCCCACTGGGTTTCCACTCTGCTATCGCCTTTATAACTCCGAGCGTCTCATCACTTCATGACCTTGGTTGAAGGTGAAGCTGACTGATCGATGCCGTTAGATGTAGATACCGGATTCTGGATGCAAAGTGATCAATGAGACATAGTTTTACGCTTTATCCCTTATTTTTGCCTGGACCGCCCTTTCGGGTTTTCAGTCCACCGGGATACCCTTTTTTGCCCAAGCCGCCTTTTCAGGTTTTCGACTTGCCGGGTGTACAGATTTTCATTTTCATCCCTTCATTTTGCCCGAACCCTTTTGGTTCGACGGGAAGCCCTAATTTTTGCCTAGGCATGTCAGCCTAGCGGGTCTTTTTCATGCGTAGTATTTTTTAACTATGTCTGCATTGGCGGGGTGAGGAAGGTCGTCACCATCCATGTTGGTTAATATCATTGCTCCTCCTGAGAACACCTGTTTAACCACAAATGGCCCTTCATATGTAGGGGTCCATTTGCCCCTTGGATCACTCTGAGGAAGGATGATTCTCTTGATTACCAGATCCCCAACTTGATATTCTTGTGGTCTGACCTTTTTGTTAAATGCCCTGATCATTCGTTTTTGATACGTCTGACCATGACAGATAGCAGCAAGTCTCTTTTCGTCAATGAGATTGAGCTGGTCAAGTCGTGTCTGGATCCAATCATCTTCGTTCAGATTTGCATCCTTCATTATCCGGAGAGAGGGAATTTGCACTTCGATCGGCAAGACTGCCTCCATGCCATAAACCAGGGAGAAAGGAGTTGCCCCGGTTGACGTCCTAGCTGAGGTACGGTACCCATGCAGAGCGAACGGTAACATCTCGTGCCAATCTTTGTACGTCACTGTCATTTTCTGCACGATTTTCTTGATGTTTTTATTTGCTGCTTCTACAGCCCCATTCATCTTCGGTCTGTAAGGAGAAGAATTATGGTGCTGTATCTTGAACTGTTCGCAGAGCTCAGCAATCATCTTGTTGTTCAGATTGGTACCGTTGTCTGTAATAATCCGCTCAGGGACGCCGTACCGACAGATCAGGTTGTGCCGAATGAACCGTGCCACAACAGTCTTGGTTACCGTGGCATAGGATGCTGCCTCAACCCACTTTGTAAAATAGTCAATCGCCACTAGAATAAAGCGATGTCCGTTGGATGCCGTAGGTTTTATCTCGCCGATCATGTCTATGCCCCACATTGCAAACGGCCAAGGCGCAGTCAGAACATTCAGGGGAACCGGAGGAACGTGCACCTTATCTGCATAAATCTGGCACTTGTGGCATGTCCTGGAATGTTGGTAGCAGTCAGCTTCCATTGTGGACCAGTAATATCCTGCCCGTAGGATTTTCTTAGCCATAGTGTGTCCACTGGAATGCGTACCAAAGGTCCCTTCATGTAGCTCTTCCATGATTCTTTCTGCTTCAGTCTTATCCACACAACGCAGTAAGGTTGAATCATGGTTTCGCTTATACAAGATGCCGTTGCTTAGGAAGAACTTGGCTGCGAACCTCCTCAGGAATTTCTTATCGTTGATAGAGGCACCTTCAGGGTATTCCTGAGCTTCCAGATATCTCTTCACTTCGTGGTACCAAGGCTTCTTAGTTACCAATTCAGTTTCGAGATCACAACAGTATGCCGGTTCGTCCAGTTTCCAAATGATGATCCGGGGGGCTTCATTATCCCATTTAACCTTGAACATTGAAGACATTGTAGCTAACGCGTCCGCTAACTGATTCTCTTCTCTCGGAAAGTGCTCGAAGGTTATCTTGGTAAAGTGGGGAATCAGGGTCAACACACATTCTCTGTAAGGAATCAGGTTTGGATGTTTCGTATCCCACTCTCCTTTGATCTGATTGATCACAAGAGCGGAATCTCCGAAGACATTAAGAAATTTGATCCTTAGGTCAATCGCAGCTTGAAGACCCATGATGCACGCCTCATACTCCGCCATATTGTTGGTACAGTTGAAACATAGCCGGGCAGTGAGTGGAGTATGAGTACCCTGAGGAGATATGATGATGGCGCCGATACCATTTCCCAAAGCATTGGAAGCTCCGTCAAAGTGCATAGACCATCGGGATCCTGGTTCAGGTCCTTCATCCGGTCCAGGTACTTCACAATCAGTTACTATCATGATGCTTTCATCCGGAAACTCGAAGTTCATTGATTGGTAGTCATCTACAGCTTGATGAGCTAAGTGGTCTGCCAATACACTTCCCTTGATGGCTTTCTGGGTTGTGTACTGAATGTCGTATTCCGTCAAGATCATTTGCCATCTTGCAATTCTCCCAGACAGAGCAGGCTTTTCGAATATATATTTTATCGGATCCATCTTTGAGATCAACAAAGTAGTGTGAGTCAGCATATACTGTCTCAGCCGGCGAGCAGCCCATACCAAAGCGCAGCAAGTTTTCTCAAGCAGTGAGTATCGGGTCTCACAGTCGGTAAACTTTTTGCTAAGGTAATAAATGGCGTGCTCTTTTCGGCCAGACTCGTCATGCTGCCCCAGCACACACCCCATTGAGTCGTCTAGCACTGTCAGATATAGGATCAGAGGTCTCCCTTCAACCGGTGGCATAAGGATGGGTGGTTCTTGGAGATACTCTTTGATTTTGTCGAAGGCAGCCTGACATTCATCGTTCCAACGTACTACCTGATCTTTCTTTAGCAGCTTGAAGATTGGCTCACAGGTAGCAGTCAGATGAGAGATGAATCGAGCAATGTAATTCAGGCGTCCTAAAAAGCCTCTGACTTCCTTCTCTGTCTTAGGAACTGGCATCTCTTGAATAGCTTTGACCTTAGCAGGGTCCACTTGAATACCTTTATCACTGACCACGAAGCCTAGCAACTTCCCAGATCTTACCCCGAAGGTGCACTTGTTTGGGTTCAATCTCAGCTTGTATAGTTTCAACCGGTCAAACAACTTCTGCAGATGATCTAGATGCTCTTCCTCAGTCTGGGACCTAGCGATCATGTCGTCCACATACACTTCGATCTCGTGATGGATCATGTCATGAAATAAGGCAACCATGGCACGTTGGTAGGTTGCCCCAGCATTCTTCAATCTGAACGGCATGACCTTGTAACAGAAGGTGCCCCACTGAGTAACGAATGTAGTCTTTTCCATGTCTTCAGGTGCCATCTTGATTTGATTGTAGCCTGAAAAGCCATCCATGAAAGAGAATACCTTGTGCTGAGCTGTATTATCAACAAGGACATCAATGTGAGGTAAGGGGAAGTCATCCTTGGGGCTGGCCCTGTTCAGATCCCTGTAATCGACACACATTCTGACCTTGCCGTCCTTTTTAGGTACCGGCACCACATTAGCAACCCACTGAGGGTAAGAAGTCACTGCAAGGAACCCGACATCAAACTGTTTCATGACCTCGGCTTTAATCTTCTCGGACATCTCTGGACGCATCCGACGAACCTTTTGTTTAACTGGAGGGCAGTCTTCCCTAGTCGGCAAGTGATGGACGACAATATCGGTATCCAACCCGGGCATGTCTTCGTAGGACCAGGCAAAGATCTCCATATAGTCATGTAACATCTTGGTTAACCGTTGCTTCACGCTGAGCTCTAGGTTAGCACCAATCTTTACCTCTTTTCTGTCTGCCTCAGTACCCAGGTTTATGGTTTCCACTGGCTCTTCATGGGGTTGAATTGCCCGCTCTTCCTGAAGCAACAGTCTTGCAAGCTCGCCAGGCACTTCGCAATCATCTTCACCTTCGTCTTCGGCTAAGTTGATCGGATTTTCGAAGTTATAATTGGCATTAGCAGAGCTGTTATCAGTAAGATCCAGAGTGGATTGGAACCTGTATGAGTGTGTGTGTGTGTAAATACAGCTGTTTTGAAAATTATGTAAAAGGAAAGGAAAGACAGAAAAGGAACACAATATTTGCGATGCGAAAAATACGTCCAAGATTTTCATTCATGATGTATAAAATGACAGTTCGTATGCCCTCACAAATAGAACCACGGTGCCTCGGGTAAGACACCGGGCCATAGAGTTTATCATTGTTTATTACAAAATAACAAAACATGGGAATTCATTACTGTGTCACAAAGGTAACAGGGGTATGATCCTTTGCACTCCAATTGTTCAATCCTTCTTCGGCCGTCGGATAAATCCAGCTGTTGAATTCGGCTTCGTCCACTTCAAGGTCTTCCCCGACAGCATTCGCTTCTGAACCTTTAATAAATACCGGAGGCCTTCCGATCTTCTCTTTCCTCATAGCTCTCTGCCCTTCTGAGGTGAAACCCAGCCCAAGTTTATCAGTCTTCTGGGTGAAGTCTGGAAGTCTGCCCCAGTTGGCACCTTCACCCTTCTGCACCACAGCCCTGGCATCCTTTAGGGAAGCCATCTTCAGAGGACCACCTGCTTCTGCTGTTTCTGCTGCGATTGGAAACACCTCCTCGAAATGCTGAAAGGGGGTCTCAATGAACTCCCCATCCATCTCAATGTATCTGAACGAGTTTAGGTGGCTCACCATGTATTCTTCCTCACCTTGCACGGTGACGATCTTCCCTCTGACGGGGTACTTCAGTTTTTGATGCAAGGTAGAGGTCACTGCCCCAGCCTTATGTATCCAGGGTCGACCCAGCAGACAAGAGTAAGATGGACGGATGTCCATCACATAAAAAGTGGAGTCGAACACCTGAGAGCCTACACGAATCGGAATGTCCACCTCCCCATGGACCATCCTCTTTGAACCATCAAAGGCCCTGACAATGATGTTGCTGGGTTTCAAATCCAGGCCTTCACAATCTAGACGATCCAGAGCCTTCTTGGGTAGCACATTCAAAGATGACCCAGTATCAACCAACACATGTGCCAAGGTGGTGCCCCTGCATTCGATTGAGACATGCAGAGCATCATTATGATCTTTCCCCTTCGTGGTCAAATCAGCGTCTGAAAAACCCAAGCCATTGTCTGCCGTTAGACTTGCCACGCAATCAGTGAATTGGACTGCAGAGGTTTCATGTGGCACATGGGCCGTCTTGAGGAATGAGATGAGGGCCTTTGCATGGGCCTCAGAGCACAACAGTAAAGAGAGCATGGATATCTTGGAGGGCGTATGCCCCAACTGTTCCACGACATTAAAATCGCTCTTCTTTATAATCTTCAAAATCTCCTCCATCTCTTGTGGGGAGGCTTCAGCAGCTATGGGTATGGGCGCCTCCGTCTGGGCAGGCTCAGCTTCAACTCCCTTGCCCCGAGCATTGGATGACTCGGCAGCAGGAGAAACAATCGGATCAGCAGCAGGGACAACAACTTGGTCAACAACGGGAGTAGGTGCACTTGCAGGAATTATCAGGAGCGGTCTTCGGGCAGCAGGTGGCGCAATGTCAGGCGAGAAGAGCCTGCCACTGCGGGTAACTTTGGCCGGGCCAGTGATGTCACAGATGCTGGCGCCAGCGTTGAGCTCTTGTTTAACTCCATTTATATATACATCTGCCCCATAGTGCCAAGGGACAGCTTTGTTGGATACATAGGGCAGGGGCCCAGGAACAGTGATAGTAACAGGTGCAACGGTCAGAATTTGGATGGGCTTCTTCTGGAGAGCCGGGATCGGATTGTTGAAGATAGTCACCACAGAGACTTCTTCCATTGGAACCATACGAACAGCAGACTTCTTGAATAGAATCTCCTTGCTATCCATTAAGCTTTGGATGCCTGACTTTAGCAAGGGACAACCGGATGGGGACACAACACAGAACAGGCAACCCTCACTACAACCCGGAAATAAACCGGCCTGCAGTAGGTTCTTCTTAATGATCTTTAAAGGAGTGGCTAGATCATCCACAGAAACAGCATAAACATCTTCATCAACAGCATTGACCCCGTGCTGAGGCGTAGGGGCAGTAACTACATTCGGCTTTGCAGGCGCCTCGAATTGAATCTCCTTTGCATCGATAAGGTCTTGCACCTTATTCTTCAATGCCCAGCAGTCATCAGTAGAGTGTCCCGAGCTTTCTGAGTGGTAAGCACAACGAGCATTCAGGTTGTACTTGGGGGATGCAGTATTTGGAAACTTCGGCGCCTCCCTGACAGTCACTAAATTAGTTGCGAGCAACTGTGGCAGGATCTGCGACAAAGTCATGCCTAGGCGGGTGAATTCTCTCCGGGGTCTTTCCACCTTCTGAGTGTTGTTTGGCCGGGGAGCGGCAGCAGGCTTAGCAATCATGACCGCACTGACAGATTGGCGGTGTTCATTTCTTTCTGATCTTCTAGAACCATACACGGCACTAGACTCTTTTTTAAACGGTTTCTTGTCCGAACTAGATGATGCAGCCTTTGCAATCTTCCCAGACTTTAATCCAGCTTCAATCCTCTCTCCAGTCAAGATCAAATCAGTGAAACCAGCAGAAGAATTCCCAATGAGATGGTTGAAGAATGGCCCAGATAGGGTCCCCAAGAACATGTCAACCAACTCCCGATCAGTCAATGGTGGCTGCACCCTGCCAGCCAAGTCTCTCCACTTCTGAGCGTACTCCTTAAAACCTTCGCTTGCGCCTAACGCCATACCCTGGAGTTGGGTACGTGTGGGGGCAAGGTCGGCATTATACTGATACTGCTTGTAGAAAGCAGTAGCCAGCTCCTCCCAGTTACGAACTTTGGTCCCATCCAGCTGATAGAACCATTCGAGATGAGTCCCTGAAAGACTCTCCTGGAAGAAGTGGATCCATAGATTCTTGTCCGCAGAGTACGGCTGAATCTTCCGAACATAGGACCTCAAGTGCAGCTTGGGACAAGACGCCCCGTCATATTTGGAGAAGGTGGGTGCTTTGAATTTGTGCGGGATAATCACACCAGTCGACAAACCCAGATCTCCGAAGTCCAGCCCAGGTGCCTGTTGCACCTCCATAGCCTTCAACCTGTCCTCAAGTTGTTTGTATCTGTTGTCTTCAGGAGGGTACTGCTCTTCATCAAAATCCGTCTCGTTGTCGGAGACCACTGGAGTAGGAACCTTGACTTCTGCCTGAGAAGGACTCCTGCCAACAGAAGAACCAGCCTCTTCATGTTGCAGAGTATTACCCAACCTTCGGCCCGAGTTGAATAGAACAGTTCTTCTTTTCTTCTTCTTCTCCTTCTTCAGGAGCATAGTCTTCAGTTCTTCTTGGCCTTTAGCTAGACCCATGATTAGTTCTTGAAACTGCGCATTCTGCGCCTGGAGAGCCTTGATTGATGTCTCAGTTGATTCAGATCCGGGATTCATGATGCTGAAATAAACAGCGAAGAACTGTAAGCAACCTGAAAAGGGAAAAACCTGCTATGCACATGATGTATGAAATGCGTATGCAATGCATTCAAGGGTTCGAAAGTTCAAATTTGTTGTAGACAAGAAAAGAACACACGTTATCATTAAAGAAATCATTGTTTAATACATCAAGGCCTCATGGGCAAAAGTACAAAAATCAAATCAATCCCAGAATACACTGCGCATCCTCTTCGGAGCTATATAGGTGTTGAGGTTCCTCTCCTCATGCAACAGACGAGTAAGCTCCAAGACTTTCTTTTCACTAGCGTGCATACTAGTCTCAAGAGAATTCCTTTCCTCCTTAAGCTGGATCCAACTCTTCTGCATCTCTTCCCAGGATGTGGGCATGTCAGGGTGCTGAATAACATGAGACACTTCTCCTTCCAAGACAGGTTCTTTGATTATCGGGAGCATGTGAGGATAAGGCATCACTAACTTCTGGGAGCGGGCGCGTACCCATTTGAGATAAGGCTCCAAAGGGATGGAGTTCCTGTGCCCCAGTGTCTTGCTGTCTATCCTACTAGGCATCCTCCAGGCTCTGATAAATCTCTGACGAAGTCCTTGAGTATCATTGTCGAAGTCAAAAATTATGTCGGGAATTAACATGTCATGAGGACCATCCCTCCGAGCATAACCAAACTGTCTCCAAGCCAGACATGGGCTATAAGTAATACCTCCTCTGATTCCAAGTAAAGGAACATTAGGGTACTCCCCACAACGATCAATGATAGTGACATCTCCTCTGGACCTAGGACACCAATGTATATCTGCATGGGTAAGAGTCATCAACCGTTGTGACCATCTCAAACCCCGCTCATTCTTCAGGACTGATTGGGGAAGGTGCGAAATAAACCACCTTCCCAGGAGAGGAGTGCAACACATAAGGACACCTCTTTTTCTCATGGTTCGAGTGTAACATGAGTGAAGGATGTCCCCTAGCAACGTAGGTATGGGATTCCTGGACATAAAGATCTGAACGACACTGATATCAATGAGCTGATCTGGGTTAGGGAACAACACCAAACCATAAACAAGGAGGGCTACCACTTCTTCAAAAGCTTGCAAGTCAAGGGAGTTCCAACATTCATGAGCTTTCTCAAACAGAAACCTGGCTAAGAACCCTTTGATACCACTTCTGACTTCCCAATGTCCCTTGAGGTCAGATGACTGTAGGTGCAAGGTTTTGGCAATCTCTTCAAGCTTAGGTTCCCTTTCTGTACCGCTGAAGGGTAGCTGATCAAGGATAGGAATCTTCAGGAGCCGGGAGAACTCCTCCAATGTAGGTACCAACTGATAGTCCAAGAAGGTAAAACAGTGATGCAGAGGGTCAAAGAACTGGAACAAGACCTTAATCATATCTTCCTCAATGTTGGTGTTGACCAAGCTGATGAGGCTTCCATGCCTTTCACTGAATGAAGAGTTCTCGGGAATCCTGGATATAAGTTCCTTAAGCTGAGGAGGGATCCTTACAAGATTGACCTGAATTGTCTTTCTACGAGCAGTTTCCATGTCCTACAAAATAAGAACAAAGATGAAAATTCGAACCCCTGAAATGGTTAGTCAATGCATATGATGCTGGATGATGTCATGATGCTATGATTAAACACACCACAGATATTTACAAAGACAAACATGTAGGGCACACAAGGCACACAAGACAAGCCCTTAAGGTTTAAGGCCAGCATGGGGTCTGGGTAGTACCCTCTTGAGTTAGTGGGTTCAACCTGTCCTAATCAAAGTAACCGGGTTCTAAGGTTCCCAATATCACGGGATTGCTTTCATTGTTCATCGTTTCGATTTAGCCACTGAACTGGCGACCGAAATATTCCAGGAAAGCAACCCTCAATTGAGCGTAGTATCGAGTATCAACCAACCTCGGACTGCACCAAAGTCAGTTATCTCACTACCCTAAAGAGGCCAAGATAGTTCAATTAAGGTTCCTAAGGTCTGTTGATGCTTCACGACACCACGCGGAGGCCCCGTACTCTCCTTGACTGAACTCAAGGGTTACCGGTACACACCAAAGTGCCACATCAACGTAGCAGACTGTTTCAACCATGTCGGTATACCCCGCACAGTTCCCTCACAGCCTTGTTGCTACTTTCTAAGAAAGGTATCCCCCAGATCCGGGTTAGGATCTATAGAACTCCCAAGCAACCCA
Source organism: Vicia faba (assembly GCA_948472305.1). NCBI lineage: Eukaryota > Viridiplantae > Streptophyta > Magnoliopsida > Fabales > Fabaceae > Vicia > Vicia faba. The sequence goes on along the minus strand of OX451738.1, from coordinate 558,145,674 downwards.
CAATTTAAAGCACACAAGGAAAACAATTGAAAACATAGTTATAAGCTAGCCCTAAGGTACACCTCACTTTTAGTTTTTCCCCAGCAGAGTCGCCAGTTCTGTGATCGGTGGATCTGGAACTGACTGTTTAACGCTGGTTCGCGAAATGTCGCGGAAGCAAGAGTCGCCACCGTCTTTTATTTTCTCCAAATGGAAAGGACAAAAGCACAGAAAAATTCCTTAAAGAGATTGCTCTCGGTTCGGGAGGTAGGTTATAGAAAGGGAAGGTGTTAGCACCCTTTCTATCCATGGTTATCCATGGGCTCTTAGATACTTGCTCAATGTGTTTTCAAAATTGTTTGTTTGCTTTTCAATGTGGGTTTAAAAAGTTTCTTTGAAAAATTTCAGATCGACTCATACGTCAGAGTGTTTGAAAAGTTTGCTTTGAAAGCTTTTGAAAAGTGTCAGTGTGAAAAGTCTTTTTGAGTTTGTTTTGAGATTAGAGCAAGTATCCTTGAGAACCTACCTACCCTAAGGAATTCGTCTGTGTAGATGTCCTTTAAAGTAGTGCCATCCCACCATTGAGAGATAGGTAGCACCACCGTTGGAGGTGTTCGGGTCAATTCGAGTTTTAGGGACATGGTGATCACCAGAGCAATGGGAAGACACCTTAGAAGCTACCCTCATGCCAGGTTCCCGGATCATGAGGACTTACTAAGACGTCCTCTACTCGACGATCACCTTTCGAAAGGCAACAATGAGGCGTACCCTAGGGGTGGTGTGTGCGAATTGTGTGTCATGTTTCAGTTATTTGTCTTGTCATGTTTGTCGTGTTCTACGCTTGATTTTAATTTGTCCATTCATTCTTGCATGCATATTTAACGGTTATAAAGTTTGCGAAAAATAAATCTAAGGCTATTACAAAGGCGCGGGTCCACATCGCCAAAATTAAACCGGACCCGATTTAGCGGAAAATAAATAAATAAAACGAATAAAAGTGCGAAAAGTAAAGTTACATGGCTTTGGGAGATTTACATAATTATAATGAACGACATAAAGTAAACGCGCAACTAAATCAAAACAATGGGCGTTGGACCCTTTTACAAAAATTAAATTACAAGAGTTAATTAATTAGAATTAAATAGGGAATTAGAATTAAAATTCAAAAAGAAAATTTTTTTTTAGATTTTTATGTTCTTTATTTATTAAAAGAAAAAAGGAGTTAATTGAAATTAAACTATAAGGCAAACCCTAATTCTAATATTTTTATTTATTATGAAAGAATTAAAATATAATCTACATTAAACCCTAATTTATTTATGTACAATTTTTAATTTATGAAAATAAATAACTAATATTATTATTCTGAAAAAAAAGGGAAAATTAAAAAAAGAAAATAAAAAGTTATTAAACCTAAGTTCTATTTTTTTGGATTTTTATTATTAAAAAGAATTAAATTTGTAACCTAATAAAACTAAGTAATTACAAGCATTTATTTAGAAAATAATTAAAATAAAAATTATATTTTTATTTGGGCATTTTTTTTATTTTTTATGATGTTTTTGTATTTTGATTAAAAATTAAATAAACAATAATTAAAATAACATAACAATTAAAATAATAATTAAAAGGATATAAGAAAATAAATAAAATTGTCAAACCAGAGTGGGGTGTTGCCCCAAATGGGAGGTTCAGGCCTGGAATTTTGGCCCATTAGGCCTTGAATTCGCTGACTTTTCAAGATTCCATATGGTGCGTTGACTGGAGTTTATTGTGCTCCTGGGATCCACGCCTTTGATTCGGTCGTCTGGGACACGTGTGTGGCTTGATGATGAGAGGACATGATGTACCTGGATGTTAGCATAGCATAGGATCTTATTTTGAAAAATAACATAGAGTTTTGCCAGACCTGGGACTTGAACCCAGGTCTTTGATGTCACATGCATAGCGTGTTACCACTGAGCCAATGAACGTTAATTGATATATTATGGTAAACAAATAATGAAAAAGCAAAACCAACGCCTAGTAACTAAAACGCGCGCAAATTTGAATTGGCCTGTCCCCGTGTGACACGACACCATCGTCTTCGTCCTCCTGAAACACTAAACACATTGGCCACGGTTTTTGAAGCGTAGCATTAGGCTAGCTACCAGAAAATAGCGACTAGCGCTATGGCATATATAAATTGATCGCGAGTATATCTTCTTCTTCGTCTCTAAGCGCTGAGCTCAACCATGGTATTCATGAACCCTAATTTTCCCTCTACGCAAAAGCCCTATTTCAAGAAACCTGTAACCCTAAATTTTAGCAATGGCAAAATCACGTATGGTCAACAAAAATGCAATCAAACACCATGGTTAGCTTAGAAACATCATTGTGATCATGAATACATAAATAAAAATGAAAAAAAGTGCTTGAATTATGCTATGCGATTTCAAGAACTTTGCTTCACAGTTTGACTCATGGATACCAGTTCAGGGTGTTTTGGTTGATGTTAATGATTGAGAAACGTCCAGTGGTGCTCCAGGATGCTAATGGAATGAAAGTTGATGCTTGAATCGACCTCTAAGGCACTTTTCAGTTCTTGAGTTTTTATGAAAAATTTCAATGTGCAAATGGTTCTTGGGGCGCAGCTTGCAGTCTCCTTTCATTAGGTTTCTGATCTTGAATATGTATAGAGCATGCTAGGTCAAAAATATTGCACAAAATCCTTTGAATTCATTGTTTCCAATATTTGATTTCATGAAATCTTTTCCAAATCTTTTCCATGTGCATTTTGTGTTCAATCAGCTCAAATCACACCAAAACTTGCCTATTTAAGATATGCACGAAATATTAAGAATAAACATGCATGAAAAGATTTTTTTAGGTTAAGTTTGATATTTTTCATGTATTTAATTAATTTAAATGAATTAATATTGATATAAATTCAAATAAATAATTAAAAAATATGAAAATACTTCCCTTTGGGCCTAATGGTCGTGCATAGGCTTGGCATGAAGAAACTTGGAAGAAAAATGGGCCCATTTGCATTTTTGGATCATTTGCATCATTGTTGACTTTTCAAAATTCCCAAAAATTTCCCAACTTCCACAAGGCATAACTTGCTCAATTTTTAAGCTTTTCACATGTTCTTAGACATCTTGGAAAGGTATTTGAGTCCTTTAACCAATGCCTTTGGTCCCATGTCATTTTGATTTACCAATCTCAAGTTAGGGCCTTTGACTTAAAGTCACTTTTTGTTGACTTTTGAAAATGACCTATAATGTTGAAATTGATAACTTTTTGTGAGAGCATTTCTTGGACTTGAAACATGAAGATGAATTGTAGGAAATGTCTTTCTCTTCAAAATGAGCTTTGGATGGAATTTTTCTGATAATCCATGTGAAAGTTATGCCCTGGTCAATTTCAGTTGACTTTTTCAGCTGTCCAAATATAGCAACTTTTGCATCTTGATGATTTCTGAGCCAAATTTTGAGAATCATGATCAAGCATTGATCAAATGATGTTTGTGGCTTCAAAATGATATATTGACCAAAAATTTGAACCTTTGACTGTCAAATGACCATTTTGCCCCTACAGTTGACTGTAGTGCAATCTAGGGTTTTGACTGTGCAATTTTGAACTGAATGCCTTGAAACTTGATGTGAGGATGATTGACCACATTTGTAGGCACATGAGACTTGATTGGGCCTTTGAAAACTTCCTTTCCTTGATCAGAACCCAAACCCTAATTTTGACTGTATAGGAGACAGTTGAATTGCATAGCCCTTGGGGAATTTTGTGACCTTGACTTGACAAATTTTGGAGAATATGGGAGGGCAAATTTTGGGGTACAACAACTTCTCTAGGTACACATGGATAAGTTTTATTAGAGAAAAATCATAAACTTTTGAAGTGTTTAAAGATCTATGTCAAAAAATTCAAAAGGAAAAAGATAGTCATGTCATCAGAATCAGAAGTGATCATGGAAAGGAATTTGAGAACAATAAATTTGCTAGTTTTTGCTCTTCTGAAGGAATTAGTCATGAATTTTCCTCTCCTATTATTCCTCAGCAAAATGGGATTGTGGAATGCAAAAACAGAACCCTTCAAGAATCTTCCATAGCTATGATTCATGATAAAAAGTTACCATACCACTTTTGGGCTGAAGCTATGAATATTGCGTGCTATATCTATAACAGAGTCACTTTAAGGAAAGGCACCTCAGCCACAGTGTATGAAATATGGAAGGGAAGAAAACCTACTGTCAAATACTTTCATGTTTTTTGAAGTAAATGTTACATCTTAGCTGATCATGAACAAAGGAGGAAGATGGATCCCAAGAGTGATGAAGTAATTTTCCTGGGTTACTCTATAAATAACAGAGCTTACAGAGTCTTTAACTCCAGAGCCAAGGTTATGATGGAATCCATAAATGTTATTATTGATGATAGAGGATGGAATAATGAATAATATGTCTTAGAAGATGTTGGAACATCTTTGTCTTATATTCCAACAGAATCCAATGACAGAAGTATTGATTGTAATCCACCTCAAGAAGACCCTGAGCCCAGTCATCTCAATAAAGGGCCTTCAATTAGAACTTAGAGAGATCATCCTAAGGAGCTTATCATAGGAGATCTAAATAAAGGAGTTACTACTAGATCAAGATAAGGGATATCAAACTCTTGCTTTGTTTCAAAAATTGAGCCTAAGAATGTCAAAGAAGCCTTAACTGATGAGTTCTGGATTAATGCTATGCAAGAAGAGCTAGAACAATTTAGTAGAAATGAAGTTTGGTATCTGGTTCTAAGGCATGAAGGGACATATGTGATTGACACTAAATGGGTGTACAAGAATAAATCTGATGAAAAAGGGGTGGTTACTAGAAATAAGGCAAGGTTAGTTGCACAAGGATACACTCAAATTGAAGGAGTTGATTTTGATGAAACCTTTGCTCCTGTGTTCAGACTTGAATCAATCAGACTACTCTTGATATTTTCTTGCATTCTAAAATTTAAATTGTTTCAAATGGATGTAAAGAGTGCCTTCTTAAATGGCTATATGAATTAGGAAGTCTATGTAGAACAACCTAAAATATTTGTTGATCTAAGCCTTCCTAACCATGTGTACAAACTGAGAAAGCTCTGTATGGATTAAAGCAGGCTCCAAGAGCTTGGTATGAGAGATTGATAGAATTTATTGGTGAGAATGAATATAGGAAAGGCGGCATAGACAAAACTCTTTTTGTCAAAGAAGAAGAAGGGAAGACCGTGATTGCACAGATTTATGTTGATGATATTGTGTTTGGTGGGATGTCAAATGAGATGGTTCAACATTTTGTCAGGAAAATGCAGTCAGAATTTGAGATGAGCCTTGTTGGTGAATTAACCTACTTTCTTGGTCTGTAAGTTAAACAAATGGAAGACTCTATATTCTTATCTCAGAGCAAGTATGCGAAGAATATAGTAAAGAAATTTGGGATGGAAAATGCCAGTCACAAAAGAACACCTGCTCCCACACATCTGAAGTTGTCTAAAGATGAAAAAGGAGTAAGTGTGGATCAAAGTCTTTACAGAAGTATGATAGGCAGTCTTCTATACCTCACAACTAGCAGACCTAACATTACCTTTGTTGTAGGGGTGTGTGCTAGATATCAAGTTGATCCTAAATTTAGCCTTGCCAACCATGTGAAGAGAATTCTTAAATATGTGAATGGGACAAGTGACTATGGTATGCTATATTCTCATGGATCTAGCTCTGCCTAATTGGTTATTGTGATGCTGATTGGGCAGGAAGTGCCGATGATAGAAAAAGTACACCAGGAGGATGTTTCTTTCTGGGAAATAATCTCATATCTTGGTTTAGTAAGAAGCAAAATTGTGTGTCTCTGTCCACTGCTGAGGCTGAGTGTATTGCTGCAGGAAGCAATTATTCTTAGTTGGTTTGAATGAAACGAATGTTAATAGAATATAATGTCATACAAGATGTCATGACATTATTCTGTGACAATCTAAGTGCCATAAATATATCAAAAAATCTTATTCAACACAGCAGGACCAAACATATTGATATCCGTCATCACTTCATAAGAGAGCTTGTTGAAGAAAAGATTGTTGCCTTAGAACATGTAGCTACTGAATTACAACTAGCTGACATTTTCACTAAGGATTTGGGTGAAAACCAATTTGAGAACTTAAGAGAAAAACTATGGATTTGCATATATGAGGGTTTGTAGCAATTAAGGGCATGTGGCAATATCATTAAATTGATATTATATTATTCATGTTTCCAACAAATCAAATTTCGAAAGCAATCATTACAAGACTGTCTCAAAGTTTTTCCCCATACGCTATGAAATCACTTCCTTATATTTTCACAAACTCTTCATTTTCCTTTATAGAAAAAGAACTCTTGTCATTCTTTATATCTTTGCTCAAAAATCTTCAAAGATGTCTCAAGATCATGCATCGTCTCCCTCAAAATCTGTCAACCATCATGAGGAGCTCTCCCTTAACAAAGTACTTGACGTTACTCCTCTAACAACAATTCCACCTCTTGAGAAGAAGGTCAAGAAACCCAGATCGTCACCTGCAAAGAAATCCAAAGATGAGTTTGACACTTCTAAAGGTAATGCTTCTACTGCTGCTGATGATAGGGCAAAAGAAGACATTGTTAATGTTGATAGCCGTATTAGAAGGCTGGTAGATAGGGTGTTAAATGAAGGTTTTTCTATGGAATTTCAACTCCTCTTGCCCGAATGCCTGCTCCGACTGACAAAGGAAATGATCCTAAAATTTTTGTTGAATCGTCCACCTTCAAGAAAGATGCTGCTGAAAGCAAACTTGGCAAGCTTGCTACCTTTGCTCTAGAAGAAATGGAAGTTGATGTTGAATAGTATGTTAAGAAGGACTCTTCTACTAAGGAAGATGCTGCTGGCTCCAAAGCTATAGAGAATCAAAAAGCTGAGAATGTGGTTGATGTTGATGAGTTTTTTGACAATGAGCTCATTTCTAATATGGTGCCTGGAATTTCTAAAAGGATAAAGACTAGAAAAATAAAGACTATGGATGTCACACCCCCTGCCAAGAGCATCGAGAGGAAGACTATGTATGGTCCCCCAAAGCCCTGGGGTAAAGTGATTCCTCCCTCTGACAAAATAAAATCTAGACCTGATAGCTCCACAGATGATGATGATGATGATGATGATGATGTCCAGAAGATCTCACTGTGAAGAGATCCAAAAGTAAGAAGAAATCTGCATTAGTAGAAGAAGCTGACTCTGATTATGATGTCGAGGAAGATGTCCAGGACATCTCTCCTGTGAAGAAATCTGCAAGTAAGAAGCTTTTTGTTAGGGTGCCTGATGCTCCTCTTGACAAAATATCCTTCCATTATGTTGGAAATGATGAAAAGTGGAAATATGTATTTCAAAGAAGAATTTCCCTTGAAAGAGAGTTGGGAGCTGGTGCACTAGAGTGAAAAGAGATTATGGAGTTGATCTCTTCTACCGGATTGATGAAGACTGTCACTAGATTTGCAAAATGTTATGAGACTCTTGTTAAGGAATTTATTGTTAATATTCCTATTGACTGTGTTAATCATAAAAGTAAGGAGTATAGGAAAAGATGTTTGTTAGAGGTAGATGTGTAGAATTTTCTCCTACTATCATCAATAGATATCTGGATAGGCCTGAAGATGATTATTGTGAGCTGGAAGTAACTGATAATCAAGTGTACAAAGCCATCACTGCAAACCAAGTGAGTGAGTGGCCCATGAAGAATAAGCTTTATGTTAGCAAGCTAAGTGTGAAATATGATATCTTGCATAGAATTAGATCTTCTAACTGGGTTCCTACCAATCATACCTCAACCATTACAATTGGCTCAGCAAAGTCTATCTATGTTGTTGGAAATAAGAAACTGTTTGATCATGGTGCTTACATTTTTTATCAGACTATTAAGCATGCAGGAACATGTGCTATCAAAATTCCTATTGCCTTTCCATCTCTTATTTATGGAATTATTCTTAATCAACATCCTGGAATTATGAGTGGTAATGATGTAGTTTGCAAGAGGGAGTCTTCTCTGACCCTTCACTTTAAGCTGTTTTCAGGAAAACATGTCCCAGACATTGTTTTGACATCTGCATCTTCTGAAAACAAGAACTCAACCAAGGATGACATGATTACTGAATTAAGAGAAGCCTGCAAAGAACTTGATGATGTGATCAGAGTTAGCTCAGCAAAAAAGCTAATTTTTGAAAAGATGATTAAGGAGCTGCAGAAGGACAACCGTTTTGATGATAGAGTGAGAACTGAAGGAGGAGATTTTAATGATGAAGGAAGTTATGACTCTGCCAAGTCTACTGGTCCTGAAGACAGTTATACCATTTGCTATTTATTTGCTTTGACCCCTTTGTTCCTTTTTGGCACTTGCATGTGCTTCACTCTTGGATTTTATGGTCTGCTCTTATTTGACATATTATATTACTATTATTCTCTTGAATGCATGTTTTATTTGGCATATTATGTCTAAAAAGGGGAGAGAAACTTACTAACCACTGACTGAGGGGAAGCTTAATGTTGGAGGGGGAGCCTCATAACTCTGAAGATGTTCTAACATCTTCCTCTGATAACAGCTGACTGAGTTACTACTAACTGAGTTTTGTTTTTTGCTTGTGTTGCTACTCCGATAATGTGTGCTCAAATAATGTTTTAGCCAAAATTTGCCAAAGGGGGAGTTTGTAAGTGTTTGTTGGAAGAAATTTTGGTAAAACACTGACTTGATAATGTTTTGCTAAATGTCTTAACATTTGAAGCAAACTGGTTTTGAATGATGTCAAAGCAGATGTCTTGACATCTGCCTCATGATCTGAATGTGACTTAATATTTGTTTCCAATATTCTATTTCCTATTTTTATGCGCGCCATTGTTTAGGATTTGTGACTCATAGTTTGCGAAATATATGGAGGAATATTTTTCTATTTGCATTATCCTTATGGATTAAATCTTGGCCTGTTTTCATGGAAATATTCAAGGGATTAGAATATTTGTTTTTCAGCCCAAGCCCACTGTTGCGCCTTTATAAGGACTTGCATCCTTATTCGTTTCACTGTAACTCTTGAAGAAGAATATACTCTTTCTGTTTTAGAAGTCTAAGTCTTTTTAATTGTAATACACTCTAAGTATTAGTTTAATACTTGAGTTGTAATTTGAGTTGTTAATTGTGCATCGTTCATAAGCTTTTAAGTATTGAATGATTGAAGTCTTTAAAACTTAATAATTATGTTGTTCTTCACTGTTAATGTATGAAGGGATTTGAGGAGGGCCTCATACCTAGGTGTGTCTTAGGTTGAAGTATAGCACGAATAATGATTAAGTGATTAGATCCTAAACTGGTTATTTACTGAGGGTCCATTAATTAATACTATTTAGTGGACTTGTCCCTGGCTTGGTAGCCCCAGAGTAGGTGTTATTGTACACCGAGCTGGGTTAATAATCCCTTGTGTTTTTACTGCTTTTAATATTGTTTCATTTTATATTGTCCTCAGATATTTGTGTTGTGATATCTCCTTCGACATCACATATCTGATACCAGAATTTCACAGGAGTTGACCAAGGGGACTTTTGGTCAACCCTCAATTCAAACATCCTCATTTCATATTTCATGGCTAGTTTCATCATTAAATCAAAGTAATTGAAGAAATTAGGGTTTACTTGTTTATGAAGTTATTTGAATCTTTGAAAATTCCTAAGTATCCATAGTATACAACTTTGGCCAATCACAACTTGAGTTTGGTTAATCTGATTGAAGCAAATGGTACATATTCAGAAAGCTTGTAAAAAATTCTTCAACTTTGTCAATGTTTGTGGAAAGCCTAATTGTGAACCATTTGAGAGAAAAATGGCTTCGAAGTTTCATGTGCAAGGCAAAATCTTGCTAGGCAGACTTGGTTGCTACGCGTGTAATTTTATCAAACACCTGGTGTGCCATTTTCATGGCTTAAGTTCTTTTGATTCAATTCCCAATTGGAAATTTTAAAAGGGGTATTTTTTTGTTCATTGTATAGACTTTCTTTTGAACTTGGAGTCATCCAAAATAACCAAGAAAGGAATGAGTTATAATGCTTCAAAGTTGGTGTCTTAAAACTGGCTTCATGCACACCATGCAAGTCAGGCACGCGCACGAGCCACAAGCCTTTAAATCACTTTTTTTCTCAACTTTAGGCCATGATATCTTTATGATACCAGCATCAATTTTATAATTTTAAAGCACCATTTTAAAGCTTATTGAGAGAGCTTTCCAAAGGCCTCAAGAGATCACAATTCGCACAATCCAATTTTTTAGAAATGTGGGTTTTTGTGTAGATTGGGCATGATACGATTGCAGACAAAATTGTCCTAGATTTTTGCACATGGGTGTTTTGATTATTACAAGTCTTTTTGATACATGTTTGGCACGATTTCAGTACTACATTGGCTTGCCAAAAGTGACTAAACCAAGGGAAATACTCCATGCATTATGTATATCTTATTTCTTTACCATTTTTGGAAATATTCTCTTCCACCCATGTGATGACTCAAGCCAGCTCACCATATGCACATCCCTCGCTCAAAATTCCACTCAACATGATATCATCAAAACGACTACAGGGCTGGGCATAATAGAAGCAAAATGTATCACACCATCCGACTCTCTCATTTTTTCTGTTTTTTGCAATTTGCTTCCAATGGTCTTGTGAGATCTTCAAAGACCATCATACCCCTAGCATTCACTCTATATAAGATGCCCCTTCACTCTCTTTCTGGACACACTTGATTCTCCTCACAAAATCAAATATGAAATTCCTTCTCTCTCAAAATTTCTTTGAAGCTTTCTTTTTCTTTTCACTGGTTCCAGTCACAATTTCTCTCTGAATTTCACTTCATTGGAGCTTAAGGAGCAAGATTCGTAGGGTTTCAAGTTTGTTCAGAGGCACCAGTTGGATTTATTTTCTAACTCAAGAGGTAAAAATCAGATCTCGAATTCTCTCAATGTAGTTTGATTTAGAGTTTACAATCTTGAATGCATGTTCATAGCTGGCCAAATATTATGTTTGGCGTATAAAGTTACTTGGACTTGAAGTGTAGATCGTATTTCGAGTTTATGAAAATGTCATGAATATATGATTTTTGTGATTTTCGTGCTCATATTTCTGATTGATCTCTTGATGATTTTGAATTCTATGAGTAACATGTTGTAGCTTATTACGTGATCTTTAAATTGCACTTTGAATCGTGTTAATTGGTTGAGAGTTGAAGGAGAACGAGGATCTGGAAGTTTGGTTGTGATCAACTTAAAATGTGTGCTTAGGGTTTGTCTTGAGGAAGAAGATGATGAGTTGTCAGCATCTGGTTGGCTGATTTGATTTTTAATGCAATTTTTATATCGTTTCATTTAATTGATTTCTATAATTTTATTTCTTGATCAAAACAATTTCAAAAATTCTGAAAAAAGCACCATAGGTATATTTTAATCTCTAATATTTGTTTATAATTTTTCTGGAATTTTAAAAATATTTTGATTGGTATAAAAAATTCATAGATTAATTAATTTTGTTTAATTGATTTTTGCATGGTTTTTTTAATTAATTTTTGTTTCTGACTTTTTCTTTGTACAAAAATTACACAAAAAATATTTTAGACACTTTAATTAGTCTATTTTGAGTTTCTAAATTTTATTCAATAATTTCGCTTTTTTTGATTAATCTAATAATTTGTGACATTTAATTGCTTTTTAGACATTTTCACAGTTAGTTTAATCACTTTCCTTAGTACAAAAAATTCACAAAAAATACTTTGAGACATTTTATTGACATATATGTGATTTCTGAATTTCATTTCACATTTTTAATATTTTTGGTTGATTAAGAAAAATATAGAAATTAACTAGGTTTTTTAATTAAAGATTGTCATGTTTTTATTTAATTTCCTATTTTTCTTTCAATTCTAAAAATCAAGAAAAATATTCTCTAACTTATTTAGCTCATTTACTAGTCTTGTAAATTTTATTTCAATTCCTTTTGTGTTCTTGTCCTCTTTTGAAAATTTAACATTTATGGTGTGATTTTGTTGACTTTTGCTTGCTTAGGTCACAAGTTAGGGTTCATTGACTAATCTCATTTGACTTCTAAGTCATTTCTATTTATATTAGGATATTATGATATCTTAGGGCCTTTTAATTAATTTTTCTTGATTTTAGGAGTTGATTTGATATTTCCCCCAATTTGTCAAACTAGGGTTTCCAATTAGAGGCTTATCTAAGCTAGACTAACTAGTTTGATTAAGTTTCAACTTGAACCTTGGTAATTTTGTATTTAGATTGATATTCCTGACCTATTGATGTACTGTGAACCTTGAAATATTTTTGTCTTATTTTTACAAGTCTTGTTTCTCTTTTGACTCAATCATCTTTCTCATGAATGCTTTTATGCTCTTTTAAATTAGAGATAGAGACAATGACTTGTGCAACCCATGATGGATCAAATAATTTTCTTTTTATCATACTCATTACTGTTTTACAGGCTAGATTTCATTAAAGAACCATTAAAGATCTCATAACTTGCTTATTCTTGTTTGATATTTACTTGTGACCATAATTTAAGAGGTAGTTTTTGTGCACCACTTTTTGTGTATCATTTGGATCCATTTTGATTTGAATATTTTGTGATTCTGACTTTTTTAAGGTTTGTTTATTATCATACAAAGCTCCTTTGATCCTTGATTGGCATTTCATTGCTCATTCAACATGGTGACAAGATAGGAGCCACATTTCCCTAGCTTTTGACCTAGTTTGTGTTTGTTTGCTTGAAAGGACTTTAAGTCCCACATTTCTTAATGTTTAAACTTTTATTTTACTTCTCTTCTCATCTCCACTCTCTATTCTCATATGATCCACTTGGTTAGTGCTCAATTGCTAATTCATCATGGTGACACAATGGGAGCTACATTTACCCCTTGTATTTGGTTTTGAATTTTTAGTTGTTGATGTTTGCTTCCTATGATTATGAAACTTTTCCCAACCGTGTACCTTGACTTTAGTTGTTACACATAAATTCTAAGGACATTGAGTTTAAAATTACTTTGATATTTTGCTTATAGCTTGAGGGACTATATTTCTCCAATATCATGATACTCAAGTGTGTTACCTTGTTAACATCTCTTAGGATTTTAAATTCATGATTAGTATCTTATGAGGGTTTTATCATCACCCAAGGAAAAATTATATGATTTATTACTTTCATTTGGTATTTATAAACTTCTTTTGATCTAAGATAGAATGCCTTTACTTTCCTTTTAGATGATTTTTCACATCAATTAGGTGGCTTTGTTCATGGAAGAAGTCCCAACTTCTACTTGGTTACTCTTGAGTTTCATATTAAGATGACCTATTATACAAGTCACACATTCCATGATTCTCAAATCATACACTCTTTGTTTAAATCTATACTTGCTCAATGTGAATTTGTTTGTTTGTTTCTTTTCAACACTTCCCTTTTTATGTGATGCATGTGTGCCTTTTCTTATGTGGCTTATATCATTTGAATGTGATATCTAGATATTGGGTTTCTAATTATTTGTATGATAGGATACTCCCCTAACCATGTTCATCCTTCACTTACCCTTTCCTCCTACCTCTTTCACTCTAGGGGTTAGTTTAGGGTTGATTGTGGGTCTAGTTTTATGATTATACCTAAGATTATTCTAGTAGGTTTTTGTTGGGGCTTCCATAGATTCTTATGGAACATTAACCTTTTGTGTTTAATTTGGATCTCATCATCCTTTAACTTGTCTTGTTTTGATCATTTATCCATTTACCTAGGCGCACTTCACTATACCATTTAGCTAGATACTAGTTTATTTGCTATGGTGGTTGTACTACATTTTAAAATGATTAACTGAGTGCTTTCTTAAACCATGATAAATGATAAATGAATAACATGTTTATATTCACATTTTATCTTACCTTATTAATACTAATCATTTTGTTGAGTTGTGCGAGGTATGTCATGGACTTTCTTTACTTTATGTTCCACTTTATTTGTGGGATGCAAGTGCGCTTTTGAGGCAATCTATCTGGCTTCTCATATCTATGAGATATATATATATATATATATATATATATATATATATATATATATATATATATATATATATATATATATATATATATATATATATATATATATATATATATATATATATATATATATCTTTGCACTATTGCTTGCTTTGTCTATTTGTATTACCTTGCAGAATATTTGTATGGTCGTGTCCACTACACACCATTTGTGATTTATTTGCACAGTGAGGATTTGATGTTGATGTTTGACAACTTGACTTCTGACTTGTTTCATTAATTAGTGCTAGCTCGCTCGAAGATCTATGGGTTTCGTTACTGTTTAGTTGCTTATTTGCAGATTATATTCGTTTGGTACTTTCTTATCTGATTTACTCTTTTCCCGCATTTTACTGCTTACTTAGGGTTGGGAGTTCGTGCCACTTGGCATGCAATTCTGGTAGTCCTCACTAGGAGGCCATGTTTTTTGTTTATTTAAAGATTATGCCCGCATTATATTATAGATGATAAGTCCTCAAAAGGAGGCGAGCACAGAGGATGCGTAATCAACCCCCGCACATTCTAGTCCGTGTCGTTCCTATGCTCACTTTCTATAAGCTGATGCTTAGTGTATGCACACACTATGTCTTTTCCCCCAGAGCTTTCTCATATTAAGGACCCCTTATATTCCCACAATCTTATGGCTTAGTTGACTCGGGTGATTAGCTCCCCTTGGCTATGGCTTGACCCCTAGTCTGATGCTTGGTTGCTTGTCTATGGCGGGACCTCCCCTTTTACTACTTGGCCTGCATCCTGTAGGTGTTTGATATTTGAGTGATGCTCGAGCTTTTGATTTCCCCGAATGTTTTATCATCTGTTTGCTTGATTTTTGTCACAGGATCTATGACATTTTATTTTCCATGCTCCCTTAGGATCGCTCATTTAAGCTAGTTGTCGAGCTAGACATTAAGGTAGGAATCCATGTATGTTCACTTAGGTAAGTACTCCCCTTTTAAAACTCAACCATAGGGTCATCATTGTATGATTACACTAGGGCTAGAGATTAGGATAGTCTCCCTTAGTTGTTTTCTCTTCTTTGCATATTGCATCTTAAAACTAAAACTTTCTTTTTCTTGGCAAAATCATAAAGCATCTCTAATAAACTTAAATCCTTCTTCAAGGTAAAAAAATACAAACCAATCTTAATTGTTTGTGCGCCTTTTGGCTTTGTTTAACTTTATTAAGCTAACATCTTACCGCATTTTCCATAATATTTTTCTATCTTTGTGTCAATGTTTCACCATCACTTATGTTTGTTATCCTACTTTAATTCTCAATATCATAGTTAGGTGTAATGTTTTGCCATCCTTGCCATGATATTTTTCTATCTTTGTGTCGATGTTTTGCCATCACTTATGTTTGTTATCCTACTTTGATTCTCAATATCATTGTTAGGTGTAATGTTTTGTCATCTAAATTGTAATGTTTTGCCATCCTTGCCATGATATTTTGCTATCTTTTTTTCCCGATGCTTCTTCGTCGCATATGTTTGTTATCCTACTTTGATTTTCAATATCATTGTTAGGTGTGATGTTTTATCATCTTATCTTATATCTTGCTATCATGCTAACGTTTTATCATCTTATCTGAGTTTATGTTGCTGTGTGATGTCTTGTCGTCCTTATTTTGATGTTTTATCATCGTTGCTGATGCTTTTTCATTTTATCTGATGTTTTGCCATCTTGTTTATTGGTTTTGTCTTTTTTACTAAAAAACACAAACCAACCAAAATTTATGAGCCGAACTACGGTTGCTCTGATTCCTTAAAAGGGATACGTAGGCGGAGGCTTTTGTGGGGCCTAATCGAGCATATCTTTGTATATATTCCTTTCTTTTCCCAACATTTTCTTTGCATGCATTCCCTTTTCAGCTTTAAGCCTTAGACATAGATTTTAACCACACCCATTAGATTAGACAACAAGAGTGGATACCGTAGAGTACTACGGATGCGTGGGGTCCTAATACATTCCCCTTGTGTAACCGACTCCCTTACCCGATCTCTATGGTCGTAAGATCGTGATTTCACCCCCTCAAGTTTTCTCGATGTTTACCTTTCCCTTTCGGCGGTATAAAAAGACGTTCAATGGCGAATTCATTAATTTTTATTATCGGATAAATGTTCAACCGGTTATTTCACTCTACAATAAAAATGTTCTCGATCATGACCATTCTTTGTTTGCCCCTGTTCTAGGCTTCAACCTTAGATAAAGGTTGGATCTCATTGGGAGGTGTAACACCCTAAACCCCAATATATATATATATATATATATATATATATATATATATATATATATATATATATATATATATATATATATATATATATATATATATATATATATATATATATATATATATATATATATATATATATATATATATATATATATTATACAAATGCATGTGGGAAATGTGAAGATAAAACAAAATAGAGTGTCACACATTGTGATGCAGTGGGAGAACTGACTTGAGGTTTTGCGTTTTATCGCAAATGTCGCAGTTAGCAAGAGTCGCCACCGAATTTTCTTTTATCCAAAAGGAAAGGTGAAAAAGCACATGAAAGACCTTTGAGATGTTTTCTTGAGTTCTAGGGGTATATTATGAAAAGGGAAGGTGCTAGCACCCTTTTCATCCATGGTTTTCCATGGGCTCTTAGCTACTTGCTTAGATCACTTGCTTTTGTTTGTTTGAAATGGTGTTTGGTGTGGTTTTGAAAGTATTTTGTAAGAGAGGCCATTCGTTTAGGCAATCTTTGTAATGATTTTCGTTTGTAAGAATGTATACAAAGATGTTTGTCTTTTGAAAAATGTTTTCAATGTTTGTAAGATGTTTTGAAATGTGTGTGTTTGTTTTGAAAATAACAAGGATTTGTTGTTTGAAAGGGAGCAAGTAACTAGAAGCTATCTACCTACTCAAAATGTCTTTCTTATGCATTTCCTATTACTTTGACATTGTTGTCTTACCATTGATTTGGTAAGCAACCCTATCTTTGGATGTAAACGGGACGAGCGTGGGTCATCGTATAGCCATGATTAGCAATGTTTGCAAAGTATCTTAGCATTTTTGAGGGACCAAGATTATTTTGTAAGGAAACTTTTGAATAGCGTCGTCGAGGGACTATGATCTTATATTTGTTTTGTTTTACCAAGATACTTCGCATGCGTAACATGGCCATTTTATTTTAGGCAACCAAGTGGGGAAAACCCTAAGGGTGCTTGTGTGCAAGTGTGTCATCTTCATGCTTTTGATTTTGTCTTGTATTTAAGGTGTTCTATTTGTTTTGTTTTGTTCTTGTCATACAAACTCTAATTACTAATCATGGCATATGAAAGCGATAAATTGCGTAATGTAAATATACTAAGCTATTACAAAAATTTTATGGGAGGGGGGAATACAAGTTTGAATGGGGATTTGCACAAATATAGAGATAAATATATTATTACAACCAAATTGAATTTGTACGAATTTAAGATAAAATAATACAATATTTTAAAATGTAATGCAATATACATGTAAAAAGATTTTTTGATGTCTTATCTTTATGTAAAAGAAATTTAATTTAAGCCTAAAAATATAAAGAAAAAGATTTAATTTTTGAAAGGGGTTTAACCCTAATTTTATTTAAGAGAAAATGAAGTTTCTATATTATTATTTTTGTATATTTTCTTGTATAAAAATAATAAATAATATTGTAATAAAATATAAAAGTGTATATGTATGTAAAAAATAGGGATTTATGAATGTGAAATGCAAAATAAAAATACTAAGTATATTTAATTATATTTACAAATTTAATAAGAAAATGAATTATATCCTATCAAAATAAAAAATATTTTTTATGTGAGAAATAATAAAAAAATAAAATAAAAGTGTAATATGATTAAATTATTTTTTAGGATTTTTAATCATTAAAGAAAATAATAAAAATATAAAATATGGAAGTAAAATAATAAATAAAAAATAAAATGTGAAATAAGTTGGCAGGGGGTAAGATAGCAGATTGATAGTGATGATGAGCAAAAACACTGGCCCATGAAGCTAGGCCCAATCCTGCAAAAAAATATCAAAAACTGAAAAGGAAAAAAAATGCAAAAATGCAAAAGTAGCGCGCAGGTTCGAACCCAGGACATGGGTCTCACCAGCGTGCTGCTTTACCACTGGGTGGCCATACATCCATTGTCTTTACTGAAACAAAAATAATATATTACAAAACGCATCCTTGCCCTGTTTCATCTTCTTCCTCAAGCCTTGGCCGGATCCCCTGTAACTTCCTCATGCTTCCATAAAAATGAAAACTTATAACATGAAAAATGTAGCATTTGAACTCAGGAATCCAACCATATAAGTTATGTAATCTAACTATCAAAGATCAAAGAGAATTTTAAAAGCCCCAAATTCTAACCTAATATTTTCAGAGATTTCAACTTCCAAATTCTCTTAGCACAAGTAAAATCAATGCAAGATAATGATATGTATAGCTTCGTTATGATGAGAACTACACTTTTTATTCACAGATCGTGGCCTAAGGTTGCCTGTATAAAGAGATAGAGTTTGAAAATTTACCTCCTTCAGCTGGAATCGTGTATGGAAATGTAGTGACTTTAATGGAGTCCTGATGCTTGCTTGAGCTTCCTTGAGCTTTCCTGAATCTGTTCCAACCCTTGCCTCGCTCTGAAAGTAGCTAGAACTCCCTGACCAAGTCCAACTGCAAGCTTCAAAGTCAACAATGGCAGATGGTGGAAAAGAGAATACAGAACAAGGATGATGGTTTGGATGGGTTTGATATCAAGTATGTAAGGTGTTGGAATGATCTAAACACAAAACGCACGAGCCAAATGGAAGCTGGATGTGTTTGTGCGGAAACTGTATGTTTTGGATAGTTTTTGGTGTTTTGCTTGCTCTCCCGTGTTTCAGGTCTTGTCTTGGTGTTTTATGTGTTGTGTATAGTTTGTATATTAGTATTGAAATGATCTCAGGTAAGCTTCCAAACAGATCTGCCAATGCTAGCCTTTTTGCCAACTTTCTTGTACTTGAAGCAAAGTGACAAGACCAAAGCTTCACATGCTTGTACCAGCTTGCTTAGGGTTGGTATGGGTTTGTACAACTTGCTTGAGACCTGTGTGGTTTGTATGCATCAAGGGGACATGTTCAAATCTCAAAATTGTAAATTTTGCAAAAGTGGTTCTTTATGAAAATGGCAATGGAACCTTTTTGCCATAAGTAGAATTATAAGTTGGATAAAGGTTCAAAAGCATGGATAGAGGCTTTGTCAACTGAGTAAGCATTTAATTAAGGAGTTTAGAACAAGTTTAGGACCTATACAGCATGAAATGGCCAACATAGGATTGATTTGCAACTTGGTTCTTCATGAAATGGCTTGAACAAAAGTGAGAAAATGCCAACTTCCTCTCTTCGATTCTCTCTACTCAAACATGATTTTGGAGAGTTCTTGGACATTTTGGAAAGCTTGCAATGTGCTCTATAATCCATCTTTGAAATGCATTTTGAGATACTTCTTGGAACTAGGTGAAAAATTGCCATGAAGTTGGGGCCAAAACCTGCATAAATTAGGGCAAAATTTCACTAAGTTAAGAAGTTCATGACCATGTATTCACAAATTTATATCTTGAGATCCAAGAATCTTTAGGGAAAAGTTTGTGAAGAAAAGTTGTCTATTTCATGGAGGTCTACAACTTTCATGTTGGTAACTTTCCTTGAATCAATATGCATCATGGTGAAAAAGTGGTGTAAAGTTGAGAAAAAATAAGAAAATTTTTATACTTAGAAAATTTCTAAGTTATGAAAATTTTCAAATTCAAACCCTAATTTTCAAATTTGGTTTTCTTGATGAACAAGCTTCATATTTTGACATATCTTGATGAATTATGACCCTTGGCACTTGATTTTGACCAAAAAGTCAAAGTTTGACTTTTCAGTGTACAATTGACTTTTGATTAGTTGACTGCAAATTTCATTTGTCAATCCAATGAATTTGAGATGTTTTGAACCATGTAATTAAGTCAAGATGATGCCATTGAATCCTTGAAATCATGATTGAACTCAATTGGTCATTGGCTAGGTTAAAAATAAAAAATTGCCCTTTCTCCGTCAAAACCCTAATTTTGACAATTTTGCCCTTTTGATGATTTGATCAAATTTCTTAAGGAGTTGTAATCCAAACTTAATCAAATGGTACATATGAGTCTAAAATGTTGATGTGGATAAAAAATTATGAAGTTTGACTGTAAATTGGCCATGGTTGACTTTTTCCCCAATACAGTTGATTTTTAGGTCAACTGTCCAATTGACTGATCAAAAATGTGGTTCAAGGCTTGAAACTTATCATGAGCAATCTTAGGGGTCCAAAATGATGTATGAAAGTCACATGAAGCATTGATGGTCCAAAAATCCTTGTGCAAACTCAAACCCTAATTTTGGGTTATCGGTGCAAGATGAGATGTCTTGAGCTGACCAAACCCTAAACTTGTCTTGAGTCAAAGAAGTCTTGTGAGAAAAGTCTTGATAAATGATAGGGAAAATTTTGGGGTACAACAACTGCCCCTGTTCAATCTTCTTGAACCTGAAGTGTTAGATTGGCGAGCTTTGTCGTTCGTGACTCGAAGGTAAAAGATGATTGGACACTAGAGTGCCTGTAAATTTGCACTCGACAAAGTGTAGTTGAGGGAATGGGCTTAAAAATGCCATTTGGAGAGGTGATAGAATATTGTTGGAGATGGGATTGTAGATGCCATCCAAGAATGTTTGTTGAATCGCAAGTTGTAAGTCAAAAGAATAAGTATCAGAATGGTGTTTGTATCTGGAACGTATCTGAGCTGTATCTGGAGACTGAGTCTGTATGAGAAACAAAATAGCATCCGTGTCTGGAGCATATCCGAGCTGTATCTGAACTTGGATCTGAACGAGTAACAGAATGGCTTCAGTGTCTGGAGCGTATCTGGACTGTATCATGAACTTGAAATCTGAATAAGTGTCAGAATGGCATCCGTGTCTGGAGCGTATCTGAAATGTATCTGAATGTTGAAATCTGAATGAGTAACAAAATGGCTTCCGTGTCTGGAGCGTATCTGGACTGTATCATGATTGCACATTATTTAACAGTAGCTGTTAATCTTATCCTGAAAAGGGTAAAGTGTTACCTGGAACACAAAATTATGTTGCATGAAATGCATGATGCAATATATGTGTTTTATCAATGTTTATGATATATGGATGTAATGTATGTGCATGTAAGCTAATTTGCCGTATTGCCGAGGAAAATAAATCTTTGACTGCTGCTGAGAATATGTGGATTCTTCATGTCTTGAAGTTGGAGTATTGACAAAAATTCTGTTGTGAGAGTAATGCCGTGTACTGCTTGAGGAATCTTCTTGGGGAACCCAGGGAATTTTGGTGACTTCTGCTGGGGATTTAATAATGGGAGTCTTTGTTCCGTTGTGGAATATTGAAGACTCTGTGGGGGAAAAAGATTATTCCTGTTTGGGAAAAAGTTCAGGAGTTTCAGTTGTCTACCACTCTACCGGGGAGTTATCCTAGGTTATGGAGAAACAAAAGTTAACCGTTATCCGATTGATTTTTAGGCTTCAAGATAAATTGCTGGGGAATTTGGAGAAATTGGATGGTTTCCACTGGGGATCTTAATGACGTACTATAGGGATTGCTCATGGGATAGCCTAAATACGTTTTCCTATTCTTTCAACCTGTCAGTAATTGTTCTTTTTCATTTTGTTTATTTGTAAACAGTAATTATGTTCAAATGCATATGTTCATTAATGAATCATTGGACGTTTTTGCAAATAAAACACAAGTGTAAAAGAAAAGGGCAAATAGTTTTCTGTACTTTAAAGATATATCTTTGTATTCACTTTTAATAAGTATTTTGTACAAAAGAGACAGACACCCTAGTAAGAGGATGGTGCCGTAAAAGTAAGAAAAAATTTATACAAAGAAAGACAACTATGTGTGATAATCCCATGGGGTTCCCATTCTGCTATGGCCTTCGTATCTCCGAATATCTTGTCTATTTGTTGCCTCGTCCGAAGATGATTGAATTGATCAGAAGCTCCGAGTTTGTCAGTGAAGAGATTATCCTCAAAGTGATCCAACGAGACATAGTCATACGCTTTAATTCCCCAACTTTTGCCTGGACCGCCCTTTCGGGTTTTCAATCCACCGGGAAACCCTTTTTTTCCCAAGTCGCCCTTTCAGGTTTTCAACTTGTCGGGTGTACAAATTTTTTATTTTATCCCTAATTTTCCCCCGAACCTTTTGGTTCACCGGGATGCCCTTGTTTTGCCTAGGTGTGTCAACCTAGCGAGTCTCTTATGCGTAGTATCTTTTGACTATGTCCGCGTTCGCAGGGTGTGGCAGGTCGTCGCCGTCCATGGTGGTCAAAATCATTGCCCCATTGGAGAATATGTTCTTGATTACAAATGGTACTTCATAGGTAGGGGTCCATTTTCCCCTGGGATCACTTTGTGGCAAGATAATACGTTTGATCACTAGATCTCCAACTTGATATACTTGGCGTCTAACTTTCTTGTTGAAAGCCTTGATCATCCGTTTTTGATACATCTAACCATGGAAAACAGCAGTAAGCCTCTTCTCATCAATTAAGTTTAGTTGATCAAGTCGGGTTTGGATCCAATCATCCTCACTCAAACCTGCATCTTTCATAATTCTCAAAGAGGGGATCTGAACCTCAATAGGCAAGACAACCTCCATGCCATAAACCAAAGAATAGGGTGTTTCCCCAGTTGATGTGCGAGCAGTGGTCCGGTACCCGTGGAGAGAAAACGGTAGCATTTCATGCCAGTCCTTGTAGGTGACTGTCATTTTTTGTATGATCTTTTTAATTTTTTTATTAGCAGCTTCGACTGCACCATTCATCTTTGGCCGATAGGGGATGAATTGTGATGTTGAATCTTGAACTGCTCGCACAAGGCGGTGATCATAGTATTGTTAAGGTTCGTACTGTTATCAGTGATGATCCTTTCTGGGATACCGTACCGACAAATAAGATTCTGCTTGATGAAGCGGGCAACAACATTCTTAGTAACGGATGCGAAGCAAGCTGCTTCGACCCACTTTGTGAAATAGTCAATGGCCACTAGAATGAAACGGTGTCCATTGGAGGTTGTAGGCTTGATCTCCTCAATCATATCAATTCCCCACATAGCGAAGGGCCAAGGAGCTGTTAAGACATTTAAAGGAACCAGAGGCACGTGCACCTTGTCTGCATAGATTTGACACTTATGACAGGTCTGGGAGTGTTGATAGCAGTCTGCTTCCATGGTAGACCAATAATAGCCTGCCCGTAGGATTTTCTTCGCCATTGTATGCCCACTAGAGTAAGTGCCAAAGGTACCTTCATGTAATTTAACCATGATCTTTTCAGCTTCAATCTTATCCATACAACGGAGCAGAATAGAATCATGATTACGTTTGTACAGGATGCCATTACTTAGGAAGAACTTAGCAGAGAATCTCCTTAGGAACTTTTTATCATTGATTGAAGCTCCTTCTGGATATTCTTGTGCCTCGAGATACCTTTTGAATTCATGAAACCAAGGCTGGTCCACTACTTCTTCAGTATTAATCTCGTGACAGTGTGATGGTTCATCCATTCGTTTAATGGTGATCTGGGGAGCCTCGTTATCCCAATTAAGTTTAAACATAGATGACATTATGGCTAGAGCATCTGCTAGCTGATTTTCTTCTCGCGGGAAATTCTCGAAGGTAATCTGCTCGAAATGTGGTAACAATGTCAAAACATGTTTGTGATACGGTGGGAGAACTGACATGGGGTTTTGCGTTTGTGTTTGCAAAATGTTGCGGTTTAGCAAGAGTCGCCACCAACTTTTCTTTTATCCGATAAGGAAAGGTGAAAAAGCACAGGAAAGACCTTTCGAGATGTTTTCTTGAGTTCGGGGGGTAGATTATGAAAAGGAAAGGTATTAGCACCCTTTCCATCCATGGTTTTCCATGGGCTCTTAGTTACTTGTTAGATCACTTGCTTTTGTTTGAAAATTGTGCTTTTGTGTGGTTTTTGAAAGTATTTTGAAAAGGTGCCATCGTTTAGGCGAACTTTGCAATGATTCCCGTTCGTAAGAATGTATGCAAAGTGTTGAGCTTTTGAAAATATTTCAATGTTTGGAAAGTGTTTTGAAGATGTTTTGGAAAGTGTATGTGATTGTTTTTAAAAATAGAAAGGATGTTTATTTTAAAATTGAGCAAGTAACTAAAAGTAATCTACCTACTCAAAAGGTTTTAGATGTGTTTTTCCTCCTCCTTTAGATGTTGATATCTTCCCATTGATTTGATAAGAAGCCCCATCGTTGGATGTGAAGGGACAGACGTGGATCATCGTATAGTCATGATAGCAATGTTGTGAAATGACTTAGCACTTTTCTGTAGGGACTAAGATCATTTTGAAAGGAAACTTTGATAGCGTCATCGAGGGACTATGATCTTTTTCGATTTGTTTGTGCTAAGAAATCCCACATGCATAACATGGCCATTTTTATAAGTCAACAAGTGGAATTTCCCTAAGGGTGTAAATGTGCGGGTGTGTTTGATTGCATGCATTTTGTCTTTGATTTTTGGGTTGTCTACTTGTTGATTTTATCTTGCCATACACACCTAATTACTTAACATTTATATGAAGGTAATAAAAGAGTGCACAAAATAAATCCTACACTATTACAACCATATTGAATTGCATGAAAATATAAAAGCAAAAATAAGGTAAAAGCAAGAAAAAATGGATCTTTCGATTTAGGGCAGCAAACCCTTCGACTCTGCCATTTCTGGCTCTCTTCGACCTTACATGAAAAGGGGTAAAGGAATGAGTTTCGATTGGGGCCTAGAAGCCAGCATGTTTTGGCTTTCGATTGGGGCCTGGAGGCCAGTATGTTGTGCCTTTCGACTGGGGCCTGGAGGCCAACATGTTGTGCCTTTCGACTGCCTCTTTCATTTGGCCTGAAGGTTAGTATGGAAGCCAGAGGCTTCGTTTCTAACTTTTATGTCTCATGTTTATTTCATTTGAGTTTGAATAGAAACATGGCCTAAGGCCATGCCAACATCACCTTAAGACTAGATTAGTTCTTTAAAGCGTATTTAAATGTACCAAGAGAAAAATCCAAGAAGATTGTTAACCATGACACATATTAAGAGAGTGAAAACAAAAAGAAGAAAATAGTATGTACATGCTTTAAATGAAAAAGAAAACTTATTTACATGCTATGCTGGAAACGAAGGGCCAAAGGTTAAAAATGACTTACCTTGCTGGAGGTTAGAGCGTGTTCTGGACTTTGAAACGGTTGCTTTGAATGCCTCTGGACTCAAAGGAAAAGACCCAGGGTAGGCCTTCGACACTGGATTCAAAAGAGGGGAAAAACAAGTGTGATGCTTCTTCGATTTCGAAGGAGACAGAAGGGTGGTTGTTCTTCAGAATTGAAGGAGATGAATGTGATTCTGGGCTTTTTTGTGATTTCTCAAGTGTTGATGAACTTGAGAGTTTTTTGTTGTGTTTGAGAAAATTTGGGGGATTCGTTCCTCTGGTCCAAAGATCCTCCCTTTCTTTGTGCAAATGAACTCTATTTATAGAGAAAGGCTTTTGGGAAGTTTGGGGAGCAAAAATAATAAAATAAGGCTCAGCTGGAAAGTAAATGTCCACTTGTGCCATAAAAGCAAGATGAATGGTTCAGATGGGTTGCTTCTTTCTGAAGGAAAACAGGCTCAAGGCTCAAGACAAACGTTTCTAAAAGGTAGTACTATGCTATTAAGTGCAAGTGGTTTTGGACAACAAATGGGTAAAGGCCTATTTTCTTGCATAAACAATTAAGTATAGGGTGAGTCATAGGTTTGAGGCCTGAAAAGGGAAAACACGTAGCCTAGCCTATGGGTCTAAATGTTCAACTTGATCTTTTGAGTCGAATCCTCCATCTTTCTACACCTTTCGACCAGACTAGAACAAAACAACATTCATTTTCACCAGTTGTGTCCTTCGAATGAACCAACTGTGTGTTCTTCGAATGGCCCCTTTTCAGAAGGTTATTAACTTCTGAAAAGAAGGAAGCTTTCAGAAGATTATTGACTTTTTGAATTGAAGAAAACCAAAAGGAGGCCTTTACTTCCTGAGTCGAAGGACATTCCTGAGTCGAAGGACATTCTTGAGTCGAAGGACATTCCTGAGTCGAAGGACATTCCTGAGTCAAAGGACATTCCTGAGTCGAAGGACACTGTTTCAAAGGGAAACAAAAACTCAATTGAAGCTTGTATGAAGAACATTTCCTTCTGAATCGAAGGAGACCTATTTGAAGTCACATGCCCAGATGAAAGAGGCACGCTAGCAGCAACTTTTGAGCAATCGAAGGAGGTGCAAAGTCCAATCGAAGGGGGCTGAATCGAAGGTGACCTATTTTCCTCCAAATTCGTCAAAAATGTTATTTTTATATTGTGATCGGTGGATCTGGAACTGACTGTTTAACGCTGGTTCGCGAAATGTCGCGGAAGCAAGAGTCGCCACCGTCTTTTATTTTCTCCAAATGGAAAGGACAAAAGCACAGAAAAATTCCTTAAAGAGATTGCTCTCGGTTCGGGAGGTAGATTATAGAAAGGGAAGGTGTTAGCACCCTTTCTATCCATGGTTATCCATGGGCTCTTAGATACTTGCTCATTTGTGTTTTCAAAAATGGTTTGTTTGCTTTTCAACTGTGGGTTTTAAAAAGTTTCTTTGAAAATTCCAGTTCGACTCTTGTATCGGTCCTCAAGGGTGTTTGAAAAATTGCTTTCGAAAGCTTTTTGAAAAGGTGTTGGTGTGAAAAGTATTTTTTGATTTGTTTTGAAATTAGAGCAAGTATCTAGAGTCGTCTACCTACCCTAAGGAATTCGTCTGTGTAAATGTCCTTTAAAGTAGTGCCATCCCACCATTGAGAGGTAGGTAGCACCACCGTTAGAGGTGTTCGGGTCAATTCGAGGTTCGGGACATGGTGATCACCAGAGCAATAGGAAGACACCTTAGAAGCTACCCTCATGCTAGGTTCCCGGATCATGAGGACTTACTAAGACATCCTCTACTCGACGATCACCTTTCGAGGCAAGGCAACAGTGAGGCGTACCCTAGGGGTGATGTATGATTTGTGTGTCAGATTCAGATATTTTTGTCTTGTCATGTTACAGGTGATCTACGCGTTTGTTTTTATTTTTGTCATTCATTCTTGCATGCCTTTATTAACAGTTAAAAAGATGCGGAAATTAAAAGTTCTAGACTATTACAAAGGCGCGGGTCCACATCGCCAAAATTAAAATCCAGGACCCGATTTGACGGAAAGTAAATAAAGAAATAAAGTAAGGTGCGAAAGATAAATATTTACACGGCTTTGGGAGAGTTACATAAATATTATAAGAAACAGAAATAAAACGCGCGAATTGAATTAAAATTGGAAGCGAGGGCGTTGGACCCTTTTTTAATGAAATTAAATTAAATTATTAAATTAATTAAATAAAAATGAAAAAAAAAAAGAAATTATTTTGAGATTTTTTGGATTTATGGTTTTTTATGTGAATTAAATGAAATTAACTAATTAACCCTAATTCTACAACTTTTATTTATTAAGAAAAACATGTTAAAATTTAAACCTAAAACTAAATTAATTAATTAATGGCAATTTGATTTATAAAAATAAATAATTAATTATTAGTGAAAAGAAAAGAAAAAGGATAAAAATTGATTAAAACCCTAATTCTACAACTTTTTAATTTATTAAGAAAAGATATGAATTAAACCTAATTTTACAAAGCTAAATTGATTAATGATATTTACTTACAAAAATATTAATTAAATAAATATATTTTTTAATTTTGTCTTTTCTGATTTTTTGTATTATTTTTATAGTTTATGAAAATAAATTAGTTTAAAGAATTAAAGAGAAATCAATTAAAACAAATAAAATAGGAAAATATAGAAAAGAATAAAAGAGCAAACCATGGGGGGTTTGTCCCCAATATTGGAGGTAAAGTCCAGCATCTTTGGCCCATTGACCTTTGGCCTGGTTAACTTCCCAGGGTAGCATGCATATGCGTTGACTCATGTCCATTATGTTCTTCAGATCATGCTCCTTGGATTGATCTTGGTAAGCACGTGGAAGGCTTGATATTGTGGATGTATGATGCACCCTTATAGTGAAACTGCATAGAAACGCGTTTAGAAAAATAATATGGAAAGGGGTGGGGGACCTGGGATTCGAACCCAGGTCCCAGGGATTACCAATCAAATGCCTTGCCAGTGGAACCAAACGCGCGCTTTGTTTATAATGTAACCAACAAATAATATCAATCAAAACATGCGTTAGTAGACTTTTTTAGCGCGAATTTTCAAATCAACCAATTGCTGCCTTACACTTCATCATCTTCTTCCTTAATGATTTTTTTCCTGAAATATAAAAGAGGTTAACGGGGGTTTTAAACCCCCTCAAAACATACAGTTTTCAATAATAGCGAATAGCTCGTCTTGGATCAGAAATTAGGCGCGACCATGGCAATCGATTCGTCCAAGTGTCCTGGTTTTGATCATGGTATTGGGAAGTCCCAATTTTACAGTATATAAGAATACCCAATTCGAAGCTTGAAGAACCCTAGTTGGCATCAATGGTGAAATCTCCAATAGTGCACAAAAACTCAATTAAAGTATGCAGTTAGCTTTAGAATCCATCCATTAGTATGAATCCATAAAAGAAATGCAATGAAAATGCTTGAATATTGAAATACGAATATGCATATTATATGAAAAATTCTGAGTTCTGTATACCGATTCAAGGTGCTATGCACGTGGAAAGTTATCCAGTCAGACTCAGTAATGTCTTAGGAAGGTGATGGAATGAGTTTCTTGCCTTGAAAAGCCTTGCAAATGTGTTTTCAGTTTTGGAATTTCTTGTTAAAAACTCAAACTTTGTTATGGATTTCTGGCGCAGCTGGGAGGTCATGAACATTAGGGTTGGCATTGGTATATATGTGTGAATGATTAGGGTTGGAAATTTGGTCCAAAGAATCCTTGAATTGATGAGAAAATATTTGATTTTCCATGCCATAATTTTCCAATCTTTTCATGCATATTTGCTACCAAATCATGTCCAATTACCAAGATTTTTTCCAAATCTGATCATGCACGAAATATTGAAGTTATCCCATGCATAAAAAGATTTGATTGACTTGCTTTGGTATTTTTCACATATTTATTTTAATTAAATGAATTATTAATAATTAAAAATCCAAATAAATAAATAAAAATGATAAAAAACTTCCCTTTGGGCCAAATGGTCGTGCACATGCCTTGGATAATGATTCTTGAAAGAAAAAGAGGCCCATTAGCACTTTTAAGACATTTGAAGCAATGTTGACTTTTCAAAATATCCAAAAATTTCCCAACTTCCACAAGGCATATCTTGCTTAATTTTTAAGCTTTGCTCATGTTCTTGGACATTTTGGAAAGGTCTTTGAGTCCTCTAACCAATGTCTTTGGTCCCATGTCATTTTGATTTACCAATCTCAAGTTATGGCCTTTGACTTAAAGTCCCTTTTTGTTGACTTTTGAAAATGACCTATAATGTTGAAATTGATAACTTTTTGTGAGAGCATTTCTTGGATTTGAAGTATGAAGAGGAGTTGTAGGAAATGTATTTCTCTTCAAAATGAGCTTTGGATGAAATTTTTCTGATAATCCATGTGGAAGTTATGCCTTGTTCAAGTTACAGTTGACTTTTTCAACTGTCCAAATATGGAAACTTTTGCATCTTGAGACTTTTTGAGCCAAGCTTTGAGAATCATGATCAAGCATTGATCAAATGATGTTTCTGGCTTCAAAATGAGATGTTGACCAAAAATTTGGACTTTTGACTGTCAAATGACCATTTTGCCCCTGCAGTTGACTGTAGGGCAATTAGGGTTTTTGACTGTGCAATTTTGTGCTGTAAGTCTTGAAACTTGGTATGAGGATGCTTGACCATGTTTATAGGCATGTGGGACTTGATTGGACCCTTGGAAACTTCATTTTCTTTGTCAAAACCAAAACCCTAATTCTTGACTGTTAGGAGGCCCTTGAACTGTGCAACCCTTGGGGAATTTTGAAGCTTTGACTTTGCAATTTTGAAGAATATGGGAGGGCAAATTTTGGGGTACAACAGTTGCCCCTGTTCAATCTTCTTAGACCTGAGGATGCAGATTGGCTGACGTGTCTTTCGTAATCCGAAGGTGGAAGATGATTGAACACTAGAGTGCCCAGAAATTTGCGCTCACATAGGAGTAGCGTGATGATGGGAATGGGCTTATAGATGCCATTTGGAGATTGATGGATGGGATGATGGGCTTATAGATGCCATGCTGAGAAGTGATGGAAGGTGGATGGGCTTATAGATTCCATCCGGGTGTTGATCGCGTAAGATATTCCTTAGCGAGAACTTGCGTACCTACAAAAGAAAAGGATTACCTGACCTGTTACAGGAGATGGTTTTCAAACTAGATGTGTCCTGACTGGTTATAGGAGCTGGATCTGGATCTTCAAAAGATGATGAATGAACCAGGGATGGTTACTACCTCAACAGGAACGGTGAGAGAACCTTGGGCGATTACTACCTCAACAAGAACGCTGAGCGAATCTGGGGATGATTACTACCTCCGCAGTATCGGGGAGAGAACCATAGGCGACTACAACCTCAACAACAATCATTGAGAGAATCTTGGACGACTTCAACTTCAACAGTAACGCTGAGCGAATCTGGGGATGATTACTACCTCCGCAGTATCGGGGAGAGAACCATAGGCGACTACAACCTCAACAGCAATCATTGAGAGAATCTTGGACGACTTCAACTTCAACAGTAACGCTGAGCGAATCTGGGGATGATTACTACCTCCGCAGTATCGGGGAGAGAACCATAGGCGACTACAACCTCAACAGCAATCATTGAGAGAATCTTGGACGACTTCAACTTCAACAGTAACGCTGAGCGAATCTTGGGCGACTTCAACCTCAACAGTAATCATTGAGAGAATCTTGGGGCGATTACTACCTCCGCAGTAACGGGGAGAGAACCACAGGCGACTACAACCTCAACAGTAATCATTGAGAGAATCTTGGATATCTTCTACTGAGTCTTTATCAGGAAAATCTGTTAGGGGTCGATTTAACTGGACTAGAGAAGGCCTTGGACTGGATAAGAAACAGAAAAATCTTAGGGTCGATTTAACTGAACCGGTCTAGGTCTTGAAATGTCTTCAACTGGATAAGAAACAGGGAGATCTTAGGGTCGATCTGACTGAACCAGAGAAGGCCTTTGACTGGATAAGAAACAGAAAAATCTTAGGGTCGATTTAACTGAACCGATCTAGGTCTTGAATGTAGCTGAGAACTTAACTGAATATTTCCTGAAAGGTAAAGGTCAGTCATATGCAATGCGTGATATGGATCAAGCAATGATGTTCTCAACATAAATGAGATTTGTAGGATATGATGCGTATATGCATGCTATAATGTATAAAAATATGATGTTTATGAATGTATGTTTGTCGTCTAGGAAAGTAAATCCTTGACGGGTGCCGGGAAGTTGAATCCTGGGCTGATATTGAAGAGTAGAATATTTGTCTCCGCTGGGGATGATAGTTGCAAGAATACCGGTAGGAGAAGATAACTCCGTTGGGGGATAAACTTGGCGCATGGATTACTCTGCGGGAGAAAAGTACTCTAGCGATCTTGCAGGAGAGCAATACTCTGTGGGGAAAGAGATACTTTGTTGAGTTTGTTGATAATAACTTGCTGGGGATACCCTTGTTATGTTGGAAGTGTTGATAGACTTCGCTGGGGGATAGGAAGACTTTGCCGAGGACGATCTTCTCGTGGCTTTTGGCTGAGGATAACCCAGTTATATCCTGGTAGGGAAATAACTCTTTGAATAAAGCCGGGGGACGCGTTCGTGCTCTGCAAGGATAAGCTTCCAGAATCTACTGGGGATAAGCTTACTGCTTGGGGAGATGAATTCCAACTTTCCTGGGGAACTAGATTGGACTCTCTTGGGGAAGTTTGAGCTGTATCGGGGAAGTGACTCCATTGAATGTTTGATATACCGCCGGGGAACCATCTTTAGGCCAAGACTGTCGGGGATGCTTGGTTTAGAATGTCTGTATGATGTGCTGGGGAATGTTGAGATCTGCGGGAGGATACCCAACTTCCTTAAGTTTGACTGTAACTCTGCTCGGGGGGAGTGTACTGACTTGCTGGCTCACTCTCTGGGGGATTAAGATATCTGGTTATGTTCTTTAGCTGAACCTACCTTGGTACCTTGGAGGACAGAATCATTATAGCGTTTGGACGACTCATTACTGCCCCTGTTTCTGAGGTGGGAGAGGAAGACCTGTGAGATGCTGATAGTTGTTGATGGACAAACCTTCTTCTGGTAGGCAAGTGACGAGACGACAGGGCATAGTCGTACGCTTTAATCCCTAACTTTTGCCTGGACCGCCCTTTCGGGTTTTCAGTCCACTGGGATACCCATTTTTGCCCAAGCCGCCTTTTCTGGTTTTCGACTTGCCGGGTGTACAGATTTTTCATTTCATCCCTTCATTTTGCCCGAACCCTTTTGGTTTTCCGGGAAGCCCTTATTTTTTCCTAGGTGTGTCAACCTAGCGGGTCTTTGATTTTGCGTAGTATTTTTTCGACTATGTCCATTCTCTCAGAATGTAGGGAGGTGCCCCTGTCAATAGCATTGTGTTGCCGTACCACTAGAAGATCTTCGTTTGATCGTCCAATGCCCCAAGTGGTCTAGATGGAGATTTGCCCCAGGCTAGTTGGCCTTTTGAGAGATTCTCCGAATCTTGACTTAATTGCCCCAGATGATGGACAATGATCATGCCATGCCCCTTGATTGGAAGTGCTTTTGTTCACTAGGTATTCATCGTGTGAATTTCCCTGCTGTTCAAACAAAAGGTCATATGCAAACAAAGTTATATCAAAAATGCAAAGCTTATGTCTGTCTCGAAGATTTTGAAAATGCATTCTTTTTCATAAAACAAGTGATTGTTTGTAAAACGTGATGTCAGCTCTGTATTTACCGTAAGCCTTAAGGAGTCAGGATACCTTTCGTGACAGTATGCTTTCGAACTAACCCATGCTTCAGCTAGGACT
This sequence comes from Vicia faba, assembly GCA_948472305.1. Lineage (NCBI taxonomy): Eukaryota > Viridiplantae > Streptophyta > Magnoliopsida > Fabales > Fabaceae > Vicia > Vicia faba. Next base: position 558,112,362 of record OX451738.1, on the reverse strand, counting down.
TTTAAGGGTTATAACGTGGCCTGGTTCACGGTTTAAGAAACAAAGGATAAAGGCTCAAATTTTATTTGTACCCACCCGCTCTTCGTGATGTTCTCCAAACCTAAACTCAGTTGATCATACGTTAGACCTTGTTTGAGTCTTTGCTATGATTTTCCAATGATGGTTCAGATATTGATGATTTATTCTGAATAGGCAGTCATTCCTTTTTTGTTGAGGGTTTGTAAGACCTCTTTCTTTTTTTTCGTTTCGTTATCCCTGTTTTTTGCCTGAACTGTTTATTTTTTTTTTGGAATCACAGTCAGCGGGATGCCCCAGTTTTGTAAGTCTCCTTCATAGGTTTTGACTTAATGAGTTTTTATGCCTGCCTTTCTTTATTGATTATTTGGAACCATCACTGTCTTTTTTGTTTTGTAAAGACCTCTTTGGTGCCATTCGTTATGCACTTGGGTCAACTGAGAGAACTATCCTGCCCCAGGTTATGATTAAGGGTTTTAAATTTCGAAAATAAAAACTCCTACTTCTTTGGCTCAAAGGGGTTGACGAGGGATTATCTTCCTTATAACTCCAGTGTTTGGGAATTGAAACAATGCCTGTACCTCATCAGCGGGGTCTGTTCAAAAGCGTACTGTAATGATCGCGGTATCGTTTTCGTCATCCTCCCTCAAGAGGCTTAGAATTATTGAGAGTTGATCATCAGAAAAAATATGAAAATAATTTGCATAGAGTGAATACGAATATATTGATTCAAAATAGACATAAGCGATGCATTAATGGAATAACAATGTTTAACATGAATAAATGTCTAAACAACCAAAGAACAACACAACTTGAACATTCGAATGAACAAAAGTCTTTTCATCTCAGGGCTTGTCACTTCAAATGGTGAGCCTTGGAGGGATGGTAGAAGAATTCTGCCTGACCATCTTGTGTGAACTCCAGTGCTCCCTCATCAATCAGGTCCTGGATCTTGTTCTTCAGAGCCCAACACTCATTTGTATCATGTCCTAGACAGGCAGAATGGTAGGCACACCTTTTATTGGGATCATAGATAGGAGATGTTGTGTTGGGGTTCCGGGGATGAGCCCTTAATGTGATCAGATTCAATCTCAACAGGCATTGTAAAGCTTGGAACAACGACATGTTGAGCTGGGTGAATTGCCTCCTGGGCTTGTCTTGCTGAAGTTGATGAGGTTAATACTGAGTTTGTGACCCTGAAGCCAATTGAGGAACTCTCCCCTTACCTCCTTGTCTCAAAGATGGTTGAATGATGACTGGCCCTTCAACCTTGGATGTTTGCCCCAGTTGGTTACCCCGAAGCAGTTGGTTGACGAGAACTCCGAGCTCTTCTTGTCTTTGAGCTAACCCTTGAATGGCAGTCCCCTGCCCCAGCATCTGGGCTTTCAATGCATCCACTTCAGCTTGCAGATGTTTCAGCCGTTCATCCTCAGCGCTGTTCCTGACTAAAGTTCCCATGAGAAGTGTCCTTAGCTCCTCCTGCCCCTTGGATAGATTCAGGAGGATTTCCCCGAACCGAGTCTTTTGAGCAAGAAGGTCCTGGTTGTCTTGTTGGGAAGCCATTGCTGAAATAAACAGCGGAGAAGGTAAGTGACCTGTAACAAGGGTACCTGCAATGCAATGGTATGTATGATATGCATGCAATGTTTTCAAGGACCTCGCGGGATAAACAAAGAAGCTTGTTAGAATTTGAATCCGGTGGCTTGATTGAAAGAACTTCATATTTGTTGAGAGTCTTTCTTCCAAGGGTCAAAGGCTCACCATATCCAGTGGGTCATAGCCCCTGACTTTAGTCATCATGTCTGGTTTTGATTTCCAAACAACCTTGGTTAGGGGAACCTTCTTCAGGAGTCAGAGCTCACCATATCAAGTGGGTCATAGCCCCTGACTTTAGTCATCATGTTTAGTTCTGGCTTCCAAACAACCTTGGTTAGGGGAACCTTCTCCAGGAGTCAAAGCTCACCATATCAAATGGGTCATAGCCCCTGACAACCTTGGCTAGAGGAAAATAAATCCTCTTTGCCCCTTGTTGGGATAGTTGATTCACCATGACCTGCATCACAAGCCCTTGAGATCCTTGAAATGGGTTAGGATGTATGCAATGGTATGATGTTATGTTATGCATGGGGTAATGTAAGTAACCCTGTTATGAGTCCCAATTAAGGACTAAAAACCAAAACCTGCGAGAAACTCAAGTAAAACCTTTCATGAGTCCCAATTAAGGACTAAAAACAAAAACTGCAAGAAACTCGGTAAACCTTGTTATGAGTCCTAATTAAGGACTACAAACAAAACCTGCAAGAAGCTCATGTGTTAGATAACAAGCATGCAAATAGTCAAGTTGGAAGGCACACAAGTCACACAAGAGAGCCCTTAGAGTTTAGGCCAGCATGGGGTCTGGGTATTACCCTCTTGAAGTTGGTGGGTTCAACCTGTCCTATCAGAAGTAACCGGGTTCTAAGGGTCCCAATATCATTGGATTGCTTTCATTGTTCATCGTTTCGATTTAGCCACTGAACTGGCGACCGAAATATTCCAGGAAAGCGACCCTCAATTGAGTGTAGTATCGAGTATCAACCAACCTCGGACTGCACCAAAGTCAGTTATCTCACTACCCTAAAGAGGCCAAGATAGTTCAATTAAGGTTCCTAAGGTCTGTTGATGCTTCACGACACCATGCGGAGGCCCCTTACTCTCCTTGACTGAACTCAAGGGTTACCGGTACACACCAAAGTGCCACATCAACGTAGCATACTGTTTCAACCATGTCGGTATACCCCGCACAGTTCCCTCACAGTCTTGTTGCTACTTTCTAAGAAGGTATCCCCCAGATCCGGGTTAGGATCTATAGAACTCCCAAGACAGTCCCACAATTTAAAGCAAGCAAAGAAAGCAATTGAAAACACAGTTATGAACTATCCCTAAGGTACACCTCACTTTAAAAAGATTCCCCAGCAGAGTCGCCAGTTCTGTGATCGGTGGATCTGGAACTGACTGTTTAACGCTGGTTCGCGAAATGTCGCGGAAGCAAGAGTCGCCACCGTCTTTTATTTTCTCCAAATGGAAAGGACAAAAGCACAGAAAAATTCCTTAAAGAGATTGCTCTCGGTTCGGGAGGTAGATTATAGAAAGGGAAGGTGTTAGCACCCTTTCTATCCATGGTTATCCATGGGCTCTTAGATACTTGCTCATTTGTGTTTTCAAAAATGGTTTGTTTGCTTTTCAACTGTGGGTTTTAAAAAGTTTCTTTGAAAATTCCAGTTCGACTCTTGTATCGGTCCTCAAGGGTGTTTGAAAAATTGCTTTCGAAAGCTTTTTGAAAAGGTGTTGGTGTGAAAAGTATTTTTTGATTTGTTTTGAAATTAGAGCAAGTATCTAGAGTCGTCTACCTACCCTAAGGAATTCGTTTGTGTAAATGTCCTTTAAAGTAGTGCCATCCCACCATTGAGAGGTAGGTAGCACCACCGTTGGAGGTGTTCGGGTCAATTCGAGGTTCGGGACATGGTGATCACCAGAGCAATAGGAAGACACCTTAGAAGCTACCCTCATGCTAGGTTCCCGGATCATGAGGACTTACTAAGACATCCTCTACTCGACGATCACCTTTAGAGGCAAGGCAACAGTGAGGCGTACCCTAGGGGTGATATGTGATTTGTGTGTCAGATTCAGATATTTTTGTCTTGTCATGTTACAGGTGATCTACGCGTTTGTTTTTATTTTTGTCATTCATTCTTGCATGCCTTTATTAACAGTTAAAAAGATGCGGAAATTAAAAGTTCTAGACTATTACAAAGGCGCGGGTCCACATCGCCAAAATTAAAATCCAGGACCCGATTTGACGGAAAGTAAATAAAGAAATAAAGTAAGGTGCGAAAGATAAATATTTACACGGCTTTGGGAGAGTTACATAAATATTATAAGAAATAGAAATAAAACGCGCGAATTGAATTAAAATTGGAAGCGAGGGCGTTGGACCCTTTTTTAATGAAATTAAATTAAATTATTAAATTAATTAAATAAAAATGAAAAAAAAAGAAATTATTTTGAGATTTTTTGGATTTATGGTTTTTTATGTGAATTAAATGAAATTAACTAATTAACCCTAATTCTACAACTTTTATTTATTAAGAAAAACATGTTAAAATTTAAACCTAAAACTAAATTAATTAATTAATGGCAATTTGATTTATAAAAATAAATAATTAATTATTAGTGAAAAGAAAAGAAAAAGGATAAAAATTGATTAAAACCCTAATTCTACAACTTTTTAATTTATTAAGAAAAGATATGAATTAAACCTAATTTTACAAAGCTAAATTGATTAATGATATTTACTTACAAAAATATTAATTAAATAAATATATTTTTTAATTTTGTCTTTTCTGATTTTTTGTATTATTTTTATAGTTTATGAAAATAAATTAGTTTAAAGAATTAAAGAGAAATCAATTAAAACAAATAAAATAGGAAAAATATAGAAAAGAATAAAAGAGCAAACCATGGGGGGTCTGTCCCCAATATTGGAGGTAAAGTCCAGCATCTTTGGCCCATTGACCTTTGGCCTGGTTGACTTCCCAGGGAAGCATGCATATGCGTTGACTCATGTCCATTATGTTCTTCAGATCATGCTCCTTGGATTGATCTTGGTAAGCACGTGGAAGGCTTGATATTGTGGATGTATGATGCACCCTTATAGTGAAACTGCATAGAAACGCGTTTAGAAAAATAATATGGAAAGGGGTGGGGGACCTGGGATTCGAACCCAGGTCCCAGGGATTACCAATCAAATGCCTTTCCAGTGGAACCAAACGCGCGCTTTGTTTATAATGTAACCAACAAATAATATCAATCAAAACATGCGTTAGTGGACTTTTTTAGCGCGAATTTTCAAATCAACCAATTGCTGCCTTACACTTCATCATCTTCTTCCTTAATGATTTTTTTCCTGAAATATAAAAGAGGTTAACGGGGGTTTTAAACCCCCTCAAAACATACAGTTTTCAATAATAGCGAATAGCTCGTCTTGGATCAGAAATTAGGCGCGACCATGGCAATCGATTCGTCCAAGTGTCCTGGTTTTGATCATGGTATTGGGAAGTCCCAATTTTACAGTATATAAGAATACCCAATTCGAAGCTTGAAGAACCCTAGTTGGCATCAATGGTGAAATCTCCAATAGTGCACAAAAACTCAATTAAAGTATGCAGTTAGCTTTAGAATCCATCCATTAGTATGAATCCATAAAAGAAATGCAATGAAAATGCTTGAATATTGAAATACGAATATGCATATTATATGAAAAATTCTGAGTTCTGTATACCGATTCAAGGTGCTATGCACGTGGAAAGCTATCCAGTCAGACTCAGTAATGTCTTAGGAAGGTGATGGAATGAGTTTCTTGCCTTGAAAAGCCTTGCAAATGTGTTTTCAGTTTTGGAATTTCTTGTTAAAAACTCAAACTTTGTTATGGATTTCTGGCGCAGCTGGGAGGTCATGAACATTGGGGTTGGCATTGGTATATATGTGTGAATGATTAGGGTTGGAAATTTGGCCCAAAGAATCCTTGAATTGATGAGAAAATATTTGATTTTCCATGCCATAATTTTCCAATCTTTTCATGCATATTTGCTACCAAATCATGTCCAATTACCAATATTTTTTCCAAATCTGATCATGCACGAAATATTGAAGTTATCCCATGCATAAAAAGATTTGATTGACTTGCTTTGGTATTTTTCACATATTTATTTTAATTAAATGAATTATTAATAATTAAAAATCCAAATAAATAAATAAAAATGATAAAAAACTTCCCTTTGGGCCAAATGGTCGTGCACATGCCTTGGATAATGATTCTTGAAAGAAAAAGAGGCCCATTAGCACTTTTAAGACATTTGAAGCAATGTTGACTTTTCAAAATATCCAAAAATTTCCCAACTTACACAAGGCATATCTTGCTCAATTTTTAAGCTTTGCTCATGTTCTTGGACATTTTGGAGAGGTATTTGAGTACTCTAACCAATTGCTTTGGTCCCATGTCATTTTGATTTAACAATCTCAAGTTATGGCCTTTGACTTAAAGTCCCTTTTTGTTGACTTTTGAAAATGACCTATAATGTTGAAATTGATAACTTTTTGTGAGAGCATTTCTTGGATTTGAAGTATGAAGAGGAGTTGTAGGAAATGTCTTTCTCTTCAAAATGAGCTTTGGATGAAATTTTTCTGATAATCCATGTGGAAGTTATGCCTTGGTCAAGTTACAGTTGACTTTTTCAACTGTCCAAATATGGAAACTTTTGCATCTTAAGACTTTTTGAGCCAAGCTTTGAGAATCATGATCAAGCATTGATCAAATGATGTTTCTGGCTTCAAAATGAGATGTTGACCAAAAATTTGGACTTTTGACTGTCAAATGACCATTTTGCCCCTGCAGTTGACTGTAGGGCAATTAGGGTTTTTGACTGTGCAATTTTGTGCTGTAAGTCTTGAAACTTGGTATGAGGATGCTTGACCATGTTTATAGGCATGTGGGACTTGATTGGACCCTTGGAAACTTCATTTTCTTTGTCAAAACCAAAACCCTAATTCTTGACTGTTAGGAGGCCCTTGAACTGTGCAACCCTTGGGGAATTTTGAAGCTTTGACTTTGCAATTTTGAAGAATATGGGAGGGCAAATTTTGGGGTACAACATATATGTTTTCTCCCTTTTTGACAGTTTCCTCTTAATTTTGGTGCTGGAAAATCCCAATGTACTTGTGCAAGCTTGAATTTTGAGAGTCCTTGTGAGAGATGCCTTGAGAATTGAGAGGGCAAATTTTGGGGTGCTTAGTGTCCCATTCTCCTTTGATCTGACTGATGACCAAAGCTGAATCTCCAAATACAACTAAATATTTGATTCCCAAGTCTATGGAAGCCTTGAGACCAAATATGCATGCTTCATATTCCGCCATGTTGTTCGTACAGTTGAAGCAAATTCTGGCAGTAAAAGGAGTATGACATCCTTCCAGGGATATGAGTACAGCGTCGATACCATTACCAAGTGCATTGGATGCCCCATCAAAGAACAGGGTCCATCGGGATCCTTGTCCAGGTTCGTCATATGGTCTGATTTCTTCACAATTGTCTAATGTCATGATATCCTCGTCCGAGAATTCAAACTTCATGGACTGATAATCTTCTACAGCTTGATGAGAAAGATGATCAGCTAGCACGTTGCCCTTTATAGCTTTTTGGGTAGTGTACTGTATATCATATTCTGTTAGGATCATCTGCCATCTAGCTATCCTCCCAGACAGAGCAGGCTTCTCAAAGATGTACTTCATCGGATTCATCTTAGATATCAGCAAAGTGGTATGAGTCAACATATATTGTCTTAGTCGGCGAGCAGCCCATACCAGAGCGCAGCAAGTTTTCTCGAGCAGTGAATATCTGGTTTCATAGTCGGTAAACTTTTTGCTCAGGTAGTAAATATCGTTCTCTTTTCGGCCAGACTCGTCATGCTGCCCCAATACACACCCCATTGAATTCTCTAAAACGGTCAGATACATGATTAGTGGTCTTCCCTCAACTGGTGGCATCAAAACAGGAGGCTCTTGTAATTACTCCTTGATCTTGTCAAAAGCAATTTGGCATTCATCATTCCATCTAACTACTTGATCTTTCTTCAACAGTTTGAAGATTGGTTCACAAGTAGATGTTAGGTGAGAAATGAATCTGGCAATATAGTTTAGGCGCCCCAAGAATCCTCTGACTTCCTTCTCAGTGCAGGGAGTGGGCATTTCTTGTATTGCTTTAACCTTGGCAGGATCAACCTCGACGCCTTTGTTGATGACAATGAAACCTAAGAGTTTACCGGACCGGACTCCGAATGTGCACTTGTTTGGGTTCAACCTTAGTTTGTACTCCTTCAATCTTACAAACAACTTTTGCAAGTGATTAAGGTGTTCTTCTTCAGTTTGTGATCGGGCTATCATGTCATCTACATAGACCTCTATTTCATGATGTATCATATCATGAAACAAAGCTACCATAGTGCGTTGATAGGTTGCTCCGACATTCTTCAGTCCGAACGAAATCACTTTGTAGCAGAACATGCCCCACTGTGTGACAAATGTAGTTTTCTCCATGTCCTCAGGTGCCATTTTAATCTGGTTATAACTTGAGAATCCGTCCGTGAAGGAAAACACTTTGTGCTGGGCTGTATTATCAACCAGGACATCGATGTGGGGAAGTGGAAAATCATCTTTAGGGTTGGCCCTATTTAAATCTCTATAATCCATGCACATCCGTACTTTTCCGTCCTTTTTAGGCACGGGAACAATGTTGGCAACCCATTTAGGATAGGAAGTGACAGCCAAAAATCCAGCATTAAACTGTTTCATGACTTCCGCTTTAGTCTTCTCTGACATGTCGGGTCTCATGCGGCGGACTTTTTGTTTCACTAGTGGACAGTCTTCTCTTGTGGGTAGACGATGTACCATGATGTCTGTATCAAGTCCCGGTGTGATACGGTGGAAGAACTGACTATTTTTGAAATGTTGGTTTACGTTTTGCGTTTGTGTTTGCAAAATGTCGCAGTAAGCAAGAGTCGCCACCGACTTTTATTTTATCCAACAAGGAAAGGAAAAAAGCACAGAAAAATTCCTTTTTTGAGATATTTTTGAGTACGGGGGGTAGATTATAGAAAGGGAAGGTATTAGCACCCTTTCTATCCGTAGTTATCTACGGGCTCTTAGGTACTTGCTCATCATTTTCAAAATTGTTTTCTTTGTGCTTGTGGGTTTTGAAAAGTTTTTGTTTTGACTTCGATTTAACTCTTGCGTCTGTCTTCAAGAGTGTAATGAAGTGTTTTTGAAAACTTTGTTTATAAAGGAGTGTAAGTGTGAAAAATTTGTTTTGTTTTAGATGAGCAAGTATCTAAGAACTAATCTACCTACTCAAAAAAGGAATCGTTCTATGCTAATTTCCTTTAGACAATGCTATCCTACTATTAGTGAGTAGGTAGCACCGTTGTTGGAGTTTGAGGGTCAATTTGAATGAGGGACATACGGTCACTAAAGCAATGTTAGGACACCTTAGCGGTAACCCTAATGTCTTAGATCATTTGTTTGAGGAAACAATATCAGAGGCAACCATTTCGAGGCAACTATGATCTTTTAGACAAGAGGGCGACCTCTAAAACAACCTATGCTCAATGACCGTGTACGAAGGCAACCAAGTGGGGTGTACCCTAGGAGTGCGCATGTGCGAGTGTGTTGTTTTCAGTTATTTTTATCTTTGCACATGTTTAGGGTGATCTAATTTGATTTTAGATTAAGCATTCATTCTTGTCATGCAAACCCTATTATCAAACATCTAGCAGTTGTATAATTTGCAGAAATTAAAGGTGCGGAAATTAAACTAAATTATTACAAGGCGTCAGGTATTTACATTGCCAAAAGCAACCCTTTAAAAATTGAATAAAAGTGGAAAAATAAATGTCCTAATTAATTATTACAAGCCAGGAGCAGATACATCAATAATTGAATAAGGAAAAATAAATCGCGCGAGTGAATTGGATCGAATGTGAAATTAGGGTTTTGACCCTTTAAATTAAAGAAAATGCTTTTTTGTTGTTTTTATTATTTTTAAGAAAATAAATTAATCCTAAAATTAAATACTAAATTGATTATTAAATAAGTTAATTAATGAAAAATAATAAATGACATATTTTTGGATTTTTTTTGGTAATTTAAGAAAGAAAATAAAACAATTAAAATTAGTAGTTAAAACCTAATTACTTCTAATTGATTTTATTTATTTACAAAAATAAATTAAGGTTACCTAATTAACATCCTAATTAATTAATTAGTATTTATTAATAGAAAATAAAATTCTGAATTTAATTGGATAAAAATATTTTGTGATTTTTTGATAAAAGAAAGAAATTATGTTATTGGTTAGTAAATTAAACAAAATAAAAATATTAAATGAAAATAAACAAAAATAAAAAAAGAGTGAGAATGGGCCTGCTTATAGGGTGTGGATAGCAATTTCGTTGGCCCATTGAGATGCAGTCCATTTGACTTTTTGGGATCCCCTGCGTATGCGTTGACTGACCTATGGTGTGCCTCCAAGGCTTGGCCACCAGATCTGGCCATCTGGCCATCTGGCACATGGATGAGGGATGAGCATGGTGGACCTCAGACTTGAATATGCACATGATTACCTGAAATTGTTAAGAAAAATAACAAATGCTGGAGGCAGGGATTGAACCCTTGACCTCCAGCCTTCAACGCCTTGAACGTTCCCCTTGTAGCCACTACACCACTAGTTTCTTTTTGTTAATATAACACAAATAAATGATAATATAATAAAACAAGAATTAATGGCCAGAAACAAGAAAACGCGCGCTTGTATTTGAATGGGCGAATGATGGCGTGACAACGCATCATCCCTGTCCTCCAACCGTGGCTAAAAACAACAACATCTATACCTACGGACAAATGTCCGTTGCTATAGACAGGGGTTCCTCCCAAATCTCCCACAAGCCATGGAAATGCATTCTAAGACCATGGTTGAGTTCGTCTCCTTCTTCTGATCACAACCATGGCTATTATTAGGGCTAATTGTACCTGAAACGAAAAACCCCAAAAACAAAAACGAAACCCTAACAATGGTGGATCTCGTTATAGGTCTGATAAATGAAATCAAGTAATACCAAAAGATTGCAAATGATGTGTAGATTAAGAATATGCAATTATTTCATGTTAACAATGCCTAATTTTCAAAACACGAAATCAAGAACAGGGCGGCTTCGTGAACGACTTACAGCGCTTGGGAGGGTCTGAAAATGCGTGCTTTTGATTGGTTTCGCTTGTGGAGATTACCAGGAAGAGATTGAGATCAACACCAAGCCTTGAAACTGCCTCTAGACTTGATTTCAATCTCACACTTTTTTGGTGTTTTTGAAAATTTTGTTCTTGCTCTCCAACTGATCTCCAACCCTCATTTTGGTCTGCCCACGACCCTTATGTAATGCACAATGTATTAGGGTTGCAAGTTTTGTCCAAATCTTCCTCCATTGATGATTTTGATATTTGATTTGATTCTCTTCCAAAGCTTTCCAAAATTGGCTTGATTTTAATCTTTTTGTGCACACAAGCTTTGATACGAGTTTCATGGGGTGCTAGCTGTCCATTGAAACCTGAAATCATCAAAAGATCTTTGGTTTTCAATAATTTTGATTTTATTTGATTTGTTTTGATTTAATTCAAATTAATTCAAATAAAAATCAAAACAATTAATAAAAAATGAAATGGACACATGGCCAAGGCTAGAGCACGTGGGCTATGATGCCAACTCAAAACAAGTGAAAAAGAATGGGTCCATTTGGCAAAATTTGAAGTTTTGGGGATAGTTGACTTTTGGCAATTTTGCAAAAAAGTCCAACTTCAACAATGCATAACTTCTTCAATTTGGAACTTTTGGAGGTGTTCTTGGACTTTTTAGAAATCTAGAGATGTCCTCTAAACAACCCTTTTGGTATAATCGCATTTTGATATTCCATGCTCAAGTTAAAAGCTTTGACAAAAAATGTGTTTTTGTTAACTTTTCAAAATGACCTATAATGTCCAAATTCATAACTTCTTGTGAGTGCATATTTTGATCTTTGGGTATTAAAATGGATTGTATGTAATTTCATCCTATTCAAAATGAGCTTTGGATGGGTCATTTCTCATAAAATATGAGAAAGTTATGCTTGGTCAAAGTTGGGTTGACTTTTCCTGCAAAACCCTAAATTAGCAACTTTTGAAACTTGATGAATTGTGAGCAATCCTTGATGAATCATGATCAACCCTTGATCAAATGATGAAATATACTTCAAAATGAGAATGTTGACAAAAAAATCTTGAAGTTTGACTGTATGTAGGTCACAGTTGACTTTTGCCCTAGCACATTCGATTTTTGGACCTTTGAGCAATTGACTGAGCAAACTTCCTATGCAAGGCTTGAAACTTGACATGGATGACCTTGAGAACATATTAGGAAAATGGTGAGAATTTGAGGTCATTTGGACTCAAGGATCTTGATGCAACACAAAACCCTAATTTGGGGTAGACTGCCTTAGGAGAGAGCTTGTCTGGCCAATCCCTGGACTACCTTGAGCAACTTGAGGATCTTTCTTGAAATGTTTTGAGAAATATGAGAGGGAAAAATTTTGGGGTACAACAGCTTCCCCTGTTCAATATTCTTAAACCTGAGGATGCAGATTGGCTTTCGTGCCTTTCGTAATCCGAAGGTGGAAGAGGATTGAACACTAGAGTGCCCAGAAATTCGCACTCACATGAAGTGGTAATTGTCTTGTGATGTCAAGAATGGGCTTGAATATGCCATTTGGAGGAGAGTCGATCGCATAAGAGATTCCTTAGCGAGAGCTTGCATACCTTCCATTGAGGAAGATTCTGCCGGGGAAGTTTGATCTTTATTGAGGGAAAGGAACTCGTCTATAATTCAACTGAGGTGTTGAGATTTAGGAACTTGCCCGTAATTCAACTGGGGAAACATCTTCGTCGAGATTTAAGAACTCGCCCGTAATTCAACTGAGAAAACTTCTCTGTTGAGATTTAGGAACTCGTCTGTAATTCGACGGAGGAACATCTTTGTCGAGATTTAGAAACTCGCCTGTACTTCAACTGAGAAAACATCTCTGCTGAGATTTAAGAACTTGTCCGTAATTCAACTGGGGAAACATCTTCGTCGAGATTTAAGAACTCGCCCGTAATCCAACTGAGAAAACTTCTCTACTGAGATTTAGGAACTTGTATGTAATTAAACGGAGGAATACTTTTGTCGAGATTTAGGAACTCGCCTGTAATTCAACTGAGAAAACATCTCTGCTGAGATTTAAGAACTTGTCCATAATTCAACTGGGGATACATCTTCGTCGAGATTTAAGAACTCGCCCGTAATTCAACTGAGAAAACTTCTCTGCTGAGATTTAGGAACTCGTCTGTAGTTCAACGGAGGAACACTTTTGTCGAGATTTAGGAACTCGCCTGTACTTCAACTGAGAAAACATCTCTGCTGAGATTTAAGAACTTGTCCATAATTCAACCGGGGAAACATCTTCGTCGAGATTTAAGAACTCGCCCGTAATCCAACTGAGAAAACTTCTCTGTTGAGATTTAGGAACTCGTCTGTAGTTCAACGGAGGAACACTTTTGTCGAGATTTAGGAACTCGCCTTTACTTCAACTTAGAAAACATCTCTGCTGAGATTTAGGAACTCGTCCGTAATTCAAATGAGGAAACATCTCTGCTGAGATTTAGGAACTCGCCCATAATTCAACTGAGGTAAAAGCTTCCTAGCTTGAATTTTGTGAGAATTTAACCTCATTTTTCCTGAAAGGTAAAGGTTAGTTGTATGTAATGCATGATATGTATCAGGCAATGATGTTCTCAAAATAAATGAGATTGTGTTGTATGATGCGTATATGCATGCGCCATGATGTATGGAAATGTAATGTTTTTAGCTGGGGAAAATAAATCCCGGATAGCTGCTGGAGAAAAGAGTTGAATTCTTTGTTTCTGCTGGAGATAGTGGATGAAGATGATTGTGAGAATAGACCTGCTGGAGAGGATAACTCCGTTGGGGAATAAATTGATGAGGAAATGGCTCTGTGGAGAAGAGATGCTCTGCTGAGGATTCCGTTGACAAATTCAGCTGGACATGAATTACCGTTACTGGTGATACTGAATCCTGTTGGGGATTGAATTTCTGTTTGTGAAAGGAATGAACTCCGCTGGGGATGATCTTTCAGTTGCGACTTCACTGGGGATAACCTTTTAGACTCTACTAGGGACAATCTTCCAAAGTCTACTGGGGATGATCTTCCGAACTCCATTATGGAAGATTTTTCAGACTGTGTTGGGGAAAAATTCAAACTCCACTGGGGATATTTTATACTCCGCCGGGGATAATAAGACTTTTCAATGCTGATGGTAGATGAACTCTGCTTGGGGAGAATATTACCGATTCATTCACAGTTACAAGTCTCAGCTGGGGAGAGTTAACCTTATTGTCTCTTCTTACTCTGTGGGGAGTGAACGTACTTCAGTCATATTTTTCAGCTGAATCTACCTTTGTACCTGGTGGATAGAGCAACTGTAAAGCTTGGACAAACTTATTTGCCCCTGTTTCTGGTATTATGAGTAATCGTCTTTTGTTTCGCATGTAAATATTCATGAGGAGCAATTAATGTCAAATGCATATATCAAAAATGAACATTGGACGTTTTTTTTTGCAAAACAAAACAGATAAGGGAAAAACAGTTTGAAATTTCTTTAGAGATGAATTGTATTGATTTTAAAGTTTGGCCTGTAAATAGACGTTTTTGTACAAGAGGTTGACGTCCTAGTAAGAGAACGCCATTGAACAAATAGAATTTATACAATTTGTGAAAACAAAACAGCTATGTGAACAATCCCACTGGGTTCCAACTTTGCTATTGCCTTTATGTCCTCGAGCATCTCATCACTTTGCTACTTGGTTGAAGGTAGATCAGATTGATTAGTGCCATCCGAGCTTGGTAGTCGATACCGAAGTCTGGTTGCAAGGTGATCCAATGAGACATAGTGTTATGCTTTAATCCCTAACTTTTTCCTGGACCGCCCTTTCGGGTTTTCAGTCCACCGGGATACCCATTTTTGCCCAAGCCGCCTTTTCAGGTTTTCGACTTGCCGGGTGTACAGTTTTTTTAAATTTTCATCCCTTATTTTTTCCCGAACCCTTTTGGTTCGCCGGGAAGCCCTTATTTTTGCCTAGGCCAGTCAACCTAGCAGGTCTTTGATTACGCGTAGTATTTTTTCACTATGTCTGCATTGGCGGGGTGAGGAAGGTCGTCACCATCCATGGTGGTTAGAATCATAGCTCCTCCTGAGAAAATGTTCTTAACCATAAATGGCCCTTCGTAAGTAGGGGTCTGTTTGCCCCTGGGATCACCTTGAGGCAGTATGATGCGCTTGATAACCAGGTCCCCAACTTTATACTCTTGTCGTCTAACTTTCTTGTTAAATGCCTTGATCATCCGTCTTTGGTAAGTTTGACCATGACAAATAGCAGTAAGTCTTTTTTCGTCGATTAAGTTCAGCTGATCAAGCCGGGTCTGAATCCAGTCATCTTCGCTCAAACCTGCATCCTTCATAATCCGAAGAGAGGGTATCTGAACTTCAATGGGCAAGAAAACCTCCATGCCATATAGAAAGGAATAAGGTGTTTCCCCCGTTGACGTCCGTGCTGAGGTACGGTACCCATGAAGAGCAAAAGGTAACATCTCGTGCCAATCTTTGTACGTCACTGTCATCTTCTGCACAATCTTCTTAATGTTCTTATTAGCCGCTTCTACAACCCCATTCATCTTCGACTGGTAAGGAGAAGAGTTGTGATGTTGTATCTGGAACTGCTTGCAGAGCTCGGTGATCATCTTATTGTTGAGATTCATACCATTGTCTGTAATGATCCTTTCTGGTACACCGTATCAACAAATCAGATTGTGCCGAATGAACCGTGATACGACGTTCTTGGTTACAGTAGCAAAGGAAGCTGCTTCAACCCACTTCGTAAAGTAATCAATAGCCACCATAATAAAATGATGCCCGTTGGATGCCGTAGGTCTGATCTCACCAATCATGTTGATGCCCCACATTGCAAAAGGCCAAGGAGCTATCAAGACGTTCAGAGGCACTGGAGGTATGTGCACCTTATCAGCATAGACTTGGCACTTATGACAGGTCCGAGAATGTTGATAACAGTCGGCTTCCATTGTGGACCAATAATATCCTGCCCGTAGGATTTTCTTTGCCATGGTGTGTCCACTGGAATGAGTTCCGAAAGTACCTTCATGTAATTCTACCATAATCCTTACCGCCTCGTTCTTATCCACACATCGCAGCAAGGTTGAATCATGATTACGCTTGTAAAGAATGCCATTGCTGATGAAGAACTTCGCCGCGAACCTCCTTAGAAACTTTTTATCATTAACAGATGCACCCTCAGGGTACTCTTGAGCTTCAAGATACCTCTTTACCTCATGAAACCAGGCTTTATCCGATGTCTCTTCAGTCTCAATGTCACAGTAATGCTCAGGTTCGTCCAACCTTTCAATGGTAATCTGGGGAGCTTCATTGTCCCATCTGACCTTGAACATAGAAGACATCGTAGCTAGCGCGTTCGCCAACTGATTCTCCTCTCTAGGGAAGTGCTCAAAGGTTATCTCCTCGAAGTGCGGAAGCAACGTCAATACATACTCCTTGTAAGGAATAAGATTAGGGTGTTTCGTATCCCACTCGCCTTTGATCTGACTGATCACGAGAGTGGAATCTCCGAAAACACTTAGAAACTTAATCCTTAAGTCAATAGCTACTCGAAGACCCATAATGCACGATTCATACTCCGCCATGTTGTTGGTGCAATTAAAATATAGCTGGGCGGTGAACGGAGTATGAGAGCCTTCAGGAGATATGATCACGGCGCCGATGCCATTACCCAAAGTGTTTGAAGCTCCATCAAAGTACATAGACCATCGGGATCCTTCCTCAGGTCCTTCATTCAGTCCAGGTGTCTCACAGTCAGTCACCAACATGATATTCTCATCCGGGAATTCAAAGTTCATAGACTGGTAATCATCCATTGCCTGATGTGCCAGATGATCTGCCAACACACTTCCCTTAATTGCTTTTTGAGTCGTATATTGGATGTCATACTCAGTCAAGATCATCTTCCATCTTGCTATTCTTCTGGATAAGGCAGGCTTCTCGAAGATATACTTGATTGGATCCATTTTTGATATCAATAGAGTAGTGTGAGTCAGCATATATTGTCTCAGCCGGCGAGCAGCCCATGCCAAAGCGCAACAAGTTTTCTCGAGCAGTGAGTATCGGGTATCACAGTCGGTAAACTTTTTTCTAAGGTAATAAATAGCATGCTCTTTTCGGCCGGACTCGTCATGCTGCCCCAACACACACCCCATTGAATTGTCAAGTACCGTCAAGTATAAGATCAAAGGTCTCCCTTCAACTGGAGGCATCAAAATAGGTGGCTTTTGGATATAGTCTTTAATCCTTTCGAAAGCGGCATGACATTCATCGTTCCATCTTACCACTTGATCTTTCTTTAGCAGCTTGAAGATTGGCTCACAAGTAGCAGTCAGGTGTGAGATGAATCGGGCAATATAGTTCAGACGTCCCAGAAAGCCTCTGACTTCTTTTTCTGTTCGGGGAGCTGGCATTTCCTGTATATCCTTCACCTTTGCAGGATCCACCTGAATACCTTTATCGCTTACGACGAAACCCAGCAACTTACCAGACCTCACCCCGAAGGTGCACTTGTTCGGGTTTAACCTCAGCCTGTACAACTTCAACCAGTCAAATAGCTTATGAAGATGGTCAAGGTGTTCTTCCTCAGTTTGGGATCTTGCAACCATGTCGTCGACGTATACCTCAATCTCATGATGGATCATGTCGTGGAACAAAGCGACCATGGCACGCTGATACGTTGCCCCAGCATTCTTCAATCCGAAGGGCATGACCTTGTAGCAAAAGGTACCCCATTGAGTAACAAAGGTTGTCTTTTCCATGTCTTCGGGATCCATCTTAATCTGATTATAACCGGAGAAACCATCCATGAAGGAGAAAACCTTATGCTGATCGGTGTTGTCAACCAGAACGTCGATATGAGGCAGAGGGAAATCATCCTTGGGGATTGCCCTGTTCAGATCCCTATAGTCAACACACATCCAAACCTTAACATCCTTCTTCGGCACTGGAACCATGTTGGCAACCCATTGCGGGTAAGAAGTAACTGCTAGAAAACTGGCATCAAACTGTTTCATAACTTCAGCCTTGATTTTCTCGGACATTTCTGGGCGCATTCGGCGAACTTTTTGTTTCACTGGAGGACAATCTTCCTTGGTAGGCAGGCGGTGAACCACGATATCGGTATCCAACCCAGGAATATCTTCATAAGACCAGGCAAAGATCTCAACATAGTCACGCAGCATCTGAATCAACCGTTGCTTAACACTAGACTCTAAATTTGCACCGATCTTGACCTCTTTCTTGTCTACCTCTGTACCCAGATTTACTGTTTCCACTGGCTCTTCATGCGGCTGTATGGCCCTCTCTTCCTGAAGTAACAGTCTAGCAAGTTCACCAGGCAACTCGCAATCATCTTCACCTTCGTCTTCGATTAAGTTGATCGGACTTTCAAAGTCATAACCGGCAGTAGCAGAGTTGTTATCAGTGGGATCCATAGTGGATGTAGACCTGTATATGTGAGTGTGTGTAAAATAGCTGTTTTGCAAGATAAAAAAGAAAAACAAGGAGCGCAAAATTTGTAATGCAAGAAAACGTCCAATGCTTTTATTAATGATATATGGAGATGACAAATATCAAGCCCTCACAAACAAAGCCACGGTGCCTCGGGTAAGGCACCGGGCCGTAAAGTTCAAAAATTGTTTGTTACAAACTTAAAACAAAAGTCTCATTACTGGGTAATAAAAGAAATTGGGACGAAGTCCTTTGCTGTCCAGTTGCTTAATCTGCCGCCGGAAGTTGGGTAAATCCAACTGTCAATATCATACTCTTCATCCTCGTCTTCAATGGCATTCACTCCTGAATTGCTGATAAACAGGGGAGGTCCTCCGATCCGTGCACGCCGAAC
Source organism: Vicia faba (assembly GCA_948472305.1). Classification (NCBI taxonomy): domain Eukaryota; kingdom Viridiplantae; phylum Streptophyta; class Magnoliopsida; order Fabales; family Fabaceae; genus Vicia; species Vicia faba. The sequence goes on along the minus strand of OX451738.1, from coordinate 558,093,647 downwards.
AACCCTTTGATCTTCTGCAGTGAAACTCAAACCAAACTTGTTAGTCTTATGTGCAAAATCAGGGAGTTGGCCCCAATTTGCACACCCACCTTTCTCAACAACAGCCCGGGCATCCTTGAGGGAAGCCATCTTCATTGGGGGATCTTCAGTAATAGTTTCAGTTGATGCCAGCGTCTGGGGGACTTCTTCAAAATGTTGAAACTAGGTTTCAATGAACTCCCCGTCCATCTCCACATACCAGAAAGAGTTGAGGTGGCTCACCATGTACTCCTCTTCTCCTCGTACCATCACAATTTTCCCTTTCACTGGGTATTTCAGCATCTGGTGGAGCGTAGAAGTTACTGCCCTAAATTTGTGGATCCATGGGCGACCCAGCAAACAAGAATAAGATGGCCAAATGTCCATCACATAAAATGTAGACGCGAAAATCTGAGAACCAACCTTCACTGGAATATCCACTTCTCCATATACCATTCTCTTGGACCTGTTAAAGGCCCTGACTATAATGTTACTCGGCTTCAGCACCAACCCTTTACAGACTAACCGGTCTAATGCCTTCTTGGGTAAAACATTCAACAAGGACCCAGTATCCACCAATACATGAGCTAAGGTAGTGCCCCTGCACTCAATGGAGACATGCAGGGCGTCATTGTGATTCTTCCCCTTAGTAGTCAAGTCTGTGTCGGAGAAACCCAACCCATTATCTGCTATCAGACTAGCCACACAATCTTTGAATTGATCAGCGGATGTTTCTTGCGGTACATGCACAATTTTCAGGAAAGCAATCAGAGCCTTAGCATGGGCCTTTGAACACAACAGTAAAAATAACATAGAGATCTTCGACGGGGTTTGCCCCAACTGTTCGACTACATTATAGTCGTTTTTCTTGATGATCTTTAAAATTTCCTCTATCTCCTGTCTAGAGGCTTCAACAGTAATCTTCCTCGGTGCCTCCGTCCGGGCAGGTTCACCGGTGATCCCTTTGCCCCGAGTGTCGGATGACTCAGCGACAGGGGTAAGGATTGGAACATGAACAGGGATAGTAACATATGTACTGGCAGGTGTAATAACAACATGCTTCCGAACAGTTGCTGGAGAGATCTCAGGGGAGAAAAGTCTTCCGCTTTGGGTGACTTTACTAGATCCAATAATATTGCTGACATCAGTATCAGCCTCTTCAGCATTCAAGTCTTGTTTAACCCCGTGATAATACACGTCGGCCCCGTAGTTCCATGGGACAGCTTTATCTGATGTATAGGGGATAGGCCCAGGAATGGTAATGATCAACGAAGCGATTCTCAAAACATATGTAATTCTAACAGGCTTTCTCGAGGAAGCCTTGGAAGAATTGGCGGAAATGGTGATTATAGAAATGTCTTCAAAAGGAACCAATGGAACAAAAGTTTTCTCAAACACAATTTCCTTGTTATCCATCAGGCGTTGGACACCTGACTTCAAAAGATGGCAACCAGTAGGTAGGACGGAACACAGACGACAACCTTCGCCACAACCCAGAAATAAACCGGCTAACATAAGGTTCTTCTTCACAGTCATCAATGGAGTAGCAATGTCTTTCACAAAAACCACAAACGAGTCTTCATCTACAGCCTTCACTCCATGCTTGGGCATAGTAGCAGTCACAACATTTGGCTTTTCAGGCGCTTCGAACTCAATCTCCTTAGCATCAATCAGATCCTGTACTTTATTCTTCAAGACCCAGCAGTCATTTGTATCATGCCCCGGGCTATCGGAATGAAAAGTACAGCGGGTGTTCGGATTATACAGCGGTGATGTTGTATTGGGATTCTTCGGGGCCTCCTTCGGAATCACCAAGTTGGTCTTTAACAACTGCGATAGAATCTGAGACAGGGTCATATGGAGCTGAGTGAATTGTCTTCGCGGCCTCTCGGCTCTTGGTTGATTGTTGCGTTATGGGGAAACAACAGGTCTTGATATAACAACCGCATTGACTGCTTTACGGCGCTCAGGTCGGTTATGGCTCTTTGAGCTATAAACTGTGTTGGATTCCTTCTTAAAAGGATTCTTTTCGGTACATGATGAAGCACCCTTCTGTATTTTACCACTCTTGATACCGGCCTCAACTCTTTCCCCGGTCATAATCAGCTCAGTAAACCCGGACGATGAACTTCCAATCAGATGATTAAAATACGGACCAGACAGGGTCCCCAGAAACATATCTACTAACTCCCTGTCAGCCAGCGGGGGTTGCACTCTTCCAGCAAGGTTCCTCCATTTCTGAGCATAGTCTTTGAAACCTTCGCTCACACCCATAGACATACCCTGAAGTTGGGTACGCGTGGGAGCGAGGTCGGCATTGTATTGGTACTGCTTGTAAAAAGCAGCATCAAGGTCTTCCCAATTATGGATACTAGCTCCTTCTAGCTGGTAAAACCATTCAAGTTGAGTCCTTAAAAGACTATCTTGAAAGAAGTGGATCCAGAGGTTCTTATCAGCAGTGTATGGATGGATCTTTCTAACATACGAGCGGAGGTGCAGCTTTGGGCAAGAAACCCCGTCGTATTTAGCAAATATTGGTGCTTTAAACTTGTGGGGAATCACCACCCCATATGACAAACCCAAATCTCCGAAGTCCAGACCAGGGACTTTCTAGACCTCCATTGCGCTCAACCGGTCTTCGAGTTTCTTATACCTATCCTCAGCCGGAGGATACTGGTCTTCATCAAAGTCAGTCTCGTTGTCAGAAACCACAGGGCCAGGAGCCCTCCTTTCTTCCTGATTCTCTCCCCCTCCAGGTGAGTAAGATAAATCAACATCTTCCCGCAAATTGTTTCTGAATGTGCGACCCATATTCAAAAGGACCATCTTCTTCTTCTTTTTCTTCTTATCCTTCAAGATAAGAGTCTTCAGATCTTGCTGACCCTTAGCCAAGTTCATGAACATTTCCTGGAACTGGGCGTTCTGAGCTTGCAGAGCCTTGATAGCTTGTTCATTTGATGTTTCAGAAGACATGATGTGCTGAAATAAACAACGAAGAAGATGAGAAACCTGTAAGGGTACCTGTAATGAGGTGCATGGGAATGAAATGTGTATGATATGATTTCAAAGACTTTGGAGATTCAAATTCGTAAACCAAAATGAAACACACTTTTATTAGATAAAACTTGAATTCAATGTTCAACAAATGCCTTTAAGGCGTTACAAAAAGAAATACTGAAAAGTAAATCAAAACTAGAAATAACAAAAGACATCAGCGCTCCCATGGTCGTTTTCCTCCTGTGCTGACATAGTCGTTGAGGACCTTCTCATTCTCCAGCTGTCTTTTAAGCTTTAGAATCTTCCTCTCCTACTCGTGATACTTTTCTCTATAAGTATCATGTTCTTCTCTCAACTGCATCCTAGACCTCTTTAATGCCCCAGTGTCAGTAGGCATGTATGGGTGGAGGATGGTAGGTGGAACCCCTTCTTCATCAGCACTCTCAACAATTACCGGTAAGACAACTTCGTACGGTATTCCCATATTTTGGGCACGGATTCGAACCCATCGGAGATACGGTTCCATCGGAAGAGAGGTCTTCATCCCTAACTCATGCGGATCATACCTGCGTACCCTGTTCCAAGCTCGTATGAACCTACGGCGATGCTCTTTACTATCCCCTTGGAAGTCAAAAACAATACTCGGAATCAGTAACTCATGAGGTCCATCCCTCCTAGCTCACCCAAACTGACGTAAGGCCAAACAAGGATTATAGGTAATCCCTCCTCGAATTCCAAGTAGTGGAACATTGGGGTATTACCCACAGCGATCAATAATAGCTACTTCTTCCATGTCTTTAGTGCTCCAGATAATGTCGGTGTGAGCAAGAGACATAATTCTGTAGGCCCAACCCATGCCTTCCTTGTTCTTCAAAACAGATTTGGGGAGGTGAGAAATAAACCACCTCGCCAGCAATGGTGCACAACACATAAGGGTTCCCTGTTTTCGAGCAGTACGGGCATAAAGAGCGTGCAGAATGTCACCTAAGAGAGTGGGTACCGGATCACGAGACATGAAGATCTTCATTGCATTCACGTTGACGAAAGAATCTGAGTTAGGAAACAACACCAAACCATAAATGAGAAGAGCCAGTATATCCTCGAATGCTTGAAAATCCAAACTGTCCCAAAACTGATTAGCCCGATCAACCAAAAACTTAGCCAAGAAGCCTTTTGTCCCACTCCGAGTCTCCCAGTTAGACATTACTTCAGCCTTTGTCAGATGTAGGGCTGTAGCAACATCCTATGGTCTAAGAGCTACTTCCCAACCTGTAAATGGCATATGTTCTAGAATAGAGACACCAAGTAGATCAGAGAACTCCTCCAGAGTAGGGACCAACTGATAGTCCGGGAAAGTGAAGCAGTGGTGCAATGGGTCAAAGAACTGGAACAAGATACTCAACATCTGCTCATCCATCTTGGAAGTGACCAAACCAAGGAGGTGACCATGTCTTCTGATAAAGGAGGAGGTATCTGGAACTTTGGAAACCAAATCTCTAAGCTGAGTAGGAATCTGTACAAAGCTGATCCGAATAGTGTTTCTACGCATAGAGGCCATGACCTACAAAACAGAATAAAGATGAATCCCCTTTGTCTTTGAAATGGGTTAGTCCAATGCAATATGCATGCAATGTCATGATGCATGATGTCATGATATAAACACATCACAAGTATTCATAGATAGCAAACATGGTAAGGGCACACAAGTCACACAGTAGCCCTTAGATTTCAGGCTGGCATGGAGCTTAGGTATTACACTCTTTCAGTTTAGTTGGTTCAACCTGTCCTAGTAATAGTAACCGGGTTCTAGAGGATCTCAATATCACTGACCACCCTCGATCGGTCATAATTCTAGTTTGGCAACCTTTTCTTGCAGCCGGAATCATCGCGAGAGTTTGGTCTTAATGAGTGTAGCATACTGCTAATGTTCTATGGCCAAGTTGGTCAATTATAGGTTCTAAGGTCAGTTGGTGCTTAATGACCCATTAGAAGACCCATATTCTCCTTGTTCCACCACAAGGGATATCGGTACAAAATAAAGTGCCACACCAACGTATCTACTGCTTCAACCGTATCGGTCTATACCATACAGTTCCCTTACAGTCTATTGCTACTTACCTAAAAGGTATCCCCCAGATCCGGGTTAGGATCTATAGTAACTCCGATTCAAACCCACAAAGATAAAGCATACAAATCAAGCAATTGAAAACATTATAATGACCTATTCCTAAGGTACACCCCACTTATAAAATGTCCCCAGCAGAGTCGCCAGTTCCGTGATACGGTGGAAGAACTGACTGTTTTTGAAATGCTGGTTTTCATTTTGCGTTTGTGTTTGCAAAATGTCACGGTAAGCAAGAGTCTCCATTGACTTTTATTTTATCCAACAAGGAAAGGAAAAAATCACATAAAAATTCCTTTTTTTGAGATATTTCTGAGTACGGGGGGTAGATTATAGAAACGGAAGGTATTAGCACCCTTTCTATCCGTAGTTATCTACGGGCTCTTAGGTACTTGCTCATCATTTTCAAAATTGTTTTCTTTGTGCTTGTGGGTTTTGAAAAGTTTTTGTTTTGACTTCAATTTAACTCTTGCGTCTGTCTTCAAGAGTGTAATGAAGTGTTTTTGAAAACTTTGTTTATAAAGGAGTGTAAGTGTGAAAAATTTGTTTTGTTTTAGATGAGCAAGTATCTAAGAACTAATCTACCTACTCGAAAAAGGAATCGTTCTATGCTAATTTCCTTTAGACAATGCTATCCTACTATTAGTAAGTAGGTAGCACCGTCGTTGGAGTTTGAGGGTCAATTCGAATGAGGGACATACGGTCACTAAAGCAATGTTAGGACACCTTAGTGGTAACCCTAATGTCTTAGATCATTTGTTTGAGGCAACAATATCCGAGGCAACCATTTCGAGGCAACTATGATCTTTTAGAAAAGAGGGCGACCTCTAAAACAACCTATGCTCAATGACCGTGTACGAAGGCAACCAAGTCGGGTGTACCCTAGGAGTGCGCATGTGAGAGTGTGTTGTTTTCAGTTATTTTTATCTTTGCACATGTTTAGGGTGATCTAATTTGATTTTAGATTAAGCATTCATTCTTGTCATGCAAACCCTATTATCAAACATCTAACAGTTATATAATTTGCAGAAATTAAAGGTGCGGAAATTAAACTAAATTATTACAAGGCGTCGGGTATTTACATCGCCAAAAGCAACCCTTTAAAAATAGAATAAAAGCGGAAAAATAAATGTCCTAATTAATTATTACAAGCCAGGAGCAGATACATCAATAATTGAATACGGAAAAATAAATCGCGCGAGTGAATTGGATCGAATGTGAAATTAGGGTTTTGACCCTTTAAATTAAAGAAAATGCTTTTTTGTTGTTTTTATTATTTTTAAGAAAAGAAATTAATCCTAAAATTAAATACTAAATTGATTATTAAATAAGTTAATTAATGAAAAATAATAAATGACATATTTTTGGATTTTTTTGTTAATTTAAGAAAGAAAATAAAACAATTAAAATTAGTAGTTAAAACCTAATTACTTCTAATTGATTTTATTTATTTACAAAAATAAATTAAGGTTACCTAATTAACATCCTAATTAATTAATTAGTATTTATTAATAGAAAATAAAATTCTGAATTTAATTGGATAAAAATATTTTGTGATTTTTTGATAAAAGAAAGAAATTATGTTATTGGTTAGTAAATTAATTAAACAAAATAAAAATATTAAATGAAAATAAACAAAAATAAAAAAAGAGTGAGAATGGGTCTGCTTATAGGGTGTGGATAGCAATTTCGTTGGCCCATTGATGCAGTCCATTTGACTTTTTGGGATCCCATGCGTATGCGTTGACTGGCCTATGGTGTGCGTCCAAGGCTTGGCCATCTGGCACATGGATGAGGGATGAGCATGGTGGACCTCAGACTTGAATACGCACATGATTACCTAAAATTGTTAAGAAAAATAACAAATGCTGGAGGCAGGGATCGAACCCCTGACCTCCAGCCTTCAACGCCTTGAGCGTTCCCCTTGTAGCCACTACACCACTTGTTTCTTTTTGTTAATATAACACAAATAAATGATAATATAATAAAACAAGAATTAATGGTCAGAAACAAGAAAACGCGCACTTGTATTTGAATGGGCAAATGATGGCGTGACAACGCATCATCCCTGTCCTCCAACTGTGGCTAAAAACAACAACATCTATACCTACAGACAAATGTTTGTCGCTATAGACAGGGGTTCCTCCCAAATCTCCTACAGGCCATGGAAATGCATTCTAAGACCATGGTTGAGTTTGTCTCCTTCTTCTGATCACAACCATGGCCATTATTAGGGCTAATTGTACCTGAAACGAAAAACCCCAAAAACAAAAACGAAACCCTAACAATGGTGGATCTCGTTATAGGTCAGATAAATGAAATCAAGTAACACCAAAAGCTTGCAAATGATGTGTAGATTAAGAATATGCAATTATTTCATGTTAACAATGCCTAATTTTCAAAACATGAAATCAAGAACAGGGCGGCTTCGTGAATGACTTACAGCGCTTGGGAGGGTCTGAAAACGTGTGCTTTTGATTGGTTTCGCTTGTGGAATTTCCAGGAAGAGATTGAGATCAACACCAAGCCTTGAAACTGCCTCTAGACTTGATTTCGATCTCACACTTTTTGGGTGTTTTTGCAAATTTTGTTCTTGCTCTCCAACTGATCTCCAACCCTCATTTTGGTCTGCCCACGACCCTTATGTAATGCACAATGTATTAGGGTTGCAAGTTTTGTCCAAATCTTCCTCCATTGATGATTTTGATATTTGATTTGATTCTCTTCCAAAGCTTTCCAAAATTGGCTTGATTTGAATATTTTTGTGCACACAAGCTTTGATAAGAGTTTGATGGGGTGCTAGCTGTCCCTTGAAACCTGAAATCATCAAAAGATCTTTGGTTTTCAATAATTTTGATTTTATTTGATTTGTTTTGATTTAATTCAAATTAATTCAAATAAAAATAAAAACAATTAATAAAAAATGATATGGATACATGGCCAAGGCTAGAGCACGTGGGCTACGATGCCAACTCGAAACAAGTGAAAAAGAATGGGTCCATTTGGCAAAATTTGAAGTTTTGGGGATAGTTGACTTTTGGCAATTTTGCAAAAAAGTCAAACTTCAACAATGCATAACTTCTTCAATTTTGAACTTTTGGAGGTGTTCTTGGACTTTTTAGAAAGCTTGAGATGTCCTATAAACAACACTTTTGGTCTAATCTCATTTTGATATTCCATGCTCAAGTTAGAAGCTTTAACAAAAAAGGTGTTTTTGTTGACTTTTCAAAATGACCTATAATGTCCAAATTCATAACTTCTTGTGAGTGCATATTGTGATCTTGGGGTATGAAGATGGATTGTAGGTAATTGCATCCTCTTAAAAATGAGCTTTGTATGGGTCATTTCTCATAAAGTATGAGAAAGTTATGCTTGGTCAAAGTTGGGTTGACTTTTCCTACAAAACCCTAAATTAGCAACTTTTGAAACTTGATGAATTGTGAGCAATCCTTGATGAATCATGATCAACCCTTTATAAAATGATGAAATATACTTCAAAATGAGAATGTTGACAAAAAAATCTTGAAGTTTGACTGTATGTAGGTCACAGTTGACTTTTGCCCTAGCACATTCGATTTTTGGACCTTTGAGCAATTGACTGAGAAAACTTCCTCTGCAAGGCTTGAAACTTGACATGGATGACCTTGAGAACATATTAGGATAATGATGAGAATTTTAGGTCATTTGGACTCAAGGATCTTTATGCAACACAAAACCCTAATTTGGGGTAGACTGCCTTAGGAGAGAGCTTGTCTGGCCAATCCTTGGACTACCTTGAGCAACTTGAGGATCTTTCTTGAAATGTTTTAAGAAATATGAGAGGGCAAATTTTGGGGTACAACACCCGGCATGTCTTCGTATGACCAGGCAAAGATCTCAACATAATCATGCAATAGCTGAATTAGACGTTCCTTGACACTCGGCTTTAGATTGGCACCCACTTTGATTTCCTTTTTATCTTCCTCGGTACCCAAGTTGATTGTATCTAACGGTTCCTCATGAGGCTGAATAGCTCTTTCCTCTTGTTGTAGTAGTCTGGCAAATTCCCCTGGCAATTCACAATCTTCCTCACCTTCGTATTCGGCTTGATAGATTGGATCTTCAGAGTCACTAAAGGCTATAGCAGTATCGTTACCCATGGGATCCGGAATGGAGGGGTACCTGTATTTGTGAGTGTGGGTGTGTGTAAGGATATAGCCATCTTTAAATAATAAAAATGTAAAATAAAGATAATGAGCACAAAAGGTTTGTATGTGGAAAAACGTCCATGATTCATTGAATGTCATATGAAAATGAAATAAAAACCCTTACAAATGGACCATTGTGCCTCGGGTAAGACACAAGGTTTTTAAAGTGGGAATTGTTCATGAATATTACAAGTCCAACAGAAATGTAAAAGATAAATTACTGAGAGATGAAAGTTATTGGGACAGAGTCTCTGGCTTCTCAGTTGCAGAGTCCTTCGTTGACAGTAGGAAATATACAATCTTCCAAACTGCCATCTTCTTCAATATCTTCCACTGTGTTGACCTCCCGATTACTAATCTTCAAAGGTGGCCCTCCAGCACGGGCACAACGCACTGCCTTTTGAGCAGTTGAAGTAAACCCCAAGCCAAACTTGTCTGATTTATACGGAATGTATGGAAGCTGCCCCTAGATGGTGCATCCATCCTCCTCTATTACTGCCTTTGCGTCCTTTAGTGATGACATCCGAAGTAGAGGTCTTGTGATCTTGGGAATCGATGATACTGCCTTGGTTGCCACTACTTCTTGAGATACTTCTTCAAAATGTTGGAAAGGGGTTTCAATGAACTTACCATCCAGCTCCACATATCAGAAGGAATTCAGATGACTAATCATGTACTCCTCCTCTCCATGGACAGTTATGATCTTTCCTTGGACCGGATACTTCAGCATCTGGTGCAATATGGAGGTGACAACACCTGCATTGTGGATCCAAGGCCGTCATAACAGACAAGATTAAGAGGGGTGGATGTCCATGACATAAAAGGTTGAGTCGAAGGTCTGAGTTCCCACCTTTATCTGGATGTTCACCTCCCCACGGACCATCCTCTTCGATCCATCAAATGCTCTCACAATTATGTTACTGGGTTTCAACGTCAGCCCTTTGCAATCCAATCTGTCAAGAGCTTTCTTTGGTAAGACATTCAAAGATGAACTAGTGTCTACCAAGACATGGGCTAGGGTTGTTCCTCTACACTCCACAGAGACATGCAATGCCTCGTTGTGCTTTCTCCCTTTGGGTGTCAATTCAGCATCAGAGAAACCCAGGCCGTTATTAGCTGTCAAACTGGCCACACAATCTTGGAATTGGTCAGCAGACGTCTCTTGTGGCACATGAGTTGTCTTCAGAAATATTACCAGAGCTTTCGCATGTGCCTCAGAGCACAGCAACAATGCTAGCATGGAGATCTTGGAGGGGGTTTTCCCCAACTGTTCAACCACATCATAGTCACTCTTCTTTATTATCCTCAGGATCTCTTCCATTTCCTTCTTGGATGTTTCGGGGATAACTAGTGATTGAGACTTCTTCCTGACAGGCTCCTCTTGAATGCTTTTCCTCTATTCTCAGCAGTAGAAGTATTTGTAGGGACAGGGATTGTGTAGTTTTTGTCGGTAGGTACGCTTGCAGGTATAATCATTGGGGCATAGGTAATCTTCGGAACAGCCACGGGTCCAAAAACTGCCTTTGGAGGGGCAATCTCTGGAAAGAATATTCTACCACTACGGGTAATCTTGCTAGTTCCGATAATATTACTAATGTCAGAGTTTTCTTCTTCGGAACTTTCTTCTTCGGCAGTCAGTTCATCTTGTTTGATACCATGGTAGTAGATTTCTCCACCATAATTCCATGGTACTGTTTTATCTGATTTGTACGGGACCGGCCCGGGCATTGTGATCTTAAGTGGAGTAGTTTTTGGAGCAGGTGTAATCCTAACGGGTCTTTTAGGGGCCCTGGAAGGATTGGCGGAGATGGTTATGATTGAAATGTATTTAACAGGAATGGGTAAAACGGGAACATTCTCAAACATAATTTCTTGGTTATCAATCAGGCGTTGGATACCTGTCTTCAATAGAGGGCAATCAGCGGGTGAGGATAAGCAATGATGGCAGTCTTCCTTACAACTTGGGAATACACAATCTTTTAACAAGTTCACTTTAATGATCGGGAGTGGAGTCAACAGCTCATCCACTGTGGCAACAAATAAATCTTCCTCGACAGCATTGGCATTGTGACCATGCCTAGGCATCGGAGCGGAAATGACATTCGGTTTCTCAGGTGCATCAAACTCAACTTCCTTTGCATCTATAAGGTCTTGAATTTTGGTCTTTAGAGCCCACTAGTTGTTAGTGTCGTGCCCTGGACTTTCAGAATGGTATGCGCATCTGGCATTTGGGTGATAATGAGGGGATGCAGTATTGGGATTCTTTGGGGCCTCCTTTAAAGTTTCCATATTCAATTTCAGAAGATGTGGTAGAACCTGGGCAAGAGTCATATTAATCCTGGTGAATTGTTGGACTGGCCTTTCCACCCTTGGCTGGTTATTTCTTGGTTGGTCAGATGCAGGCTTTGGGATCATAACGGCTCCCACCACTAGTCGGCGTTCAGTTATTCCTTGATTCCTTTGTGAATAAACATCAGATACTTCCTTTTTCCCAGTGAAAGGTTTTCTCATAGCTGTAGAGGCAGACGCGTCCTTCTGAATTTTTCCACTTTTTATACCAGCTTCCACCCTCTCTCCGGTTAAAATTAACTCAGTAAACCCAGCAGATGAGCTTCCAATCAGATGGTTGAAGAAAGGGCCTGATAGAGTGCCCAAGAACATATCCACCAAATCCCTTTCAGATATAGGGGGTTGCACTCTTCTAGCTAGATCCCTCCCCTTTTGCGCGTAATCTTTGAAACCCTCATTTGAAACCATAGCCATACTCTGAAGTTCAGTACGGGTAGGCGCCAAATCTGCATTATACTGGTATTGTCTATAGAAGGCTGCAACAAGTTCTTCCCAGTTGTGGACGTCAGCCCTTTCCAATTGGTAAAACCAATCGAGTTGTGTTCCGGATAAACTATCTTGGAAGAAATGGACCCACAAGTATTTGTCGGTGGAGTGCGGCTGAATCTTTCTGACATATGATCGGAGGTGCATTTTAGGACAAGACACCCCATCATATTTCGCAAATAATGGCACTTTAAACTTTGGCGGGATTACAATTCCTGACACTAGCCCCAATTCTTCAAAATCTAGACCCGGTACTTTCTTTATTTCCATAGCAGTTAAACGCTCTTCCAGGTGTATGTACTTGTCATCAGCCGGAGGATACTGTTCTTCAGAGTAGTCTTCCTCTTCCTCTTCCTCTTTAGAGTCTGACGGAACTGCTGTTTCTTTTCCTTTTCTTTCCCCTTCATCAGATGTTGCTGGAAAATCCAAGGTTCTTCTAGCCTGTCCTTGAAACCTTCTTCCCATGATTACCACACCAGCTGGTTTCTTCTCTTTCTTCTTTTTCTCTTTCTCTTTTGCCAGCAGAGTCTTCAGCTCCTCTTGCCCCTTGGCTAAGGTCATGAGTAACTGTTGAAATTGTGTGTTTTGAGCTTGAAGGTCTTTGACCGTCTGTTTGAGATCCATCTTACTGAAATAAACAGTAGAGAGATGAGGAAACTTGTTACAAAGACCTGTTTATGTTTATGATGAATGATATGTATACATGCAATGCTTTCAAGGATTTAAAAATTCAAATTTGTTTTAAACAAAAAGAAACACACGTTATATTAATAAGATAGAATTTGAGTACATCAATGCCCCTTGGGAAAAATAATATAAAATTCTAAGATAAAAAGACATTGCGCATCCTCTTTGGTGCAATGTAGGTATTTAGAGTCTGCTCCTCATGAAGTAGCCGAGTGAGTTCCAAAACCTTCTTCTCGCTTGCGTAGAATTGGGCTTCGAAAGTATCACGCTCTCCTTTGAGTTGTATCCAATCCCTTTGTAGGTCTTCGAGTGATGTGGGCATGTCAGGGTGTAGGATAGTGTATGGAACTTCTCCCTCCTTAACAGGCTCAATAATCACTGGGAGAATGGAAGGATAAGGCATCATAAGACTTTGAGCGCGGGTTCGTACCCACTTGAGGTAAGGCTCAAGAGGGATGGAATTCTTGTGTCCAAAAGTCTTGCTATCCACCTTGTTTAGCATCCTCCAAGCTCGGATGAATCTATGGCAAAGTCCTTGATCGTTGTTGTCGTAGTCGAATACCAAGCCTTGAATCAGCATATCATGCGGGCCATCCCTTCGGGCATAACCAAACTGTCTTAGAGCTAAGCACGGGTTGTAGGTGATGCCTACCCTAATGCCAAGTAGAGGGACATTAGAAAATTCCCCACAATGGTCAACAATGATAACATTCTCTTTGGATCGAGAGCACCAATGAATATCTGAATGTTTGAGCGTCATTAACCTTTGTGACCACCTCAAACCTTGCTCATTCTTTAAGGCTGATTGGGGAGGATGAGAAATAAACCATCTTGCCAGGAGAGGAGTGCAACACATAAGAACACCTCTTTTCCTTATTGTACAAGTGTGAAAAGAGTGTAGGATATCCCCAAGCAATGTAGGCACCGGGTTGTGTGACATGAAGATTTTGACAGCACTCACATCTATGAGTTGGTCAGGATTGGGGAACAAGACCATCCCATAGATAACAAGAGCTACAATATCCTCAAAAGCTTGCAAGTCTAGGGAATTCCAACAGATTTGGGCCTTCTCAAACAAGAACTTTTCTAAGAAGCCTTTGACACCACTTCTAGTTTCCCAATGAGTTGTGACATCAGATGAGTGCAAGTGTAGGGCTTGAACAATATCTTCTGGCTTTGGATCTCTTTCCGTACCGTTGAAAGGTAGTTGATGAAGAATTGGAATCCTCAAGAGTTGAGAGAATTCTTCCAAAGTGGGCACAAGTTGATAGTCGGGAAATATGAAGCAATAATGCAAAGGATCAAAGAACTGGAAGAGCACCTTCATCATATCCTCCTCTGTGTTGGAGGTGACCAAGTTGAGTAGACGATCATGCCTCTCGGTGAATGGAGAGTTCTCAGGGATCCTTGAAGCTAGCTCCTTGAGTTGGGGAGAAATTCTTACAAGGTTGATTTGGATAGTTTTCCTGCGAAGTGAATCCATATCCTACAAAACAAGAACAAAGATGAATCTCCAAAATCCTTGAAATGGTTAGTGAATGCATATGATGTTCATGATATCCATGATGTTATGTACAAGTATGCATATACAAACAAATCAAGCAATTTCTTAGTTTAGGCTTGCGTGGGGTTTTATAGGTAAGTACCCTCTTGAAGTTTAGTTGGCTCAACCTGTCCTAACAATAGTAACCGGGTTCTAAGGAGCTCAATATCATTGGATTGTTTCCTTGGTCATTGTTTCAGCTCAAGCCTCTTTAATGGAGACCGAAATATCCCAAGAAACCAACCCTCAATGAGTGTAGTATCGAGTATCTACCAACTTCAGACTGCACCAAAGCCGGTCATCTCACTACATCCTAAAAGGCCAAGTTGGTCAAGTAAAGGGTTCTAGAAGTTCATTAGTACTTCATGACATCACTCAGCGGCCCCGTATTCTCTTTGATTGACTCAAAGGCTACCAGTACCCACAAATATGTCACACTAACATAGCTATTGCTTAGACCATGTCGGTATACCCCGCACAGTTTTCACAACGTATTGCTATTCACCTATAATGTTTCCCAAATCCGGGTGGAGGATTCAAACCCAAACAAATAACCATGATGTAAAGCAAACAAGTCAAACAATGTAAGCAAATAAATATGATCTAAACCCTAAGGTAACCCCACTTTTATATAAGTCCCCAGCAGAGTCGCCAGTTCTGTGATACGGTGGGAGAACTGACTTGAGGTTTTGCGTTTTATCGTAAATGTCGCGGTTAGCAAGAGTCGCCACCGACTTTTCTTTTACCCAAAAGGAAAGGTGAAAAAGCACAGGAAAGACCTTTGAGATGTTTTCTTGAGTTCGGGGGGTAGATTATGAAAAGGGAAGGTGCTAGCACCCTTTTCATCCATGGTTTTCCATGAGCTCTTAGTTACTTGCTTAGATCACTTGTTTTGTTTGTTTGAAATGGTGTTTGGTGTGGCTTTGAAAGTATTTTGTAAGAGAGGTCATTCGTTTAGGAAATCTTTGTATTGATTCTCGTTCGTAAGAATGTATACAAAGATGTTTGTCTTTTGAAAAATGTTTTCAATGTTTGTAAGATGTTTTGAAATGTGTGTGTTTGTTTTGAAAATAGCAAGGATTTGTTGTTTGAAAGGGAGCAAGTAACTAGAAGCTATCTACCTACTCAAAATGTCTTTCTTATGCATTTCCTATTCCTTTGACATTGTTGTCTTACCATTGATTTGGTAAGCAACCCTATCTTTGGATGTAACCGGGACGGACGTGGGTCATCGTATAGCCATGATTAGCAATGTTTGCAAAGTATCTTAGCATTTTTGAGGGACCAAGATCATTTTGTAAGACAACTTTTGAATAGCGTCATCGAGGGACTATGATCTTATATTTGTTTTGTTTTACCAAGATACTTCGCATGCGTAACATGGCCATTTTATTTTAGGCAACCAAGTGGGGAAAACCCTAAGGGTGCTTGTGTGCAAGTGTGTCATCTTCATGCTTTTGATTTTGTCTTGTATTTAAGGTGTTCTATTTGTTTTGTTTTGTTCTTGTCATACAAACCCTAATTACTAATCATGGCATATGAAAGCGATAAATTGCATAATGTAAATATACTAAGTTATTACAACAATTTTATAGGAGGGGGAAATACAAGTTTGAATGGGGATTTGCACAAATATAGAGCTAAATATATTATTACAACCAAATTGAATTTGTACGAATTTAAGATAAAATAATACAATATTTTAAAATTTAATGCAATATACATGTAAAAATATTTTTTGATGTCTTATCTTTATATAAAATAAATTTAATTTAAGCTTAAAAATATAAAGAAAAAGATTTAATTTTTGAAAGGGGTTTAACCCTAATTTTATTTAAGAGAAAATGAAGTTTCTATATTTATTTTTGTATATTTTCTTGTATAAAAATAATAAATAATATTGTAATAAAATATAAAAGTGTATATGTATGTAAAAAATAGGGATTTATGAAAGTGAAATGCAAAATAAAAATACTAAGTATATTTAATTATATTTACAAATTTAATAAGAAAATGAATTATATCCTATCAAAATAAAATATATATTTTATGTGAGAAATAATAAATAAAATAAAATAAAAATGTAATATGATTAAATTATTTTTAGGATTTTTAATCATTAAAGAAAATAATAAAAATATAAAATATGCAAGTAAAATAATAAATAAAAAATAAAATGTGAAATAAGTTGGCAGGGGGTAAGATAGCAGATTGGTAGTGATGATGAGCAAAAACACTGGCCCATGAAGCTAGGCCCAACCCTGCAAATAAATGTCAAAAATTGAAAAGGAAAAAATTCAAAAATGCAAAAGAAGCGCGCAGGTTCGAACCCAGGACATGGGTCTCACCAACGCACTGCTTTACCACTGGGGTGGCCATACATCCATTGTCTTTACTGAAACAAAAATAATATATTACAAAACGCGTCTTTTCCCTGTTTCATCTTCTTCCTCAAGTCTTGGCCGGATCCCCTGTAACTTCCTCAAGCTTCCATAAAAATGAAAACTTATAACATGAAAAATGTAGCATTTGAACTCACGAATCCAACCATATAAGTTATGTAATCTAACTATCAAAGATCAAAGAGAATTTTAAAAGCCCCAAATTCTAAACTAATATTTTCAGAGATTTCAACTTCCAAATTCTCTTAGCACAAGTAAAATCAATGCAAGATAATGATATGTATAGCTTCGTTATGATGAGAACTACACTTTTTATTCAAAGATCGTGGCCTAAGGTTGCCTGTATAAAAAGATAGAGTTTGAAAATTTACCTCCTTCAGCTGGAATCGTGTATGGAAATGTAGTGACTTTAATGTAGGCCTGATGCTTGCTTGAGATTCCTTGAGCTTTCCTGAATCTGTTCCAACCCTTGCCTTGCTCTGAAAGTGGCTAGAACTCTCTAACCAAGTCCAACTGCAAACTTCAAAGTCAATAATGGCAGATCGTGGAAAAGAGAATACAGAACAAGGATGATGGTTTGGATGGGTTTGATATCAAGTATGTAAGGTGTTGGAGTGATCTAAACACAAAACGCACGAGCCAAATGGAAGCTGGATGTGTTTGTGCAGAAACTGTATGTTTTGGACAGTTTTTGGTGTTTTGCTTGCTCTCCCGTGTTTCAGGTCTTGGCTTGGTGTTTTATATGTTTCATATAGTTTGTATATTAGTATTTAAATGATCTTAGGTCAGCTTCCCAACAGATTTGTCAATGCTAGCCTTTTTGCCAACTTTCTTGTACTTGAAGCAAAGTGACAAGACCAAAGCTTCACATGCTTGTACCAACTTGCTTAGGTTTGGTATGGGTTTGTACAACTTGCTTGAGACCTGTGTGGTTTGTATGCATCAAGGGGACAGGTTCAAAGCTCAAAATTGTAAAGCTTACAAAAGTGGTTCTTTATGAAAATGGCAATGGAACCTTTTTGCCATAAGTGGAATTATAAGTTGGATAAAGGTTCAAAAGCATGGATAGAGGCTTTGTAAACTGAGTAAGCATTTAATTAAGGAGTGTAGAACAAGTTTAGGACCTTTACAGCATGAAATAGCCAGCATAGGATTGATTTGCAACTTGGTTCTTCATGAAATGGCTTGAACAAAAGTGAGAAAATGCCAACTTCCTCTCTTCGATTCTCTCTACTCAAACATGATCTTGGAGAGTTCTTGGAAATTTTGGAAAGCTTGCAATGTTCTCTATAATCTATATTTGAAATTAATTTTGAGATACTTCTTGGAACTAGGTGAAAAATTTCCATTAAGTTGGGTCTAAAACCTGCCTAAATTAGGGCAAAATTTCACTAAGTTAAGAAGTTCATGACCATGTATTCACAAATTTATATCTTGAGATCCAAGCATCTTTAGGGAAACGTTTGTGAAGAAAAGTTGTAGATTTCATGGAGGTCTACAACTTTAATGTTGGGAACTTTCCTTGAATCAATATGCATCATGGTGAAAAAGTTGTGTAAAGTTGAGAAAAAATAAGAAAATTTGTATACTTAGAAAATATCTAAGTTATGAAAATTTTCAAATTCAAACCCTAATTTTCAAATTTGGTTTTCTTGATGAACAAGCTTCATATTTTGACATATCTTGATGAATTATGACCCTTGGCACTTGATTTTGACCAAAAAGTCAAAGTTTGACTTTTTAGTGTACAATTGACTTTTGATCAGTTGACTGCAAATTTCATCTGTCAATCCAATGAATTTTAGATGTTTTAAACCATGTAATTAAGTAAAGATGATGCCATTGAATCCTTGAAATCATGCTTGAAATCAATTGGTCACTGGCTAGGTTAAAAATCAGAAATTTCCCTTTCTCAGTCAAAACCCTAATTTTGACCATTTTGCCCTTTTGATGATTTGATCAAATTTCTTGAGGAGTTGTAATCCAAACTTGATCAAATGGTACATATGAGTCTAAAATGTTGATGTGGATCAAAAATTATGAAGTTTGACTGTAAATTGACCATGGTTGACTTTTTCCCCAATACAGTTGATTTTTAGGTCAATTGTCCAATTGACTGGTCAAAAATGTGGTTCAAGGCTTGAAACTTATCATGAGCAATCTTAGGGGTCTAACATGATGTATGAAAGTCACATGAATCATTGATGGTCCAAAAATCCTTGTGAAAACTCAAACCCTAATTTTGGGTTATCAGTGCAAGATGAGATGTCTTGAGCTGACCAAGCCCTAAACTTGTCTTGAGTCAAAGAAGTCTTGTGAGAAAAGTCTTGATAAATGAGAGGGAAAATTTTGGGGTACAACACACATATCTTTCAACATTCAATCTTTAATTTAAAATTCATAATTAACTCCGAAACAACATAACATCATTATTCAAGTAAGAAAATTAGAAAACGAAACATGGTATCCCAACCCAATGTTACATTATCAGAGCTATAAGAGGAATACTAAGTAGGTGACAACAATACAGAAAACATAAAAAGGTAAATAAAGCACGAAGAGGACAACTATGCCATCCTTCACTATTAATCGCGTCAACTACTCCTTAGTCTCAACCTGAGTATCTGCAGAATATACATATAGAGCAACATAGAAACAAGAAGAAAAGGGGGGGTGAGAATACATTCCATAAATCAACCGGTGTTAAAACAACAAGGATAATATCAACCATTGGACTTTCATCCTTGTTCTTTCGAACCTAAACTTATAACACATGAACAATTGCACCCTAATATTAACAAGTTAACTCGTATACATATTATCAACCATTGGACTTGTGTCCTAAAACATTAACAACTTAATTCACATAACATATCAAAATAGCTCAAAAATCATGTTTCTTGCTAGTCATACCTCATATTCGAATAATTATTTAAAATATCAAACGGAGTCAGAATCAAGCAAATGAGTATGTTTCTAAAATATTAGAGAGTCTATTTTGAGACTATTATTTTAATTTTAGGCCTTAAGATCTCAATTAGTACATTTTAATCAAACAATAAGAACTAGTGTAGACACCAGACAAGATGTTTTACCGGAATTATAATAATTATTTCTCCTACTGAACTTAGTGGAATAAGATGCTTATTAAGACTTATATTTTTATGGACTGGCCCAATGACTAGAATTGGCCCAATCCACTTCTACCTCAGCATGGCCCAAACAACTTTGGCCCACTAACTTTGATCCTCGGTTGAGCATATTTGATCAACCACACCATGGGAATATCAGGGATTTTGATTCCATGGTTGTGCTCCTTCCCACATCAACGACCAATTCTAAGTCTGCTCGCTCCTCGTCAAGTAGACAACCAGGAAGGCGCTCGAAACACGTTTGCCCTTCGTCTCACCCTTATTCAAAGCAATGACTAGTTACAGACACGACTACTCATTTTGACCAAGTCCTGACAGTTACCTATTTTTGTGAACCTGAATATCTAGGCCCAAAAATAGGAACCAATTGCTACACGCTGGGGGCATTATATAAACCCTCATACTTATGAGGGCCAGGTATCTAATATTGACTCTAAAATCCCTAATCTCTTTCTTGTATCTCTTTTCACTCTTTCTCACTAGATCGTCAGAGTGCCTTGCAGGTACACCCATTCCTCTCCTCATATTTCCAGCCAAGCAGACATTGTCATCTAGGCGCATTTTCAGGTTTTGATTAATTGGTAAGATCAGTGGCACCGTTTGTGAATAACTATCTTCCCCGTCTTCCTTCTCCTTAAAATCAAAGACTAAAGATATTTTCACTACTTTTATCACGGACGACCATGATGACCACCATCTTTATGGAAAGATTATACTCTCTCCCATCCACAAGACAGACTGGAGCCACGAACTCCCTCATCTGGAGAATATCCCCAACGTCAGAGATGGTCGAACAACGTCCCCAGATTCGATCGATGTTGAACGCGACAACCTCCAAAATTTAGACGATCAGAGGTCCAAGAAACCCAACGAGGAGCTGCCAGAAGTCCTCCAGCCAGTTCCTATTCCACCAAATGCCGACCCGGCCATGGCAATACTGCTTGTTGCCTTCAATCAAACCAACGCCCTAATCCTGCAGCATATCAAGAGGATTAAGACCTGGGAGCAGAAATAATCAAAGTCCCCTCCTCATAGACAATGGCATCACGAATCCCTCAGTCCATCTCCACCAAGAAGTGGTCGTCCCTCGAGCGGGAGAAACAAGAGGTTTCCTTCATCAAGAAACGAGATCGCACACCTCCCCGTAAAGATCGGCGCTCTTCGATCTCCAAGAAGACAAAGAAACCGGCTTGACCGCAACCACTCAATGTCACCCAAGCCAAGAAGGAGCACCTCTCCCCGCTGGGAGAACAACCCCTGGTGAGGAAGGGATCACCATTCCCCCTCACCATCTCCTGATAGAAGCGAGGATGACGAGCCCCACGACCCATTATCAAGAGAAATCATAAAGACCATACTCCCTGTTGGTCTAGAGAAACTCCTCACCTGGGGACCTACAATGGAACCAGCAACCCAGACGAGCACATCGAAAACATCGACGCGCTGCTCGACTACAAAGGAGTCTGTGGAATGATCAAATGCCTGCTTTTTCCTACAACTATCAAGAAGGGGGCCACTCCATGGTACAAGAGCCTTCTAGAAGAGTCCATCACGTCGTGGAAGAACATGGGAAAACAATTTTCCAGGCATTTTACAACGTCTCACTGACATCCAAAGTTAGAAGCATCTCTAGAGGCGATCATCAAAGGAAAGGGATGAGTCCCTTCGAGCATATATTGAACGTTTCAACCAGGAAGTCATGCAAGTTTCCACGAATGAAGGCATGAAAAAGTATCTCCTCGAGCACAGGCTCCATCCCCGCAGTGACTTTGCCAAAGCAGTTGGAATCGAATCACCGGTCATACTGGATGTCCTCTTGCTCAAAGCATATGTGTACGTCCAGTACGAGGAGAGGGAGGAAGCAAAAAACACGCGAGACTCACAACATAGAGAGAACAGGAAGGTCTCAAAAAATGAATAACCCTCGATATCTCGTCGGAGAAGAGAAAAGAAAAGAGAGGACAAGTCCCGAGAATTTCGAGAGCACAAGGGACCACCTGGTTGCTTCCATGACTATACTCCCCTCAATGTCTCACACAAGAAGATTCTGATCTACTGCATAAATGCAGAATTCAAGCAAGTTGGGGTTTGCTTCCCCCGATAAACACCATCCAAGCCAGGGATAAACAAAAGCAAGTACTATCGGTTTCATAAAAGTCATGGGCATACGACGGAAGACTACTGAAATTTTGGTATGACAAAACTTAGATGTCCTAAGAGGATGTCGAGACATCTGATCTGACACAAATAACACAAGAAATGTGTAAACATTAAAAACGGTACTGAAAAGCAATAACAACACACCATAATTGTTAACCCAGTTCAGAACAACCTTCCTACTCTGGGGGCATACCAATCCAGGGACAAATCCACTAATAGTATTATCAATTCAAAGCTAAACTCCCCCATTTATAAATTATCACTTAATCATTATCCTCTCTAGATTTATATATAAGACTCACTTAGATACGAGGCCATCCTCAATCCCTTATCAATCATAGACAGCGATTGGATCAACATAATTCTGAACGAACCGGAAGACACACTTCCATGACCATACCTAGCTAAGACTCAAGGTTAAAATCCCAGGTTTACAACATTTCTCCTAACCAAGAACAACAACTTGGAGTTGCTTCAAATATTCCTCTAAGAATAATACTCAACTCATTACCTACAGGTTTCTGAGTGAGAACATGGTGACCATCTCACAACCCAAGTAGTTCACCTTGACAAAGCCCTAGACTTCTACATCTTAAACCCATGCCAAACTAGGCTACAAACCCTTTTATTTATAACCTATTCCCAACTGGGCTTGGGCTTTCTAATAACAACAAATCAACTGTTACAGACCAACATTAACTTCTTCTACAAACAAGGTCTTTAATCATTAGTTTCCTAAATAATCTATATATTTAGAAACTGAATAATCTTCGATATTCTAACTTGATTCTCTTGACCTTTGATTCAGCTCCACATAGGATTGCCTAATATTCCCTGAATATTCTACACTTGTTAAATCATAACATGTTTAACCAAATCACTTCAGCTCAGGCACGATGTCGCATGCTCCTTCATAGGTAATCTTATTCGACATGTTGTTACAGATGTTGAAACACTTCAACTTAACATGTCTCAAACATAATATAGGACTTCTTGCTCAACATGTTCCTGTTATAAAATTAATATATCTTATCTAACATATTGCTGCTTTATTTTTTTTACAAAAATTAATTCCAATCCTAAAACTAGAGAACTTACAATCTCTCCCTTTGGAAAATTTTGGCTAAAACGAATAAATAAAAATACAACCCAATATTATAGTGTGATACAGTGGCAGAACCGATTGTTTTTTGTTACTACTGGTTTTGCATTTTTTGTTTGCAAATGTACGGTAAGCAAGAGTCGCCACCGACTTTTCTTTTATCCAACAAGGAAAGGGTGAAAAGAACAGAAAAAGACCTTTTTCGAGATTTCTGAGTAAGGGGGGTAGATTATAGAAAGGGAAGGTGTTAACACCCTTTCCATCCATGGTTTTCCATGGGCTCTTAGGTACTTGCTCATTCTTAAATTGCTTTTGTGTGTTTTTGTGCTTTAAAAGTTTTGAAATTGCCTTAGTGCGGCGTTTCACTTTATGGTAACCCTTGTATCAGTCCTCAAGAGTGTGATAAAGTGTTTTTGAAAACTTTTTATGAAAAGTGTGTTTGAAAGTGTATGGTGTGAAAATTATTTTTAGCAAGTACTGTAGCGGTAGAAATGTTCAAGACTAAGCCATTGGATTGACTAGACTTTATACAAATCAAAATAAAAATCGCCACCGTGCTTTATTATTTCCAAAGGAATGAGAAAAGAGTGAATAACCCAAAAAGAGGGGGGAAAGATTCAAGGTAAAGGGGTTGGTTATGCAAAGGGAAGGTATTAGCACCCTAAACATCTACGGTACTCCGCAGGAACCTCTTTGAAAAATCTGTATATTTTGGCTATAAAAAATGTGTTGTATATAAAACGGATGGTGGAGGTGAGAAAAGAAATATTTTTATGATTTTTGCACCCTCCGCGGTTGCGAACCTTTAGTGCCTATGTACCACCTTTCGTTCAATAGAGGATCAGGGTACACGTAGTTCCTCTTTGAAAATTTGAAACAAAAGTGTGTTGGTTAATTTTATGAGATAAGACATCATCGTCATTGTCCGTGTGGAAAACATACTTACTACCCACAATCATGAGAAAGGAGAATTTGCATCATCTCAAAGTGGAGGATATGGCTTGGATCTTAAAATTAACAATGCCTCACTCAACACCCAAGTGGAAAATGTCTCACTTCACTATACATTATAGAAGTATAGTTGTTTGCATCACTACAAGGATTGACAAGAGTCTAATCTTTTTGAGAAAAGTTTAAAGATAAAAAGCCAAAGTGGAAAAATGGTTTGAAATGAGATTGATTGACTTTTAGTCCTCTCACAAAAAAATGTCAAGGTATTATTAAATTGATTGAAGTTTATTTATGAAAATGTTTTGAAAATGCATGGACATAAGTCCAAGTTTATTATGAAAATGGTTCAAGTTTCAAAACAAGAAGAGTTTTCAAAAGGAGGGAGAAGATTTTTGAAATTAAAGAAGATGGGAGGAGATGAAGAGACTATCCTAAAGCATAAGGTAAAAGCTAGGGATAAGAACCATCTAACCAACAAGAAGCCAATACTTGACATTATGAGTCAATATGGAATTCCCATTCTTCGGATTGAAACTAAGCAAGCAAAGATACTAGACCTCTTGAGAAGACCAAACTTCAAGTGTATTAAGTCTTTACAAAAATTGGGCAGAGTAACGGCTATATACGGGTGAATTCCCGATTACAAACAAAGTATGTAATCACAATAACCTACATACAAAATAAACAAACAACCCAATGTATTGGGGTAAACCCCAAGAACTCTAGACAAAATATCAATTAAGGTCACAAGGTCTCCAACATAAGCCAAGGTCTCTAATCCTAAGTCCAAGAAGTCTAATACTCCATAATGCCAAGGATAGTAACCAAATAGTCCAAGTATCATTAAAGATTTTTTATGGTTCATGTTGATTATTAAGTGTCTTTAAAAGGAAAAGAAAGGCTCAAGTGAGCAAAATAAAAATGACATAAAAGTAAATGCTCAAGTGAGCGAAGATGAAAATAGCATGAAATGTAAAAATGCTAAAAGTAAATGGTACATAAAGCATAAAAATAAAATCATAAAGTAAAGCTAATTGTTAGAAAATAGTGGTTAGTTGGATGACCATCTTGAAACTTGCATTTGAAACTCATTAGAGGATTGGTAGAACCAAAGCCTCCACACAACAAGTTGCATTTGCTTTTTGTCAAGTATATCATCCATTTTGGAATCCTCAAAAAGTAACATGTAATGATCAAAGATGTTTAAGTGATCCGCGTTGACCAAAGGTGTTATAGATCCATTAGAGGATTGGTAGAACCAAAGCCTCCATATAATGAATCTCAAGGTTATTAGATCAAAGATATCAAATTAACATACTTGGGATTGCAATCATAAGTTTGGGCCACGAATGATCATTTATTCGAATCGGGACAAAATTTAGCGCTATGTTAAGCAATCGTAAGTGGACTTATGTAGAAGTCGCACCTATTTTGAGGCCGGTCAATAGCAATCTATGTACTTCATGTTTGGATAAATGATATAGAGATCACCATCCCTTAACATGTAGCACAATTAAAAAATAAAGGGATAAGATGAAGAGGGAGGGGAATGATAAGCTAATTTGGATTACCACCTCAAAATTCTTTCATCTTTAAATTCAACCACTCCTCTAGATGGATTAAAGCACTAAACATATCATTAATCCAAAGAACCAAAAATGAATTAAATAATTCACTCTTAGGTAGATTTGAATTGATGAACATTTATCCAACTTCATCTACATCACAAAGTCCATTGAGTTTAAAGAGAAATTGGACATTTAAAATTGCAATCCAAACCAACAATCAAAAGGAGTGAGTAGAAATAGCATTTTGGATCAAAGCTGCCCCAAAACAAGGCAAAAAAAATGCATTTTGTCCCTGTGTAAATCGATTGCACTACTGTGTAAATCGATTTACACAGTACAATTTTCAAAAATCTACGCGAAATTGCTTCTGTGCAATCGATTGCACTGTTACTGCAATCGATTGCACGCTGTTACAGATAGCATAATAGCATTTTAAAAGGCCAAATTCTTGTTCAAACTTTCCATTAAATACCTTATGATCATGGATCCAATTAAGCACGAAAATTCCATCAAATTATGAGAAAATAACACCATTGGAATCACAAAATAATGCTCAATGAATCAAACCCAAAGATCAACAAGAGATCACATTGTGAAAGATGAATTATCCAACTTACCAAAGGTAGATCTAGAGAATTATCAAAACAACTTCAAGAATTTACTTCAATTCAACCACAAGAATCAATTTCCAAGCTTGGATGTAGAGAATTGATGAAGAAAAAGTGTTTGGATGAAGGTTTAGCTCAAAGATTAGTAAGCTTCAATGCAAAGCTTACTAACTTTTTGAAAATGGAGCTTTGAGTGAATTTGGTAGATGGAGAGAATTGAGAGATTTTTTAGCAAGGTGGATTTGGCTATCAAAAGCTTGAAATTTGAATGAAATGAGGGCTCTATTTATAGAGTTTTAGGATTGGGATTAGTTGTAATTTGGTAATTGATTCTTGGAGCCAAAAATTGAATTAATGATAATTCTTTCAAATATTAGAACCAAAATTTGAATTAATGATAATTCTTCTTAAAAATGAAAGATTGGTACTAAAATTTGAATTAATGATACATCTTTCAAAAATGAAGAAAAATTGGAGCCAAAATTTGACAAGCTTAAAATGCTATTTTTTATATTTTCACGTTGTGCAATCGATTGCACTAGAGTGCAAATCGATTTGCACAATGTATTTTTTCAAAAATGGCGCAAAATGCACTATGTGCAATCGATTGCACTCTAAGAGCAATCGATTGCATCAGTGACAAAAATGAATTTTTGTTAATATTTCCTTTGTAAATAGAGATTTTAGGAAAATAATACCAGAAATCCTTATTTGTCAGATGCTTCGACTTGGTACCTACAAAACAAAAATATACAAAGACAAAGGCAAACATTTTTTTTATTTCGATTAGAAGTTAGTCAACAACACATATAAAAAATACACAACTAAGGTGCTTGGAGATTCCTCAAGAGCAAACTTAAAGATAGGAGATAGAAAAAGAGGAAGAACCAACTCAAATGTGATCTTGTTATGATCGAGTTGATATGATATGATAGAGAAATTTTAGGGGGGGAAATTGGGGTACAACAGCTGCCCATATTTAAGTGTCTTCTACCCGGAGATACGAAGGTTAAAAATCTTCGTGTCGACGCGATTGAAGGTACTTAAATATAAAACAAGCCCTATTTTTGGTCCTAATATGCCATGCAAATGCTTATGCATATGAATGCATATGAACAGAACCAAAGAGATGCAAAGTAACATTGGGGATGCAACAAAAATGGAGAAACAAAGGAGAAACCCCACCAGGAAAATAAATCACTGGTGGACCTAAAAGAATTGAATCAGAGAGGAAGATAACAAGTATCGACGTTCACTGCCGATGTCTACCAATGTTCACTGAAGGTAGATAGAAAATATCATACCACCACCGTTCACTGACGATAAACTATCAACGTTCACTGAAGATAGCAAAAAGATAACAAACACTGACGTTCACTGCCGATGTACTACCAACGTTCACTGAAGGTAAAGAGAAAATATATCGTACCATCACCGTTCATTGACGATGAACTATCAACATTCATTGAAGATAGAAAAAAGATAACAAACATCGATGTTCACTGCTGATGTACTACCAACGTTCATTGAAGGTAGAGAGAAAATATATCATACCATCACCGTTCACTGACGATGAACTCTCAACATTCACTGAAGATAGCAAAAAGATAACAAACACCAATGTTCATTGTCGATGTACTACCAACGTTCACTGAAGGTAGAGAGAAAATATCATATCACCGCCGTTCACTGACGATGAACTATCAACGTTCACTGAAGATAGCAAAAAGATAACAAACACCGATGTTCACTGCTGATGTACTACCAACGTTCACTGAAGGTAGAAAGAGAAAATATCATATCACTGTCGTTCACTGATGATGAACTATCAACGTTCACTAAAGATAGCATAAAGATAACAAACACCGACATTCATTGCCGATGTACTACCAACGTTCACTGAAGGTAGAGAGAAAATATATCAAGTTTTCCCCAAAATTCTGGTGTTTTGCCTAGAACGGGTCTCAACTTGTTCTTTAACCAAGGCACTCTGCCTGGAAAGGGTAATATGTAAGCTTATCTCAAATAAAGATACTTCCACTCATTGTCAAGGGGAATTGCAAAGAGAAATGACTTTCCGGGGATAGAAATATGGCTTCCTGGGGAAAGAGATATGACTTCCTGGGGAAAGAGATATGACTTCCTGAGGAAACAGATATGACTTCCTGGGGAAAGAGATATGACTTCCTGGGGAAAGAGATATGACTTTCTGGGGAAAGAGATATGACTTCCTAGGGAAAGAGATATGACTTCTTGTGGAAACAAATATGACTTCCTGGGGAAACAGATATGACTTCCTGGGGAAATGCCACGATATTCCTGCTGAAGAGATAAAGTCTTCTCGTGCAAAATAAAATGCACAAACAAAAACTCAAAGTTCTCATAAATCCAAAGTAAATAATATTGTCATGCAAGCACAAATCCAATTCAGAAATAAACTGGAGCAAGACAGCCAACGAAGATACATCCTTTGAGAAATAAACTCAAGAGGGAAAACCAAATCCACCTAAGCAAGGAGCGCTGCAGGAAGGTTAGAACACAATGTCAATGAAAAATGATTTGTAGCAATGCATGATGCATGTATGAATGTATGAGTGATATCGTGCATATGCTGGTAAAAGGATACATAATCAGTACAAACAAACAAAACCGCCTCAGGTGCCTACAACATTGGGCTAAAATTCAACCAGAAAGATCAATCCAAGAAAGGTAAAAGCAATTGCGGAAACCAAACATATTGCTTGTCCTAACTTCACTGAGGAGAAACATAATCCGGATGTAGCCAAATCAAACAGATACCGGGATATAACATCTTTCTTCCGGTTTCATCGGAGAAACCCATTTTTCAAAAGTAACATACCTACTGGAGATTGCAAGACCAGCCTCAAATAAAGCAGACTGACACCGAGATAATCAAACCTCACTGGGGAATTCAAGCCTACCCCCCCCCCCCCGGGGGGAAAGATGAGAATTGAAACTTTACATCATGAAAACCTATTCCGAAAAAAGATGCCCTGGGATAGCCTTCCCGGGAAATCAAGAAGTCAACACTAATGCCAATACTGCAAAAAGAGCGATATCTTAGCACACCAAGGGAATAAAACCTTTCATCATATGAGGGAAAACTTCGTTGGGGAATCTGGGACGGAGGCTTCTGACCATGCAAACCCGAAATCAAAAGCGAACCAAGACTTGTCTGGGGATAATGGGACCACAAACCCAATACCGTACCTTGCACCCACTGGTATCGTCTTTAACTACCTGAGAAACATACAAAGATCATGCGCATACCAGCAAAAATGACCTGAGAGAACCTTCCTAGGGAACCAAGAAGTTAATAGTACAGTAAGAAGTCAAAATTATGGGGATTTTAAATCAAACACAACACTTGGTGAGAGAAAACCCAGAAAAGTTGACAACTGTCTCAAAATTTCTTAGAAAAGATACTGCCCTTGTCTAGCTACTTAGGGAGCACATTACAACAATAATGTCGTAACTGGAGGGAGCAATGCTCTACAAAAGATTCCATATTAATTCTAAATACAAAAAGGGAGAAAGAACTCCATCAAATGAGCAAAAGCTTCATAGATCTTTTTAAACTCCATTTGATCACCACCTGGCTGGGTAAAGAATCACACTCAGTTGGAGAAGTCTGCAGCAAGACTGGAAAAAATGGGATTATAAACCCAACACCGTAACACAACCTGTTAATTGGTTATTAATTGTTAGAGGAATCCAGACACGCATCTGCAAAACAGATCACAAGAAACAATCCTGCTTGAGGAAGATTCTCGGCTTGGGGTAGACATAGTAGCTATCTTGACGAAATCTGGATATTCCCTTGGAGACCAATCTGGTGTCTCAAGCTTTCCGTGCTGATCAAGGTAACTTTCATAACTTGCCTTTGGCTTCATGCTTTTAGGATAACCTTTCTGATCAAATGGCTTCTAGAGATTTGTCGAATCTTGACGTAACTGCCCTAGATTGGCTGAATGTTGCATCCTCTTTGCTCTACAATTCTTCTCGGCAACATGCCTTTTGCTGATACTCAAATGTAAACTTTCATGATATCAAGCAGTTGTTTTACAAGCAGAAAATTTTTATTCTAAGAATGAAAATTCTAATGCAATAATCATGTAAGTCTTGAAGATTTTATTTGAAAAGATGTCGCAAAACCTTGTGAACGAATCACTAGCCAGGATGCGACATGGATTTTTTGTATGAAAGATAACAAAAGTATATGATACCAATCACAATAATTTATCAAAATTAATGGGAGTCGGGAAACACTATTTCATTGGAGTATGCTTTCTAAATAAACCATGTTTCAATTAGGACTTTTGAGGGTTGTAACGTGGCCTAGTTCACAGTTTTAGAAGAAAAAAAGTTTTAAGGCTCAAAAATATTTGGTGCCCACCCCCTTCGTGATGTTCTTCAGTCCTGAGTTCAGTTAACCTGACACAAACATTCATCTCTCAAAAGAAATTTCGAGATGGTTAAGGAATCAAATAAGGTTTTCTTTGGACATGCAAGTCACTCATTCCTGCTTCTTTTGGGTTTCTTGTCACACGACTTTGTTCTTTGCTGAGGATTTCACACTATAATCCTTTATCGCATTTCAGGATTTCCATTTCTTCCTTGCTTTCTGGACAAATTCCTTTTGACTTTGACTCTGAAGTGCAGCGGGATGCCCTGACTTTTGCCTAAGCGACTTGTTTTTTCAAGTTCCGACTTAGCGGGGCTTTTTGTCTCTTTCTTTTTCATCATCATTTTTTAATTTATGTCATATTTTTTTCTTTTGAACATGTCGCGTGACTTCGAGTCATTTGTGACTTGTCGGAAGAATTGTGACTGCCCTATTTCTGGGTAGATGAAAGATAACCATTGTTGTATTGTCATCTGTTGATCTCCTGATATGTGAGAGATACCCATCGGGATAACATCTTCTTTTGATGCACACTACTGATATGCGGAGATTAAACATTGTGGTTTTGAATTCCCTCAACCTCTTGAAGGATAACCATTATTATATCCTTAGATGCACACTCTTGATGAGATTTGAATACTCAATCAGATTAACTGAACACTACCCTGCCCCGGGTTAAAAATGAGGGTTTTTTCTGAATAGAAAAAGAAACTCCTACTTCAAGGCTCAAGGGGGTTAACAAAGGTTTCACTCCCTTATATCTCCGGTGTTTGAGGATTTGAAACAATGCTTGTACATCGTCAACAAGGTTTTATCCAAAAGCATATAGCCAGAAAATTTGTGTTTTAATATCACCATCCTCCTCCCAATCTCTGCCTGGGAAAGAGAATGGGTAACAAGTTGGTATCATAAAGCAATTTAAAATTGAAAACAAATACGAGTGAAACGAATGAATTTCTTAAAGACAAACATATTCATTGTATTAAGATTAAACATTCAAATGCAAACAAGTTCTTACATGAAAACAGTGCAATGATAAACAAGAAAAATTACCAATGAGAAAGCAGTAAAAATGCTAGTAAACTGAGAAGGATAATTATCCTTAAACTCCAGGGCATTCTTCAATCACGTACATCACCAAGTGAGTACGAGGGCAAGTGTTGCCCTTGTACTTCTCAAACTCTGGGACCTTGAACTTAGCAGGCACTTTAACATTCGGGACCAAACACAGCTCATTCATATTCTACCCAAATAGCTCTTTTCCCCTAAGAGCCTTCATCTCTCTTTGCATTCTATCAAAATGCTCTTGGAAATCATCCATTCTGTCATAAAGACCCAAGTCTTCACTCGGAGGAGGGAAAGGACGACACATATCTTTATTGACAAATGGAACCAAATTCACCGAAGGAGGTGCAGCAGGAACAATATGCACCATAGGAGGTGCTGGAGTAACAACATTTTGGACCACTGGAGCATCTTGGGGGCCCAAATTGAAACCTTCAGGTGTAAAATTTTCTGGCATTCCCCACGGATAACCCTGAGGTATACGGTTTTGAATAACAGCCGGAGTAGCGGATACAGGAACAGTTGGAACTTCAACATTTTCCCTTGTTGGTTGAGGTTGAACACTCGGTTGCTAATTTTGAGTAGCCACCATAGCTTCTATCAGAGCAGTTAGATTGGCCATGCCGGCCTTCAAAGCAGAAACTTCTTCGCGCAGCTCGCAATTCTCCTGTTCTAAGTTGTCCATCTTCTTTTTGAAATTAGCCCGAGTGTTGTAGTGATGAGTCAGCTTGCTGAACGAAGTAAAGAAGTTGGGTAAGGCACCTGGATATGCATAACAAATGCAAGAAATATGTGCAATATGATGCATGGTATGCAATGCATATGATTATTTTTACTCTGTTATTTAATATTTCAAGGGATTTAAAGTTTATAGACATATTGCAATCATCAAAGTAATAGTGCTTTTGAAATACTGAAATTTTTTATTTATTATAATAACTCTAAAATGGATTACAAGTTTCAATGATTCCAAGTACAAGATGAAAATACAATCTAAAATCCTGAGAAATGGAACTGATGGAGATCAGTCTGTACGTTGGCGCTTCCCTGTGAGCATGGCAATCTGAGCTCTCAACCTCTGGTTTTCTTCCACGTGTCTGATGGCAACCTCCTTCCAATCATCTGAAGCAGGAAGTGAGTAATCAGCACCTATTTGAGGCTTAGGAGAAAATAAATCCCATTGCCTCTCCATAGACTCTATTGCTCGACTCTCAAGGATCTCGATCAAATCATCTTTCTCCTTTAAGTCTGCTTTGTAGGAACTCTCTAAAGTTTGGAACTTGTTCTTCCAAGCATCCATTTCCTATTGCATCCTAACCAAAGTGATTTGCAGTTCTTCTAGATCATCTAATAAGGGAGGAGTGGTCTTCACAAACAGATCAGGCATGGGTGTCTCTCGAGTATACGGCATCTTCAACTGAATAGCTCTCGATCGGACCCACTGAAGATATGGCTCCAAAGGAACAACACCCTTAGGTCCCAAATCCTTCATACTCTTCTTATGAAATTAAAGAAGTGATACACTGGATCATAGAACTGGACCAAGGCCGAGAGAATACCCTCTTTCATCTTCAGCTTCATGAGAGGAATAATGGATCCATACTTCTTCCGAAAGTCTACAAGACACTCAATCTCTGGAATTAAACTGATTAACTCATCTATCTTGGGATCCTTGAAACTGTATTTCCTGGTCTTTCTCTTTCCAGAATCCATGGTTAAAAACACCTGAGATATTCACAAATAGTCAACCTTTAAATCCCTTGAAATATTGTTTTCTTCAAAAGATGCTTATGAGTGCATGAATGCATGATGCAACAATCACACACAAGATCATACATATAGGGTTCATAGGTTCAACGTCACGAGCATGAGGTCGAAGGTACTACCCGTAAGGTGTTGGTATAAAGTTATCACCTGCCGAACAAGGTTCTAGAGGTTCCCAGAGTCTACATCCTTCCTTCGGATATTACCAACTTCCCAATTAACTCGGTAATTAGTAATATTCTCAAGAAAGACTCGTCCGAGTGTAGTATCGTGTGACAACTATTTCCGGATTACTCCGTCATAGCTTCCACACTACATCTTCAAGGCCAAGATGGGTTTGGTATTCTACGGTCCTCAGTTTCAGCAGGCTCCCAGGTTGAAAGCAGTACGTCTTCTCGATTACTCGGTAAACGACACTACAGTCAAAGGGGCCTCCACTTAGTGGGGGATCTCATGCCTCCCTTTTTAGGATTACTCCCTCAAAGTTAACATGACTATACCGCTCGTCCTATCTTAAAGTTTGCCCAAGTCCGGGTATAGGACTTATAAGTAATCACCAAGCACCCTGAAAACCAGGAAAATCCCAACAAACATATATACAAAATATAACACATAAACAACAATAGCACATATACAGATATAAACAAAGATAGGTTTAACCCACTTAGGGATGGGCCAGCAAGAGGTCAAAGATTCCCCAGTGAAGTCGCCATTTTTTTCTGTAGCAGTAGAAATGTTCAAGACTAAGCCATTGGATTTACTAGACTTTATACAAATCAAAATAAAAATCTCCACCACGCTTTATTGTTTCCAAAGGAATGGGAAAAGAGTGAATAACCCAAAAAGAGGGGGAAAGATTCAAGGTAAGGGGGTTGGTTATGCAAAGGGAAGGTATTAGAACCCTAAACATCTACGGTACTCCGCAGGAACCTCTTTGAAAAATATGTATATTTTGGCTATAAAAAATGTGTTATATATAAAATGGATGGTGGAGGTGAGAAAAGAAATATTTTTATGATTTTTGCACCCACCGCAGTTGCGAACCTTTAGTGCCTACGTACCACCTTTCATGCAATAGGGGATCAGGGTACACGTAGTTCCTCTTTGAAAATTTGAAACACAAGTGTGTTGGTTAATTTTATGAGATAAGACATCATCATCATTGTTCGTGTGGAAAACATACTTACTACCCACAATCACGAGAAAGGAGAATTTGCATCATCTCAAAGTGGAGGATATGGCTTGGATCTTAAAATCAACAATGCCTCACTCAACACCCAAGTGGAAAATGTCTCACTTCACTACACATTGTAGAAGTATAGTTGTTTGCATCACTACAAGGATTGACAAGAGTCTAATCTTTTTGTGAAAAGTTTAAAGATAAAAAGCCAAAGTGGCAAAATGGTTTGAAATGAGATTGATTGACTTTTAGTCCTCTCACCAAAAAATTTCAAGGTATTATTAAATTGATTGAAGTTTATTTATGAAAATACTTTGAAAATGCATGGACATAAGTCCAAGTTTATTATAAAAATGGTTCAAGTTTCAAAACAAGAAGAGTTTTCAAAAGGAGGGAGAAGATTTTTGAAATTAAAGAAGATGGGAGGAGATGAAGAGACTATCCTAAAGCATAAGGTAAAAGCTATGGATAAGAACCATCTAACCAACAAGAAGCCAATACTTGACATTATGAGTCAATATGGAATTCCCATTCTTCAGATTGAAACCAAGCAAGCAATG
Organism: Vicia faba; assembly: GCA_948472305.1. Lineage (NCBI taxonomy): Eukaryota > Viridiplantae > Streptophyta > Magnoliopsida > Fabales > Fabaceae > Vicia > Vicia faba. The sequence continues at coordinate 558,058,320 of OX451738.1, read as the reverse complement.
ATACTAGACCTCTTGAGAAGACCAAACTTCAAGTGTATTAAGTCTTTACAAAATTGGGCAGAGTAACGGCTGTATACGGGTGAATTCCAGATTACAAACAAAGTATGTAATCACAATAACCTGAACACAAAACAAACAACCCAATGTCTTGAGGTAAACCCCAAGAACTCCAGACAAAATATCAATTAAGGTCACAAGATTTCCAACATAAGCCAAGGTCTCTAATCCTAAGTCTAAGAAGTCCAATACTCCATAATGCCAAGGATAGTAACCAAATAGTCCAAGTATTATTAAAGATTTTTTATGGTTCATGTTGATTATTAAGTGTCTTTAAAAGGAAAAGAAAGGCTCAAGTGAGCAAAATAAAAATGACATAAAAGTAAATGCTCAAGTGAGCGAAGATGAAAATAGCATGAAATGTAAAAATTCTAAAAGTAAATGGTACATAAAGCATAAAAATAAAAGCATAAAGTAAAGTCAATTGTTAGAAATTAGTGGTTAGTCGGATGACCATCTTGAAACTTGCATTTGGAACTCATTAGAGGATTGGTAGAACCAAAGCCTCCACACAACAAGTTGCATTTGCTTTTTGTCAAGTATATCATCCATTTTGGAATCCTCAAAAAGTAACATGTAATGATCAACGATGTTTAAGTGATCCGCATTGACCAAAGGTGTTGTAGATCCATTAGAGGATTGGTAGAACCAAAGCCTCCACACAATGAATCTCAAGGTTATTGGATCAAAGAGATTAAATTAACATACTTGGGCTTGCAATCATAAGTTTGGGTCACGAATGATCATTTATTCGAATCGGGACAAAATTTAGCGTTATGTTAAGCAATCGTAAGTGGACTTATGTAGAAGCGCACCTATTTTGAGGCCGGTCAATAGCAATCTATGTACTTCATGTTTGGATAAATGATATAGAGATTACCATCCCTTAACATGTAGCACAATTAAAAAAGAAATAGATAAGATGAAGATGGAGGGGAATGATAAGCTAATTTGGATTACCACCACAAAATTCTTTCATCTTTAAATTCAACCACTCCTCTAGATGGATTAAAGCACTAAACATATCATTAACCCAAAGCACCAAAAATGAATTAAATAATTCACTCTTAGGTAGATTTTAATTGATGAACATTTATCCAACTTCATCTACATCACAATGTCCATTGAGTTTAAAGAGAAATTGGACATTTAAAATTGCAATCCAAACCAACAATCAAAAGGAGTGAGTAGAAAAAGCATTTTAGATCAAAGTTGCCCCAAAACAAGGCAAAAAAATGCATTATGTCCCTGTGTAAATTGATTGCACTACTGTGTAAATCGATTTACATAGTACAATTTTCAAAAATCTGCGCGAAATTGCTTCTGTGCAATCGATTGCACTGTTACTGCAATCGATTGCACGCTGTTACAGACAACAAAATAACATTTTAAAAGGCCAAATTCTTGTTCAAACTTTCCATCAAATACCTTATGATCATGGATCCAATTGAGCACGAAAATTCCATCAAATTATGAGAAAATAACACCATTGGAATCACAAAATAATGCTCAATGAATCAAACCCAAAGATCAACAAGAGATCACATTGTGAAAGATGAATTATCCAACTTACCGAAGGTAGATCTAGAGAATTATCAAGACAACTTCAAGAATTTACTTCAATTCAACCACAAGAATCAATTTCCAAGCTTGGATGTAGAGAATTGATGAAGAAAAAGTGTTTGGATGAAGGTTTAACTCAAAGATTAGTAAGCTTCAATGCAAAGCTTACTAACTTTTTAAAAATGGAGCTTTGAGTGAATTTGGTAGATGGAGAGAATTGAGAGATTTTTTAGCAAGGTGGATTTGGCTATCAAAAGCTTGAAATTTGAATGAAATGAGGGCTCTATTTATAGAGTTTTAGGATTGGGATTAGTGGTAATTTGGTAATTGATTCTTGGAGCCAAAATTTGAATTAATGATAATTCTTTCAAATATTAGAGCCAAAATTTGAATTAATGATAATTCTTCTTAAAAATGAAAGATTGGCACTAAATTTTGAATTAATGATACGTCTTTCAAAAATGAAGAAAAATTGGAGCCAAAATTTAACAAGCTTAAAATGTTGATTTTTTTTTAAATTTTCACGCTGTGCAATTGATTGCACTATATTGCAAATCGATTTGCAGTGTATTTTTTCAAAAATGGTGCAAAATGCACTATGTGCAATCAATTGCACTCTAAGAGCAATTGATTGCATCAGTGACAAAAATGAATTTTTGTTAATTTTTCCTTTGCAAATAGAGATTTTAGGAAAATAATACCAGAAATCCTTATTTGTCAGATTCGTCGACTTGGTACCTACAAAACAAAAATATACAAAGACAAAGACAAACATTTTTTTTATTTTGATTAGAAGTTAGTCAACAATACATATACAAAATACACAACTAAGGTGCTTGGAGATTCCTCAAGAGCAAACTTAAAGATAGGAGATAGAAAAAGAGGAAGAATCAACCCTAATGTGATCTTGTTATGATCGAGTTGATATGATATGATAGAGGAATCTTAGGGGCAAAAATTGGGGTACAACAAGTACCTAAAAGTTTCTACCTACTCGAAAAATGTTTGTTCATTTTTCTTATTTCCTTTAGACAGCGCTATCCTACTATTAAGGAGTAGGTAGCTCCATCGTTGGAGTTTGAGGGACAATCGAAAGGGACGATTACGATCACTAAAGCAATGGTTAGGAAACCTTAGTAGTTACCCTAGAGTCTTAAAGATCTTTCCGAGGCAACATTCGAATGGGTCATTTTTTATCTTTTGGGGCTAGAGGGAAACCACTAAAACTCCCTATACTTCATGACCATTTACCGAAGGCAGCCGAAGTGGGGTAAACCCTAGGAGTGAGCATGTGCAAGTGTTTGATTTTAAATTTATTTAATCTTTGCACATTTAAGGTTTTCTACTGTTTTAAATATTGATCTTCTGCATACAATCTTATTATCAATCATATAACAATTTATAATGACGGAAAGTAAAAGTGCGCGAAATTTAAACCTAGCTATTGCAAGGCCTTGGGGAGGGGGATTACATAATAAAAAACTTGGGGAAAAACAGTAAATGAAAATAGTAAACCAAAGTTAAAACTATTACAAACTCGGAGCGCATTTGGAATGGTACCACTAGATCTGCAGTTAAACATTAAGAAAAATATTATGTAAGAGGCAGGGATCGAACCCCTGACCTCCTACACGCGCGTGCCCTGAAACCTTTCCTGCTTGCCACTGGGCCAATTGGCACTTTGTTAATATAAACAAAGAACAAATAACATAATTAAACATGGGCCAATGTTATTAGAAAAATGCGCGAGATTTAAATTGACCACTCAGGTGTTGACACGCCTTCATCTTCCTCGTTAGAACTATCGTTTTAGGTAACGACCTTTACCTATGGTCTAACGTCTGTAGCTGTAAACCTACCAACTTCAAAAATGCAGCACACACACAATAAATTTAAATGAAGACCATGGATCAACTAGGTTTAAGGCCCTAAACACCATGGTACCCATAGTAAAACTTGATTTTGCCTATATCAAAAAAACCTAAAACGTGTTATGAAACCCTAAGAATGGTGTTTCACAATTCTTGCGCGTAAACTCAAATTAAATCATCCAAACACATTACAAACATGATTACAAGCATGAATATATACTTAGAACATGTTGATAATGACATAATCAATGAAAACAAATTTAGAAAAAACTTGCAAACCGTGAAGGTGGTAACACATGATTCTTGATGCTTTGAGGTTGGGAAACGATTGGAAAAGCTTCTGGGAGTACCAATGAACGTATTGCGATCTTCAAATCCCCTTGAGGAGGACTGCAATGTGGAATCCGATTTGAGTTTTTCTTTGAATTTTTGGAAGCTTTTTCTTTCTCTTTTTGAGGCTGGTTGCGCACGAATTCTTGTTCTCTAGGGTTGCAATGCATTGTTATAAGTAGTGAATCAGATTAGGTCAATAGAATTATAAAAACTCCAAAGATGTAATGGTCTTGAATTTTGATTCAAATCTTTCCAAAATTGGTGATTTCCTCTTGTTTTGGAGCTTGCACGATTTTTTTTGGCCATTGACAGCATATGAGATCTATAATTCAATGCAAAACAAATCTCATTCCATAAATTTGATTTATCTTGGATTTAACTTGATTTTATTTGAAATTTAAATAAATAAAATCAAAATAAATTAAATAAATAAGTGAATAAGGCATCAAGGGTCCCATAGGTCGTGGAACATGCTAGGACTGAGATTCAATCTTGAAAAGATGGGCCCATGTGGAAAAAAATGCAATATTGGGCATTGTTGACTTTGTGCAAATTTCCAAAAATGGCCAACTTTGACAATGCATATCTCTCTAAATTTTGACCCTAAGAGGGTTTTCTTTGACTTTTTAGAAATCTTAGGATGTCCTCTAAACAACCCTTTTGGTTTCATCTCAATTGGATCTTCCATGTTCATGTAAAGAGCTTTGACCCAAAAGGTGTTTTTGTTGACTTTTTGAAAAGGACCTATAATGTCTGAATTTATATCTTTTCATGAGTGCATTTCTTGGACTTAAGGGCTGAATATGAATTATAGGGAATTGGATTCTCTTCAAAATGAGCCTTGGATGAGAAATTTCTTATGAAGTATGACAAAGTTATGCCTGGTCAAAATTTGGTTGACTTTTCCTATAGAAACCCTAATTTAGCAACTTTTGAGTTTTGATGAATTAGGAGCATTCCTTGAGGAATCATGATCAACCCTTTATCAAATGATGGATATTACTTCAAAATTTTGATGTTGACCAAAAATCTTGAAGTATGACTGTATGTGGGTCACAACTGACTTTTATCCTAGTATAGTTGATTTTCAGGCATTTGAGCAGTTGAATGAGCAAACTTCTTGTGCAGGGGATGAAACTTGGCATGGATGATGTTGAGGACATATTAGGTCAATGGAAACCATTTAGGACCATTGGAACTCAAACATCTTGATGAGGAGTGAAACCCTAGTTTGAGGATCATTGTGTTAGGTGGGGAATTTTGTCTGGTCAGTCCCTAGCAAACTTAAGCAATTGAGGACCTCTAGAGTATGTTTTGTGTAAAAATGGGAGGGAAAATTTTGGGGTGCAACAACTGCCCCTGTTCAATCTTCTTAAACATGAGGATGTAGATTGGCTGGTCTGCCTTTCGTGATCTGAAGGTGGAAGATGATTGAACACTAGAGTGCCCAGAAATTTGCACTCACATGAAGTAATGTTGATTGATGATATCGGGAATGGGCTTACAGATTCCATTTGGAAGGTGATGGAGAATCTTCGGAGATGGGCTTAAAGATGCCATCCAGAAAAATATATCAGTCGCATATAGATTCCTTTGCGAGAATTCATGTACCTGCCATTGGGGAGGACTTCGTCGGGGAATGTTGATTTATGTCTTGGGAAATAGAGTCTAGGAGCTTCAATTGTCCATTGCTCTAATGGGGAATATGAAATCTACCGTATCTGGTCGGGTCCAGGTTTTAGTGTTGTAAACTGTTGTCCGGAGATAAAAAGAGAAGGAACCTGGATAGTGGGGTTACTTCGAAATGAAAGCCTGGATAGTAGGGTTATGATAAGGAACCTAGATAGTAGAGTTACTTCGAAATGAAAGCCTGGATAGTAGGGCTGTGAGAAGGAAACTGGATAGTAGGGTTACTTCGAAATGAAAGCCTGGATAGTAGGGATATAAGAAGGAACCTGGATAGTAGGGTTACCTTGAACTGAAATCCTGGATAGTAGGGCTATGAGAAGTAACCTGGATGGTAGGGTTACTTCAAAATGAAAGCCTGGATAGTAGGGCTATGAGAAGGAACCTGGATAGTAGGGTTACTTTGAAATGAAAGCCTGGATAGTAGGGCTATGATAAGGAACCTGGATAGTAGGGTTACTTCGAAATGAAAGCTTCGATAGTAGGACTCTCTCATTTGATCATGTAGATTAGTTGACCCATTTGGTTTCAAGAATTGATTTTCCATTAGTTGTCTGCAGATAGGACATGTATAGCTTCATGGATTTGACCTTGAACGGTTGGAATTGTTGATGATAACCATCTTTCCTGTAAAGATACAAGATTAATTATATGTGATGCATGAAATGCATTGTGTGATGATGTTCTCAAAATAAATGAGATTATGTTGTATGCAATATGTATGCGCACGCCATGACGTATGAGCATGAAATGCTGTTATGACATATCCGAGTATGGGAAAATAAATCCCTGACTGCTGCTGGAGAGTACTGGAAATTGAATTCCTACTGTTGTAGAAAAAGTGGTTCTTCTACCTTCGTTGGGGATGGTGAACATAGATGACTATGCCATGAATTTACTCCTTTCTACTCGTGAATATTCTGCCGGGGAGAGACTCTGCTTGAGAAAAAACTCTGCGGGGGATAACTCTGTTTGAGAGAGGAGATGCTTTGCTGATTCTGAGAAATAAAATCCGTTGGGGGATGAACTTCCGTAGCTGGAGGAATAAACTCTGTCGGGGGTTGAGCTTCTGTATTCAGAGAAATAAACTATGCTTGGGAGACAACTTTATGACCCGCTTGTGATTATAAAATTCGACCGGGGAATAGATGTCGACTCTCTGAAGGAACTTTTTTGGGAAAGTAACTCCTATTTGGGGAAGCCGATGATAAAGCTTTGGTTTACTCTACTCTGTGGGGAGCGTAGACGTCACGGGGTCGCATGTAGTGGTGACCTTGTTTCACAACTGTCTCTGTCCCTGTACCTATTGGAGGGAGTAACTGTTGGGCTTGACATGATTTTTTTTAGTTTTTGCCTTGTTCCTTAAGTCGTGAGCAACTTTCTTTCTGTTTCATATGCAAATACTTGTGAATAGCAATTATATTCAAATGCATATGTCAAGAATAAATCATTGGACGTTTTTGCAAAACAAAACATAAAAAAGAAAAAACAAATGATTTTTTAAAAATGACTTGTATTAATTTCTTGAAGTTGGCCTATAACGGGCATTTTTGTACAAGGAAGCTGACGCTCTAGTAAGAGAACACTGTCGTGAAAATGAAAGCTATACAATATTGTGTACAAAGATAAAGAAAACGACTATGTGTAATAATACCATTGAGTTTCAATTCTGCTATTGTTGTTATGTCTTTGAGCATCTCATCACTTTGTTGCTTGTCCAAAGTTGATTAGATTGGTCGGTGCCGTTTGAACTTGATAGTTGGTACTGAGGTCTGGTCGCAGGGTGATCCAATGGGACATAGTGATATGCTTTCAATCCCTAACTTTTTCCTGGACCGCCCTGTCGGGTTTTCAGTCCACCGGGATACCCTTTTTTGCCCAAGCCGCCTTTTTTGCACCATATCATAGATTAGAAGAGCCAAGATCTCCTCAAAAGCTTGAAAGTTCATGGTATCCAAAAACAGACGAGCCTTCTCCATCAGGAAGTTAGCCAAAAATCCTTTGACCCCACTTCTTGTCTCCCAATTAGCTACAATGTCATAACTCTTCAAATGTAAGGTCGTGGAAATAACTTCAGGTCTTAGAGCTTCCTCTAAACCGGTGAAGGGTATTTGATTAAGAACAAATACTCCTAGTAGTTGAGAGAATTCTTCCATTTTAGGCACCAATTGATAATCGGGAAAGGTGAAACAGTGATGTATAAGGTCAAAGAACTGAAAGAGCACCCTCATCATGTCTTCTTCAAATATTGAGGTAACCAAATTGAGAAGTCGACCATATCTTTTGGTGAACGGAGAATTTTCAGGAACCCTTGATGCTAACTCTTTGAGTTGAGGAGGCACCCTTACGAAGTTGATTCAGATGGTATTCCTACGAGGGGAAGCCATATCCTACAAAATAGGACAAAAGTAAACCCTAAGAATCCTTGAAATGGTTAGTATGATATGCTATGTTATGATGTCATGATTAGGATCAGATATAGAAGATATAGCAAACACAAGCAAATCATACAGAGACCTTAAGTTTAAGGCTTGCATGGATTTTAAGGTATACCCTCTTGAAGTTGGGTTGGTTCAACCTGTCCAAAATATAGTAACCGGGTTCTAAGGGATCTCAATATCACTGATATTTCCCCCAAATTTCGTTCTGCTAGACAATTGACTTGCCACCAAACAAAACTCAAGAGTCAAACCTCAATGAGTGTAGCATCGAGGATCAATCGACTTTGGGTTTACACCAAAGACGGCTATCTCACTACGTCCTAAAAGCCAAGTTTGTCAATTAAGGTGCTAAGGTTAGTTGACGCTTTATGATACCACGCAACATCCCCGTATTCTCCTTTATTACTCAAGGGCTAACGGTACACACCAAAGTATCGCATCAACGTAGCTACTGTTTCAACCGTGTCGGTATACCCTGCACAACTCCCTCACAGTTTATTGCTACTTACCTGAAAGGAATTCCCTGATCCGGGTTTAGGATCCAAGCAACCCAAACAGAAACTCTTAAAAATAAATTAAACAAGACAAGCCAAAGAAGCAATTAAGAATGACCTAAATCCTAAGTTGAACCCCACTTTTTATTAGTTCCCCAGCAGAGTCGCCAGTTCCGTGATACGGTGGCAAAACCGACTGTTTTTTGTTACTATTGGTTTTGCATTTTTTGTTTGCAAATGTACGGTAAGCAAGAGTCTCCATCGACTTTTCTTTTATCCAACAAGGAAAGGGTGAAAAGAACAGAAAAGTCCTTTTTTAGAGATTTCTGAGTAAGGGGGGTAGATTATGGAAAGGGAAGGTGTTAGAACCCTTTCCATCCATGGTTTTCCATGGGCTCTTAGGTACTTGATCATTCTTAAATTGCTTTTGTGTGTTTGTATACTTTAAAAGTTTTGAAATTGCCTTAGTGCGGCGTTTCACTTTATGGTAACCCTTGTATCAGTCCTCAAGGGTGTGATAAAGTGTTTTTGAAAACTTTGTTTGAAAAGTGTATTTGAAAGTGTATGGTGTGAAAATTATTTTGAGCAAGTACCTAAAAGTTTCTACCTACTCGAAAAAAGTGTTCATTTTTCTTATTTCCTTTAGACAGGGTTATCCTACTATTAAGGAGTAGGTAGCTCCATCATTGGAGTTTGAGGGACAATCGAAAGGGACGAAAGGGACGATTACAATCACTAAAGCAATGGTTAGGAAAACTTAGTAGTTACCCTAGAGTCTTAAAGATCTTTCTGAGGCAACATTCGAATGGGTCATTTTTTATCTTTTGGGACTAGAGGGAAAACACTAAAACTCCCTATACTTCATGACCGTTTACTGAAGGCGACTGAAGTGGGGTAAACCCTAGGAGTGAGCATGTGCAAGTGTTTGATTTTCAGTTTATTTAATCTTTGCATATTTAGGGTTTTCTACTATTTTAAATATTGATCTTTTGCATACAATCCTAATATCAATCATCTAACAATTTATAATAACGAAAAGTAAAAGTGCGCGAAATTTAAACCTAGCTATTACAAGGCCTTGGGGAGGGAGATTACATAATCAAAAACTTGGAGGAAAAAACAGTAAATAAAAATAGTAAACCTAAGTTAAAACTATTATAAACTCGGAGCAATTACATTAATTGGAAAAATAAATAAATAAATGCGCGCGAGAATAAATTAAACGAGGAATTAAAGTTAAATTCAAAAACATTTAATTAGAGAATAAAGAGAAAATATTTTTTTGGATTTTTGAGAAGAAATGATTAATTTTTCAAATTAACTAAATTTCTAATTAATTTTAATTATGAAAAAAAGGAATTTTAAGTTATCCTAATTAACCTAATTAATTAATGAAATTAAATATTTTATAAAAAAAACTAATTCTATTTTTTTTTGTTTTTATGATTTTAAGATTCAATTAAAAAGATTTTTAAAACAATTAAAAATAATAATTAAAACAAATAAATAAATAAAAGAGAAATTAAAACAAAAATAAAAAGAATGGGTCTGATGCTGGAAGTAATTATGGGGGTGTGAATTGGAATTTCTCCAGGCCTAGAATAGCTGGCCCATCTGCCTACGCCTGATCTAGTGGGAAGCTTGCCAAGAGAGTCCACCATGCGCCTGCATGCTTGAGGCGTGGGATCTGGATATAAATTGATCCAATGATGAGATTTTGAGGTGCATGGAGAGCGCGTTTGGAATGGTACCACTAGATCTGCAACATTAAGAAAAATATTATGTAGGAGGCAGGGATCGAACCCCTGACCACCTACACGCGCGCACCCTGAAACCTTTCCTGCTTGCCACTGGGCCAATTTGCCTTTTGTTAATAGAAACAAAGAACAAATAATAAAATTAAACATGGGTAAGTGTTATAGGAAAAACGCGCAAGATTTGAATTGACCACTCAGGTGTTGACACGCCTTCATCTTCCTCGTTAGAACTGTCGTTTTAGGTAACGACCTTTACCTACGGTCTAACGTCTGTAGCTGTAAACCTATCAACTTCAAAAATGCAGCACACGCACAATAAATTAGAATGAAGACCATGGATCAACTGGTTTAAGGCCCTGAATACCATGGTACCCATAATCAAACCTGATTTTTCCTATATAAAAAAAACCCTAAAACGTGCTTTGAAACCCTAAGAATGGTGTTTCACAATTCCTGTGCATAAACTCAAATTAAATCATCCAAACACATTACAAACATGATTACAAGCATGAATATATACTTAGAACATGTTGATAATGACAGAATCAATGAAAATGAATTTAGAAAAAGTTGTAAATAGTGAAGGTGGCAGCACGTGATTCTTGATGCTTTGAGGCTGGGAAACGATTGGGAAAGCTTTTGGGAGTACCAAAAACGTATTGTAATCTTCAAATCCCCTTGAGGAGTGTTGCAATGTGGAATCCGATTTAAGTTTTTCTTTGAATTTTTGGAAGCTTTTTCTTTCTCTTTTTGAGGCTGGCTGCGCACGAATTCTTGTTCTCTAGGGTTGCAATGCATTGTTATAAGTAGTGAATCAGATTAATCAATAGAATTAGAAAAAATACAAATATGTAATGGTCTTGAATTTTGATTCAAATCTTTCTAAAATTGGAGATTTCCTCTTGTTTTGGAGCTTGCATGATTTGTTTTGGCCATTGACAGCATATGAGATATATAATTCAATGCAAAATAAATCTCATTCCACAAATTTGATTTATCTTTGATTTAACTTGATTTTATTTGAATTTTAAATAAATAAAATCAAAATAAATTAAATAAATAAGTGAATAAGGCATGGAGGGTCCCATAGGTCGTGGACCATGCTAGGACTGAGATTCAATCTTAAAAAGATGGGCCCATGTGGAAGAAAAATATGCAATTTTGGGCATTGTTGACTTTGTGCAAATTTCCAAAAATAGCTTACTTTGACAATGCATATCTCTCTCAATTTTGACCCTAAGAGGGTGTTCTTTGACTTTTTAGAAAGCTTAGGGTGTCCTCTAAACAAACCTTTTGGTTTCATTGCAATTGAAACTTCCATGTTCATGTAAGGAGCTTTGACCCAAAAGGTGTTTTTGTTGACTTTTTGAAAAGGACCTATAATGTCTGAATTTATATCTTTTAATGAGTGTATTTCTTGAACTTGAGGACTGAAGATGAATTGTAGGGAATTGGATTATCTTCAAAATGAGCCTTGGATGAGAAATTTCTGATGAAGTATGAGAAAGTTATGCCTGGTCAAATTTTGGTTGACTTTTCCTATAGAAACCCTAATTTAGCAACTTTTGAGTTTTGATGAATTAGGAGCGTTTCTTGAGGAATCATGATCAACCCTTGATAGAATGATGTATGTTACTTCAAAATGTTGATGTTGACCAAAAATCTTGAAGTTTGACTGTATGTGGGTCACAATTGACTTTTGCCCTAGTACAGTTGATTTTCAGGCATTTGAGGAGTTGACTCAGCAAACTTCTTGTGCAAGGCATGAAAGTTAGCATGGATGATCTTGAGGACATATTTGGGCAATGGAAACCATTTAGGACCCTTGGAACTCAAACATCTTGATGAGGAGTGAAAACCATGTTTGAGGCTCATTGTCTTAGGAGGAGAATTTGTCTGGTAAACCCCTAGCCAACTTGAGCAATTTAGGACCTCTAGGAGTATGTTTTGTGTAAAAATGGGAGGGAAAATTTGGGGTGCAACAGCTGCCCCTGTTCAATCTTCTTAAACCATAGGATGTAGATTGGCCGGTCTACCTTTTGTGATCTGAAGGTGGAAGATGATTGAACACTAGAGTGCCCAGAAATTTGCACTCGCATGAAGTAATACTGATTGATGATATCGAGAATGGGATTACAGATGCCATTTGGAAGGCGATGGAGAATCATCGGAGATGGTCTTAAAGATTCCATCCAGAAAAAGATATCATTCACATAAGAGATTCCTTTGCGAGAATTCATGTACCTGCCGTTGAGGAGGACTTCACCGGGGAATGGATTTATGTCTTGGGAAATAGAGTATAGGAGCTTCGGTTGTCCATTGCTCTACTGGGGAATATGAAATCGACTGTATCTGGTTGGGTCCAGGTTTTAGTGTTGTAAACTGTTGTCCGTAGATAAAAAGAGAAGGAACCTAGATAGCGGGGTTACTTCGAAATTAAAGCCTGGATAGTAGGGCTATGAGAAGGAACCTGGATAGTAGGGTTACTTCGAAATGAAAGTCTGGATAGTAGGGCTATGAGAAGGAACCTGGATAGTAGGATTACTTCGAAATGAAAGCCTGGATAGTAGGGCTATGAGAAGGAACCTGGATAGTAGGGTTACCTTGAACTGAAAGCATGCATAGTAGGGCTATGAGAAGGAACCTGGATAGTAGGGTTACTTCGAAATGAAAACCTGGATAGTACGGCTGTAAGAAGGAACCTGGATAGTAGGGTTACTTCGAGCCAAGATCTAAGATACAGTGGCAGAACCGACTGTTTTTTGTTACTGCTGGTTTTACGTTTTTCGTTCGCAAATGTACGGTAAGCAAGAGTCGCCACCGTCTTTTATTTCATCAAACAAAGGAAAAGGGAAAAAGAACACAAAAAACCTTTTTTGAGATGTTTCTGAGCACGAGGGGTAGATTATAGAAAGGGAAGGTGTTAGCACCCTTTCTATCCGTGGTTTTCCACGGGATCTTAGGTACTTGCTCATTCTTAAATTGCTTTTGTGTGTTTGTGTGTTTGAAAAGTTTTAAAAATGGCTTAGTGCGGAGTTTCACTTATGGTAACCCTTGTATCAATCCTCAAGGGTGTGATAAAATGTTTTAAAAACTTTGTTTAAAAAGCTTGTTTGAAAGTGTATGTGTAAAAATTTGTTGTTTTGAGCAAGTACTTAAGAGTTTCTACCTACTCGAAAAAGGCTGTTCGTTTTCTTATTTCCTTTGGACAGTGATATCCTACTATTAAGGAGTAGGTAGCTCTGTCGTTGGAGTTTAAGATACAATCGAAAGGGACGAATACAATCACTAAAGCAATGGTTAGGAAACCTTAGTAGTTACCATAGAGTCTTAAAGATCTTTCCGAGGAAACATTCGAATGGGTCATTTTGTATCTTTTGGGACTAGAGGGCAACCACTAAAACTCCCTATACTTCATGACCATTTACCGAAGGCATTCGAAGTGGGGAAAACCCTAGGAGTGAGCATGTGCAAGTTTTTGTTTTTTCAGTTATTTATCTTTGCACAGTTAGGGTTTTCTACTATTTTAGATTATGATCTTTTACATACAATCCTATTATCAATTATCTAACAGTTTATAATGACAGAAAATAAAATGCGAGAAATTTAAACCTAACTATTACAAGGCCTTGGGGAGGGGTATTACATAATCCAAAAAATAGGGGAAAACAGTAAATAAAAGCAATAATAAACCTAAGTTAAAAGTTATTACAACTTTGGAGCAGATACATTAATTTAAAAAAATAAATAAATAAATACGCGCGAGAATAAAGTAAACGAGGAAATAAAATTAAATTCAAAGACATTTAATTTAGTAAATAAAGAAAAATATTTTTTTTGGATTTTTTTGAGAAAAATAATTAATTTTGCAAATTAACCTAATTTCTAATTAATTTTAATTATGAAAAAAGAATTTAAGTTATCCTAATTAACTTAATTAATTAATGAAATTAAATATTTTATATAAAAAAAAACTAATTCTAATTTTTGTGATTTTTTGATTTAATTAAAAAAATGATTTCTTTGTAAAATAATTAAAGCCGATAATTAAATAAAGAAATTAAAAAGAAATTGAAATGGGCCTGGTGTGAAAGTAATTCTGGGAGGTGTGAGTTGGAATTTTCCAGGCCCAGAGTAGCTGGCCCAAGGCTGGCGCGTGATCTAGTGAGGATCACCTTTGGAGAGTTCACCATGGGGATTGGTTGATTGGGCGCTGGATCTGATCTTGGGAAGATCCAATGGCTGGATCTGGAGGCGTATGATAGACGCCTGGTAGTGAGATGCGTTGTATCTGCAAAGAAGTTGTAAGAAAAATAATATGCATACGCCTGGGATCGAACCCAGGACGTTTGCCTCACGCGTTCGTTCCTGGACCATCTGCGCTGGAAGGCTTAGTTGTTAACATAATAAACAAAATAAAATAAAATCTAAACAAATTAGTGCGCCCAGAAAAACGCGCGAATTTCAAACGGGCCAATGGTATGCTGCCACACCCTCATTTTCTTCCCCAGGGACTATTGTTTTAGAAAGGGCTTTTACCTACGGACGAATTTGTCACTATAGGCTATAGTGACGGTTCTTGTGCGTTGCTACAAACCTGCAAACGTCAAAAATTCAATACAAGTAACATAAATCCCAACCAAGGGCAGGGTTCCACTCGAAACCAATCCATGAACGTGATGGCACCACAAATTTGGCCCAATTTTGCCTTTCTACAGAGTTCCAATTTGAGACCTCGAAACCCTAGCAATGGCGTATCACACATCCTGCATCTAAACATGAATTCAACTACACAGAAAGCTTGCACATATTCATATGAACAAGAATACATGGTCAAAATAAGTTTATGGTACATGAATCATTGAATTCGAATTTGAGAAAAAAGCGCAAACCATGGGCATGGATGGTGCGATTCTGGAAGCTTTGATGCTGGGAAACGACTGGGATAACTTCGGTGAGTACCAAGGAACATATTGCAATCTTCAAATCCCCTTGAGGAGGACTGTAATGTGGAATCCGATTTGAGTTTTTTATTTGAATTTTTGGAAGCTTTTTCTTTCTCTTTTTGAGGCTGGCTGCGCACGAATTCTTCTTCTCTAGGGTAGCAATGCATTGTTATAAGTAGTGAATCAGATTAATCAATAGAATTAGAAAAAATACAAAGATGTAATGGTATTGAATTTTGATTCAAATCTTTCCAAAATTGGAGATTTCCTCTTGTTTTGGAGCTTGCACGATTTGTTTTGGCCATTGACAGCATATGAGATCTATAATTCAATTCAAAACAAATCTCATTCCACAATTTTGATTTATCTTTGATTTAACTTGATTTTATTTGAATTTTAAATAAATAAAATCAAAATAAGTTAAATAAATAAGTGAACAAGGCATGAGGGGTCCCATAGGTCGTGGACCATGCTAGGACTGAGATTCAATCTTGAAAAGATGGGCTCATGCGGGAAAAAAATGCAATTTTGGGCATTGTTGACTTTGTGCAAATTTCCAAAAATGGTCAACTTTGATAATGCATATCTCTCTCAATTTTGATCCTAAGAGGGTATTCTTGGACTTTTTAGAAAGCATATGATCTCCTCTAAACAACCCTTTTGGTTTCATCTCAATTGGATCTTCCATGTTCATATAAGGAGCTTTGACCCAAAAGGTGTTTTTGTTGACTTTTTAAAATGACCTATAATGTCTGAATTTATATCTTTTCATGAGTGCATTTTTTGAACTTGAGGGATGAAGATGAGTTGTAGGGAATTGAATTATCTTCAAAATGAGTCTTGGATGAGAAATTTATGATAATATATGAGAAAGTTATACCTGGTCAAAATTTGGTTGACTTTTCCTATAGAAATCCTAATTTAGCAACTTTTGAGTTTTGATGAATTAGGAGCATTCCTTGAGGAATAATGATCAACCCTTGATCAAATAATGAATATTACTTCAAAATGTTGATGTTGACCAAAATTCTTGAAGTTTTACTGTATGTGGGTCACAGTTGACTTTTGACTTAGTATAGTTAATTTTCATGCATTTGAGCAATTGACTGAGCCAACTTCTTGTGCAAGGCATGGAACCTGACATGGATGATCCTAAGGACATATTAGGGCAATGAAAACCATTTAGGACCCTTGGAACTCAAACATCTTGATGAGGAGTGATATCCTAGTTTGAGGCTCATTGTCTTATGAGGAGGATTTGTCTGATCAATCCTTAGTCAACTTGAGCAATTGAGGACCTCTAGGAGTATGTTTTGTGTAAAATTGGGAAGGCAAATTTTGGGGTACAACAGTCGTCAAACTAGCCACACAATCTTCGAATTGGTTAGCAGAGGTTTCTTGGGGCACATAGGCAGTTTTCAGGAATTTCACAAAAGCCTTCGCATAAGCTTCGGAGCACAACAACTAGGCTAGCATAGAGATCTTTGAAGGGGTCTACCCCAACTGTTCGATCACGTTGTAGCCGCTTTTCTTGATAATTTTAAAATTTTCTTCCATTTCTTGTTTGGAAGCCTCTGGGATAGATACCGAATGTGCCTTCGTCTGGACAGGCTCAACCAATATGTCTTTGCCCCGGGTCTCGATCGACTCGGCCATAAGGGTTTCAGCAGGGGTAATCACAGGGATTGTAGTAGTAGTATCAGCAGGAATGAAAGTAGGAATTATCACAGGACCAGTAATAGCTTTCAGAGGAGAAATCTCAGGGGAGAACACTCTTCCACTTCTTGTTACTTTGCTGGTTCCCACAATGTTGACAATGTCGGGATCAGCATTCTCAGAGACCTAGTCTTCAGCAGCCAGTCAATCTTGCTTGACACCATGGTAGTACACGTCACCCCCATAGTTCCATGGAACGGTTTTATCTGAGGAGTACGGGACTGGCCCTGGCCCAATAATTATCAGCGGAGTAACCTTCAAAGTAGATGTAATCCTGACGGGTCTTTTGGTGGAGACCCAGGGAGGATTGGCGAAAATGGTTATAATTGAAACATCTCTGCAAGCAATAATCGGGACGGGATTCTTCTTAATCAAAATCTCTCTATCATCCATCAGGCGTTGAACACCTGCCTTCAACAAATGACAACCATTCGGTAGAGATAAACAGAAGTGGCAACCTTCGCCACAGCCCGGAAATAAACCGGCATTCAATAAGTTCCACTTAATGGTCAAGAGAGGAGTAACAAGCTCTTCAACAGTAGTAACAAACACATCATCTTCAATGGCGTTAACACCACGGCCGTGCTTGGGCATAGGAGCGGTGATAACATTTGGAATTTCGGGGGCGTCAAACTCAATTTCCTTCGCCTCGATAAGGTCTTATACCCTGTTTTTGAAAGCCCAACAGTCATTTGTATCGTGACCTGGACTCTCTGAATGATAAGCACAGCGGGCATTTGGATTGTAACGGGGAGAGGTAGTGTTGGGATTCTTTAGCGCTTCCCACAAGGTTACCAGATTAGATTTCAACTAATGAGGCAAAACTTGGGATAAAGTCATATTTATCTGGGTGAATTGTCTTCCTGGCCTTTCTGCTCTCTGCTGATTATTCCTCTGTTGAGTGGGTGTCGGCTTAGGGATCATGACAGGCCCTATTGTTGGACAACGTCCAATTCTGTCCTGATTCTTTTGATTGTGCACAACATTAACCTCTTTCTTTCCAGCAAATGGTTTCCTTACGACACCAGAGGATTCTTTCTTTTGGATCTTACCATTTTTAATTCCAGCTTCCACTGTCTCCCCTGTCAAGATTAATTCAGTGAAGCCGGCTGAAGAGCTTCCAATCAGGTGATTAAAGAATGGACCAAATAGGGCACCAAGAAACATATCCACCAGCTCCCTATCAGACAGGGGAGGCTGGACTCTTCCTGCTAAATCCCTCCATTTCTGAGCGTAGTCTTTGAAACCCTCGCTCGAACCCATAGCCATACTTTGGAGTTGAGTACGGGTGAGAGCAAGGTCTGCATTGTACTAATACTTCTTATAGAAAGCAGCAGCCAGGTCTTCCCAATTATGAATGTTGGCCCTTTCCAGCTGATAGAACAAATCTAGCTGAGTTCCGGATAGACTATCCTGAAAGAAGTGGACCCACAAGTCTTTGTCAGCAGTGTGAGGTTGTATCTTCCTCACATAAGATCGGAGGTTCATCTTGGGACATGAAACCCCACCGTATATAGAAAACATTGGTTCCTTGAACTTTTGCGGAATAATAATCCCAGACACCAAACCCATCTCTTCAAAGTCCAGCCCAGGCACTTTCTGAATCTCCATTACATTCAGACGCTCTTCCAACTGTTTGTACTTTTCTTTAGCCGGAGGATACTGCTCTTCATTGTAATCAGTATCATTATCAGATTCCCCCGGACTAGGGTCTTCCTCTCTTGTCTCACCCTCTTGGTTATCCCCTTCTTTGGATGAAGATGTCAGATCAACCAATTGCTTTAACGGTCACTTGAATCTTCTTCCCAGATTTACCACACCAGTTGTCTTTCTTGGCTTCTTGGTCTTGTCCTTAACAATCAGGGCTTTCAGTTCCTCTTGCCCTTTGGCTAGAGCCCTGATCATCTGTTGGAATTGTTTGTTCTGAGTTTGTAAGTCTTTCACAGTTTGTTCGAGAGCCATGGCTGAAATAAACATCGAAGAGGATGAGAGACCTGCTTTGGCACCTGTTTATGCAATGATATGTATGACATGTGTATGCAATGATTTCAAGGATTTCGGGAAATTTAAATTTGCGGACTAAAATGAAACAAAGATTTTATTAGTAAAATTCAAAATACAATTTCCTTTGAGGCGTTTTAATTGAAGGTTCAAGAAAAACTTAAAACAAAATCAGGTCTCCCATGGGCGCTTCCTCTTCGCGCCGAGATAGACATTTAGGCCTCTTTCCTCATGAGTTGCTTCATGAGATCTAAAACCTTCCTCTCATGGGCATAGAAATGGTCTCTAAAGGTATCCTGCTCTTTCTTCAGCAGAATCCAGGATCTTTGTAATTCTTCAAGATCAGTGAGCATGTCAGGATGAAGAACCGTATAGGAATATCCCCTTCAGTAATGGGCTCCATAATCACTGGTAAGATGGCTACATATGGCATCATAAGATTATGAGCACGAGCTTGTACCCATTGGAGATAAGGTTCCATAGGAATGGAAGTCTTCTGCCCCAAAGTCTTGATGTCAAATCTGTTTACCATGCCCCAAGCTCGTATGAACCTCTGGCGATACTCTTGAACATCATCTTCATAATTAAACATAATTCCCTGGATAAGCATCTCGTGAGGACCATCCCTTCGAGCGTAACCAAATTGTCGCAGAGCCAAAGAATGATTATAGGTTATGCCTCCCCTAATTCCAAGTAGTGGGACATTAGGGAATTCCCCGCAGCGGTCAATAATAGAGACATCTCCCATAGATCGGGAATACCATAAAATATTCGTGTGAGAAAGAGACATTATCCTTTACGACCAACCCAAACCTTCTTCATTCTTCAGTGATGTTTTAGGGAGGTGAGAAATAAACCACCTCGAAAGCAATGGCACGCAGCACATAAGAATCCCTCTTTTCTTGGTGGTACGAGTGTGGAAGGTATGCAAGATATCTCCGAGTAAAGCGTGTTAGAACAAAGTTTGAATCTACTACCCTATGTTTAAGTTTTGATGATAACAAAGTGAAAAGATATATTATTTATATGATTCATGTATGAACTATTTGCTGCCTAAATTATTACGTTCTAATTTGCAGATACTCTGATTGGTATAAACAAGATCACACCTAATCAGCATCAGAAATTTGGTTCCTGACATCAGAATCAGAAGTTGCCATATCAGAATGTCAGAATCAGAAGATCAACTCACATGTATGTTGAAGTCTGATGAACAAGAACTGCGCTCAACACTCTGATAAAGAAACACAACAGTTCATCAGCAGCTAAGCAGAGTCAGAATGAGCCAAGCCAGAACATGCATTAAGTAAGCAACGGTACTGTGCATTGAAAGCAAATTAATACCAACGGCCTCATTTCAGACAAGATCTGCTCGATAAGGAAATTTTGTTATTAGCATTGAATCAAGAATATTGCTCCAACGTTCAACATCTCAGTGCTATATAAACAAGACTTTGAAGATTGAATTGGCTAATGCTCTCCAAATCTCTACATGCCTAAAAGCTGATCATAATCTTCCTTCTCTCAGTTTGCTAAACACTACACATTCCTTTATTCAATCATTGTTTAGCAATCTAGTTTCATAAGCTTAAGTTGTGTATACATCACAGTTGTGATACAGTTTTGTAGAAACCATTCACACACTTAGATTTATCTTCTTTGTAAGAAAGTGTTTCCTTGACAAACCGGGTTGTGGTTTGCATCAAGAAGGCTTTAGCAGTTATTAAAGCAGTTTGTAATATTCAGTTGAATATAGTGGATTAAGACCTCGTTGGAAAGAGGCGAAATCACCTTGACGGGTGGACTGGAGTAGTTTGAGATCAAACGAACCAGGATAAAAATATCTTGTTCATTGCATTGATTTTCAGTTTTACAATTCAACCCCCCCTTCTTGTGTTTTTCACTACTTCAATTGGCATCAGAGCGCCTGGTTCTGAGCTAAAACACTTAACTGTGTCAGTACAAGATCCAGCGTCAGAAAAACACAATGGCAGGAAACTATTCTCACACCAGCAATGACAACAATGAGGACAGAGACAGATTCAGCGGCAAATCTCCAGTCTTTGATGGAGAAAACTTTGATTACTGAAAAGACAGAATTGAAAGCTTCTTTCTGGCACATGATGCTGATCTGTGGGATATGGTGACAGATGGATACACGCACCCTGTGAATGCAAGCGGTCAGAAGATTGATAGAAAAACAATGTCTGACCAACAAAAGCGTGACTTCAAGAATCATCACAAGGCCAGAACCATCCTCCTCAGCGCCATCTCCTATACTGAATATGAAAAGATCTCCAACAGAGACACAGCAAAGAACATTTTTGACTCACTCAGAATGACGCATGAGGGCAACATTCAGGTCAAAGAAACTAAAGCTCTGGCGCTCATTCAGAAGTATGAGGCGTTCAAAATGGAAGAATCTGAATCCTTTGAAACAATGTTCTCAAGATTCCAGATTCTGGTAGCTGGTCTCAAGGTTCTGGACAAAGGATACTCTACTGCTGACCATGTCAAGAAAATCATTAGAAGTTTACCCAAGCAGTGGAGACCAATGGTTACAGCTCTGAAGCTAGCTAAAGATCTCAACAAAATCACTCTGGAGGAACTTATCAGCTCCCTTAGAAGTCATGAGATAGAGCTAGAAGCTGACGAGCCTCAGAAGAAAGGTAAGCCTTTAGCGTTAAAATCTAACAAAAAATCTGAGTCTAAAGTTTTGCAGGCAGTTGAAGAAACATCTGATGGATCCTCATCAGAAGAAGACGAACTCTCACTCCTCTCCAGAAGAGTAAATCAACTGTGGAAGCAAAGACAAAGGAAGTTCAGGAATCCCAGAAGATCTGATCAGAACGAGTCTTCTTCCAGATACAGAAGGACAGACTCTTCCTCTGGATACAGAAGATCTGAAGGCTCCTCAAGTAGCAAAAAGCCAAACACCAAGGACATCATCTGCTATGAGTGCAATGAGCAAGGACACTACAAAAGTGACTGTCCAAAGCTTCAGAGGGAAAAGCCCAAAAAGAAGTTTGGAAGAGAAAAGAAGAAAAGTCTCATGGCTACATGGGATGACTCTGACTCGTCTGAAGCTGACTCAGAATCAGATGATGAGAGGGCAAACATAGCTCTCATGGCTAACATCTCAGAAGATAGTGAAGCTTCTGAATCAGACTCAGAATCAGATACTGGAGAGGTATTTCCTAACTTTGCTGTTAATTTTACCAAGGCTGAACTTGCTGAAAGCCTTAATGAGATTCTGGAAAGGTATCAGCAAATTAGAGTTAAATTCAGAGACCTGAAAAGGAATCTTGAATCTGACTCTAATAAGACTGAGAGTCTCAAATTGGAGAATTCTGAGCTGAGAAATAAGATTTCAAAATTAGAAAACACTTTACAAAACTCTCAGAAGGAACCAATCTCTGAAACTCCCAGCAACGCTGATGAGATCATCAAGGAGTATGATCACAGTTTCCAGAAGTTCCTTGCTAAAAGCATAGATAGAAGCAAAATGGCTTCAATGATCTATGGAGTTAGCAGAAACGGCAGGAAAGGAATAGGATACCAAGGTAAGGTTCCTACACCAAAGAATGTCATGGACTTAACCATTAAACACACTCCTCTGAATTCACATTTTGTGTATGGTCACACACATGATATTAAATACACTAGCAGTAAGCACTCTGTGAAACCAAAATTCAACCAGAGTTTTGGTAAAACTAACAAATCAGGACCCAAGAAAATCTGGGTACCTAAGGATAAAATAATACATGTTGCAGATATCTTCAGCAGCAAGTCAGAAACACCAGTCATGGTACCTGGACTCTGCATGCTCGCGACACATGACGGGAAGAAGGCATATGTTCCAAAGCCTGGAACTTAAGCCTGGAGGCCATGTTGGCTTTGGAGGCAATCAGAAGGGAAAGATAATTGGCTCTGGAACTGTAGGTAATGGAAATCTTCCCTCTATTAATAATGTTCTGCTAGTAGATGGATTAATGCATAATCTGTTATCCATAAGTCAATTAAGTGATAACGGTTATGATATAATCTTTAATCAAAAATCATGTAAAGCTGTTAGTCAGAAAGATGGGACTATCCTGTTTAATGGTAAGAGGAAAAACAACATTTACAAAATCAAACTTTTTGAACTAAAGAGTCAGAATGTAAAATGCCTTCTGTCTGTTAACAACGAGCAGTGGATCTGGCACAGAAGATTAGGGCATGTTAGTATGAGAAGAATATCTCAGATTAACAAACTCAAACTGGTCAGAGGACTTCCTAATTTGAAGTTCAATTCAGATGCTCTGTGTGAAGCATGTCAGAAAGGCAAGTTTGCAAAACCTTCTTTTAAATCTAAAAATGTTGTTTCTACCTCTAAGCCATTAGAACTTCTGCACATTGACTTATTTGGACCAGTTAAAACTGCTTCAGTCAGTGGTAAGAAGTATGGGTTAGTAATCGTAGATGACTATAGCAGATGGACATGGGTAAAGTTCTTAAGACACAAGGACGAGTCACACTCTGTGTTTGTTACCTTCTGTAACCAAGTTCAGAATGAAAAGGATCTTAGAATCGTTAAAGTCAGAAGTGATCATGGTGGTGAATTTGAAAACAATGATTTTGAGTCATTCTTTAATGACAGAGGCATTCTGCATGATTTCTCTTGTCCTAGAACTCCCCAACAAAATGGAGTTGTAGAACGAAAGAACAGAACATTGCAAGAAATGGCCAGAACCATGATCAATGAGACAAACGTTGCTAAGATCTTCTGGGCAGAGGCAATAAACACAGCGTGCTACATTCAGAATAGAATCTCAATAAGACCTATTCTGGAAAAGACTCCATATGAATTGTGGAAGAACAGAAAGCCCAACATTTCATATTTTCATCCATTTGGATGTACTTGCTTTATGTTAAATACAAAGAATTATTTGAACAAGTTTGACTCTAAAGCACAGAAGTGTATTATGTTAGGATACTCTGAATGCTCAAGAGGGTACAGAGTATACAATACAGAAACACAGATTGTGGAAGAATCAATCAGTGTTCGTTTTGATGATAAGCTTGACTCTGAAAAGTCAAAGCAGAATGAAGTTTTTGCAGGTATGGAAATTGAATTTACAGGTTCTGAAGACAAGTCATCAGAAGCTCTCAACACAGATACTCCTTCAACATCTGAAAGGAGCACTGCTAGCAATCCTACAACAGCTGCTGATCAACCTAAGAAGAGATTACCCAGAAGCAGCTTGGATCATCCAGAAGAGACTATCTTAGGAAGAAAGGAAGATCCAATCAGAACAAGAGCAAGCTTCAGAAACTCTGAAGAAACTCTCATGGGACTTGTGTCTCTGATTGAACCTTCGTCCATTGATGAAGCACTTCTGGATAATGACTGGATTCGGGCAATGCAAGAAGAGCTGAATCAATTCACCAGAAACGACGTATGGGATCTTGTTCCCAGACCAAAAGGATTCAACGTCATTGGAACAAGATGGGTGTTCAGAAACAAGCTAAATGAACAAGGTGAAGTCTTCAGAAACAAGGCACGACTGGTTGCACAAGGTTATAGTCAGCAAGAGGGGATAGACTATACAGAAACCTTTGCTCCAGTCGCCAGGTTAGAATCTATCAGACTTTTAATTTCATTTGCTAATAGAGGCATCACTCTGTATCAGATGGATGTCAAAAGTGCATTCTTAAATGGTTATATAGAAGAAGAGGTTTATGTGCACCAACCCCCTGGTTTTGAAAATACAAAACATCCAGAACATGTTTTCAAACTAAAGAAGTCACTATATGGTCTGAAACAAGCTCCCAGAGCTTGGTATGAAAGGCTAAGTAACTTTCTGTTAGAAAATGAATTCACCAGAGGGAAGGTGGACACTACCTTATTCTGTAAATCAGTTAAGAATGACATCTTAGTCAGTCAAATTTACGTTGATGATATTATTTTTGGTTCTACTAATCCTTCTCTTGGAAGAAAATTTGCTAAGTGTATGCAGGCAGAATTTGAGATGAGCCTCATGGGGGAACTGAAATTCTTTCTAGGAATTCAGATCAATCAAACTCCAGAGGGAACTTACATTCATCAGAGCAAATACATCAGAGATCTTCTGAAGAAATTTGACCTCTCAGAATGTAAGCCATCAAAGATTCCAATGCATCCCACGTGCATTCTGGAAAGAGAAGAGGTAAGCAAAAATGTAGAACAGAAAGTCTACAGAGGTATGATTGGCTCTCTCCTCTATCTAACTGCTTCAAGACCTGATATATTATTCAGCGTTTGTATTTGTGCTAGATTCCAATCAGATCCTAGAGAATCTCACTTAACAGCTGTTAAGCGAATTTTCAAGTATCTGAAAGGTACTACTAATATGGGTTTGTTTTATAGAAAATCTAGTGATTACAGTTTAGTAGGCTACTGCGAT
Source organism: Vicia faba (assembly GCA_948472305.1). NCBI lineage: Eukaryota > Viridiplantae > Streptophyta > Magnoliopsida > Fabales > Fabaceae > Vicia > Vicia faba. Next base: position 558,033,030 of record OX451738.1, on the reverse strand, counting down.
GCTGATTTTGCTGGAGACAGAGTGGAGCGTAAAAGTACTTCTGGAAGCTGCCAGTTTCTGGGAGAAAATCTGATCTCTTGGTCCAGCAAAAGGAAATCAACAATTACGCTATCAACAGCAGAAGCTGAGTACATAGCAGCAGCAGGATGTAGCACACAAATGCTCTGGATGAAAAGTCAACTTGAAGATTTCCAGATTTTTGAGAGTAACATTCCTATACTCTGTGATAATACTTCTGCTATTTGCTTAAGTAAGAATCCCATTTTACATTCTAGAGCTAAGCATATAGAAATAAAACATCATTTCATTAGGGACTATATTCAGAAAGGAATTTTAAATTTGAAATTTATAGATACAGACCATCAATGGGCTGATATCTTCACTAAACCCCTTTCTGAAGATAGGTTTAATTTCATTCTGAAACATCTCAGCATGAAAATCTGCCCAGAGTGAAAATGTTTTAATTCCATATATTTATCTTCAGAATGTATTTGTTTTCTGTGAACTTCTGATCAATCTCTTTTCAGAAAGATAGAACATGCAGATTGTATCAGATGCAAGTCTAAAGATCTGAAAGTCTAAGCTCAAAGACAGACGTGTTGATCACTACATCAAACAAGTGTCATCCAATCATCAGCAAATCTCTGAAGCAGAACGCGTGCACGCTTCTGAGAAGGCAAAACGCTGATTGGGTGCATTGAGACACATGTCTGGTAACCGTTTTTAAGTATCTTTCTCAAATCCCCCAAAATCAGCAAGCATTAAATGAAAAGTAATCATGCTTTTGAAACGTAATCATGATTTTAATTCTCTCTCTTAAAAACGTTTACAATTTCAAAATATTCTGAACTGTATTTAAACACGTTAACCTCTCATTCTAATTCTTTATAGTTTCTCACTATTTCTAAAGCATTCTCTGCATTTTTCTGTGTTCATCTCTTGCAACCTTTTTTTTTCTCAGTTTCTTCTCAAAATCTTTTAGTGTGAACATGGCAACCTCCAGCAGTGCTTCTGCAGGTCCTCAGAAGAAAGCATCATCTGAATAGTATCAAGTGCCATTCAGAACACTCCTCACTCCTGTGAAGAATCTTGAAGTGTTATCTGAATTGATCATCGATTTTGGAAGCTTGAAGGAAAACGGTTTTGACCTAACTGAAGAAGTTAGGGCACAGAAATGGGAAAGGTATTTTGACAGGTTGGTTGGACCAACATTCCCTATGTTAGTGAAGGAGTTCTGGATTCATGCGACAGCTTCAACGCATCAAGTCACCTCCTACATTATGGGGAAGAAGATTGTGATCACTGAGGATCACATAGCAAAGTTAATAGGTTACAGTGGCGGTGGCGTCCGCTGTATTGATATGGCTGAGAGATGTGCTGACGTGGGCGTCATAGCTGAAAAGATTTTCAGCCATGGGGTGCCCAGCAGCAAGATCAAAGATCTGAAGGATCATCACAGAGTTTGGGCAAAGATAATTCTGGGGTGCTTCAACCATAGGAAGCCAACTAGTTCCCCTGATTACATAAATGTGGATCAGCAGTTTCTGATCTACTTTATCAATCAGAAGGTTAAAATCAACTTGGCTCATCTTCTGTTCAACCACGTCAGAACAAGCGTGAAGGAAACCAGGGAAGAAGAAAGAACAAAGAGGGATTGGATTCCCTTTGGAAGGTTGATATCAGATATTCTGACAGAGAATAGGCTGATAGAGCATCTGATAGAAGCTCAAGAGCTAAGCACCATTGAACCAACAGTTGGGAAACCTCTGAACGCGAAGAACTTGAAGAAAATGAAGTTGATAGAGAATATCAAAAAGGAACCCAGCGCTACTCCTATTGCTGATATCACCAGCAGAAGAGTTCCACTGAGTGACTTTCCTTTATTCTCTCAGATAGAATCCAAGCCAGTGGTAGTTCTCAGATATATGGACGCGTGCAAAGCTGATGGCACAGATCCAAATCTGAACATCAAAGATCTGCATCAACCTCAACCAGAAGTGACTCTGAAGAAGACGAAGAAGAGGAAGGCACCATCAGAAGGATCATCCCAGCAGACACCCAAGAAAAGAGGTAATTTATCTGCTGCTTCTGTTTTAAATTCTTCTACTATTCCAGCATCTATTCCACCTCCAACCTCTCATAGAATCTCAATCCCCATCCCAACAATAGATGAAACTGAACCAGAAGATGACCCTTCTAAGGCATTACAACTCAGAAGACCCAGAACCAAACACCCAAAACCAACTATATCAACAACATCAGCAATTGACAAAGTGCTGTCTGACATTGATCAACACACTTCTGATCACTCTTCCAATCCAAACTCTGAACCACAAATTATCCCTCCTCCACAACCAGAACAACAGCAATCTGCTGAAGAACCAGAACAACAACAACCTCTCTCATCCATTCCAGAAGAACCTCTTATCCCTGAACAACCAGAAATTCCAACAACTTCTCCTCAACCAGCAATTCCGTCTCTCTCTCCTCAACCAGAAATTCATCCACCATCACCTCAACCTGAGTTTCATCACTCTGAAACTCCTTCTCCTCCACCTTCTGAACCTCATTCACCTCAACCATCACCTCTGGCAATCCAGCTGCCATGTGGAACAACAATCACCATGGCCCAGCTGCCATCCTCGCCAAAATCTACACCACCAAACACTCCCAAAACACCAAACAGTCCAATCACAATTTCTGATTCTCCCACTCCATCTCCAAAACAAACAGCTGCCAAGCAAACCACCGAAAACCCCAGCAGGACCTTCATAGACTTAACCAGCCTTGACCGTCTTGCTGATCTGAAACACAAAATAGCCATCCCAAAACCAAAACAACCAGATGTTGGCTCTGGTATTATGAATTTTGAAACAGGTTTGCAGCAATGGATTGCTTCTCTGAAGCAAGTCTGTCCTGGAATGATTGACCCAGCTGCCTCTGACCAGCTCTGGTCACAATTCAGACTTTGGGTACGTGCTGAAGCCCTCAAGTTGCAGGATATCAACTATGAGCAGGCACAACAGAACTTCAGCAAGCTGCTGAAGGAAGTTGAAAGTCAGCTGCCTCAGGAAGCTGTGCTCCCTCTGGATAGTGAACCTTGGTCTGAGAAACAGCTAGCTTCAAAGGTGCAACCAGAAGAAGACAAGACCATTCAAGCTGAAGCAAGTCAAGCAGAAGATGTTGCAGAAAGCTCTCAGAAGCTTCCTGCTTCTGATGTTTCTCAAGCTGCCTTGGACAGACAGACTCTGGAAGAGCTGAAGCTGAATGACATGCGTCTGCAGCAGAGGATGGATGAAAATGACCAGAAGATGAAAGAAAGAATAGATGTGCAGGATAGCAAGATTGACACTGTTGTCAGCATGGTGCACAAGCAGAATGAGACTGCTGATCAGATCAAAGCCATGCTGGAGAACCTGTTCACACGCTTTCCTCCCCAACCTTAGTTTTTTCATTCATGTCATTTTCATGTTTTCTTTGATTTCCTGATGTACTGTTTGAATATGTTTTGTTTGATTCTGAACCTTTTAATATAACAAGTTTTTCTGATCTTATTTGTTTTAGCACATCACTTACACTTTTTGATTGCTGACAAAAAGGGGGAGAACAAGAATGATATTTTAAATAATAACAGATTACTAAGACAGAAATTCTCGAACATTCTAACTCTGTTATACTTGAAAATGTTTTCTGTTTTGCTTAAGTCTACAGGTACAAGAAAGAACCATGATACTCTGAAGACTACAACTCTGATACTCTGATCCGCTCTGATACTCTGACCCAAAGCAAAGCTCTGACAAGAAAAGCTCTGATACGCTGATCTGAAGCTCTGCTCTGATATGCTGATCTAAAGCTTCTGATAGTCAAAGACTCTGATACTCTGATGTTCAAAGAAAGGCAAAAAGTTCCTGAAGAACTCTTGAAATCAAAAAGGGAAGCAATAAACTCAGGGGGAGTATCTCTCAACTCTGATATCTCTTTATCCCTTATCTTTGATAACCTCTTACTCTGATGCCTCTCTCTGATACCTTTTCACGTTATTTTCAATTAAAAAATATATAGTTTTTGTCATCATCAAAAAGGGGGAGATTGTTAGAACAAAGTTTGAATCTACTACCCTATGTTTAAGTTTTGATGATAACAAAGTGAAAAGATATATTATTTATATGATTCATGTATGAACTATTTGCTGCCTAAATTATTACGTTCTGATTTGCAGATACTCTGATTGGTATAAACAAGATCACACCTAATCAGCATCAGAAATTTGGTTCCTGACATCAGAATCAGAAGTTGCCATATCAGAATGTCAGAATCAGAAGATCAACTCACATGTATGCTGAAGTCTGATGAACAAGAACTGCGCTCAACACTCTGATAAAGAAACACAACAGTTCATCAGCAGCTAAGCAGAGTCAGAATGAGCCAAGCCAGAACATGCATTAAGTAAGCAACGGTACTGTGCATTGAAAGCAAATTAATACCAACGGCCTCATTTCAGACAAGATCTGCTCGATAAGGAAAGTTTGTTATTAGCATTGAATCAAGAATATTGCTCCAACGTTCAACATCTCAGTGCTATATAAACAAGACTTTGAAGATTGAATTGGCTAATGCTCTCCAAATCTCTACACGCCTAAAAGCTGATCATAATCTTCCTTCTCTCAGTTTGCTAAACACTACACATTCCTTTATTCAATCATTGTTTAGCAATCTAGTTTCATAAGCTTAAGTTGTGTATACATCACAGTTGTGATACAGTTTTGTAGAAACCATTCACACACTTAGATTTATCTTCTTTGTAAGAAAGTGTTTCCTTGACAAACCGGGTTGTGGTTTGCATCAAGAAGGCTTTAGCAGTTGTTAAAGAAGTTTGTAATATTCAGTTGAATATAGTGGATTAAGACCTCGTTGGAGAGAGGAGAAATCACCTTGACGGGTGGACTGGAGTAGTTTGAGATCAAACGAACCAGGATAAAAATATCTTGTTCATTGCATTGATTTTCAGTTTTACAATTCAACCCCCCCTTCTTGTGTTTTTCACTACTTCAAAGCGGGCACAGGGTTGCAGGAAAGGAAAACCTTGACAGCGTTCACATCTACGAGTAAGTATGGATTAAAGAACAATACTAACCCATAGATGAGAAGGGCCAAGACCTCCTCAAAAGCCTGGAAGTCCAGATCATCCCAAAACAGCTGAGCCTTCTCTATCATGAACTTGGCTAGAAAACCCTTAACTCCACTTCTTATTTCCCAGTTGGATACAACGTCAGACCGTTTCAAGTGTAAAGCTGCTGCAATGACCTCTGGCTTCGGAGCTTCTTCCAAGCTGGTGAAAGGTAACTGATCCAAAATAGGTATACCCAATATCTGAGAGAACTCTTTCGTGGTGGGTACCAACTGGTAGTCTGGAAAGGTGAAGCAATGATGGTTAGGGTCAAAGAACTGAAAGAGTACACTCATCATCCTCTCATCAAAACCTGAGGTAACCAGATTGAGGAGTCGATCATAGTTCTTGGTGAATGAGGAAGTCTCAGAAACCCTGGATACTATCTCTTTAAGTTAAAGAGGTATTCTCACAAAGCTAATTCGGATTGTGTTTCTGCGAGCGGAAGCCATGATCTACAAAACAGAACAAAGATAAATTCCCCTAATCCTTGAAATGGTTAGTGTAATGAAGAATGAATGTTTATGATGCATGATGTCAAGTTTGAGAAGATTAATCACACACAAGTAAAGCACACAAGACATTAGGTTTAGGCTTGCATGGGGTTTATAGGTAAATACCCTCTTAAAGTTTAGTTGGTTTCAAACCTGTCCTAAAAATAGTAACCAGGTTCTAAGGAGTCTCAATATCACTGATCTTCCTTTATCGGTATTATCTTAGCTTAGCAATCTTTTCTTGTGGCTGAAACATCCTGAAAGTCCAATCTCAATGAGTGTAGTATCGAGTATCAACCAATTCCCTGATTTACACCGAGACTGACTATCTCATTACCTTCTAATGGCCAAGTTTGTTCGACTAAGGTTCTAAGGTTCGTTAGTGCTTCACGACACCATGCGGCGGCCCCGTATTCTCCTCGATTCGATACAAGGGATACCAGTACCAACCAAAGTGTCACACCAACACAGCTATCGCTTCAACCATATTGGTCTATGACGTATAGTTTCCACAATCTATTATTGTGTACATAAAAGGTATCCCCAGATCCGGGTATAGGATCTATACAAGAATACCCCAACAAGCCTTTAAAAGTAAAGCAAACAAAGCAAACAAAGAAAGCAATTTAAATGATCTAGATCCTAAGGTAAACCCCACTTTATTTTTAAGTTTCTCCCCATCAGAGTCGCCAGTTCTGTGATACGGTGGCAGAACCGACTGTGAATACTGGTTTATGTTTTTTGTTCGCAAATGTCGCGGTAAGCAAGATTCGCCACCGACTTTTCTTTTATCCAACAAAGGAAAGGGTGAAAAGAACAGAAAAATACCTTTTTCGAGATTTTTTGAGTAAGGGGGTAGATTATGGAAAGGGAAGGTGTTAGCACCCTTTCCATCCATGGTTTTCCATGGGCTCTTAGGTACTTGCTCATTTTTGAAATTGCTTATGTTTGTGTGTTTGAAAAACTTTGAAAAAAATGCCTTAGTGCGGCGATTCACTTTACGGTAACTCTTGTATCAGTCCTCAAGAGTGTGATAAAGTGTTTTGAAAACTTTTGTTTGAAAAGTATGTTTGAAAGTGTGATGTGAAAATTTTATTTGAGAAAGTACCTAACAACTATCTACCTACTCAAAAAAGGACTAATCATTTCCTCCTATCCTTTAGACCGTGTTATCCTACTATTAGTGAGTAGGTAACCCAAGTCGTTCGATGTTGAGGGACTATCGAAAGGGACATAATGGTCATTGAAGGCAACATGTAAGGATACCTTAGCATTTCGAAGGGACTTTCATCATAAGATCATTTCTCATAGGCAACTCGAGGGACATTGAGGGACTATGATCTTTATAACGACTTTAAATTGAGGGTCTTTGCTAAGAGTATCCCTACGTTTCGAGGGACATGACCATTGTTTCCAAAGGCAACCAAGTGAAGTAATACCCTAGGGGTGCAAGTGTGCAAAAGTGTGCCTTTTTCAGATACATTTATCTTTGATATTAGTGATCTACTGATTGATTGATTAATCATACATGCCTAGGTTGCTAGCAGTTATATACAAATATATACAGAATATAAAAGCGAGTAAATAAAGGCCCTAAGCTATTACAAGGCTTTGGTGTAGATACATAAGGAATTGACTGAAAATAAAATGCAGAAACAAAACTCTAATTAAGCTATTACAAACTGGGCACAGTTACATCAATAATAAAAATTAATCATACGGCAAAAATAATTACGCGTGAGAATAAAAGATTGAAATAAGTTTGAAACCCTAAAAAACCTAATTTGATCATTAAAAATATTTTTAGGATTTTTGTGAAAAAGATTTGAAGTTTGACCTAATTTTTCTAATTAATTTTAATTAATGAAACAAATTAAAATTGATGAAATTAATTAATTTACAAAAATTAATTTATTGAGAAAAATACTAAATCATATTTCTTGTGATGTTGATTTTTTATGATTTTATGGAAAAATTAATTTAAGCAAAATAAATAAACTAATTTAAATAAACAAAATTAAAAGGGAAAAAGAGTAAGCCTGAGGGGTGTAAACCTAAATTGGAGGGTGCATGCTGAATTTCTGGTCAAAGCCCAATCCAGTTGGCCCATAGTTGCGTGTGATTCAGTGTGGTTGTCCCAAGAGTGTCCATCATGGGGAACTTCATTGGAGCATTGGATCCATGCATTGATTGATCCAAGGATGAGGATATGGGGCCTATGGTGTACGCGCTTGGAAAAGAGGCATTGAATATGCATAGAAATATTAAGAAAAATAACATGTAGGAGGCAGGGATCGAACCCCTGACCTCCTACACACGCACGCTGAAAAGCCTTCCCCTTCGCCACTGAGCCAATTATTCAATCATTAGTATAAATGAACAACATGTATTATATGTGATAATGGTTAGTGGCTATGAAAAAAACGCGCAAGAATTCAAACGGGCCACTCAGGTTTTGACACACAGTCGTCTTCTTCGTTGAGACTGTTGTTTTAACCTAAATGTTTTACCTACAGATAGCGTTGTATCTACAAACCTGCACATCTCAAAAATCATAATTATGCAATATAAATTCAAACCAAATATGCAGATCAATAGGATTTGGTCTCGTGAGTACAATGGTACTCATCGTTTGTCCTAATTTTGCCTGAAATAAAAAGCCCTATAACGAAGCTTCAAACCCTAGCAATGGAATTTAATCGAATATGCATCAAAACATATAATTAATCATGCATATATGTTCTAAATAATTATATAAACATGACTACGTATTTAAAATTCATTGATCATGCATATATTTCAAAGACCAGTTTCAAGAAAAAGTGCAAACCGTGATACCTGTGCTGATTGTTCCTGGAGGTATTGATGCGCGAGAGTAGTCCAGAAAGCTTCCAAATACGCCTGGGAAGGGATTGCAGTCCTTGTAACGCCTTAAATCTCCCTCTAGAGCAAAACTCGTTCCACACTTTTTGTCAAAAATTCTGAGTAGTCTTCGTGTTCTACAAGGCCAAAATCCTCTTCTTCTGATCAGGGTTCATTATGTATATATAGTGGGATGAATTAGGTTAACAAAATTGAACTTAATCTTGAAGATTGAGTGAAAAAGATTTGATTTATCTTGCATATTTTGTTTCTAAAATAGCCAAGTCTTTGTGTTCTTTCCCACGCGTTTTCCTTGATTTGCCAGCTTGCTTCAATCTTCTTTCGGTTATGGGCTTTCTGGCTTGTTTTGGACCAAGTCTCAGCTTCATTCCTTCGAATGCCTTCCTTGCCAGCTTTACTTCATTCGAACCAATCATACCTTTCCTCACTAGAACCTTTCTCTCCTTGATGGCTTTGAGTAGAACTGTGCCAGCTTCAGCATAAAGACTTCTTCGATTGGACCTCTTCTTTGCTTCAATTTCCTGTCCATTTGAAGAGAAGTCTCTGGTCTAAACAACTCTTGTGGCATTGTGACCCAACAAGGAAAGACTCTGGCCTGGGCATGTTTTCAGAGTGCCCTCTTGATGGCCTCTTTCGAATGGCCTGGAGGGAGTCCTTCGAAGGGCATTGTCCATGTACCCATTGAAGGATATTTGTTGGGATATCAAACGAAGAGTCCTTTGCTATGTCAATCGAAAATCCTTGACATAATGCCCATCGAAAGGCTTATCATGAGGCAAATAGAAAGGCCTTTTGCAGTTGTCAGTCGAAGGACGTTATGTCTATGGTAATCGAAGAGTGCTATATAGATGGTAATCGAAGAGCGCTATATAGATGGCAATCGAAGGACGGTATATAGATGGTAATCGAAGAGAATTTTGGAGATGCTAATCGAATAACGCTTAGTAGGTGCCAATCGAAGAGCCTCGTTAACAGGCCAATCGAAGGCAACTTAGAAATAGGCCAATCGAAGGAAACTTGGCAACAGGCCAATCGAAGGACACTTAGAAACCTCATTTGAAAAATTTCCTTGTCTTTAGCAAAAGTTTGTAACCACCTATATAAGAGGAAAATCTTGGAAAATATGAGAGGGCAAATTTTGAGGTACAACAAAGGTGTTAGCACCCTTTCCATCCATGGTTTTCCATGGGCTCTTAGGTACTTGCTCATCTTTTGAAAATTGCTTGCGTGTTTGGTTTGAAAATCTTTGAAAATGCCTTAGTGCGGCGACTCACTTTATAGTAACTCTTGTATCAGTCCTCAACAGTGTGATAAAGCATTTTGAAAACTTTGTTTGAAAAGTGTTTGAAAGTGTTTGAAAATTTGTTTGAGCAAGTACCTAATAGTTATCTACCTACTCGAAAAAAGATTGTTCTTTTCCTCATATCCTTTAGATTGTGTTATCCTACTATTAGTGAGTAGGTAACCCTAGTCGTTGGATGTTTGAGGGACTATCAAAAGGGACGTAATGTTCATTGAAGGCAACATGTAAGGATACCTTAGCATTTCGAAGGGCCTATCATCATAAGATCATCTCTCGTAGGCAACTCGAGGGACATTTAGGGACTATGATCTTTATGACAACTTTAAACTGAGAGTCTTTGCTAAGAGTATCCCTATGTTCGAGGGACATAACCACTGTTTCCGAGGCAACCAAGTGGGGTATACCCTAAGGGTGCATGTGTGCAATAGTGTGCTTCTTTCAGGTATTTTTATCTTTGATATTAGTGATCTAAGATTGATTGATTAAGCATACACGCCTAGGTTACTAGAAATTATATACAAGCATATAACATAAAAGCGAGAAATAAAGGCCCTAAGATATTACAAGGCTTTGGTGTAAATACATAAGGAGTTAACTGAAAACAAAATGCAGAGATAAAACCCTAATTAGCTATTACAAACCGGGCACAGTTATATCAATAGTAAAATTTAGTCGTACTGCAAAAATAATTACGCGTGAGAATAAAAAATTGAAATAAGTTTGAAACCCTAAAAAACCTAATTTGATCATTGAAAATATTTTTAGGATTTTTGTGAAAAAGATTTGAAGTTTGACCTAATTTTTTCTAATTAATTTTAATTAATGAAACAAATTAAAATTGATGAAATTAATTAATTTACAAAAATTAATTTATTGAGAAAAAAACTAAATCCTATTTTTTGTGATGTTAATTTTATGATTTTATGGAAAAATTTGATTTAACAAAATAAATAAACTAAAAATAAAAATAACAAAATTAAAAGGGAAATAGAATAAGCCTAAGGGGGTATGAGCCCAAACTGGGGTTGTGTTGCTGAAATTCTGCTCAAGCCCAATCCTGTTGGCCCAAGGCAATGTGAGATCCAGTGTGATTGTGCCAGGAGTGTCCACCATGGGGAACTTCCTTGGAAGCATTAGATCTGGGCGTTTGAATGATCTAAGGATGAGGATCTGAAGGCCTATGGTGTGCACGCTTAGAAGGATAGCATGGGATCTGCAAGGGATTATGAGGAAAAATAACATGTAGGAGGTAGGGATCGAACCCCTGACCTCCTACGCACACGCGCTTTGAAAACCTTTCCCTTTGCCACTGAACCAACTGTTCAATAATTAATATAAACAAACAACATATATTATATGTGATGTAAAGTCAGTGTAATAAATAGAACGCGCAAAATTCAAATGCGCCACTCAGGTTTGGACACGTAACTGTCTTCCTCGTTGAGACTGTCGTTTTAGCCTAAAGGTTTTACCTACAGACAACATTGTAGCTACAGACCTGCAATTCTCAAAAATCAACACCGGACAATATAAATTCAAACCAAATATACAGATCAATTAGGTTTGGTCTCTTGATTACAATGGTACTCATCTTTTGCCTTGATTTTGCCTGAAACGAAAGACCCTAAGTAGAACCTTGCAACCCTAACCATGGTATTCAATCAAATATGCATCAAAACACATAATTAATTATCCAGATATGTTCTAAATGATCATATAAACATGACTATATATTTAAAAATCATTTATCATGCACATATTTCAAAAACTAATTTCAAGAACCAGAGCAAACTGTGATACCTGTGTTGACTGTTTCTGGATGTGTTGATGCGTGAGAGTGGTCCAGATAGCTTCCAAGTACGCCTAGGTATGGATTACAATCTTTGAAACGCCTTGAATCTCCCTCTAGAGCAAAACTCGATCACCTCTTTTTGTCAAAATTTTGAGCAGTCTTGTGGGTGTTCTACACGGCCAATTCCTCTTTTTTGATCAGGGTTTGTTATGCATATATAGTAGAATGAATTAGGTTAACAAAACTGAACTGAATCTTGAATATTGAGTGAGAAAAGATTTGATTTGTCTTGTATCTTTTGTTTCTAAAATGGCCAAATCTTTGTGTCTTTTCCCACACGTTTTCTTTGATTTTCCAGCCTGTTTTACTCTTAACTTGATGAGAAAATCTTCTTTCGATTATGGGCTTTTTGAATTGTTTTGGACCAAATCCTATCTTCATTCCTTCGAATTTGCCTTCCGGGCCAGCCTTGAACTTCAATTTGAACTAATCAGGACTTTCCTTATTAGAACATTATTCTCCTTAATGGTTCTGAGTAGAACTGTGCCAACTTCAATACTAAGACTCCTTCGATTGGACCACCCTTTGCTTCAATTTCCTGTCCTTTTGAAGAGAGTTCCCTAGTTGAATCATCTCTTGTGGAACTGTGACCAAACAAGGCAAGAATATGGCCTGGACATATTTTCTGATTGCCCTCTTGATGGCCTCCTTCGAATGGCCTGGAAGGAGTTCTTTGAATGGCCTTTATCCAAATACCATTCGAAAGGCTTTGACACAATTCTAAATCGAAGGATCCCTTTCCATTCCAATCGAAAGGCTTTGACACCATGTCCATCGAAAGGCTTGTCATGAGGCCAATCGAAAGGCCTTTTGCAGCTGCCAATCGAAGGACGCTATATAGATGTCAGTCGAAAAGTACTTTGGAGATGCCAATCAAAAGGTATTTTATGGATGCCAATTGAAAGGAACTTTTGAGATGCCAATCGAAAGGCATTTTGGAGGTGCCAATCGAAAGGCACTTTGGAGATGTCGATCGAAGGGAATCCTGTAGGTGCCAATTGAAGGACCTTTAACCATTATTTGAAAAATTTCGTTGTCTTTAGGCAAAGGTTTGTAACCACCTATGCAAGAGGAAAATCTTGGAAAAATATGAGAGGGCAAATTTTGGGATACAACACATACCGAAACAACCCTGTTTCAATCAATTAACACAAGCTCACATGAATGCCATGAGCATGCCTTACTGCAAATACGGGAAAAGAAGAATTCAGTAAAACCTACATTCAACTAAACAAATAGTTCATGATCCATTCAAATAAGCCAGCCCTGCACTTGTGAGTTAACATTGCCAATAGTTTGCACCAGTCAACGATTATTAAAAGAGTCTTGCGTTGCTTGTGAGATTCTAAATCATGCCATGTATACTAAACCAGTCCAGAAATCCAATCCCCACCCTGCATCGTTTCAGAGACAAAAAAACTATAAAATCACATCAGAATTATTAAATCAGAAAAAAGGGGGGATTCACTTTTCACGATTCATTCACCACAAGAAAATCACATAAAATTAGCAAGACTCACCTTTCAACGCTCTCTCTTCATCTTCTCTCCATAACAAATTCTTCAATCAGAGAGAATCACACCAAAAATACAGAACTCGATCTCTTTTCTCTGAAACGACTTCTTCACTCTCTTCATCATATTTATTATCTTGATCATTTCTACAACTTTATCATTGTAATTACCTTCGTCAACAACTTGAAATCTCCAACAATCATCATCAAATCTTCACAATAATCTCGGCAATTTCAACACAAAACCAAAGCTTCGCATCATCATCAACGAGCCTTCAATCCTCTTCAAGATTCATCTTCAAGAATCTTCACTCTCTCCTTCAATCTTCATCTTGTTTCATCATCTGCCTCAACATCACAACATCATCAACACGAGTACAATTCAGAAGAAACAGAAGTAAAGAGTAGACGAACAAGAGGAGTTATATGTACCTGAGTTTGTTTCCGATTATATTATTAGTGCCATTGTCGAAGCGCCCCCGATAGGTAAATCACTCTTCCACTGTCTTTGATACTCTCTCCTTGATCTTGCTGGCATGGTGTGAAGTTCGTTTGTATGAATAAAATCCAAGATTTGAAGTTTTTTTAGCAGTCTCTCACAACAGTGAAGCCGCGATGTAGTCGCGATGAAGACTGACGAGTCAGTATTGATACAAAGATGGAGCTTAGAAGAAGATCAGAGACGGGATGTTTTAGAATCAGAATGGTGAATGAGATGCAGGTGAAATCAAAGCAGAGACAAAGTGATGATCACAAGGTGGTGATGAATGGAATTTGATGGAGGTGCTGAGAGATCGAAGAAGAAAGACCATAGGTTATGGCTTCTGCGGTTTGATAGTAAGAAGAGGTCATTCGAGTTCTCTTCAATGAAGTTGAAGCGTCCCTTTTCAACCCTTTTTCTTTCTGATACATTACTATTTTCAATTTACTTTATATTTTCATTTTATTAGTTTGCTGGTAAATAAAAGAAAAAATAATGAACATATTGGACTGAATTTGGGTGAATGTGGACCGAAATGTTACACTCTAAGCCCAAGTAAAAAAAATTCTAACACTAGTGATTATAAACAAAAACTTGTTGGGCTCATTGCAGAATTGGGCTTAGGAATGCTGATGTATACCACCTCTGGTCCAGTTTAGCACCCCCCCCCCCTTTATCATCTTATTTTCATTGTTAGATTTAGGATTTACCTTTTAATTTTGCTATATTTTTTTTATGATGAAAATTATAAAATCAATAAAAAATTGTTAGATTTTGTTGTTGTTGATTTTAGGAATTAATTCATGATCATTTGATTACTGGAGACTTGTGATTCACTTTTGCTTGTCGAGATTTGAGTCTTATGCAAGTTTATCGTGTGATATGCAGATATGATTGAGTTTCCGATTATGATTTATTTTCACATCGATGATACTTCGACACTTGCTTTGAACATTCAATCTCTAACTGTTTGTTTGTTGATACTACCTCGCATGAATTATTCTCGGTTTTGTTGCTTTGGTTGTGCTTTTTACGGATATTATTATTCGTTTGGTATTATATTGCTTCCAATTTATCTTTCCGCATTTTATTGCTTTCTAGATATCATGAGAAGTAGGAAATAAAGAGCGTTTGCTCGAAGTCGTTGTTTAAAAACCTGTAACAGGCATTCCACATTTGTTTGCTAATTGTGTTTGTGTTTGTTTTCATGGGTTGACGATCGATGATGTCACTCAATTAGAATTGAGATAAAGACTTCGATCTTTGCATGCTCCCCTTAGTATTTTCATTTTCCTTTGTTAATGATCGATGATGTCACTCAATTAGAATTGAGATAACGACTTCGATCTTTGCATGCTCCCCTTAGGATTTTCACTTTCGTTTATTGATGATCAATGATGTCACTCAATTAGGATTGAGATAACAACTTCGATCTTTGTATGCTCCCTTAGGGTCGCTCAATTAGGGTAGCTTCCAAGTTAGACATTAGGATAGTTATCCATGCATGCTAACATAGGGTAGAAATTTCATTTTCCATCCTTGACATAGGGGCATCATTGCATGATAACACTAGGTTAGAGATAGGTTAGTCTCCCTTAGGTGTTTTCTTCCTATTTTGCATAATTGCATTTAAAACTAAAACTTCTTTTTCTTGGAAAATGTATAAAACATGCTAACCATACAAAAATCCTTTTCATGTTAAAAAACACCAACTAATTCATTTCTTTTTGCCATTCGGCTTTTCTCTTCTAAGAACGTGTTGATTCCTTTCCACTACAGTGCGTGAGTCTCTAATGGTCGAGTGACAGTGGAATGATTGAATTTAACATTGCTCATTTAAAAAATACAAATAAACCAAAATTTGCGAGCCTAACTTCGGCGCTCTGATTCCTTAATAGGGATACGTAGGCATCTGGTCACGGGGCTCAGCCGAGTGAAATTTGTAAATATTTCCTTTTTTCCCTGTGTTTTCTTTGCATGCATTCCCTCTTTGTATTTTTATTTTAGCTCTTAAGCATTAGATTGAACACACCTTTTGATTAGAACAACAAGAGTGGATCTTGAAGAGTACTACAAACGTGAGGGGTGCTAATACCTTCCCCTCGCGTAATCGACTCCTGTACCCAATCTCATGGTCGCAAGACCTTGATTTCTCCCTTCAGGTTTTTCTTTGATGATTTTCCTTTCCCCTTATGTGGGATAAATAAATACTCAATGGCGACTTTATTGATTTTACCGTTACACCTTCTTCAAACTTCTCCTAAAAGAGAGACCTTTGAGTGGACCGAGGAGTGTGAACGCTCCCACACCCACCTCAAACAGGCACATTCTCAACCACCAGTCCTTCCGCGGCTAGAGAAGGAAGAAATTCTTTATCTCTATCTGGCCGTAGCATCCGAGGCTATAAGTGTTGCCCTCATTCGGGAGACCCCCAAGGGGAAGAGACCCATATATTTCACGAGCAAAGCCTTGCAAGGCCCTGAAGTAACGTATCAATTGTTACACCCTAATTTTTTCCCTAAGATCCCTCTATCATCTCATATCAACCCAATCATATCAAGATCATACACTAGGGTTTGGTTCTTCTCCCTATCTCTAGGTTTGCTCATGAGGGATCACCAAGCACTTTGATTTGTATAATGTGATCATACCTATCTTGTGTTGAATAACTTTTAACTAACAAATATAATGAATATTTTCTCTACAAATGATGATATTATAGGTGAAGGCACAACACATTTCATCAAGATAATTTATAGGTTCATGAGTTTATTTTCATGCCTTCTTCAACAAAGCTTCACTGAAACCTAAGATTCATCATTGAGAGTGCTTTAAAGTAATGTCATGACAAGGTCTACTATGATTCGTCATGCTTCAATTTTCCAAAGGAGGTCAAAAGATGCAAGAATTGATTAAAGAAGTTTGACCTAATTGGACAAGTTCTTGATTCCTTGACCACAAGTGCATAACTCCCTCAATTCTCAACATTTGGAAGTTTTATTGTTGCTATAGGTTCTTATTATCATCCACAACAATTTCTCTTCATATAGAAAAATTATTTGTACAAGAAAGATTGTCAAAATTGAAAGGGGTTCCCAAGTCATTTTGATGCTCTAGGAGTTGGGGTTTTGGACTTCTAAGGGCTATATCTTGTGCATATTTTGAGATTTTTGATTGATTTCAAATATATTCTCCTATTTAAAGGGTTATAAACAAATTAATTCAAAGGTTTCAAACAAATTTTGTATGGAAGACCAATAATGATTGAGAAAGATTACAAGTCCTCTGGATAGGCCATCAAATTTCCTTATGTGACTTCAAAGGATCATAACTTGGTCAATTTTTATCATCTTGAGCTCATTATTTTTTTCAAAATGACCTTAAGGATGTTAAATTTAATTCTCTTTTTGGTGATAAGCTTGTAAATTATTTCAAGAGGCTTTTTGAGTTCAAGAGATTATAGGTCACCTCATGGATTTTCATAAAATTCGAAAGATCATAACTTGTTTAATATTTGGAATTTTTGAGTGATATAAGTTTCAAAATACTATTTAAGGAGTCCAAATAAATATATAATTGATGATCAAAGCTTAATTTTAAAGGAAGACCTTGTTTGGAATCAAAACATTATAGGTTATTTTTGAAGAAAAAAATTAGAATTTCTCTAAGTATAAAAGTCAGCGCATTTTTTCTGATTTTGACTAAGCATAACTTCTAGCTCAAGCATCCAAATGATCTCTTTCTTAGCACATTATAAAGGATGTTACCTGATCTTCCCAATGCATCAAGAATCATGTCTTAAAGTTCCCGAAATTATGCATACCATGAGTTCAAAGTCAGCTACTTGAAATTGAATTTTTCTTCCAAGTAAGAATTTGAAATCCATAATCCAGCTTCTAAACACCAATTTAGCACACGTTTTTGATTTAAACATGTTTAACAAAGTTCCCAAAGTTGAATTAAGGATCATAGCGCAAGAATTGACTGAGCTTTGATGCACATGGAGTGACACATTTTTCATTTTTTGGGCTCCATCCAATTTCCCTCCAAACTTCAATTTTCTTCCCAGTTATTTGCGTCATTCACTTCCTTATAAATAGAGGACCTCACTCCTCTCATTTTCTCAAGCTTGGATAGCCAAAATTACCCTGCCAAAATCTCTTCATAATTCACTTTTCTAAGTTTTTAAATTCATATTTTCTCCCCTTTTCAAATTCAGTGAAGAGGACCTCGCCCCTTCACTGAAGTTAACAGAAGAAGAACCAAGCCTTGAAGTGTCATAAATCGTGCTAGCCAAGTCCAGCTTCAGAGCAATTTTCTGCTATTTTGTTCAGGTAAAATTCTCAACCAAATTCAACCAAATAAATCCCTATTCTACTATATACATCCTTCTGATTCTCACACTTCTTACGGTTTTCATTTTCATTGAGAATTGAGAGAGATACTAGGAAATTTCGTGCTCGTTATTTTTTCTGGTTTTTCCAAATCCAACCTTGCACAACTTATATAAATTTGGTGCGGGGGTGCCATTAGAATCGTCTTGAAGAGACGAATCTAATGGTACCAGTCTGGTTCTCTAATTTTACAATTTGTGAAACTCCAATTTAGGGCGTCTGGAGGTTGAAGACGACCTATGTGTCGTGCTTCAGCCAATGATAGCGTGACATGTGATTTTTTTTAATCTTATCCAGTGTACTTGTCTTACCATATGCATGTCTTAAGGACACTTGGATCTGATTACTTTCATTAGTCAAACTCCATCCAACGCGCCAGATTTTAAGTTACTTTTAATTATTAAAAAATGATTTGATGTGTGTGATCGGTGGATCTGGAACTGACTGTTTAACGCTGGTTCGCGAAATGTCGCGGAAGCAAGAGTCGCCACCGTCTTTTATTTTCTCCAACATGGAAAGGACAAAAACACAGAAAAATTCCTTATGAGATTAGTTCTCGGTTCGGGAGGTATATTTATAGAAAGGGAAGGTGTTAGCCCCCTTTCTATCCATGGTTATCCATGGGCTCTTAGATACTTGCTCATTGTGTTTTCAAAAGTGTTTGTTTGCTTTTCAAAGTGAGTGGGTTTGAAAAAGTTTCGTTTAAAGTTTCAGATCGACTCTTGTATCGATCCTCAAGAGTGTTTGAAAAGTTGTTTTGAAAGCTTTTTGAAAAGTGTCGGTGTGAAAAGAGTTTTTGATTTGTTTTAGAGAAAGTATCTACGAGTCATCTACCTACCCTAAGGAATTATGCTGTGTAAATGTCCTTAAGGTAGTGCCATCCCAACATTGAGAGGTAGGTAGCACCACCGTTGGAGGTGTTCGGGTCGATTCGAGGGTTAGGGACAGTGTGGTCACCGAGCAACAGTAAGGCACCTTAGAAGTTACCCTTATGACATTGATCTTTTTATTCCGAGGCAACCGTTTCGAGGCAACTATTCCGAGGCAACCGTTTCGAGGCAACTTTGTTCGAGGCAACTAGATCAATGGACATAAGGACTCACTAAGACGTCCTATACTCGACGACCACGTTTCGAGGGGCAAGGCAACAGTGAGGCGTACCCTAGGAGTGGTGTGTGAATTGTATGTCATTTTCAGTTATTATTTGTCTTGTCATGCATTGGGTGATCTACGCTTTGATTTTATTTGGGCATACATTCTTTCATGTGATTAACAGTTAAAAGGTGCGGACATTAAAATGCGGAAAATAAAGGTCCTACGCTATTACAAGGCGCGGGTCTATACATCGCCAAATTAACAAAGACCCGATTTTGAATAAAAGTGCAGAAAGTAAATGTCCTAATTACTATTACAAAGCTTTGGGGAAATTACATAATATTTAAAATGAAAAATAGAAGCAAACGCGCGAAAAAAAATTATAATCGAAGGTGCGAGGGCGTTGGACCCTTTAAAGAAATTAAATTGAAATTACAAATTAATTAAATTATTAAATAATGAAAAGAAGTTATTTTTTGGTTTTTTGGTATTTAATAAAAATAAAGAAAATTAATCCTAATTCTAAATTTGTTTTTAATTATTAAAAAAAAATTGTTTAAGTTTAACCTAATTTAACCCTAATTAATTAATTACAAGCTTATTTACAAGATAATTAATAATTAATAATGATAAGAATAAAAAAGTTATTTATTAAAAAAAGGAATGAAAATACTAAAACCCTAATTTCTACATTTTTAGTTTATTTAAGAAAAAAAACATTAAAGTTAAACCTAAATTTAAACTAATTGATTATTAAGATTTATTTACAAAAACTATTAATGAATTAAAAAATAAATAAACATATTTTATTTTTGACTTTTCTGATTTTTTTGTGTTATAACAATTATTTTTGTGAATTAAATAAAACAAAAGAAAAACAATTAAAATAAATAATAGAGAAAAAATGAGAGAAAGAAAATACAAACAAAAGGGGGGGTTTTCTGCCCAATTTGGAGGTGTTTAGGAAGCAGTTTGGCCCACTGATCCCAAGCCCATGTTGACTTTCAGCGCTTGCGTATGGCATGGTTGACTAGTGTGCATGATGGACCTCACATCCTGACTTTTGGATTGATCTCCTAGGACATTTGGCAAGCATAAGCGTTGGGTGTATGATGGACCACAGGAGGGAAAGTGTACCTGAACGCATTACAAGAAAAATATTGAGAATATGGGGGACCTGGGGATCGAACCCAGGTCCCATTGCCTGCATGACAACGCATCTACCAATGGAGCTAGTGCGTTTCTTTGTTAATTTAGTGGGCAATGAATATTATATGTGAAAAAACAAGCGTTATGCTGGATTAAAAATAAAACGCGCCAATGTTTGAATCAGCCAACCACGTTTGAACACATAGGCTTCATCTTCCTTGCTTCTTCGTTTTGCCTGAAATTATCAAATAGATAGCGGGGGTTTTAAACCCCCACTAAGCTTCAACCTGCAAAATAGCGATTAGCATATAGTGAAAAAGAAAAAGGGCGCGATGGTTGGTTTCTACTTGTTTGAAGGTCCTGAGTCCAATGGTCTTGGTTTGATTGTCCAATTGTTCCTTATACGTAAAACCCTAATTCAAGGTTCCTGAAACCCTAAAATATGTTCATGGCAATTTCTCATACAGGCAATAGTAATTCAATTAAATAGCACCAATAGATTCAGAATGTCCATGTTAATGTAAATCAATGGTTAAAAATCACAAATAATGCATATAAATGGAAACACGATTATGAATTTTTTGTGAGAAAGTGCAACATGGCTCTACCAATTCCTTGCGCGTGGAGATCTGATTTCAATTGCAACAGCTTCCTGGTAGTGTCAGGAGTGTTTTGGAATAGATTTGAGGCCTTGGAACGATCTCTAGCTATGAAAACAGTTTTGAGTTTTTTGTCAAAAAATGCAAGTTTGGTTCTTGATCTTGGGCGCAGCTTTCTTGTTCTTCTGCCTTAGGTTACGTTTGCATATGTATGTAGCATGATTAGGTCAAACAAAATAAGCCCATGATCCATGTATTCAATGCTTTTGAATTTTTGATTTTGCATATCTTTTCTTCAAACTTTTTGCCATGAAAACTTGCCTATTTTGGAAGATCTTGCCTCTTGATGTGGTACACGAAATCCCTAGGTCATGATGAGTGAATATGCTGCACCAAAAGATTTGGAAAACATGATTTGCTATTTTTGTCATATTTAATTTTAATTAAGTGAATTAATAATAATAATAATTCAAATAATTAATCAAAAATGATAAAATAACTCCCTTGGATGTCAATGGGTCGTGCATAGCCTTTGGGTGATGATTCATGGAAGGAATTGAGGCCCATTAGCAATTTTGAGGCTTTTGAAGCAAAGTTAACTTTCCAAAATTCCCAAAAATTTCCCAACTTCCACAAGGCATATCTTGCTCAATTTTTAAGCTTTGATCATGTTCTTGGACATTTTGGAAAGGTCTTGAAGTCCTATAACCAATGCCTTTGGTCCCATGTCATTTTGATTTACCAATCTCAAGTTATGGTCTTTGACTTAAAGTCCCTTTTTGTTGACTTTTGAAAATGACCTATAATGTTGAGATTGATAACTTTTTGTGAGAGCATTTCTTGGACTTGAAGTGTGAAGATGAGTTGTAGGAAATGTCATTCTCTTCAAAATGAGATTTGGATGGAATTTTTATGAGAAACCATGTGGAAGTTATGCCTTGGTCAATTTGCAGTTGACTTTTCCAACTGTCCAAAAATAGAAACTTTTGCATCTTGAGACTTTTTGAGCCATGCTTTGAGAATCCTGATCAAGAATTGATCAAATGATGTTTGTGGCTTCAAAATAAGATGTTAACCAAAAAATTTGACTTTTGACTGTCAAATGACCATTTTGCCCCTGCAGTTGACTGTGAAGCAATTAGGGTTTCTGACTGTGCAATTTTGTGCTGTGAGTCTTGAAACTTGGCACATGGATGCTTGACAATGTTTATAGGCATGTGGGACTTGATTGGACCCTTGGAAACTTCAATTTCTTTGCTAGCACCAAAACCCTAATTTTTGACTATTTAGGAGGCAATAGGACTGTGCAACCCTTTGGAGATTTTGAAGCATGATCTTTAGCAAACCTTGAAGAATATGGGAGGGCAAATTTTGGGGTACAACAGTTGCCCCTGTTCAATCTTCTTAAACCTGAGGATGTAGATTGGCTGTCATGCCTTTTGTAATCCGAGGGTGGAAGATGATTGAACATTAGAGTGCCCAGAAATTTGCACTCACATAGTAGAGTATCAGCAATATGATGCAGGGAATGGGCTTACAGATGCCATTTGGAGAAATGCTGGATAGGGGGATGGGCTTATAGATGCCATCTGGAGACTGTCAGTATGTGGATGGGCTTATAGATGCAATCTAGGTGTTGATCGCGTAAGAGATTCCTTGCGAGAACCTGCGTACCTCAACAGTAACGATGAGAGGACCTTGGGCGCGAATACTACCTCAACAGTAACGATGAGAGAACCTTGGGCGATTACTACCTCAACAGTAACGATGAGAGAACCTTGGGAGATTACTACCTCAACAGTAACGATGAGAGAACCTTGGGCGATTACTATCTCAACAGTAACGATGAGAGAACCTCGGGGAGATTACTACCTCAACAGTAACGATGAGAGAACCTTGGGCGATTACTACCTCAACAGTAACGATGAGAGAACCTTGGGCGATTACTACCTCAACAGAACGATGAAGGAATCTTGGATGTCTTCTACTGAGTCTTTATCAGGAAAATCTTTAGGAATCGATTTAACTGGACCAGAGAAGGCCTTTGACTGGATCGGCATCAGAAACATCTTTAGGAGTCGATTTAACTGAACCAGGCAAGGTCTTGGAATCTTCACGTGAGTCTTCATCAGGAAAATCTTTAGGAATCGATTTAACTGGACCAGAGAAGGCCTTTGACTGGATCGGCATCAGAAAAATCTTTAGGAGTCGATTTAACTGAACCAGGCAAGGTCTTGGAATCTTCAACTGGGTCCTCATCAGGAAAATCTTTAGGAATCGATTTAACTGGACCAGAGAAGGCCTTTGACTGGATCGACATCAGAAAAATCTTTAGGAGTCGTTTTAACTGAACCAGGCAAGGTCTTGGAATCTTCAACTGGGTCCTCATCAGGAAAATCTTTAGGAATCGATTTAACTTGACCAGAGAAGGCCTTTGACTGGATCGGCATCAGAAAAATCTTTAGGAGTCGATTTAACTGAACCAGGCAAGGTCTTGAAATAACTTCGACTGGATCGGCATCAGAAAAATCTTTAGGAGTCGATTTAACTGAACTTGGCAAGGTCTTGGAATCTTCAACTGGGTCCTCATCAGGAAAATCTTTAGGAATCGATTTAACTGGACCAGAGAAGGCCTTTGACTGGATCGGCATCATAAAAATCTTTAGGAGTCGATTTAACTGAACCAGGGAAGGTCTTGGAATCTTCAACTGGGTCCTCATCAGGAAAATCTTTAGGAATCGATTTAACTGGACCAGAGAAGGCCTTTGACTGGATCGGCATCAGAAAAATCTTTAGGAGTCGATTTAACTGAACCAGGCAAGGTCTTGAAATAACTTCGACTGGATCGGCATCAGAAAAATCTTTAGGAGTCGATTTAACTGAACCAGGCAAGGTCTTGGAATCTTCAATTGGGTCCTCATCAGGAAAATCTTTAGGAATCGATTTAACTGGACCAGAGAAGGCCTTTGACTGGATCGGCATCAGAAAAATCTTTAGGAGTCGATTTAACTGAACCAGGCAAGGTCTTGAAATAACTTCGACTGGATCGGCATCAGAAAAATCTTTAGGAATCGATTTAACTGAACCAGAGGAGGTCTTGAACATAGCTGAGAACTTAACTGGATCTTTCCTGAAAGGTAGAGGTCAGTCATATGCAATGCATGATATGGATCAAGCAATGATGTTCTCAACATAAATGAGATTGTAGAGTATGATGCGTTTATGCATGTATCATGATGTATGTGATGTTTTTGAAGGTATTTTCGTCTAGGAAAATATATCCTTGACGAATGCCGGGAGTTAAATCCTGTGCTGATGGTTGAAGAGAGTTCTTCGTTTCTGCTGGGGATGAAGATTGCAAGAATATCGGTAGGAGAAGATAACTCCGTTGGGGAATAAACTTAATGAAGAGATTACTCTGCGGGGAATAACTACTCTAGCGATCTTCTGGGGCACAATTCCCTGTGGGAGGAGAGGTACTCTGTTGAGATGTTGATGATAACTCCGCTGGGGATACCGTTGTTATGTTGGAAGTGTTAATAGACTCCGCTGGGGATAAGAAGACTTTGCCGAGGACGGTCTTTCGTGGCTTTTGGCTGAGGATAACCCAGTTATATCCTGGTAGGGAAATAACCTTTGAATAGAGCCGGGAGACGCGTTCGTGCTCTGCAGGGGGGAAGCTTCCAGAATCTACTGGGGATGAGCTTCCTGCTGGGGAGATGATTCAGCTTTCCTGGGGAAATCTTCAGACTGGACTCTCCCGGGGAAATCTTTGAGATATATTGGGGAAGTGGCTCCGCTGAATGTCTGGTATACCGTCGGGGAACAATCTTAGATCAAGACTGCCGGGGATGCTTGTTAGGAATGTCTGTGTACTCTGCTGAGGAATGTTTGATATTTGCTGGAGGATGCCCCACTTCCTTAAGGCTGACAGGATAACTCTGCTTGGGGAGAGCGCATTGACTTGCTTGCTCATTCTCTGGGGAATTAAGATATCTTGGTTACCTTCTTCAGCTGATCATACCTTGTATCTTGGCGGACAGAGCAATTAGATCGTTTAGACAACTCATTATTGCCCCTGTTTCTGAGGTGGGAGAGGAAGACCTGTGAGGTGCTGATAATTGTTGATGGACAAACCTTCTTCTGGTAGGCAAGTGACGAGATGACAGGACATAGTCGTACGCTTTGATCCCTAATTTTTGCCTGGACCGCCCTTTCTGGTTTTCAGTCCATCGGGATACCCTTTTTTGCCGAAGCCGCCTTTTCAGGTTTTCGACTTGCCGGGTGTACAAATTTTTCATTTTCATCCCTTATTTTGCCCGAACCCTTTTTTTTGGTTCGCCGGGTAGCCCTTATTTTTGCCTAGGTGTGTCAACCTAGCGGGTGTTTGATTATGCGTAGTATTTTTTCGACTATGTCCACGTTCTCATAATGTAGGGAGATGCCCCTGTTGATAGTGTTGTGTTGCCCTACTACCAGAAGACGTTTGATCAGGCAAGATTCGTTGCTGGAATTCATGTCCAATGCCCCAAGTGATCTTAGATGGAGATTTTCCCCAGGCTATTTGGCATTTGAGATATTCTCTGAATCTTGACTTAACTGCCCCAGATGGTAGACCATGATCATGCCGTGCCCCTTGATTGGAGATACTCTTAGACTTTCGTCATGCGAATTTCTCTGTTGTTCAAACAACTAGTCAT
Source organism: Vicia faba (assembly GCA_948472305.1). Taxonomy (NCBI): domain Eukaryota; kingdom Viridiplantae; phylum Streptophyta; class Magnoliopsida; order Fabales; family Fabaceae; genus Vicia; species Vicia faba. Next base: position 558,007,400 of record OX451738.1, on the reverse strand, counting down.
ATGCAAGCAATGTTATATTAGAAATGCAAAGCTTATGTCTGTCTTGAAGTTTTTTGAAAATGCATTTTTTAGTAAAAACAAGTGAATTTTGTAAACTGCGATGTCAACTCGTTATTTTACCGCAAGCCTTAAGGAGTCAGGATACCTTTTGTAACAGTATGCTTTCGAACTAACCCATGCTTCAGCTAGGACTTTTTAAGGGTTATAATGTGGCTTGGTTCACGGTTTAAGAAACAAAGGATAAAGGCTCAAATTATTTGTACCCACCCGTTCTTCGTGATGTTCTTCAAACCTAAGCTCAGTTGATCGTGCGTTAGACCTTGTTTGAGTCTTTGTCCTGATGTTCCAATGATGGTTCAGATATTGATGATTTATTCTGAATAGGCATTCATTTTTTGTTTTTGTTGAGGGTTTGTATGACCTCTTTCTTTTTGATTTCGCTATCCCTAAATTTTGCCTGAACTGTTTCTTTTGTGATTACATTCAGCGGGATGCCCCAGTTTTGTAAGTCTCCTTCATAGGTTTTGACTTATTGGGTTTTTATTTTTGAGATATAATGACTGCCTATCCTTATGATTATTGGGAATCATCACTGTCTTCTTTTTTTTTTGTAAGGACCTCTTTGGTGCCATTTGTTATGCACTTGGATCAACTGAGAGAACTACCCTGTCCCAGGTTATGATAAAAGGGTTTTAATTTTCGAAAAGAAAAACTCCTACTTCTTTGGCTCAGAGGGGTTGACGAGGGATTATATTCCTTATAACTCCAGTGTTTAGGGATTGAAACAATGCCTGTACCTCATCAGCGGGGTCTGTTCAAAAGCATATTGTAGACTGTGGTATCGTTTTCGTCATCCTCCCTCAAGAGGCTTAGAATTATTGATCGAGCATTGATCATCACAAAAAATGAAAGCAATTTTAAATAGTGAATACGAAATAATTACTTCAAAACAGACATGTGTAATTCATTAATGAAATAACCAAGTTTGACATGAAATAAATGTTTGAACAATCAAAAGAAAATCACAACTTGAAAAATTCTAATGAACAAAAGTCTTCTAGTCTCAGGGCTTGTTACTTCGACTGGTGCATCTTGTAGGGATGGAAGGAGCATTCAGCCTGGCCCATCTGGGTGAAATCCACAGCTCTTTCATTAATCAGGTCTTGGATCTTATTCTTCAGAGCCCAGCAGTCGTCGGTGTCATGTCCTGGACTGTCAGAGTGGTAATCACATCTTTCCTCAGGATTGTACTTTAGGGAGGTTATGTTGAGATTCTTAGGAGGGTCCCTTAACGTCACCAGATTCAACCTTAACAATTGTTTTAAAGCTTGAGACGGTGACACGTTGTGCTTGGTGAACTGCCTTTTAGGCTTGTCTGGCTTGCTCCGATCAGCCCGTTGTTCTTGGCGGGGTCGTTGTTGGACCTGTGAAGTGGTAGCAGCTTGGAGAGGTCTATTCATTGGACCAGACCTTTGTCCTCTTGGAAGCTGTTCAATGACCTGGTCCCTGACTTGGGCTGGTTGCTTCATGTCTTGATGAAGCTGACTGATCATGGCCCTCAGCTCTCCTTGCTCCCGAGCTAAACCTTGGATGAGAGCCCTTTGTCCCAGCATCTGGGTTTTCAATGTGTCTACCTCAGCTTGTAGACGTTTCAGTCGTTCGTCCTTGTCATCTTCGGGGTTTTGCTTGGCCAGATTCCCCATGAGGAGTGTCCTTAACTCTTCTTGCCCCTTGGTTAGGCTTAGGAAGATCTCCCTGAACTGAATCTCTTGAGCCTGAAGATCCTGGTTATCTTGTTGGGAAGCCATTGCTGAAATAAACAGCGGAGATGGTAAGTGACCCGTCAAAAGGGTACCTGTTATGCAATGATATGTACGTATATATATGCAATGTTTTCAAGGATCTCGCGGGGTAAACAAGAAAATTGTTAGCATTTGAATTTGTAGCTTGATGGAAGGCACTGCATACTGTTGAGAGGGCTTCTTCAAGAGTCAATGTTCACCATATCAAGTGGGTCATAGCCCCTGACAACCTTGGCTAGAGGAAAATAAATCCCCTTTGCCCCTTGCCAGACAGTTGGTTCATCATGACCTGCATCACAAACCTTTGAGATCCTTGAAATGGGTTAGTCCTTATGCAGGATGTATGAAATGGTATGATGTTATGCTATGCATGGGGTAAAGTAGGTAAACCCTGTTATGAGTCCTAATTAAGGACTGTAAACAAAACCTGCAAGAAACTCAAGTGTCAGATAACAAGCATGCAAATAGTCAAGTTGGAAGGCACACAAGTCACACAAGAGAGCCCTTAGAGTTAAGGCCAGCATGGGGTCTAGGTATTACCCTCTTGAAGTTGTTGGGCTCGAAACCTGTCCTATCAGAAGTAACCGGGTTCTAAGGGTCCCAATATCACTGGACTGTTTTCATTGTTCATCGTTTCGATTTAGCCACTGAACTGGCGACCGAAATATTCCAAGAAAACAACCCTCAATTGAGTGTAGTATCGAGTATCAACCAACCTCGGACTGCACCAAAGTCAGTTATCTCACTACCCTAAAGAGGCCAAGATGGTTCAATTAAGGTTCCTAAGGTCAGTTGATGCTTCACGACACCACGCGGCGGCCCCGTACTCTCCTTGACTGAACTCAAGGGTTACCGGTACTCACCAAAGTGCCACATCAACGTAGCATACTGCTTCAACCATGTCGGTATACCCCGCACAGTTCCCTCATAGTCTTGTTGCTACTTTCTAAGAAGGTATCCCCCAGATCCGGGTTAGGATCTGTAGAACTCCCGAGACAGTACCCACAATAATGAATCAAACAATTCAGACAATTGAAAACACAAGTGATCTTAGTCCTAAGGTACACCTCACTTTTATAATTAAGTCCCCAGCAGAGTCGCCAGTTCTGTGATCGGTGGATCTGGAACTGACTGTTTAACGCTGGTTCGCGAAATGTCGCGGAAGCAAGAGTCGCCACCGTCTTTTATTTTCTCCAACATGGAAAGGAAAAAAGCACAGAAAAATTCCTTATGAGATTAGTTCTCGGTTCGGGAGGTAGATTTATAGAAAGGGAAGGTGTTAGCACCCTTTCTATCCATGGTTATCCATGGGCTCTTAGATACTTGCTCATTGTGTTTTCAAAAGTGTTTGTTTGCTTTTCAAAGTGAGTGGGTTTGAAAAAGTTTCGTTTAAAGTTTCAGATCGACTCTTGTATCGGTCCTCAAGAGTGTTTGAAAAGTTGTTTTGAAAGCTTTTTGAAAAGTGTCGGTGTGAAAAGAGTTTTTGATTTGTTTTAGAGCAAGTATCTACGAGTCATCTACCTACGCTAAGGAATTATGCTGTGTAAATGTCCTTAAGGTAGTGCCATCCCACCATTGAGAGGTACGTAGCACCACCGTTGGAGGTGTTCGGGTCGATTCGAGGGTTAGGGACAGTGTGGTCACCGAGCAACAGTAAGGCCATTGATCTTTTTATTCCGAGGCAACCGTTTCGAGGAAACTATTTCGAGGCAACCGTTTCGAGGCAACTTTGTTCGAGGCAACTAGATCAATGGACATAAGGACTCACTAAGACGTCCTATACTCGACGACCACGTTTCGAGGGGCAAGGCAACAGTGAGGCGTACCCTAGGAGTGGTGTGTGAATTGTGTGTCATTTTCAGTTATTATTTGTCTTGTCATGCATTGGGTGATCTACGCTTTGATTTTATTTGGGCATACATTCTTTCATGTGATTAACAGTTAAAAGGTGCGGACATTAAAATGCGGAAAATAAAGGTCCTACGCTATTACAAGGCGCGGGTCTATACATCGCCAAATTAACAAAGACCCGATTTTGAATAAAAGTGCGGAAAGTAAATGTCCTAATTACTATTACAAAGCTTTGGGGCAATTACATAATATTTAAAATGAAAAATAGAAGCAAACGCGCGAAAAGAAATTATAATCGAAGGTGCGAGGGCGTTGGACCCTTTAAAGAAATTAAATTTAAATTACAAATTAATTAAATTATTAAATAATGAAAAGAAGTTATTTTTTGGTTTTTTGGTATTTAATGAAAATAAAGAAAATTAATCCTAATTCTAAATTTGTTTTTAATTATTAAAAAAAATTGTTTAAGTTTAACCTAATTTAACCCTAATTAATTAATTACAAGCTTATTTACAAGATAATTAATAATTAATAATGATAAGAATAAAAAAGTTATTTATTAAAAAAAGGAATGAAAATACTAAAACCCTAATTTCTACATTTTTAGTTTATTTAAGAAAAAAACATTAAAGTTAAACCTAAATTTAAATTAATTGATTATTAAGATTTATTTACAAAAACTATTAATGAATTAAAAAATAAATAAACATATTTTATTTTTGACTTTTCTGATTTTTTTGTGTTATAACAATTATTTTTGTGAATTAAATAAAACAAAAGAAAAACAATTAAAATAAATAATAGAGAAAAAATGAGAGAAAGAAAATACAAACAAAAGGGGGGGTTTTCTGCCCAATTTGGAGGTGTTTAGGAAGCAGTTTGGCCCACTGATCCCAAGCCCATGTTGACTTTCAGCGCTTGCGTATGGCATGGTTGACTAGTGTGCATGATGGACCTCACATCCTGACTTTTGGATTGATCTCCTAGGACATTTGGCAAGCATAAGTGTTGGGTGTATGATGGACCACAGGAGGGAAAGTGTACCTGAACGCATTACAAGAAAAAATATTGAGAATATGGGGGACCTGGGGATCGAACCCAGGTCCCATTGCCTGCATGACAACACATCTACCAATGGAGCTAGTGCGTTTCTTTGTTAATTTAGTGGGCAATGAATATTATATGTGAAAAAACAAGCGTTATGCTGGATTAAAAATAAAACGCGCCAATGTTTGAATCAGCCAACCACGTTTGAACACATAGGCTTCATCTTCCTTGCTTCTTTGTTTTGCCTGAAATTATCAAATAGATAGCGGGGGTTTTAAACCCCCACTAAGCTTCAACCTGCAAAATAGTGATTAGCATATAGTGAAAAAGAAAAAGGGCGCGATGGTTGGTTTCTACTTGTTTGAAGGTCCTGAGTCCAATGGTCTTGGTTTGATTGTCCAATTGTTCCTTATACGTAAAACCCTAATTCAAGGTTCCTGAAACCCTAAAATATGTTCATGGCAATTTCTCATACAGGCAATAGTAATTCAATTAAATAGCACCAATAGATTCAGAATGTCCATGTTAATGTAAATCAATGGTTAAAAATCACAAATAATGCATATAAATGGAAACACGATTATGAATTTTTTGTGAGAAAGTGCAACATGGCTCTACCAATTCCTTGCGCGTGGAGATCTGATTTCAATTGCAACAGCTTCCTGGTAGTGTCAGGAGTGTTTGGGAATAGATTTGAGGCCTTGGAACGATCTCTAGCTATGAAAACAGTTTTGAGTTTTTTGTCAAAAAATGCAAGTTTGGTTCTTGATCTTGGGCGCAGCTTTCTTGTTCTTCTGCCTTAGGTTACGTTTGCATATGTATGTAGCATGATTAGGTCAAACAAAACAAGCCCATGATCCATGTATTCAATGCTTTTGAATTTTTTATTTTGCATATCTTTTCTTCAAACTTTTTGCCATGAAAACTTGCCTATTTTGGAAGATCTTGCCTCTTGATGTGGTACACGAAATCCCTAGGTCATGATGAGTGAATATGCTGCACCAAAAGATTTGGAAAACATGATTTGCTATTTTTGTCATATTTAATTTTAATTAAGTGAATTAATAATAATAATAATTCAAATAATTAATCAAAAATGATAAATAACTCCCTTGGATGTCAATGGGTCGTGCATAGCCTTTGGGTGATGATTCATGGAAGGAATTGAGGCCCATTAGCAATTTTGAGGCTTTTGAAGCAAAGTTGACTTTCCAAAATTCCCAAAAATTTCCCAACTTCCACAAGGCATATCTTGCTCAATTTTTAAGCTTTGATCATGTTCTTTGACATTTTAGAAAGGTCTTGAAGTCCTATAACCAATTCCTTTGGTCCCATGTCATTTTGATTTACCAATCTCAAGTTATGGTCTTTGACTTAAAGTCCCTTTTTGTTGACTTTTGAAAATGACCTATAATGTTGAGATTGATAACTTTTTGTGAGAGCATTTCTTGGACTTGAAGTGTGAAGATGAGTTGTAGGAAATGTCATTCTCTTCAAAATGAGATTTGGATGGAATTTTTCTGAGAAACCATGTGGAAGTTATGCCTTGGTCAATTTGCAGTTGACTTTTCCAACTGTCCAAAAATAGAAACTTTTGCATCTTGAGACTTTTTGAGCCATGCTTTGAGAATCATGATCAAGAATTGATCAAATGATGTTTGTGGCTTCAAAATAAGATGTTGACCAAAAATTTTGACTTTTGACTATCAAATGACCATTTTGCCCCTGCAGTTGACTGTGAAGCAATTAGGGTTTCTGACTGTGCAATTTTGTGCTGTGAGTCTTGAAACTTGGAACATGGATGCTTGACAATGTTTATAGGCATGTGGGACTTGATTGGACCCTTGGAAACTTCAATTTCTTTGCTAGCACCAAAACCCTAATTTTTGACTATTTAGGAGGCAATAGGACTGTGCAACCCTTGGGAGATTTTGAAGCATGATCTTTAGCAAACCTTGAAGAATATGGGAGGGCAAATTTTGGGGTACAACAGTTGCCCCTGTTCAATCTTCTTAAACCTGAGGATGTAGATTGGTTGTCATGCCTTTTGTAATCCGAGGGTGGAAGATGATTGAACACTAGAGTGCCCAGAAATTTGCACTCACATAGTAGAGTATCAGCAATATGATGCAGGGAATGGGCTTACAGATGCCATTTGGAGAAATGCTGGATAGGGGGATGGGCTTATAGATGCCATCTGGAGACTGTCAGTATGTGGATGGGCTTATAGATGCAATCTAGGTGTTGATCGCGTAAGAGATTCCTTGCGAGAACCTGCGTACCTCAACAGTAACGATGAGAGGACCTTGGGCGCGAATACTACCTCAACAGTAACGATGAGAGAACCTTGGGGGATTACTACCTCAACAGTAACGATGAGAGAACCTTGGGCGATTACTACCTCAACAGTAACGATGAGAGAACCTTGGGCGATTACTACCTCAACAGTAACGATGAGAGAACCTCGGGGCGATTACTACCTCAACAGTAACGATGAGAGAACCTTGGGTGATTACTACCTCAACAGTAACGATGAGAGAACCTTGGGCGATTACTACCTCAACAGAACGATGAAGGAATCTTGGATGTCTTCTACTGAGTCTTTATTAGGAAAATCTTTAGGAATCGATTTAACTGGACCAGAGAAGGCCTTTGACTGGATCGGCAACAGAAAAATCTTTAGGAGTCGATTTAACTGAACCAGGCAAGGTCTTGGAATCTTCACCTGAGTCTTCATCAGGAAAATCTTTAGGAATCGATTTAATTGGACCAGAGAAGGCCTTTGACTGGATCGGGATCAGAAAAATCTTTAGGAGTCGATTTAACTGAACCAGGCAAGGTCTTGGAATCTTCAACTGGGTCCTCATCAGGAAAATCTTTAGGAATCGATTTAACTGGACCAGAGAAGGCCTTTGACTGGATCGGCATCAGAAAAATCTTTAGGAGTCGATTTAACTGAACCAGGCAAGGTCTTGAAATAACTTCGACTGGATCGGCATCAGAAAAATATTTAGGAGTCGATTTAACTGAACCAGGCAAGGTCTTGGAATCTTCAACTGGGTCCTCATCAGGAAAATCTTTAGGAATCGATTTAACTGGACCAGAGAAGGCCTTTGACTGGATCGGCATCAGAAAAATATTTAGGAGTCGATTTAACTGAACCAGGCAAGGTCTTGGAATCTTCAACTGGGTCCTCATCAGGAAAATCTTTAGGAGTCGATTTAACTGGACCAGAGAAGGCCTTTGACTGGATCGGCATCAGAAAAATCTTTAGGAGTCGATTTAACTAAACCAGGCAAGGTCTTGAAATAACTTCGACTGGATCGGCATCAGAAAAATCTTTAGGAGTCGATTTAACTGAACCAGGCAAGGTCTTGGAATCTTCAACTGGGTTCTCATCAGGAAAATCTTTAGGAATCGATTTAACTGGACCAGAGAAGGCCTTTGACTGGATCGGCATCAGAAAAATCTTTAGGAGTCGATTTAACTAAACCAGGCAAGGTCTTGAAATAACTTCGACTGGATCGGCATCAGAAAAATCTTTAGGAATCGATTTAACTGAACCAGAGGATGTCTTGAACATAGCTGAGAACTTAACTGGATCTTTCCTGAAAGGTAGAGGTCAGTCATATGCAATGCATGATATGGATCAAGCAATGATGTTCTCAACATAAATGAGATTGTATAGTATGATGCGTTTATGCATGTATCATGATGTATGTGATGTTTTTGAAGTTATTTTCGTCTAGGAAAATATATCCTTGACGAATGCGGGAGTTAAAGCCTGAGCTGATGGTTGAAGAGAGTTCTTCGTTTCTGCTGGGGATGAAGATTGCAAGAATACCGGTAGGAGAAGATAACTCTGTTGGGGAATAAACTTGATGAAGAGATTACTCTGCGGGGAATAACTACTCTAGCAATCTTGCTGGGGCACAATTCCCTGTGGGAGGAGAGGTACTCTGTTGAGATGTTGATGATAACTCCGCTGGGGATACCGTTGTTATGTTGGAAGTGTTAATAGACTCCGCTGGGGATAAGAAGACTTTGCCGAGGACGGTCTTTCGTGGCTTTTGGCTGAGGATAACCCAGTTATATCCTGGTAGGGAAATAACCTTTGAATAGAGCCGGGAGACGCGTTCGTGCTCTGCAGGGGGGAAGCTTCCAGAATCTACTGGGGATGAGCTTCCTGCTGGGGAGATGATTCAGCTTTCCTGGGGAAATCTTCAGACTGGACTCTCCTGGGGAAATCTTTGAGATATATTGGGGAAGTGGCTCCGCTGAATGTCTGGTATACCGCCGGGGAACAATCTTAGATCAAGACTGCCGGGGATGCTTGTTAGGAATGTCTGTGTACTCTGCTGAGGAATGTTTGATATTTGCTGGAGGATGCCCCACTTCCTTAAGGCTGACAGGATAACTCTGCTTGGGGAGAGCGCATTGACTTGCTTGCTCATTCTCTGGGGAATTAAGATATCTTGGTTACCTTCTTTAGCTGATCATACCTTGTATCTTGGCGGACAGAGCAATTAGATCGTTTGGACAACTCATTATTGCCCCTATTTCTGAGGTGGGAGAGGAAGACCTGTGAGGTGCTGATAATTGTTGATGGACAAACCTTCTTCTGGTAGGCAAGTGACGAGATGACAGGACATAGTCGTACGCTTTGATCCCTAATTTTTGCCTGGACCGCCCTTTCTGGTTTTCAGTCCATCGGGATACCCTTTTTTTCCCAAGCCGCCTTTTCAGGTTTTCGACTTGCCGGGTGTACAAATTTTTCATTTTCATCCCTTATTTTGCCCGAACCTTTTTTTTTGGTTCGTCGGGAAGCCCTTATTTTTGCCTAGGTGTGTCAACCTAGCGGGTGTTTGATTATGCGTAGTATTTTTTCGACTATGTCCACGTTCTCAGAATGTAGGGAGATGCCCCTGTTGATAGTGTTGTGTTGCCCTACTACCAGAAGCCGTTTGATCAGGCAAGATTCGTTGCTGGAATTCATGTCCAATGCCCCAAGTGATCTTAGATGGAGATTTTCCCCAGGCTATTTGGCATTTGAGATATTCTCTAAATCTTGACTTAACTGCCCCAGATGGTAGACCATGATCATGCCGTGCCCCTTGATTGGAGATACTCTTAGACTTTCGTCATGCGAATTTCTCTGTTGTTCAAACAACTAGTCATATGCAAGCAATGTTATATTAGAAATGCGAAGCTTATGTCTGTCTTGAGGTTTTTTGAAAATGCATTTTTTAGTAAAAACAAGTGAATTTTGTAAACTGTGATGTCAACTCGTTATTTTACCGCAAGCCTTAAGGAGTCAAGATACCTTTTGTAACAGTATGCTTTCGAACTAACCCATGCTTCAGCTAGTACTTTTTAAGGGTTATAACGCGGCCTGGTTCACGGTTTAAGAAACAAAGGATAAAGGCTCAAATTATTTGTACCCACCCGTTCTTCGTGATGTTCTTCAAACCTAAGCTCAGTTGATCGTGCATTAGACCTTGTTTGAGTCTTTGTCCTGATGTTCCAATGATGGTTCAGATATTGATGATTTATTCTAAATAGGCAGTCATTTTTTGTTTTTGTTGAGGGTTTGTATGACCTCTTTCTTTTTGATTTCGCTATCCCTAAATTTTGCCTGAACTGTTTCTTTTGTGATTACAGTCAGCGGGATGCCCCAGTTTTGTAAGTCTCCTTCATAGGTTTTGACTTATTGGGTTTTTATTTTTGAGATATAATGACTGCCTATCCTTATGATTATTCGGAATCATCACTGTCTTCTTTTTTTTTGTAAGGACCTCTTTGGTGCCATTTGTTATGCACTTGGATCAATTGAGAGAACTACCCTGCCCCAGGTTATGATAAAGGGTTTTAATTTTTGAAAAGAAAAACTCCTACTTCTTTGGCTCAGAGGGGTTGACGAGGGATTATCTTCCTTATAACTCCAGTGTTTAGGGATTGAAACAATGCCTATACCTCATCAGCGGGGTCTGTTCAAAAGCATATTGTAGATTGTGGTATCGTTTTCGTCATCCTCCCTCAAGAGGCTTAGAATTATTGATCGAGCATTGATCATCACAAAAAATGAAAGAAATTTTAAATAGTGAATACGAAATAATTACTTCAAAACAGACATGTGTAATGCATTAATGAAATAACCAAGTTTGACATGAAATAAATGTTTGAACAATCAAAAGAAAATCACAACTTGAAAAATTCTAATGAACAAAAGTCTTCTAGTCTCAGGGCTTGTTACTTCGACTGGTGCATCTTGTAGGGATGGCAGGAGCATTCAGCCTGGCCCATCTGGGTGAAATCCACAGCTCTTTCATTAATCAGGTCTTGGATCTTATTCTTCAGAGCCCAGCAGTCGTCGGTGTCATGTCCTGGACTGTCAGAGTGGCACGCACATCTTTCCTCGGGATTGTACTTTAGGGAGGTTGTGTCGAGATTCTTAGGAGGGTCCCTTAACGTCACCAGATTCAACCTTAACAATTGTTGTAAAGCTTGAGACGGTGACACGTTGAGCTTGGTGAACTGCCTTTTAGGCTTGTCTGGCTTGCTCCGATCAGCCCGTTGTTCTTGGCGGGGTCGTTGTTGGACCTGTGAAGTGGTAGCAGCTTGGAGAGGTCTATTCATTGGACCAAACCTTTGTCCTCTTGGAAGCTGTTCAATGACCTGGTCCCTGACTTGGGCTGGTTGCTTCATGTCTTGATGAAGCTGACTGATCATGGCCCTCAGCTCTCCTTGCTCCCGAGCTAAACCTTGGATGATAGCCCTTTGTCCCAGCATCTGGGTTTTCAATGTGTCTACCTCAGCTTGTAGATGTTTCAGTCGTTCGTCCTTGTCATCTTTGGGGTTTTGCTTGGCCAGATTCCCCATGAGGAGTGTCCTTAACTCTTCTTACCCCTTGGATAGGCTTAGGAAGATCTCTCTGAACTGAATCTCTTGAGCCTGAAGATCCTGGTTATCTTGTTGGGAAGCCATTGCTGAAATAAACAGCGGAGATGGTAAGTGACCCGTCAAAAGGGTACCTGTTATGCAATGATATGTACGTATATATATGCAATGTTTTCAAGGATCTCGCAGGGTAAACAAGAAAATTGTTAGCATTTGAATTTGTAGCTTGATGGAAGGCACTGCATACTGTTGAGAGGCCTTCTTTAAGAGTCAAGGCTCACCATATCAAGTGGGTCATAGCCCCTGACAACCTTGGCTAGAGGAAAATAAATCCCCTTTGCCCCTTGCCGGACAGTTGGTTCATCATGACCTGCATCACAAACCTTTGAGATCCTTGAAATGGGTTAGTCCTTATGCAGGATGTATGCAATGGTATGATGTTATGCTATGCATGGGGTAAAGTAGGTAAACCCTGTTATGAGTCCCAATTAAGGACTGTAAACAAAACCTGCAAGAAACTCAAGTGTCAGATAACAAGCATGCAAATAGTCAAGTTGGAAGGCACACAAGTCACACAAGAGAGCCCTTAGAGTTAAGGCCAGCATGGGGTCTAGGTATTACCCTCTTGAAGTTGTTGGGCTCGAAACCTATCCTATCAGAAGTAACCGGGTTCTAAGGGTCCCAATATCACTGGACTGTTTTCATTGTTCATCGTTTCGATTTAGCCACTGAACTGGCGACCTAAATATTCCAAGAAAACAACCCTCAATTGAGTGTAGTATCGAGTATCAACCAACCTCGGACTGCACCAAAGTCAGTTATCTCACTACCCTAAAGAGGCCAAGATGGTTCAATTAAGGTTCCTAAGGTCAGTTGATGCTTCACGACACCACGCGGTGGCCTCGTACTCTCCTTGACTGAACTCAAGGGTTACTGGTACTCACCAAAGTGCCACATCAACGTAGCAGACTGCTTCAACCATGTCGGTATACCCCGCACAGTTCCCTCACAGTCTTTGAATGTAGTTTGTTATTTTTTTCCTATTATTTTCACTTAATAATAATGATTTAAAAATCATTTTTACATTATATCTTGCCTATTAAATGCAATTTTATTGTTGAATTTATTTTGGCTAATTTTGGACTATGTGACTTTTAATCATAAGCTTCATTAACATCATTGGATCTTTGGGTGTTGAGTTTCACTCCACCAAAATGGATAAATGTTTTAATGATAGTTTGATTAAATTCTTCGGTTCAAATATTTACCCTTCCTCTTCATCTTATTCCTTTCTTACTTGTGCTATATGTTATTAGAGGATGATTTACATATCATTTCTCTAAACATATGGCACATAGATTGCTATTGACTGGTCTCAAAATAGGTGCGACTTCTATATAAGTCCACTTGCGATTGCTTAATATAGCGCTAAATTTTATCCCGATTCAAGAAATGATCATTCGTGGCCCAAACTTATGTTTGCAAGCCCAAGTATGTTAATTTGAAAACTTTGATACAATAACCTTGGGGTTCATTGTTAGGAGGCTTTTGTCGTATCAATCCTCTAATGAACCATCATAAACATTGGTCTAAGTGAATCATTTAAACATCATTGATTATTTTTTGTTGCCTAGAGAACTTAAAATGAATGATATACTTGACAAAAAGCAAATGAAACTTGTTGTTGAGAAGCTTTGATTTTATCAATCTTTTAATGAGTTTTTAAATGCAAGTTTCAAAATGGTCATTCAACTAACCTATAATTCCTAACTCATTAATAATTGACTTTTATTATGTATTTTTTACTTTATGCCCTTTATCTTATGCCTTTATTTTTATGCACTATTTACTTTAGCATTTACATTTCATGTTATTTTCATCTTTGCTCGTTTGAGCATTTATCTTTATGTAATTTTTTAGTTTTGCTCACTTGAGCCTTTAATTTTCTTTTTGAAGATACTTAATAACCAGCTTGAAAAATAAAAAACTTTAAAGTTACTTGAACTATTTGGTTACTATCCTTGGCATTATGGAGTTATGGACCTCTTGGACTTAGGTTTAGAGGCATTTGATACCCTTAGGACCTTGTGGCTCGGATTGTTATTTTGTCTGGAGTTCTTGGGGTTTACCTCAAGACATTGGGTTGATTTTCTTTTTGTGCAGGTTATTCTGATTATATGCTTTGTCAGTGATTGAGAATTCCTCTGTATACAACTGTTACTCTGTCCAAATTTTTTTAGAAGACTTAATGCATCTGAAGCTTGGTATTCTTAAGAGATTTAAGATCTTTGCTTGTTTGGTTCCAATCCAAAGGATGGGAATTCTACACTGACTCTTTGTATCAAGTGTTGGCTTCTCGTTGGTTAGACGGTTCTTTTCCCTAGCTTTCACCTTATGCTTTAAGATAGTCCCTTCATCTTCTCCCATCTTCTTTAATTTCAAAAATCTTGTCCCTCATTTTCAAAACTATTCTTGTTTTCTAAACTTGAATCGCTTTCACAATAAACTTGGACTTAGATCCATGCATTTTCAAAAAATATTTTCTTAATTAAACTTTAAACAACTTAATCATATTTTTGTGAGAAGACTAAAAGTCAATCAATCTCATTCAAACCATTTTTGCCATTTTGGATTTTTACCTTAAAAATTTTCTCAAAAGATTAGACTCTTGTCAATATTTATAGTGACGCGAGTTACTATACTTCTACGATAGGTAGTGAAGTGAGACATTTTCCACTTGGGTGTTGATCGAAGCTTTGTTGATTTTAAAATCCAAGCTATATCCTCTACTTTGAGATGACGCGAATTCTCCTTTCTCGTAATCGTGGGTAGTAAGTATGTTTTCTACTCGGATACGACGATGATGTCTCATCTCTTAAAAATAACCAACACACTTGTGTTTTAAAATTTTTAAAGGTGAACTACGAGTACCCTGATCCCCTATTGCACGGAAGGTGGTACGTAGGTACTAAAGGTTCGCAACCGTGGCGGGTGCAAAAATTGTAAAAAATATTTCTTTTCTCACCTCCACCATCTATTTTTTTATACAACACTTACAGCCAAAATACACAAATTTTCATAGAGGTTCCTGAAGAGTACCATAGATGCTTAGGGTTCTAATACCTTCCCTTTGCATAACCAACTCCCGTACCTAGATTCTCTCCCCCTGTTTTTTGGATTATTCGCTCTTTTTTCGTTCCTCTGGAAATAATAAAGCACGATGGTGATTTTTGTTTGATTTGTGTGAGTCAAGTCAATCCAAAGGCTTAGTATCAACATTTCTACCAATACATCAATAGATCGAGAAAGTATCCTTAGCACTCATCAATGCGGCGAGGAGGCTGAGGCACTACTTCCTGGCCCACACCATTGTGGTATGTACTGACCAGCCAGTAAAACAGCTACTTGGTCGGCATTACATAGACGGCAGGATGCTCAAGTGGTTGTTAGAACTCTCAGAGTTTGTCATCAGATATGAGAGCAGGAAAGCCCTTGAAGCACAAGTGTTGGCTGATTTCATAGCAGAAATGAACTTTCTGAGCACCACAAATGGGGCACACAAGTGGACCATCTTCGTGGATGAAACTTCCAGCTCGACGGGAAGCGGGGCAAGTATTGTGCTAGAAAACAATGAAGTAATACTAATTGAAGTCTCCCTCGCGATGTCCTTCCCAACCTCGAACAATCGAGCGAAATACGAGGCTCTCCTTGCTGGACTCCTCCTGGCCGAGGACCTGGGCGTCGAGGAAGTAAATATCTTCATGGACTCCCAGCTCGTTTCCTACCAGGTACGAGGGGAATACAAGGTAAAAAACTATCAACTCTTAGAATATTGGACTCTAGTCCAAGAAAGAATGAAGAAATTCAACTATGCGTATGTGCACCATGTTCCCCGCGAGCATAATTCTCGAGCAGATATCCTGTCAAAAATGGTCAGCACAAAGAAGAAAGGAGGGAAAAAAATTGTAATACAGGAAATACTCCCTCGAGCAAGCATAGAAGAACCCTCATCGGCTCTAGAGGTGTATGCCATCAGTGACATCAGTTGTTGGATGACCCCGATATATAACTACCTCACAAAAAAGGAGCTACCATTCGACCAGAAGGAAGCCAGCGTGATTAGACGAAGAGCCTGCTCCTACATCCTGATCGAGGGAAAACTGTATAGAAGAGGATTCTCCATACCCCTTCTCAAATTTATCGAAGAAAACAAGGTTGCTCATTGTGATGCGGTGGGAGAACTGACTTGAGGTTTTGTGTTTGTGTTCGCAAATGTTTCAGTTTAGCAAGAGTCGCCACCGACTTTTATTTTATCCAAAAGGAAAGGTAAAAAGAACAGGAAAGACCTTTGAGATGTTTTTTTGAGTTCGGGGGGTAGATTATGAAAAGGGAAGGTGCTAGCATCCTTTTCATCCATGGTTTTCTATGGGCTCTTAGTTACTTGTTTAGATCACTTGCTTTGCTTTTCTAATTATTTGAAATGGTGCTTTGTGTGGTTTTGAAAGTATTTTGAAAAGAGGCCATCGTTTTGGCAATCTTTGTAATGATTCTTGTTCGTAAGAATGTATACAAAGATGTTTGTCTTTTAAAAAATGTTTCTATGTTTTGAAAGTGGTTTAGAAATTGTTTTGAAATATGTGTTTGTTTGAAAATAGCAAGGATTGTTTTTGAAATGATCAAGTAACTAGAAGCTTATCTACCTACTCAAAGGTCTCTCCTACACATTTTTATTCCTTTGACATTGTTGTTTTACCATTGCATTTGGTAAACAACCCTATCTTTGGATGTTAAACGGGACGGGCGTGGGTCATCGTATGACCATGATAGCAATGGTGCCAAGTATCTTTAGCATTTGAGGGACTAAGATCATTTTTTTAGGCAACCTTGTCTAGCGTCATCGAGGGACTATGATCTTTTTGTTTTGTTTGATTTTGCCAAGATACCTAGCATGCATACCATGGCCATGTTTTAAGGCAACAAAGTGGGTGAAACCCTAGGGGTGCTTGTGTGCAAGGTGTTGTCATTTTTTCATGCATTTTTGTCTTATATTTAGGTCATGCTATTTATTTTGATTTTTGGTCTTTGCATACAAAACCCTAGTTTTACTATCATGGTATATGAAAGCAATAAAATGCGTAAAGTAAATCTAGACTATTACAACAATATTATGGGAGGAGGGATACAAGTTTTGAATGGGGAATATTGCACAAAATAAAACCCTAAAACTATTACAACCAAATTGAATTTATTGTACAAATAAATAAATAAGCAAGTATTTAAATATGCAATAAAATGTAAATATGCGAAAAATGTTTTGTATTAATTTTTATGTATGTAAAAATGAATTTATTTAATGTCTTAAAAAATAAGAAAAAATAAAATGATTATTTTTGAAAGGGTGAAAACCCTAATTTTTGTTTTAAAGAAATTATGTTTTCTATATTATTCATTTTTATTCAAGAAAAATAATAATAATATGTACAAAATGTTAAAAATTAAAATATGTGAGAAAATAATATTTTATGTGTATAATATAATAAAATAAAATATTTAAGTATTTTAATATTATTTACAATTTTATTTAAGAAAATAAAGTATATTATTATTTAATAAACTATTTTTATGCCAAGAAAATAATAAAAATAATAAAATAAAATATGAAAAATTAAGAAAATATTTTTGGTTTTTTTAAATGTTCAGAAAAAAATAATAAAGTCAAAAATATAAAGGAAATGAAAAATATGCAAAAATATAGAAAATGGGCCAAGGGGATGCAAAAAGGAAACAGGGGGTGTGACTAGAAATAGGCCCAAGGCGCCCTGGCCCAAGCCAGCTTCATCCCTGTCCTTCAGCCAAACGACCAAACACGCGCGTTCTGCAATCCAATCTTGTTCTTGCTATTCTTTGCATAAAATCAAAAACTTATAACATGAAAAATGTAGCTCATCATCACACGATTTCAATGATATAAAGAACATGACTTAACTCTCAAAGATCAGAGAGAATTTTAATGGCCCTAAATTCTGACCTAGTTTTTTCAGCAACTTCAACAATCAAATGCTTAGTCTTGGTTTTATCAGATACACCAGTTGTGTGGACTTTTGCAAGTTTGCTTGCTTTTGAAGAAAAGTTGAAATGACAATACCCAAAAGCTTGTACTTGCTAGTTCCTTAGCTGCACATAGTTGGTGAACTTTGCCTGATATTTGTGGACTTTGTTTGCAGCAAGAGATTAGGTCCATGGCTCAAGATAAACAAAGTTGCAAAAAGCAAGCTTTATGGAAATGGTAT
Source organism: Vicia faba (assembly GCA_948472305.1). NCBI lineage: Eukaryota > Viridiplantae > Streptophyta > Magnoliopsida > Fabales > Fabaceae > Vicia > Vicia faba. The sequence goes on along the minus strand of OX451738.1, from coordinate 557,989,513 downwards.
TGTTACCTTTATGCCATAAATGGATTAATTCAATGTACAAAGCTCCATAGCTCAGAACAAAGCCATTTTCTAATGTGTTTGCATTAAATTAATGAGTGTAGAATGGATTAGGACCTGTAAAACCAAGTACAAGCATGCTTAGGACAGATTTGCAACTTGCACCATTGTGAAAAATGCCTTGGACAAAAGTGATAATTTTCCATTTTCATTTCTTCGATTCTCCATAACCATAAATGATCTTGGAGAGTTCTTGGACATTTTGGAAAGCTTGTAACATGATCTACAATCCATATTTGAAATTCATTTTGATATTCCTCTTGGAACTAGGTGAAAGGTTGCCATGAAGTTAGGTCAAAAATCTGCCTAAACTAGGGCAAAATTTCACTAAGTTAAAAAGTTTATGGACCCTTATTCACAAAATCATAACTTGAGATCCAAGCATCTTTTAGGAAAACTTTGTGAATCAAAGTTGTATATTTTGCGAAGGACTACAACTTTCATGTTGGAAGTTTTCTTTGAATCAAATTGCATCATGGTGAAAAAGTTAGGAAAAGTTGGAAACAAAATAAGAAATTTTCATAACTTAGAAAATTTCTAAGTTATGGAATATTTCAAACTTAAACCCTAATTTCCAAATTTAAGTTCCTTGGTGAACAAGTTTCATGTTTTGACAAATATTGATTAAATATGACCCTTGGCACTTGATTTTGACCAAAAAGTCAAAGTTTGACTTTTCAGTGTACAGTTGATTTTTGATCAGTTGACTGGAAAATTCATCTGTCAATCCTATGCATTTGAGATCTTTTGAACCTTGTGATTAGGTCAATATGGTACCATTGAGTCCTTGAAACCATGCTTGAACCCAATTTTCCATTGGCTACGTGAAAAATCAGAAATTGCCCTTCTACAGTCAAAACCCTAATTTTGACCATTTTGCCCTTTTGATGATTTGATCAAATTTCTTGAGGAGTTATGATCCAAACTTGATCAAATGGTTCATATGAGTCTATAATGTTGATGTGGATCAAACATTATGAAGTTTGACTGTAAATTGGCCATGGTTGACTTTTTCCCTAATACAGCTGACTTTTAGGTCAACTGTCCAATTGACTGGGCAAAAAAGTGATTCAAGGCTTGAAACTTGGTATGAGTAATCTTAGAGGTCCAACATGAAGTATGAAATTCCCATGAGGCATTGGAAGTCCAAAAATCCTTGTGCAAACTCAAACCCTAATTTCAGGTCATCAGTGCAAGATGAGGTCTTGAGCTGAGCAAACCCTAATCTGGTCTTGAGTCCAAGAAGTCTTGTGAGGAGAATCTTGATAAAATGAGAGAGAAAATTTTGGGGTACAACAAATTCCCCTATTTAATCTTCTTGAACCTGAAGAGTTAGATTGGCGAGTTAGTCGTTCGTGACTCGAAGGTAAAAGATGATTAGACACTAGAGTGCCCGTAAATTTGCACTCGTCAAATTGTAGTTGAGGGAATGGGCTTAAAGATGCCATTTGGAGATGTGACAGAATCTTATCGAAGATGGGCTTAAAGATGCCATCCAAGACTGTTTATTGTAAATCAGGAGAATGAACATCATAATGGTATCCGTATCTGGAACGTATATGAGTTGTATCTGGAGGTTTGAATCTGAATAAGTTATAGAATGGCTTTCGTGTCTGGAGCGTATCTAATCTGTATCTGAATGAGTAGAAGAATGAATTCCGTGTTGGGAGTGTATCCGTACTGTATCTTGACTTTGAGTTCTGAATGAGTAACAGAATGACTTCCGTGTCTAGAGTGTATTCGTACTGTATCTTGACTTTGAATTCTGAATGAGTAACAGAATGACTTCCGTGTCTGGAGTGTATCCGTATTGTATCTGAATAAGAGATCTGAATGAGTAGTAGAATGACTTTCGTGTCTGGAGTGTATCCGTACTGTATCTGAAATCTTTGAATATTTGTTAAAGATAGCTGTTAATCTTATCCTGAAAAGGGTAAAATGTTAGCTGAAACACAAAGTTATGTTGCATGAAATGTATGATGCAATAAATGTGTTTTATCAATGTTTATGATATATGAGTGTAATGTATATGCATGTAAGCTGATTTGCTGTATTGCTGAGGAAAATAAATCCTTGATGGCTGGAGATAATAAAACCCTTGACTGTTGTCGGGGAAAATAAATCCTTGACCACTGCTGGAGATTCAAAATCTTTGATTGCTGAGGAAAATAAATCCTTGGTGACTGTTGGGGATGGAAAATTCCTGACAACCTCTATGGGGATGTGAGAATCCTTCATGTCTTGAAGTTGGAGTATTGACAAAATCTGTTGTGAGAGTAATGTCAAACTGCTTGAGAAATCTGCTTGGGAAATCCAGAGAACTTTGAAGACTTCTATTGGGGGTTAAATAATGGGAATCCTTACTCGGCTGGGGAATAGGGAAAATTCTGATGATTTCTGCGGGGAACTAAGAATGAGAATCTTCATTCTGTTGAGGAGTAAGGAAAAACTTTGGTGACATCATGCTGGGGAGTAATGAAAGCCCTGGCAACTTTACTGGGGAATCAAGAATGAGAATCTTCATTCTGTTGGGGAGTGAAAACTCTGTGGGGAAGAAGGCTTCCTGCTGGAGAGTAAGTTCGGGACTATGGGGGAAAAAGCATATTCCTGTTTGGAAAAAGTTCAGGAGTTTTCGGGAAGTCTGCCACTCTACTGGGAAGTTATCCTAGGTTGGGGAGAGACAAAAGTTCATTGTTATCTGGTTTACTTCCAGGCTTCAAGACAACTTGCTGGGGAATCTGGGGAAAACTGAATGGTTCCCACTGGGGATTGATAGTTGGAAACTTGATTCGACTGAGGAAGAAGGTTTCATCTTCGCTGGGGATCTGTAATTCAAAGTTTTTGCTCTGTTGTGGATTGGGAGTTTGAAAACCTAACTCTGATGGGAATTGAGGATTTGAAATTATAACTCCGCTGGGGATATGTATTTCAAGGTTTTAGCTCCACTGGGGATCTAGATAATGTACTGCAGGGGATTTCTCTTGGAATAGTCCAAAGACGTTTTCCTATACTTTCAACATGTCAGTAATTATTCTTTCCCATTTCGTTTATTTGTAAACATGTGATTATATTCAAATGCATATGCTCATTAATAAATCATTGGACGTTTTCAAATAAAACACAAGTGTAAAAACGGAAAAGACAAATAGTTTTTCTGCACTTTGAGGTATCTTTGTAATAACTTTGTGTAAGTATTTTGTACAGAGGAGACAGACATCCTAGTAAGAGAACGTTGTCATAAAAATGAGAAAAATTTATACGAAGAAAGATGGCTATGTGTGAAAATTCCATGGGGTTCACATTCTGCTATAGCCTTCGTAATTCTGAATATCTTGTCCATTTGTTGCTTCGTTCGAAGATGATCGAGTTGATCAGAAGCCCGGAGCTTGTCTGTGAAGATATTGTCCTTAAAGTGATCCGACGAGACATAGTCATACGCTTTAATTCCCTAACTTTCGCCTGGACCGCCCTTTCGGGTTTCGATCCATCGAGAAACCCTTTTTTGCCCAAGTCGCCCTTTCGGGTTTTCAACTTGCCGGGTGTACAGATTTTTTTGTTTTATCCCTAACTTTTGCCTGAACCGTCCTTTCGGGTTTTAGATTCACCGGGATGCCCTTTTTTTTTGCCTAGGTGTGTCAACCTAGCGGGTCATTTATGCGTAGTATCTTTTGACTATGTATGTGTTCGCAGGGTGCGGCAGGTCATCACCGTCCATGGTGGTTTATATCATTGCCCCACCGGAAAAGATGTTCTTGATTACAAATGGTCCTTCGTAAGTAGGATTCTATTTGCCCCTGGGATCACTTTGTGGCAAGATGATCCGCTTGATTACAAGATCTCCAACTTGATACACTTGTCGTCTGACTTTCTTGTTGAAAGCCTTGATCATCCATTTTTGATACGTCTGACCGTGGAAAACAACAGTAAGTCGCTTTTCGTCAATTAAGTTAAGTTGATCAAGCCAGGTCTGAATCCAATCGTCTTCACTCAAACCAGCATCCTTCATGATTCTCAAGGAGGGAATATGAACCTCGATAGGTAAAACAGCCTCCATGCCATATACCAAAGAATAGGGTGTTGCCCCAGTTGATGTACGAGCCGTGGTACGGTACCCGTGGAGAGCAAACGGTAGCATCTCATGCCAGTCTTTGTAGGTGACTGTCATCTTTTGTATGATCTTCTTAATGTTTTTGTTCGCATCTTCGGCAACACCGTTCATCTTCGGCCGGTAGGGAGATGAATTGTGATGTTGAATCTGGAACTGCTTGCACAATGCGGTGATCATAGTGTTGTTAAGGTTTGTACTGTTTTTAGTGATTATCCTTTTGGGGATGTCGTACCGGCAAATGAGGTTCTGCTTGATGAAGCGAGCAACAACATTATTTGTGACGGATGCGAAGGAAGCTGCTTCGACCCACTTTGTGAAGTAATCAATGGCCACCAGAATGAAGTGGTGTCCATTGGAGGCTGTAGGCTTGATCTCTCTGTGATACGGTGGGAGAACTGACTATGGTTTTGCGTTTGTTTTCGCAAATGTTTCGGTTGAGCAAGAGTCGCCACCGACTTTTTATTTTATCCTAAGGAAAGGTTTAAAAAGCACAGCAAAAACCTTTGAGATTTTTCTTGGGTTCGGGGAGTAGATTATAGAAAGGGAAGGTATTAGCACCCTTTCTATCCATGGTTATCCATGGGCTCTTAGGTACTTGCTTAGATCAACTTGCCTTGGTTTTCAATTGTTTGAAATGGTGCCTTATGTGTGGTTTTTGAAAAGGTTTTGAAAAAGATGCCTTGTACAGGCTACCCTTGTAACAATTCTTTACTCGAATGTTTTACAAAAGGTGTTTGTCTTTTTGAAAAGATGTTTCAAGGTTTTTTGAAAGTTTGTTTTGAAAGTGTTTGTGAAGTGTGGTTTGAAAAATAAGCAAGTGTTTTTGTTTTGCAAGTGGACAAGTACTTAAGAGCGATCTACCCTAAAGTTCTCAAAGATTTTTGTTATGCTTTAACCCTTTTAACAATTTTGTTCCACCATTGTATTTGGTGGACAATCTTGTGTTAGGATGTGAAAGGGACGAGCGTGGGTCGTCGTTTAGACCATAATTACAATAGTGCTAAGTATCCTTGGGCAATTTTTCCTTTGAAAGGGACTTTGATCATTTTAGGCAACTTTTGAAAGCGTCATCGAGGGACTATGATCATTTGATTTTTTGCTTTGTCCAAAGAGACCTAACATGCAATATGGCCTAATTTTGAAAGGCAACAAGTGGATGTAACCCTAGGGGTGTTAGTGTGCAAGTGTGTTTTATTGCATACAAGAGTTTTTTTTTCTTTGAATTAGGTTTTTCTATTTCATTGATTTTATCTTGCCATACATGTCCTAATTACTCGCAATAAGAAGCGGAAATATAAAATCCTACGCTATTACAACAATTAGGGGAGGGGGATACACATTTGTACATAGGGGGTTCAACGAGAAAAATAGACAAAAAAGAAAATAGCAAAAAACAAGATATAGAGAGAGAGAGGGAGCTCGCGCGCTGCTGGGAGGTCATCAGAAGTTCTGACTCAGATCCGCTGCCAGATGATCAACCTCTTGGTTAAACTGTACGAGTCAGAACTTCTGACTCTGGCACCTGGAAAACAGAACCTTGTTAGTGGGGAAACCAGAAGTTCTGATTCCCCTGCGCTGCAAGACAGAAGTTTGTTAGTGGAGAAACCAGAAGTTCTGATTCTGCTGAAAAGGCAATAACTCTCAGAGGTTCTGATATCATTGACAGCAAAACAGGCTTCAGATGTGCTAACGTCAAAGTCAGCACTTGGCTTTTCCCTGTACTAACCAGAACATCTGCAATCCTGTTGTTACTCCACAAAACAGGAAACATATTTGGAACAGATCCAGCAAAATACAAAAATGTTTCAGAGGTCAGAACCACCAAGGTCCCAGGCAAGTCCTATACTGACTCAGAATGTTCTGAGGTATGAAAATCCTCAGAACATAAACAGCAACAACGTGATATTTACATTATGTTTATTTGAGTATGCACAGCTGATGATGCTTAACAGCGTGATGAGGGTCAGCAGGTGCTTACCTGACTGTTGGAAAAGTTGGTGGGTGAAAGTTAGCTTTTGGCTCTGGTAGTGTTCTGGACAGATTTTCTTTGAAAGGGATGGTAAAGGCGTATACGTATGTAGGGTCAGAAGTTTGGAAAGGGTGTTTTTTGGTTCACAGAGAAAACTGGATATTTGATGAAGTTTGAAGGTGAGAAACTCAAAGTTATGAAGCAAAACTGGAGATTTTGACAGAGTTTCAGAATGCTATGTTGCTAAGAGTTCTGTTTCTCACTTAGCAATTTCTGTTTCTTTTTTTCTTGAACGCCTTTTGCAGTGGTGAAGACTCTCTATTTATAGGCAAATTTCTTGTGGATGCCTTGAACATTAAAGCGCCAACAGAGTTTGAATTTGTTCTTTGACAGAAATTCCTGGGAAGTTGTGATAACAGATAGCTTTCAGCCTAGGCTGCAGCAGCAGGCGTAGATTGAGGAGAAGTGACCTCTGAAGTGGGCGGTGGTGCGTAGACCCATGCCAGAATCTGCACAAAAGCGTTTTCCAAGCCACACGTGAATGTTCAGGAGTGGTTGGAAGCATTAATGGGCATTAAATGGTGATAAGACCTATCAACATCAATATTCTGGTAATGGAAACCAATGTTGCATCAGCAGCGTAGACCATGCTCTGGCCTTGGCTACCTGTTGTCTTAGTAAGCTCTGGAGATTCTCCTGGTTTTCTGGTACGTTCCTTGGATTTACTTCTGGACCTCCTGGGCTTAGAGATTCTGTATCAGTGTAACACCCATTCTTCTGACCTTTTCATCTTCTAAATTCGGCATGTTCTGAAGGAGCCTTCAGATTTCCCTGCTTCTCTTGCATTCCTTTAGCAAATTCTGACTGAGCTTGTGTAACTGCTGAAGGGGCATGTTCTGTTTGAGGCTTACATTCTGAACCACGTTTACAACTTCTGATTGAACTGATGTAGCTGCTGAAAAGCCAACTTCTGACCACGCTCAGGCTTGCAACTTCTGACCGTTTTTATCTGGAATGGGTCCAGAAGTTCTGAAGCACTGATTTTTTTCTTAAATACTCATTTTAGAGAAACGTTCTAAGTATTTAGAATTTGATTTTTCTCAAGATAAAAGCGTTGTTTTTGGAGTTCGTGAGATCATCTTTCTCTTGTAAGTGGCTTGCTTGGGCAAAAGGATAACTCAGGACTTGGATTTGTTTCAGAGGGACCTTGAAAATCCAAGGTGGTTTCATGAAGAAAGGGAGGGAAAATTTTGGGGTACAACAGTTGCCCCTGTTCAATCTTCTTGAACCTGAAGAGTTAGATTGGCAATCTTGCCTTTCGTGACTCGAAGGTAAAAGGAGATTGGACACTATAGTGCCCTTAAATTTGCACTCGTCAAAGCAATGGATGCGGAAATGGGCTTAAAGATGCCATTTGGAGATGGGCTTAAAGATGCCATCTGGAATGAAGATCAGAAAGGTGTCCATGGTTTGAACCATCTCTGGACTGGGGCTTGAATAAGCAATAGATTGACATCCGCTGTTGGGAAGAATCCATAAACTGTTCTCAAAAGTTGCATCTGAACAAGCTGACAGATTATCATCCGTTGTTGGGAAGAATCCATAAACTGTTTTCAGAAATCTTGGAGTTGAATAAGCAATAGAGCAGCATCTGTTGTTGGGAAGCGTCAGTAAACTGTTTTCAAAGGTTGCATCTGAACAAGCTGATAGATTATCATCCGTTGTTGGGAAGAATCCATAAACTGTTTTCAGAAGTCTTGAGAAGAATCTGAACAAGCGATAGGTTAACATCCGTTACTTGGAGAACCCGTGAACTGTTTTCAGAAATCTTGAAGTTGAATAAGCAATAGAGCAACATCCGTTGTTGGGAAGCGTCCGTAAACTGTTTCTAAAGGTTGCATCTGAACAAGCTGATAGATTATCATCCGTTGTTGGGAAGAATCCATAAACTGTTTTCAGAAATCTTGGAGTTGAATAAGCAATAGAGCAGCATCCGTTATTGGGAAGCGTCCGTAAACTGTTTTCAAAGGTTGCATCTGAACAAGCTGATAGATTATCATCCGTTGTTGGGAAGAATCCATAAACTGTTTTCAGAAGTCTTGAGAAGAATCTGAACAAGCGATAGGTTAACATCCGTTACTTGGAGAACCCGTGAACTGTTTTCAGAAATCTTGAAGTTGAATAAGCAATAGAGCAGCATCCGTTGTTGGGAAGCGTCCGTAAACTGTTTCCAAAGGTTGCATCTGAACAAGCTGATAGATTATCATTCGTTGTTGGGAAGAATTCATAAACTGTAATCAGAAGTCTTGAATTTGGAAGAAGAACCGGTGTAGGGTTCCCTGATGATGAGCTCGCGTAGAACTGCATCTGGATAAATCTGGGATAAGCATTAGAATGTTGCCATGTCTGGGTCAGATCTGAAATATTCCTGGAAGGAATTTCGGGAGATAATGATTTTTGGTCTATCGACTGATCTTACCTGAAAAGGTAAAGGGTTAGTTATATGCAATGTCATGATGCATGATGCAATGTATGTTATATGATATGAATGTAAATGGACGTGCATGTAAGCTGGAGGGCTGTCTTGCAAAGGATAGATGAATCCGAGATGGCTGAAGATAAAAGTATCTTGAATGCTGCCGGGAAGAATAATTCCTTGGCTGTTGCTGGGGAAGAGAGTTCCTAATGACTTCTACTGGGGAGCTTCGATCCAATAGACTCGTGTTGGGGATGCAAGACTGAGAATCTTCACCTTGGTGGGAAGTAACTCTGGCGACTTCACTGGGGAACTCAAGATTTGCCCTCCCAAAACTCTGTGGGGAGAAGGCTCACTAGTCTGGCTCCGTTGGAGATAATGAAACTTGACTCTGAGGGGAATTGAATTCCAGAGGATTCTCTGGCTGGGGATTGTATTGGTAAGTTATGCTGGGGAACTCTGATGAACTCCGCTGGGGAAAGGAATAAATTTGGCGAGTGCGATCTTCCGTGGCGCTAAGCTGAGGATAACCCAGTTATAAGCCCTTGTGAGGAACAATTTTGAATAAAACTTGGGTGAGACGTCCGTACTCTACAGGGGATAAGCCTCCAGAATCTACTGGGGATAAGCTTCAAGCCTTGCTGGGGATATGGATCCCAAATCTCCTGGGGGTTTCCTTTGAAAGGGTATCAGGATATCCAACTGTATCTTCAACCTATCAATAATCCTCTTTCTTGATAAGGAAATGATTATGTTCAAATGCATATGCCTATTTAACAAAACATTGGACGTTTCTCAAAATAAAACAGATAGTGCAAGAGAAAAAGTGAAAGGAAAAGACACAAATTTCTGGGAAGAGTATTTGTATTGACTTTCTATGAGTATATTTGTACAAAGGAGACAATGATCCTAGTAAGAGGATTTTGTTGTAAAGATTTATACAAAATAAAGGATGGCTATGTGAAATAATTCCATGGGATTCCATTCCGCTATAGCTTTCACAACTCTGAATATCTGTCCATTCAATGCTTCGTTTGCCAATGACTGGATTGATCAGAAGCCTGGAACTGGTTGATGAAGAGGTTGTCCTTGAAGTGATCCGACGAGACATAGTCATACGCTTTAATTCCCTAACTTTTGCCTGAACCGCCCTTTCGGGTTTTCGATCCACCGGGAAACCCCTTTTTGCCCAAGCCGCCCTTTCGGGTTTTCGACTTGCCGGGTGTACAGATTTTTTTTGTTTTTATCCCTAATTTTTGCCTGAATCGCCCTTTCGGGTTTTCGATCCACCGGGAAACCCCTTTTTGCCCAAGCCGCCCTTTCGGGTTTTCGACTTGTCGGGTTATTTTATGCGTAGTATCTTTTGACTATGTCTGCGTTCGCAGGGTGCGGCAAATTGTCGCCGTCCATGGTGGTCAGAAACATTGCACCACCAGAAAATATGCTTTTGATCACAAATGGTCCTTCATATGTAGGAGTCCATTTGCCCCTGGGGTCACTTTGCGGCAAGATAATCCGCTTGATTACGAGATCTCCGACTTGATACACTTGACGTCTGACTTTCTTATTGAAGGCCTTGATCATCCGTTTTTGATACGCTTGACCATGGCATATAGCAGCGAGTCGCTTTTCGTCGATCATATTGAGTTGATCAAGTCGGGTTTGCATCCAATCATCTTCATTCAAACCTGCATCCTTCATAATCCTTAGAGAAGGAATCTGGACTTCCATAGGCAAAACAGCTTCCATGCCATAAACCAAAGAAAATGGGGTTGCCCCAGTTGAAGTACGTGTCGTCGTACGGTATCCATGCAGAGCAAACGGTAACATCTCATGCCAGTCTTTGTAAGTGACCGTCATTTTCTTAATGATCTTCTTAATGTTTTTGTTTGCAGCTTCAACAACACCGTTCATCTTCGGCCGATAGGGAGATGAATTGTGATGATAAATCTTGAATTGTTCGCACAATGCGGTGATCATCGTGTTATTTAGATTTGTACCGTTGTCTGTGATGATCCTGTCCGGAACACCATACCGACATATGGGATTCTGCTTGATAAAGCGGGCAACCACATTTTTGGTAACAGAGGCGAAGGAAGCTGCTTCGACCCATTTGGTGAAATAGTCAATGGCAACCAGGATGAAGCGATGTCCGTTGGAAGCCGTGGGCTTGATCTCTCCAATCATATCAATGCCCCACATTGCAAAGGGCCACGGAGCAGTCAGAACGTTGAGGGGAACCGGAGGGATATGAACTTTATCAGCATAGACTTGGCATTTATGGTAAGTACGGGAATGTTAATGGCAGTCAGCTTCCATGGTAGACCAGTAATAGCCTGCCCTTAGGATCTTCTTAGCCATTGTATGCCCGCTCAAGTGAGTGCCAAATGTGCCGCTGTGTATATCAGTCATGATCAACTCTGCTTCAGCTTTGTCTACGCATCGGAGTAACACACAATCATGGCTTCGTTTGTAAAGGATGTCGTTGCTCAGGAATAATTTAGCAGCAAATTTCCTTAAGAACTTCTTGTCGTTTACGGAAGCTCCTTCGGGATAATCTCTAGTCTCGAGATACCTTTTGATTTCATGGAACCAGGGTTGTTCCACTACTTCTTCGGTATTAATCTCATGACAATGCGCAGGTTCGTCCATTCGCTTGATGGTGATTTGGGGAGCCTCGTTATCCCAATTGAGTTTAAACATGGAGGACATTGTGGCCAGAGCATCCTCCAGCTGATTCTCTTCTCGCGGGAAATGCTCGAAGGTAATTTGCTCGAAATGAGGCAACAATGTTAGGACATGTTCTTTGTATGGGATAAGATTAGGATGCTTGGTATCCCACTCTCCTTTGATTTGATTGATAACCAAAGCCGAGTCCCCAAATACGATCAAAGATTTGATCCCCAAGTCTATAGCAGCCTTGAGACCAAAGATGCAAGCTTCATACTCAGCCATGTTGTTTGTGCAGCTAAAGTAAAGTCGGGCCGTAAAGGGAGTGTGACAACCTTCCGGGGAAATGAGTACCGCGCCGATACCGTTTCCAAGTGCATTTGAAGCACCATCGAAGTACAGGGTCCATCGGGATCCCTTTTCGGGTCCGTCATACGGTCCGTCACCTTCAATGTTGTCCAAATTCATGATGTCCTCGTCTGGGAAGTCAAATCTCATGGGTTGATAGTCTTCGATAGCTTGATGAGCCAGATGGTCAGCTAGTACACTCCCTTTTATAGCTTTTTGGGTGGTGTACTGAATGTCATACTCAGTTAGGATCATTTTCCATCTGGCTATCCTTCCAGATAAAGCGGGCTTTTCAAAGATATACTTGATAGGATCCATTTTGGAAATCAACAAGGTAGTATGAGTCAACATATACTGTCTTAGTCGGCGAGCAGCCCATACCAAAGCGCAGCAAGTTTTCTCGAGCAGTGAGTAGCGAGTCTCACAGTCGGTAAACTTTTTGCTAAGGTAATAAATGGCATGCTCTTTTCGACCAGACTCGTCATGCTGGCCCAAAACACACCCCATTGAGTTATCCAAGACGGTCAAATACATGATCAATGGTCTTCCTTCGACGGGTGGCATCAGAATAGGAGGTTCTAGCAAATACTCCTTGATTCTATCAAAAGCGGCTTGACAATCATCGTTCCACTCGACTACCTGATCTTTTTTCAAGAATTTGAAAATTGGCTCACAGGTAGAAGTCAGATGTGAGATGAATCTGGCAATATAGTTCAAGCGCACCAAGAATCCTCTAACCTCCTTTTCGGTACGGGGAACAGGCATCTCTTGTATTGCTCTTACTTTTGCTGGATCGACTTCAATGCCTTTGTTGCTTACAATGAATCCCAGAAGTTTACCAGACCTAATTCCAAAAGTGCACTTGCTTGGATTCAGCCTGAGTTTGTATTCTTTCAACCTGGCAAACAGCTTTTCTAGATGTTCAAGGTGCTCTTCCTCTGTTTGTGATCGAGCTATCATATCGTCTACGTAAACTTCGATCTCATGATGTATCATATCATGAAATAAAGCTACCATGGCGCGTTGATAAGTTGCCCCTGCGTTCTTCAGCCCGAACGGCATCACCTTGTAACAGAAAGTGCCCCATTGTGTGACAAAAGTTGTTTTCTCCATGTCCTCGGGGGCCATTTTGATTTGATTGTAGCCCGAGAACCCATCCATGAAGGAAAACACTTTATGCTGAGCTGTATTGTCGATCAAAATGTCGATGTGAGGTAGCGGAAAATCATCTTTGGGGCTGGCCCTGTTCAGATCCCGGTAGTCCACACACATCCTGACTTTGCCATCTTTCTTAGGTACCGGCACGATGTTAGCGACCCATTGAGGATAGGACGTAACAGCCAGAAAGCCGGAGTCCAATTGCTTCATCACTTCTGCTTTTATCTTTTCAGACATGTCAGGCCTCATTCGGCAGACTTTTTGCTTGATCGGTGGAAAGTCCTCTCTTGTGGGGAGACGGTGAACCACGATGTCTGTGTCTAAACCCGGCATGTCTTCATAAGACCAAGCAAAGATTTCAACACACTCATTCAACAATCGTATCAGGCGCTCCTTGACACTCGGTTCCAGATTGGCACCCACTTGCACCTCCTTCCGGTCTTCCTCGGTCCCTAAGTTGACAATTTCCAATGACTCTTCATGCGGTAAGATGGCCCTTTCCTCTTGTTGTAGAAGTCTGGCTAGTTCCCCTGGTACTTCACAACCTTCGTCATCTTCATACTCGGCTTGATTGACCAGATTTTCAGAGTTATTGAAAGATATAGCAGAATAGTCACCCATGGAATCGGGAGTAGATGGGTACCTGCATTGGTGAGTGTGGGTGTGTGTAAGGGATAGCCATCCTTAAAAATGCAAAAGGAAAGAAAATGAACACAAGCAGTTTATCAAATGAAAAACGTCCAATGAATCATTAAACATGGCATATGGATATGAAAAATAATCAAAACCCTTACAAATGGACCTACATGCCCCGGGCAAGGCATGAGGTGAAAAGATAGTGTACGGATTGTTTGAAAGTAAATATTACAGACCAAATAGGGAATGTTAAACAGATAAATTACTGATGAATAAAAGTGATGGGGACAAAGTCTTTTGCCTCCCAGTTGCTCAATCCTCCTTTGACAGTTGGGTAAATCCACTCTTCGATGTTGCTCTTTTTGTCTTCATCTTCCAAGGCGTTGATTCCGTAGGGAGAAATTTTGACTGGCGGTCTTTCAATCTTCGAACGGTGCATAACTTTCTGGCCAGCGGCTGTGAACCCTAATCCAAATTTGTCTGTCTTATGTGGAATATCAGGCAACTGCCCCCATGCTGAATTCTTCCCTTCCTTCATTGCGGCCCTTGCGTCCTCCAGAGATGCCATCCTGGCCATCTGCCTCGGTGTCTCAGCTGCCAACTTTGCTACTGCTATTTCAGGAAAGACTCCTTCGAAATGTTGAAAAGGTGTTTCAATGAACTCCCCTTCTACCTCCACGTACCGGAAAGAATTCAAGTGGTTAATCATGTACTCCTCTTCATCATGGACAATAATGATCTTTCCCTTGACAAGATACTTCAACATCTGATGTAAGGAGGAAGTGACTGCCCCAGCGTGGTGTATCCAAGGTCTACCCAGCAAGCAAGAGTATGACGGACGGATGTCCATCACATAGAAAGTAAATTTAAACACCTCAGTGCCTATTTTGATGGGAATTTCAACCTCTCCATGGACCATTCTCTTCGAACCATCGAAAGCTCTGACAATAATATCACTTGGCTTCAATTCCAACCCTTCACAATCTAGTCGGTCCAAGGCCTTCTTAGGCAATACATTCAGCGACGAACCAGTATCGACCAAGATATGTGCGAGAGTGGTTCCTCGACACTCGACTAAAATGTGTAAAGCATCATTGTGGTTTCTACCTTTAGGAGTTAGGTCGGCATCAGAAAAACCTAATCCATTGTCCGCAGTAAGGCTAGCCACGCAATTCTGAAACTGATCTGCAGAGGTTTCCTGGGGCACATGGGCTGTCTTCAGGAATTTTATCAGGGCTTTAGCGTGCGTTTCTGAGCAAAGTAGTAGTGCCAGCATGGAGATCTTTGAAGGGGTTTGCCCCAGCTGTTCTACCACATCGTAATCACTCCTTTTGATTATCCTCAAAATCTCATCCATTTCCTTCTTGGAGGTCTCCGGGATCACCAAGGGTTGAGCCCTCGTCCTGACGGGCTCATCTTGGATTCCCTTACCTTTGTCAGCAGTGGTAGGAGGGACAGTACTAGGAACAACAACATCTTCAATTAAAGGGGTTCTGGCAGAGAGTTTTATTGGTGCGGGGATGACTTGGTCGGCTGATGAGGGTCCAAAGACTGCTCTTGGAGGGGCAATCTCTGGAGAAAATATTCTCCCACTCCTGGTGATTTTGCTAGTTCCCGCAATGTTACTAATGCTGGCTTCTTCATCATCCGAACCTTCTTCAGTTATTTCGATTTGTTTGATACCATGGTAGTAAACGTCACCGCCATAGTTCCATGGTATGGACTTCTCAGAAACATAGGGGACAGGCCCTGGCATTGTTATCTTCAAAGGAACAGATTTCGTAGCTGGTGTAATCTTAACAGGCTTTTTGACGGCCTTGGAAAGATTGGCGTGAATGGTTATGATTGAGACATCTTCAATATGAGTTGGGACAGCAGAAACCTTTTCAAACAAAATTCGTCGACTATCCATAAGGCCTTGGATGCCTTTCTTCAGTAACGGACAATCAAACGGCAGAGAGTAACAACAATAGCAGTTTTCTTTACATCCCGGGAAGATCCCGGCCCTTAACAGATTCAACTTAATGGTTAGCAGTGGAGTAGTCAGATCACTGACATCAGCAACATACAAATCTTCTTCAATGGTGTTGACATTTTGACCGTGCTTCGGCATGGGTGCAGATATCACATTAGGCTTCTCTGGAGCGTCAAACTCCACTTCCTTTGCCTCTATCAGGTCTTGGATTTTATGCTTGAGTGCCCAACAATCATTGGTGTCGTGTCCAACACTGTCTGAATGGTAGGCGCATTTAGCATTAGCATGATAATGCAGAGAGGACGTGTTCACATTCTTCGGTGCCTCCTTGATGGTGGCGAGATTCAACCTCAATAGATGGGGGAGCACTTGCGCTGGAGTCATATTAATGCGGGTGAACTGCCGTTGTGGTCGTTCCACCCGTTGTTGATTTGGTCTGGACTGGTTATAACGAGGTCGCTCACTTGAGGGATTTTGAATCATTACGGCCCCCACAGTTGGCCGACGCTCCATCTTCCCTGCTCTCCTCTGAGAATATACCACAGCCGTCTCCTTCTTAAAAGGCTTCTTCTCAACACTTGCAGCAACACCCTTTTGAATTTTCCCTGACTTGATGCCAGCTTCTATTCTTTCACCTGTTAAGATCAAATCGGTAAACCCCGCGGAAGAGTTACCAATTAGATGATTGAAAAATGGCCCAGATAGGGTCCCTAGAAACATATCAACAAGTTCATGGTCGGTTAAAGGAGGCTGCACCCTGCCAGCCAAATCCCTCCATTTTTGTGCATATTCTTTGAATCCTTCGCCTGTTCCCAACGACATACCCTGAAGTTGGGTACGAGTAGGGGCAAGGTCAGAATTGTACTGATATTGTTTGTAGAAAGCGGTGGCCAAGTCTTCCCAATTTCTGACACTGGTTCCTTCTAGCTGATAAAACCACTCCAACTGAGCTCCCGAAAGGCTGTCTTGAAAGAAATGAATCCAGAGATTTTTATCTGCCGTATAGGGTTGAATCTTTCTTAAGTAGGATCTGAGATGCATTTTTGGGCAAGACAGCCCATCATACCTCACAAACACTGGCACTTTGAATTTTGGGGGAATCACAATCCCGGCAACCAAACCCAAGTCTTCAAAATCCAAACCCGGTACTCTTTGTAATTCCATGGCGGCCAATCTGTCTTCTATCCCTTTGTATTTGTCATCAGCTGGAGGATATTGCTGATCAGAGTAATCTTCATCCTCTTCGACCTCCTCTTCTTCCGCATCAGACTCGGAAGGTACCGCAGCTCCACCTTCTTTGCTGGTTCCTTCATCAGAGATAGGAGGAAATTCCAGCACTCTCCGAGCTTCTCCGTCAAATCTTCTCCCCAAAGTAGCCACCCCGAGTCTCTTTTTCTTCTTTTTCACTGGGTCTTTATTCCCCAATTGAGTCTTGATATCCTCCTGACCCTTAGCCAAGGTCATCAGGAGTTGCTGAAACTGTGCATTTTGAGCTTGTAGGTCTTTGACTGTTTGCTCGAGATCCATCTTACTGAAATAAACAGCAGACAGATAAGGAAACCTGTTGAAGAGACCTGCTTATGCACATGATGGATGATATGCTTATGTATGCAATGCATTCAAGGATTTAGGACATTCAAAATTGTTTCAGACAAAGAAGAACGCACGTTATATTAATAAGAAGAAATTTGTTAGTACATAAATGCCCCATGGGCCAAATATTACAAAAACTTCTTAAGGTAAAAAGACATTGCGCATCCTCTTTGGCGCAATGTAGGTGTTGAGGGTCTCTTGCTCATGGAGTCGGCGGGTAAGCTCTAGAACCTTCTTCTCACTAGCATAAAAGCTGGCTTCGAAAGTATTTCGTTCCTCCTTGAGCTGAATCCAACTTTTCTGCATTTCCTCCCACGATGTAGGCATGTCAGGATGTAGGATGGTGTAGGGAACCTCTCCTTCACTGACGGGATCTTTAATCACAGGGAGTACATGAGGATAAGGCATCATCAGACTTTGGGCTCGGGCTCGTACCCACTTGAGATAAGGCTCAAGGGGGATGGAGTTCTTGTGTCCCAGAGTCTTGCTATCAACCTTTTTGGGTCTTCCCCAAGCTCTGATGAATCTTTGGCGAAGTCCTTGCGCATTGTTGTCGAAGTCAAAAACTAGGTCAGGAATCAACATGTCATGAGGGCCATCCCTCCGTGCATATCCAAATTGCCTCAAAGCTAGGCAAGGGTTGTAGGTGATACCTCCTCTAATTCCAAGTAAAGGAACATTAGGAAATTCTCTGCAACGATCGACGATGATGACATTTTCTCTGGACCGAGAACACTAATGTACATCAGAGTGAGTAAGAGTCATCAACCGTTGGGACCACCTTGAGCCTTGGTCATTCTTCCGGACAGATTGTGGAAGGTGCGAAATAAACCACCTTGCAAGGAGAGGAGTACAGCACATGAGAACACCCTTCTTTCTCATTGTTCGTGTGTAAAATGAGTGAAGAATGTCCCCAAGCAATGTTGGTATTGGATTTCTGGACAAGAAGACTTTGATGGCGTTGACATCTATCAATTGGTCAGAATTTGGGAACAAGACCAACCCATAGATAAGGAGTGCCACAATCTCTTCAAAGGCTTGTAGGTCCAATGAATTCCAACATTCTTGTGCCTTCTCAAACAAGAATTTTGCTAAGAATCCTTTGACGCCGCTTCTGGTTTCCCAATGCCCCTTGATGTCGGATGGTTGTAGATGTAATGCTCGAGCAACATCTTTCGGCTTTGGTTCCTTTTCCGTACCGTTGATTGGTAGTTGATTAAGGATAGGGATTCTTAGGAGTTGAGAAAACTCCTCCAAAGTGGGTACCAATTGATAATCAGGGAAAGTGAAACAGTGGTGAAGAGGGTCAAAGAACTGGAATAGCACTTTCATCATGTCTTCTTCAATGTTGGTGTTGACTAGGCTGAGCAGTCTGCCATATCTCTCACTGAAGGATGAGTTTTCCGGGATTCTTGAGGTGAGCTCCTTGAGTTGAGGAGAGATTTTCACAAGGTTGACTTGGATGGTTTTTCTGCGAGGAATTTCCATGACCTACAAAACAAGAACAAAGATGAAGATCCAAACCCTTGAAATGGTTAGTGAATGCATATGATGTTTTATGATGTCCATGATGTATGCACAAAGCATATGTACAAGCAAATCACACCAAACCCTAGTTTCAGGCTTGCATGAGGTTTCATAGGTAAGTACCCTCTTGAGTGTAGTTGGCTTAAAAACCTGTCCTATAAATAGTAACCGGGTTCTAAGGAGCTCAATATCCTTGGATTGTTTTCACTGTTCATTGTTTTGGTTTAGCCACTTAACTAGCGACCAAAATATTCCAAGAAAACAACCCTCAATGAGTGTAGTATCGAGTATCTACCAACTTCGGACTGCACCAAAGCCGGTCATCTCACTACCCCTAATAAAAGGCCAAGATGGTCAAGTAAGGTTCTAGGTCATTAGTGCTTAGTGACATCACTCAGCGGCCCCGTACTCTCCTTGATTGAACTCAAGGGTTACCGGTACTCACAAATATGTCGCACTAATATAGCTATTGCTTCGACCGTGTCGGTATACCCCGCACAGTTTCCACAACGTATTGCTATCTATGAATGTTTCCCAAATCCGGGTGTAGGATTGCAAACCCAAACAATAGAGCCAAGATATAAAGCAAACAAATCAAACAATTAGTCATGCAAGAGGGTGATCTTAGCCCTAAGGTTACTCCACTTTTAAATTTCTCCCCAGCAGAGTCGCCGGTTCTGTGATACGGTGGGAGAACTGACTATGGTTTTGCGTTTGTTTTCGCAAATGTTTCGGTTGAGCAAGAGTCGCCACCGACTTTTTATTTTATCCTAAGGAAAGGTTTAAAAAGCACAGCAAAAACCTTTGAGATTTTTCTTGGGTTCGGGGAGTAGATTATAGAAAGGGAAGGTATTAGCACCCTTTCTATCCATGGTTATCCATGGGCTCTTAGGTACTTGCTTAGATCAACTTGCCTTGGTTTTCAATTGTTTGAAATGGTGCCTTATGTGTGGTTTTTGAAAAGGTTTTGAAAAAGATGCCTCGTACAGGCTACCCTTGTAACAATTCTTTACTCGAATGTTTTACAAAAGGTGTTTGTCTTTTTGAAAAGATGTTTCAAGGTTTTTTGAAAGTTTGTTTTGAAAGTGTTTGTGAAGTGTGGTTTGAAAAATAAGCAAGTGTTTTTGTTTTGCAAGTGGACAAGTACTTAAGAGCGATCTACCCTAAAGTTCTCAAAGATTTTTGTTATGCTTTAACCCTTTTAACAATTTTGTTCCACCATTGTATTTGGTGGACAATCTTGTGTTAGGATGTGAAATGGACGGGCGTGGGTCATTGTTTAGACCATAATTACAATAGTGCTAAGTATCCTTGGGCAATTTTTCCTTTGAAAGGGACTTTGATCATTTTAGGCAACTTTCGAAAGCGTCATCGAGGGACTATGATCATTTGATTTTTTGCTTTGTCAAAAGAGACCTAACATGCAATATGGCCTAATTTTGAAAGGCAACAAGTGGATGTAACCCTAGGGGTGTTAGTGTGCAAGTGTGTTTTATTGCATACAAGAGTTTTTTTTCTTTGAATTAGGTTTTTCTATTTCATTGATTTTATCTTGCCATACATGTCCTAATTACTAGCAATAAGAAGTGGAAATATAAAATCCTATGCTATTACAACAATTAGGGGAGGGGGATACACATTTGTACATAGGGGGTTCAACGAGAAAAATAGACAAAAAAGAAAATAGCAAAAAACAAGATATATATAGAGAGAGAGAGGGAGCCCGCGCGCTGCTGGGAGGTCATCAGAAGTTCTGACTCAGATCCGCTGCCAGATGATCAACCTCTTGGTTAAACTGTACGAGTCAGAACTTCTGACTCTGGCACCTGCAAAACAGAACCTTGTTAGTGGGGAAATCAGAAGTTCTGATTCCCCTGCGCTGCAAGACAGAAGTTTGTTAGTGGAGAAACCAGAAGTTCTGATTCTGCTGAAAAGGCAATAACTCTCAGAGGTTCTGATATCATTGACAGCAAAACAGGCTTCAGATGTGCTAACGTCAAAGTCAGCACTTGGCTTTTCCCTGTACTAACCAGAACATCTGGAATCCTGTTGTTACTCCACAAAACAGGAAACATATTTGGAACAGATCCAGCAAAATACAAAAATGTTTCAGAGGTCAGAACCACCAAGGTCCCAGGCAAGTCCTATACTGGCTCAGAACGATCTGAGGTATGAAAATCCTCAGAACATAAACAGCAACAACGTGATATTTACATTATGTTTATTTGAGTATGCACAGCTGATGATGCTTAACAGCGTGATGAGGGTCAGCAGGTGCTTACCTGACTGTTGGAAAAGTTGGTGGGTGAAAGTTAGCTTTTGGCTCTGGTAGTGTTCTGGACAGATTTTCTTTGAAAGGGCTGGTAAAGGCGTATACGTATGTAGGGTCAGAAGTTTGGAAAGGGTGTTTTTTGGTTCACAGAGAAAACTGGATATTTGATGAAGTTTGAAGGTGAGAAACTCAAAGTTATGAAGCAAAACTGGAGATTTTGACAGAGTTTCAGAACGCTATGTTGCTAAGAGTTCTGTTTCTCACTTAGCAATTTCTGTTTCTTTTTTTCTTGAACGCCTTTTGCAGTGGTGAAGACTCTCTATTTATAGGCAAAGTTCTTGTGGATGCCTTGAACATTAAAGCGCCAACAGAGTTTGAATTTGTTCTTTGACAGAAATTCCTGGGAAGTTGTGATAACAGATAGCTTTCAGCCTAGGCTGCAGCAGCAGGCGTAGATTGAGGAGAAGTGACCTCTGAAGTGGGCGGTGGCGCGTAGACCCATGCCAGAATCTGCACAAAAGCGTTTTCCAAGCCACACGTGAATGTTCAGGAGTGGTTGGAAGCATTAATGGGCATTAAATGGTGATAAGACCTATCAACATCAATATTCTGGTAATGGAAACCAACGTTGCATCAACAGCGTAGACCATGCTCTGGCCTTGGCTACCTGTTGTCTTAGTAAGCTCTGGAGATTCTCCTGGTTTTCTGGTACGTTCCTTGGATTTACTTCTGGACCTCCTGGGCTTAGAGATTCTGTATCAGTGTAACACCCATTCTTCTGACCTTTTCATCTTCTGAATTCGGCATGTTCTGAAGGAGCCTTCAGATTTCCCTGCTTCTCTTGCATTCCTTTAGCAAATTCTGACTGAGCTTGTGTAACTGCTGAAGGGGCATGTTCTGTTTGAGGCTTACATTCTGAACCACGTTTACAACTTCTGATTGAACTGATGTAGCTGCTGAAAAGCCAACTTCTGACCATGCTCAGGCTTGCAACTTCTGACCGTTTTTATCTGGAATGGGTCCAGAAGTTCTGAAGCACTGATTTTTTTCTTAAATACTCATTTTAGAGAAACGTTCTAAGTATTTAGAATTTGATTTTTCTCAAGATAAAAGCGTTGTTTTTGGAGTTCGTGAGATCATATTGCTCTTGTAAGTGGCTTGCTTGGGCAAAAGGATAACTCAGGACTTGGATTTGTTTCAGAGGGACCTTGAAAATCCAAGGTGGTTTCATGAAGAAAGGGAGGGCAAATTTTGGGGTACAACACTCTCCAATCATGTCGATTCCCCACATAGAGAATGGCCAAGGAGCTGTTAAGACATTGAGAGGAACTAGAGGTATATGTACCTTGTCCACATAAATTTGACATTTGTGACAAGTCCTAGAATGTTGATAGCAGTCAGCTTCCATGGTAGACCAGTAATAGCCTGCCCGTAGGATCTTCTTAGCCATCGTATGCCCGCTAGAGTGAGTGCCAAAAGTACCATTGTGCAATTCAACCATGATCTGTTCAGCTTCAATCTTGTCCACACAACGGAGCAGAATTCATTCATGATTGCGCTTGTACAGGATACCATTTCTCAGGAAGAACTTGGCAGAGAATCTCCTCAAGAACTTTTTGTCGTTGACTGAAGCTCCTTTAGGATATTCTTGAGCCTCGAGATATCTTTTTACTTCGTGAAACCAAGGTCGGTCCACTACTTCTTCGGTATTAATCTCGTGACAATGTGCAGGTTCGTCCATCCGTTCAATGGTGATTTGGGGAGCCTCATTATCCCAGTTAAGTTTAAACATGGATGACATTGTAGCTAGAGCATCTGATAGCTGATTTTCTTCTCGTGGGAAGTGCTCGAAGGTAATTTGCTGGAAATGTGGTAACAATGTCAAGACATGTTCTTTGTAAGGGATGAGGTTTGGATGCTTAGTGTCCCACTCTCCTTTGATCTGACTGATGACCAAAGTTGAGTCCCCAAACACAACCAAAGATTTGATTCCCAAGTCTATAGAAGCCTTGAGTCCAAAGATGCAAGCTTCATACTCGGCCATGTTGTTGGTACAGTTGAAGCAAAGTCTGGCGGTGAAAGGAGTATGGCAACCTTCTGTAGAGATGAGTACAGTGCCGATACCGTTACCAAGTGCATTGGAGGCACCATCAAAGTACAGGGTCCATCGGGATCCTTGATCAGGTCTGTTATATGGTCTGAAATCTTCAATGTTATCCGATGTCATAATGTCTTCGTCGGGGAAGTCGAACTTCATGGATTGGTAATCTTCGACAGCTTGATGAGCCAGATGGTCATCTAGCACACTTCCCTTTATAGATTTTTGGTTCGTGTACTGTATGTCGTATTCTGTCAAGATCATCTGCCATCTAGCTATTCTTCCAGACAAAGCAGGCTTTTCAAAGATGTATTTGATCGGATCCATCTTAGATATCAGCAAAGTGGTATGAGTCAACATATACTGCCTTAGCCGGTGAGCAGCCCATACCAAAGCGAAGCAAGTTTTCTTGAGCAGTGAGTATCGGGTCTCATAGCTGGTAAACTTTTTGCTAAGGTAATAAATGGCATGCTCTTTTCGGCCAGACTCGTCATGTTGGCTCAGTACGCACCCCATTGAATTCTCTAGGACGGTCAAATACATGATTAGCGGTCTTCCTTCGACGGGTGGCATCAAGATAGGAGGTTCTAGCAAATACTCCTTGATTTTATCGAAAGCAATTTGACAATCATCATTCCATTTAACTACCTGATCTTTCTTCAATAACTTAAAGATTGGATCACAGGTAGATGTTAGGTGAGAGATGAACCTTGCAATGTAGTTTAGGCGTCCCAAGAAACCTCGGACCTCATTCTCAGTGCGAGGAGCAGGCATTTCTTATATGGACTTTGCTTTGGTAGGATCAACCTCGATGCCTTTGTTGCTGACAATGAAACCCAAGAGTTTACCGGATCGGACTCCGAACGTACACTTGTTAGGGTTTAATCTGAGCTTGTACTCCTTCAACCTGACAAACATCTTTGCAAATGGTCGAGGTGTTCTTCTTCAGTTTGTGATCGGGCTATCATGTCATCTACGTAGACCTCTATCTCATGATGTATCATATCATAAAACAAAGCTACCATGGCGCGTTGATAGGTTGCCCCGGCATTCTTCAGTCCGAATGGCATCACTTTGTAGCAGAACGTACCCCACTGTGTAACAAAAGTAGTTTTCTCTATGTCTTCAGAGGCCATTTTGATCTGGTTGTAACCTGAAAATCTGTCCATGAAAGAAAATACCTTGTGCTGAGCTGTATTGTCAACCAAGATGTCAATGTGAGGTAGTGAAAAAACATCTTTAGGGCTAGCCCTGTTTAAGTCTATGTAATCCACGCACATTCTCACTTTGCCGTCCTTCTTAGGCACGGGCACAATGTTAGCAACCCATTATGGATAGGAAGTAACAACAAGAAATCCAGTATTGAACTGCTTCATAACTTTTGCTTTGATCTTTTCATACATGTCAGGTCTCATGTGGAGGACTTTTTGTTTAACTGGTGGACAGTCTTCTCTTGTGGGTAGATGGTGAACCACAATATCTGTATCGAGTCCCAGCATATCTTCGTAAGACCATGCGAAGATCTCAACATATTCAATCAACAGTTGAATTATGCGCTCTTTGACACTTGGCTCTAGGTTGGCACCCACACTGACTTTTTTTGTCTTCCTCAGTACCCAAGTTGATTGTCTCTAACAGCTCTTCATGAGGTAGAATTTATCTTTCTTCCTGTTGTAGTAGCCTAGCCAATTCTCCCGGCACCTCACAATCTTCCTCACCTTCGTATTCGGCATGGTAGACCAGATCTTTAGAGTCACTGAAGGCCATAGCAGAATTGTTACCCATGGAATCCGGAATGGAAGGGTACCTGCATTTGTGAGTGTGGGTGTGTGTAAGGGATAGCCACCTTTAAACAAATAAAATGTAAAAAGAAAGACAATGAACACAAAAGTTTATATGTGAAAACGTCCATGATTCATTAAAATGGCATATGAAGATGGAAATATCAAAACCCTTACAAATGGACATATGTGCCTCGGGTAAGGCACAATGTTAAAAGTGTACGAATTGTTTGAGAATTATTACAAACTGTTGTACCCCAAAATTTGCCCTCCCATTTTTCACAAGAAATCACAACCCTAGGGTTTTCTCATATTTTCAAGATTGGCTCAGGAATCAATCATATAGACTTTTCTTTGGCAGATGATCAAGAATTAGGGTTTCTCTCGCATTTCTCAGAAGAAACTGAATTCTCAGAAATTCAATTAACTGCCCCATGTTTTCACGCTTTTTTAAGCATATTGAAAGATTGCTGGTTGTTCTCAAGGCCTATTTATCTGGGACAAGAAATGAGAGTTGAGACTGTCATTTGGAACATTCAGGTTTTGTCTGATCCAGGTTAACCAGATAATATGCGTCTGTTAAGACATTTGCTTGTTAATGGAATGAGACGTTTTCTGGTTTAGGGAATAAATGTTTGCTTGTTTATTGGAATACACATTGCGTGCTTTGATTGGAGTACAGTTGCAAGGTTATAAGATTACAGAGTTATTGGATTACTTAAAGTTTAAGTTATCTATATTGGAATTATTGGAATACAGTTTCAATTATTTTGATCAGGGAATCTTAAAGGATTAAGTGGAGATGCAAAGAAAGAATTACAAGTTGCTAACAATAATGGATTCTTTTTGGATATCAGATGATCTCATAAAGGCTTTCTTCATTTATTTCAAATGTTGTTACAAAAAAATAAATTATTATTCATATGCTTTAGGTTTTTACAACTTATAGTTATTGAAAAATAAATTATTACAACTAATGGAAAATCTCTCTAGATAGCAAATCTAAGCCTAAGCTTCCATTGCTCCCACGCTCGCCACAAAGTCTCATGCTTCCTCTGCTTTGTCATCACCCAATTTATGCTCACATGAAAGAAAGACAAAGAAAAAGGGATTAGTACAGTTAGTTGAATATGAATAGAATTTTCAAAACAAAAAGAAAGAAAAATTTTCATCATTAAAGTTTGCCGATTGGAATCAGAGGGCTATTTTTCATCACGTTTTTATTTTCCTCTTTGCAAATCACAAGAAGATTTCTCTTCTTGGTTCACAAAGAGAAAAATAAAAATGCAAGCTGTCAAAATTATTCAAATGCAAAGCACAAGGCGCCAAACTGAAAACATAGGCCAAGCAAGCAAATTACAAGCAGGCGCACAAATGTAACAAGCCAAACTGAAAACATAGGCCAAGCAAGCAAATTACAAGCAGGCGCGCAAATGTAACAAGCCAAAGTGAAAAGATAACAGTCAAACTGCAGCATGCTGCCCAAAACAGCACAAGCAAACCAAACTGAATGCAACAAGACAAATGCAAACAAAGTACAATGCAGCATAGCAAGCAACTAAGGCAGGCAGCATAGCAGCAATTGTAACAAGGCCAAACTGGATGCAAGCAACTAAGAAAGGCAGCACAAGCAAAGCTAGGACAAGTACAATGCAACAGGATAAGTATAACACACCAGGCCAAAAGTACAAAGTATGGTAAACCAAATCACAAGCAAAGCTTGTTGAAACAACTTTTTCATCATTTTCCTAAAAAATGGGCAAACTTTTCAGGAAAGTGGAAAAGCAAATTGCTTTATCATGGAGAGAGGAGAGAGATAAAAGATATCATCTTTTGTGTTGGGATTGTGCAGTTTGGCTATTCTATCATAAGTTACAAAACAGGAAAAAAAACATTGGATAAAGGCTCAGAACTCCAGCAACAGAAGGATAAACACAACCATTGTACAAAAGATCCCAAATGTTAACAAAGTCAAGAAAATCCTCTCAACTGTCTACAACCACCAACCACAAAACCTGTGTAACAGTTTCAAACAAAAACTCCAAACCTGCATATTTCAAACTGCAACAAACCACAAAAAGCATCCAAGCTGCAAAATAACAACAAACAGCACAAACATTACAGAACCAAAACCTGCATAACAGTTTCAAACAGCACAACCTACAAAAGACTC
The DNA here is from genome assembly GCA_948472305.1 of Vicia faba. Classification (NCBI taxonomy): domain Eukaryota; kingdom Viridiplantae; phylum Streptophyta; class Magnoliopsida; order Fabales; family Fabaceae; genus Vicia; species Vicia faba. The sequence goes on along the minus strand of OX451738.1, from coordinate 557,962,672 downwards.
CAAACCTGCAGTTCCCAAACAAAACAAGTTTGCCAAACTGTAAACCAGATAACATAAACATTCATAACTGTACCCAAAACCCAAAATAGCATAACAGTTTCAAGCATCAAAACAGTCAAAGCCTGCATATTCAAACTGCAACAAATACATAACCTGCATAACTCAGAAATAAACCTACAACTGTAGCCACAATAAAACTCAGAATATTTGGCCAAACTGTCAAATATCCCCAAACAGCCAAGCCACCAAAAAATCACAAAACCTTCAAACAGTTAAAAAAGAACTCAGTCCTCAAAACTGTCAAGAAAAACACAATAATCAGTTTCCAGATCTGGCAAGCTAGCAAAAAGCCATTTCCAACAACTCAAACTTACAAGAAACAACAGAGTCATAGGTGGAGCAACATCACCAACAAGTTCAAATCAGAAGAACAACTTATATACCAACAAGGTTTCAGAAACAATCATCATCAACAAATCTAAACATACCAACAAGGTTTCATAAACAATCATCACCAACAAATCTAAACATACCAACAAAGTCTCAGGATAATCGTCATCATTATCCATTATTAGCTAACAAGTCAGAAGGAAACCATCACCATCAGCATTCAAGTTCAAGAGAGAGGAAAGAGTTTCAGAAGCATTTAGCATTATCATCATTCAAGTTCAAAGAGAGAAGAGAAGAAATAATCATCAATAAAGTTTCAGAAGCGATCTTCATCATCAACAGCCAAACAAAGTCAGAAGCAGCAAGCATCATCACTCAAATTCAAAGAGAGAGGAAAGAGGTAACAAAGTTTCAGCAATAATCATCATCAACTACCAACAAAATCAAAGGTTTCAGAAGCGAAATCATCATCAAAGTTTCAGAAGCCAAATCATCAACAAAATCAGAAGCATTACCGTCACCATCTCTTCACCTGCCTCCGGCCACCAAGGGAACGCCATCAGTCTAACCCCACATTCCTCTCCTTTCTCCCATAAAGGTTCTGAAGGTATATTTCTTTTCAAATCAATTTCTGCATCTCAAACATGATACAATAGATTAACAATCCAAAACATGAACAAGATTAACAATAACAAAAACGTTCAAACTTCAAAACCCAGAACAGTACCTTTTAAAGAAGTGAAAATCATTAACGCTTAGAGTGTGAGAGGGATATATGAGAGGGATAGCGCTATGGAGGATTGAGGAGAAGGGAAGATCAGAAGGTAACGAGGTATTTAGTGAGAAAGAGATGAAGAAAAGAAACGGAGTAGAAGCGCCGCCGCTGTGAATGCATGTTCACAAACCCTAATCAAAAAACCCTAAAACTGAGTTATGGCATTGGGCCCTATCTGCCCCAAGCCACAAAGCCCATATGCGTTTCAAGTTCACACCCTCCCCCTCCTTTCTGACCTTTTTTCTTCTTTTATTTTGTTTGGGCCTATCACTTTACCATATCCTCTTAAGCCCATCTTTTTTTAATTTGTTTTCTTTTCTCTTAGTTAATAATACACTAATAATACATTAAAACTTTATTTTGGCAAATTACTTTGATTTTTTTAAATTAGTTTTATTTTAATCATTTTCTTCTTTTATTAATTAATCTTGTTTCATTTGATAAAATACCAAAAAAAAACATTTAAATTAATTTAATTAATTTTGCTTTCTTTGAACCTTTTTTTATTGATTAATAAAAGTACAAAATAATAGAGATTTTGTTTAATTAAATTTTCTTTCTTTAAAACTTTTTCCTTTTAAAATTAATAAAATACAAAAAAAAAAGAATAATAATAATAATTTTTAATCTTTTAGAATAGAGTTTATTTATCTCTTTTTAATAAATACATGCATTTCATAATTTATTCATTTTCTTTATTTCATAATTTGTTATAGCTTTATATTGAATCGCGACAATTCGATTTGGTTGTAATATTTGGACTTTGCTATTCTTATGAGATTCATCCCCATTTGTAATAATTGTACCCCCATTCCCGGATACTTTTGTAATAGCTTAGACTTTTAATTCCCTCAATTTATTGCTTTCTATATACTGTATAGTAATTAGGCGTGTATGGCAAGATTCAAAAATCAATTGCTATTTAACCTAATCCAAGAATAAATAACTTGAAATCAATACACTTCTCACACGTGCACCTCTAGGGTAACCTTGCTTGTTGCCTCGGAAACACAATCATGTCCCTCGAATATGTGACACTCTAGCAAACGACCCTTCGATAAACAAAGATCGTAGTCCCTCGATGACCCTCGATGTTGCCTTTGATAAAATGATCTCGTCCCTTACAAAATTGCTAGAGCGTCCCACAAGTTGCTTTCAAATGATTGTATATGATGACCCATGCATGTCCCGTTTAACATCCAAATACAAGGTTGTTTACCAAATGCAATGGTAAAACAACACTGTCAAAAGGGTTAAAAATATATAGGAAAGACTCTTGAGTAGATAGGGTAGACAACTCTTAGTTACTTGATCAAAACTTGCAAAAATATCCTTGCTATTTTCAAACACACCTCACAACACAATTTCAAAACATTTCCCAAAACAAACTTTCAAACATTGAAATATCTTTTCAAAAGACAAACACCTTTGTATATATTCAAACAAGAATCATTACAAAGGTTGCCACAATGATGGCCTCTTTTCAAAACATTTTCAAAACCACACACACAAAGCACCATTTCAAACAATTGAAAAGCAAAAGCAAGTGATCTAAACAAGTAACTAAGAGCCCATGGAAAACCATGGATGAAAAGGGTGCTAGCACCTTCCCTTTTCATAATCTACCCCCCGAACCCAAGAAAACATCTCATAGGTCTTTCCTATGCTTTTTGACCTTTCCTTTGGATAAAATAAAAAGTCGGTGGCGACTCTTGCTAAACCAAAACATTTGCGAACACAAACGCAAAACCTCAAGTCAGTTCTCCCACCGCATCACAGAACTGGCGACTCTGCTGGGGAGTTATCTAAAAGCAGGGTTACCTTAGGGTTTAGATCACCATTACATGATTATCTTATTTGACTTGTATGCTTTACTTTTTGGTTCCTTGTTTGGGTTTGTTTTAAATCCTACACCCGGATTTAGGGGCATCTTTTAGGTAAGTAGCAATAAACTGTGAGGTAACTGTGCGGGATATACCAACATGGTTGAAGCAGTAGCTATGTTGATGTGGCACTTTGGTTGGTACCGGTAACCCTTGAGTTGAATCAAGGAGAGTATGGGGCCGCCGCGTGGTATCGTGAAGCATCAACTGACTTTAGAACCTTACTTGACCAACTTGGCCTTTTAGGATGTAGTGAGATGATCGGCTTTGGTGCAGTCCGAAGTTGGTAGATACTCGATACTACACTCATTGAGGGTTGTTTTCTTGGAATATTTTGGTCGCCAGTAAAGTGGCTAAACTGAGACAATGAACACAGAAAATAATCTAGTGATATTGAGCTCCTTAGAACCCGGTTACTATTTCTAGGACAGGTTGAGCCAACTAGACTTCAAGAGGGTACTTACCTACAAACTCCATGCAGGCCTTCCCTTTGTGTGAATGTGATTATTTGTATATAAACTTGCTTACTTCGCATATTTGTACATAACATCATAACATCATACCATGGCATTTTCAATAACTATTTCAAGGATCTCGAGGGTCTTTGATGCAGGGTCACGTTGAACCAGACATCCACCAAAGGGAAAGAGGATTCATTTTTCTCTAAACAAACACCGTCAAAATCATGTACAACAACTTGAGTCAAGGGCTATGACCCACTTGACATGGTGAGCTTGATTCTCGTGGAAAGACATCCACCGATACAAAGTTCTCCAATCAAAGATGTTGATTAAAGTTCAACCTCTAACATTTTCTTGTGTTTACCCCGCGAGATCCTTGAAAACATGCATCCACATATCATGCATCGTATCATGACATGTTTCCCCCTTTCAGGTCTCCTTATTTTCCTACTGTTTATTTCAGTAGAGATGGCTCTAGAGAAGACTATCAAGGACATCCAGACTCAAAGCACTCAACTTCAAGAAATGTTCTTGAACCTGTCCAAGGGACAAGAAGAAGTGAAAGCTCTCCTCACAAGGGGCATGGTCATGGGGAATCCAGGGGGCATCAGAAATGATCAGTTGGAAGGACTACAGATTGAGATGGCAACAATGAGAATCCAGATGATGGGACAATTGGTGGGCCAGATGGCTCTCATCCAAAATTTGGCACAAGGACAAGAGGAGCTAAAGGTCCTCATCAATAAACTGCATCAAGATGGATGTAACCAAATGGGGAAAACAACTAGGGTTGAGGATCAAGTCATCATTCATCCTCCCTTGAGACAAGAAGTCAAGGGAAAGTCTCTCCAGTTTGCTTCAGGGTCACAAGCCCAACAACAACCTCACCAACATCAATAGGGAAATCGGCATAAGCAAAATACATCGGAAAAGCACTTCACTGAGATTAACATGCCATTATCCCAAGTGCTACAATGCTTGTTGGAAGTCAAGTTGATTGTATTAAGGGACCCCCTTCGGCGTCCCAACACAGCCGCTCCAGGGTACAATCCAAATGCGAGATGTGCGTATCATTCCAACAGTCCTGGGCATGACACCGATGGTTGTTGGACATTGAGAAACAAAATTCAAGATCTGGTTAACGAAATAACGCTGGAGTTCACACAGGATGGGCAGATGAAAATCTTCCGCTGAGGGTTCTCCACCTGAAATGACAAGTTTGAACTAAGAGGCTTTTGTTTCATTTGAATTTTCAAGTTGTAATTTCTTTTGTTATTCAAACAATTATCTATTAATGTCAAACTATGTTTCATTAATGCATTGCATATGTTTGTCTTGAATTCATCCATTCGTTTGCACTTTACTTAAACTATGCTTTCTACTTTCTTTATGACATTTGACTCTTGCTAAAAAGTTACAAGCCTTTAGAGGGAGGATGATGAAAACAATACCATAATCTCATACAGTATGCTTTTGGACAGACCTTGCTGACGATGTACAGGCGTTTCTTTCAAATCCTAAACACTGGAGTTATAAGGAAGATAATCCCTAGTCAACCCCTTCGAGCCAAAGAAGTAGAAATTTTCCGTTTTAACACAAATTGAAACCTTTAATCAAACCTGGGGCAGGGTAGTCTCTTAGTTAATTCAAAATGTGCGTTTAGCCGCAAACTCTCATTTCGTAATACAACGAATGACATCAAAAATTTCCTTTGGAATCAAAATAAGGTTCCCCATCACCTAGGAAGTCATTATCTCACAAAAAGAAAATCCCACTAAGTCGAAACCTACAAAGGAGACTTAAAGAAAAAACTGGGGCATCACGCTGACTGTAATCTCAAAAATAGGAACAGTCAGACAAAAATTAGGGATAATAAATAAATAAAAAGGGAGAACGAGGTCACTAAAAATCCTCAACAACATGAAAAATGTTGCAAAAATGACTGCCTTCCAACAAATTCAACTTGTGTGAACCATCACTAAAACTTCGTTCCAGACTCATTTGGAGTTCAACGCACAATTAACTGAGTTTAGGATTGAAGAACGTCACGAAGAGCGGGTGGGTACAAATATACTTTGAGCCTTTATCCTTTGTTTCTTAAAACCGTGAACCAAGCCACGTTACAACCCTTCAAAAGTCCTAATTGAAGCATGGGTTAGTTCGAAAGCATACTGTTACAAAAGGTATCCTGACTCTTGTAAGGCTTTAATCTAAATCTTGTGTTGAATTTTTCTTATAAAAGTTTTCTGCTAAAAAGCGCATTTTTAAAAATTTCAAGACAAGCATAAACTTTGCATTATTTGAATATCATTGTTTGCATATGGCTATTTGTTTGACAGCAAAGAAATTCACACAGTGAATGTTCCGATGAACGAAAGCTCTCTCAGTGAACAAAATCACTTCAAGTGGGATGACACTTCCATTGCAAAAAATCTCCTATCAACAAAAGGGGACTTGGCATGGAATTATCCAATAAACCTAGGGCAGTCCAGTCAAGATTTCAAGAAATCTCTCAAAGTCCAGTTAACCTGGGGCAGTCCAGACAAGATTTCAAGAAATCTCTCAAAGTGCAGAGTAGCCAGGAGCAAGTCTCCGTCACCATCACTTGGGGCATTGAACGTCAATCCCAATAAAGGGTTACATATAGTCAAACATTTCCTGGAGAAACCATAAACACTCGCTACTTGGGGCAGTGACAAATCTCTCCAAAATCCTCCTCATAAGTTGGCTCTCAGCCAGAGTTTCGATCTTTGATAACCTCTTCCCCGCTAAGTCGACCGCAAGAATTCCTGAAAATTATTCCCATTGAAGTCGCCAGATTTTTCACTATCGGAAACGAAGAATCCAACTCTTTTCCCCATCACCAGTTCGGGATTTATTTTCCCCAGTGAGAGGTCGTCTTGAAAAACATTACACATCCGTACATCAGGACATCATACAACGCAATCTTATTTATTTTTAGAACGTCATTGTTTGATATATGTCATGCCACTAACCTTTACCTTTCAGGAAAGATGCAATCAAATTCTCACAAAATTCACACTGTGAAACCTGGATGTTGACCAGATAATAGTAAGGTATACTGTGAAACTTGGACGTTGACCAAATAACAGTTTACTCGACCAATTACTTTGAAGCCCGAATTCAACCGGATATTAGTAGGCCCCAAAATCAAAGGGAAAACCGGAGGCGACCGGATAACCATTTGATTTCCTTCTGAAGACTGGACGTTGACCAGATAAGAAGTAAGGTATTGTGAAACCTGGATGTTGACCAGATAGCAATACAAGACACTGTGAAACCTGGATGTTGACCAGATAACAGTAAGGTATACTGTGAAACTTGGACGTTGACCAAATAACAGTTTACTCGGCCAATTACTTTGAAGCCCGGATTCAACCGGATATTAGTAGGCCCCAAAAACAAAGGGAAAACCGGAGACGACCGGATAACCATTTGATTTCCTTCTGAAGACTGGACGTTGACCAGATAGGAAGTAAGGTATCGTGAAGCCTGGATGTTGACCAGATAGCAATACAAGACACTGTGAAGCCTGGAGATCAACCAGATAATAGTTAACCCTTAACAGAATGAAGATTCTCATTCTTGAAAATTCAGAAGATTGGCATACTCCCAAGCTCCTGATACCCTTAACAGAATGAAGATTCTCATTCTTGAAACCTCAGAAGATTGGCATACTCCCAAGCTCCTGATACCCTTAACAGAATGAAGATTCTCATTCTTGAAACCTCAGAAGATTGGCATACTCCCAAGCTCCTGATACCCTTAACAGAATGAAGATTCTCATTCTTGAAACCTCAGAAGATTGGCATACTCCCAAGCTCTTGATACCCTTAACAGAATGAAGATTCTCATTCTTGAAACCTCAGAAGATTGGCATACTCCCAAGCTCCTGATACCCTTAACAGAATGAAGATTCTCATTCTTGAAACCTCAGAAGATTGGCATACTCCCAAGATCCTGATACCCTTAACAGAATGAAGATTCTCATTCTTGAAACCTCAGAAGATTGGCATACTCTCGAGCTCCTGATACCCTTAACAGAATGAAGATTCTCATTCTTGAAACCTCAGAATATTGGCATACTCCCAAGCTTCTGATACCCTTAACAGAATGAAGATTCTCATTCTTGAAACCTTAGAAGATTGGCATACTCCCAAGCTCCTGATACCCTTAACAGAATGAAGATTCTCATTCTTGAAACCTCAGAAGATCGGCATACTCCCAACCCCTGACCCAAACGCCTGAATGAAGATTCTCATTCTTGCTTACCCAGAAGATTGGCATACTCCCAACCTCCTTGCCCAAACGCCTGAATGAAGATTCTCATTCTTGCTTCCCCAGTAGATTGGCATACACCCGAACTCTTGATATTCCTGACAGAATAAAGATTCTCATTCTCAAAGCGGAATACAACCCGAGTTCCTGATATTCCCGACAGAATGAAGATTCTCATTCTTAAAGTGGTATACAACCTGAACTCCTGAACTTCTCCCAAACAAGTATAGCTGTTCCCCACAGAGTTTTTATTCCCCAACAGAATGAAGATTCTCATTCTCGATTCTCCAGTGATGTTGCTAGAGCCTTCTTTACTCTTAGCATGAATTTTTCAGAATTTTCAATCCCCTGCAGATCGAATATTCTCGTTCTTGACTCCTCAGCACAAATTCCCCTAACAGAATGAAGATTCTCATTCTCAATTCCCCACAGAAGTTGTCAAAGTTTTGATAATCCCTGCGAGTTGTCAAAAATGTTGGATCTCCAGCAGCAATCATGGATTTATTTTCCCCGGCAGCAGTCGAAGATTTTATTATCTCCAACTATCAAGGATTTATTTTCCTCAGCAAGACAGCTAACTAGCTTACATGCGCATACATTACATTCATATGTCATAAGCATTGATAAAAACACATATATTGCATCATACATTTCATGCAACATAACTTTGTGTTTCAGCTAATATTTTACCCTTTTTAGGATAAGATTAACAAGCTACCAATATAGGATCATGAAAACAGTTTACGGATGCTCCCAAACACGGATTCTAATCTATCGTTTGTTCAGATTCAGCTTCAAAAAACAACCTAGAGATGCTCCAGACATGGATTCTATTCTATTGCTTATTCAGATCCCCAGTTCAGAGATGCTCCAGACGCGGGTACCATTCTGACACTCACCTATAACTTATAGGTCAACAAACATTCTTGGATGGCATCTTTAAGCCCATCTCCAACAAGATTCTATCACATCCCCAAATGGAATCTGTAAGCCCATTCCCTCAACCATACTTTGACGAGTGCAAATTTATGGGCACTCTAGTTTCCAATCATCTTTTACCTTCGAGTCGCGAACGGCAAACTCGCCGATCTAACTCTTCAGGTTCAAGAAGATTGAACAGGGGCAGCTGTTGTACCCCAAAATTTTCTCTCCCATTTTTCACAAGAAATCACAACCTTAGGGTTTTCTCAGATTTTCAAGATTGGCTCAGGAATCGATCAGACAGACTTTTCTTTGGCAGATGATCAAGAATTAGGGTTTCTCTCGCATTTCTTAGAAGAAACTGAATTCTCATAAATTCAATTAACTGCCCCATGTTTTCACGCTTTTTTAAGCTTACTGAAAGATTACTGGTTATTCTCAAGGCCTGTTTATCTGGGACAAGAAATGAGAGCTGAGAATGTCATTTGGAACATTCAGGTTTTGTCTGATCCAGGTTAACCAGATAATATGTGTCTGTTAATACATTTGCTTGTTAATGGAATGAGAAGTTTGCTGGTTTAGGGAATAAACGTTTGCTTATTTATTGGAATACACAGTGTGTGCTTTGATTAGAGTACAGTTGCAAGGTTATAAGATTACAGAGTTATTGGATTACTTAAAGTTTAAGTTATCTGTATTGGAATTATTGGAATACAGTTTCAATTATTTTGGTCATGGAATCTTAAAGGATTAAGTGGAGATGCAAAGAAAGAATTACAAGTTGCTAACAGTAATGGTTTCTTTTTGGATATCAGATGATCTCATAAAGGCTTTCTTCATTTATTTCAAATGTTGTTACAAAAAAATAAATTATTATTCATATGCTTTAGGTTTTTACAACTTATAGTTATTGAAAAATAAATTATTACAACTAATGGAAAATCTCTCTAGATAGCAAATCTAAGCCTAAGCTGCCATTGCTCCCACGCTCGCCACAAAGTCTCCTGCTTCCTCTGCTTTGTCATCACCCAATTTGTGCTCACATGAAAGAAAGACAAAGAAAAAGGGATTAGTACAGTTAGTTGAATATGAATAGAATTTTCAAAACAAAAAGAAAGAAAAATTTTCATCATTAAAGTTTGCCGATTGGAATCAGAGGGCTATTTTTCATCACGTTTTTATTTTCCTCTTTTCAAATCACAAGAAGATTTCTCTTCTTGGTTCACAAAGAGAAAAATAAAAATGCAAGCTGGAAAAATTATTCAAATGCAAAGCACAAGGCGCCAAATTGAAAACATAGGCCAAGCAAGCAAATTACAAGCAGGCGCGCAAATGTAATTAGCCAAACTAAAAACATAGGCCAAGCAAGCAAATTATAAGTAGGCGTGAAAATGTAACAAGCCAAAGTGAAAACATAACAGTCAAACTGCAGCATGCTGCCTAAAACAGCACAAGCAAACCAAATTGAATGCAATAAGACATATGCAAACAAAGTACAATGCAGCATAGCAAGCAACTAAGGCAGACAGCATAGCAGCCATTGTAACAAGGCCAAACTGGATGCAAGCAACTAAGACAGGTAACACAAGCAAAGCTAGGACAAGTACAATGCAGCAGGATAAGTAAAACACAACAGGCAAAAAGTACAAAGTATGGTAAACAAAATCACAAGCAAAGCTTGTTGAAACAACTTTTTCATCATTTTCCTAAAAAATGGGCAAACTTTTCAGAAAAGTGGAAAAGCAAATTGCTTTATCATGGAGAGAGGAGAGAGAGAAAATATATCACCTTTTGTGTTGGAATTGTGCAGTTTGGCTATTCTGTCATAAGTTACAAAACAGAAGAAAAAACATTGGATAAAGGCTCAGAACTCCAGCAATAGAAGGATATACAAAACCATTGTACAAAAGATCCCAACTGTTAACAAAGTCAAGAAAATCCTCCCAACTGTCTATAACCACCAACCACAAAACCTGTGTAACAGTTTCAAACAAAAAACTCCAAACCTGCAGATTTCAAAGTGCAACAAACCACAAAAAGCATCCAAGCTGCAAAATAACAAAAAACAGCACAAACATTGCAGAACCAAAACCTGCATAACAGTTTCAAACAGCACAACCTGCAAAAGACTCCAAACCTGTAGTTCCCAAACAAAACAAGTTTGCCAAACTGTAAACCAGATAACATAAACATTCACAACTGTACCCAAAACTATATAACAGTTTCAAGCATCAAAATAGTCAAACCTGCATATTCAAACTGCAACAAATACACAACCTGCATAACTCAAAAATAAACCTACAATTGTAGCCACAATAAAACTCAGAATATTTGGCCAAACTGTCAAATATCCCCAAACAGCCAAGCCACCAAAAAATCACAAAACCTTCAAATAGTTAAAAAAGAACTCAGTCCTCAAAACTGTCAAGCAAGATACAACAATCAGTTTCCAGATCTGGCAAGCTAGCAAAAAGTCATTTCTAACAACTCAAAATTACAAGATACAACAGAGTCAGAGGTGGAGCAACATCACCAACAAGTTCAAATCAGAAGAGCAACTTACATACATACAAGGTTTCAGAAACAATCATCATCAACAAATCTAAATATACCAAAAAGGTTTTAGAAACAATCATCATCAACAAATCTAAACATACCAATAAAGTCTCAGGATAATCATCACCATTATCCATCATTAACTAACAAGTCAGAAGGAAACCATCACCATCAGCATTCAAGTTCAAGAGAGAGGAAAGAGTTTCAGAAGCATTTAGCAGTATCATCATTCAAGTTCAAAGAGAGAAGAGAAGCAATAATCATCAATAAAGTTTCAGAAGCGATCTTCATCATCAACAGCCAAACAAAGTCAGAAGCAGCAAGCATCATCATTCAAATTCAAAGAGAAAGGAAAGGGGTAACAAAGTTTCAGCAATAATCATCATCAACTACCAACAAAATCAAAGGTTTCATAAGCGAAATCATCATCAAAGTTTCAGAAGCCAAATCATCAACAAAATCAGAAGCATTACCGTCATCATCTCTTCCCTTGCCTCCGGCCACCAAGGGAACGCCATCAGTCCAACCCCACATTCCTCTCTTTTCTCCCATAAAGGTTCCGAAGGTATATTTCTTTTCAAATCACTTTCTGCATCTCAAACATGATACAATAGATTAACAAGCCAAAACGTGAACAAGATTAACAATAACAAAAACGTTCAAACTTCAAAACCCAAAACAGTACCTTTCAAAGAAGTGAAAATCATTAACGCTTAGAGTGTGAGAGGGATATGTGAGAGGGATAGCACTCTGGCGGCTTGAGGAGAAGGGGAGATCATAAGGGAACGAGGCGTTGAGTGAGAAAGGGATGAAGAAAAGAAATGGAGTAGAAGCGGTGCCGCTGTGAACGCATGTTCACAAACCCTAATAAAAAAACCTTAAAACTGAGTTATGGAATTGGGCCATATCCGCCCCAAGCCACAAAGCCCATATGCGTTTCAAGTTCACACCCTCCCCCTCCTTTCTGACCTTTTTTCTTCTTTTATTTTGTTTGGGCCTAGCACTTTACCATATCCTCTTAAGCCCATCTTTTTTTAATTTGTTTTCTTTTCTCTTAGTTAATAATACACTAATAATACATTAAAACTTTATTTTGGAAAATTACTTTGATTTTCTTAAATTAGTTTTATTTTAATCATTTTCTTCTTTTATTAATTAATCTTGTTTCATTTGATAAAATACCAAAAAAAACATTTAAATTAATTTAATTAATTTTGCTTTGTTTAAACCTTTTTTTTATTGATTAATAAAAGTACAAAATAATAGAGATTTTGTTTAATTAAATTTTCTTTCCTTAAAACTTTTTCCTTTTAAAATTAATAAAATACAAAAAAAAAAAGAATAATAATAATAATTTTTAATCTTTTAGAATAGAGTTTATTTATCTCTTTTTAATAAATACATGCATTTCATAATTTATTCATTTTCTTTATTTCATAATTTGTTATAGCTTTGTATTGAATCACGACAATTCGATTTAGTTGTAATATTTGGACTTTGCTATTCTTATGAGATTCATCCCCATTTGTAATAATTGTACCCCCATTCCCGGATACTTTTGTAATAGCTTAGACTTTTAATTCCCGCAATTTATTACTTTCTATATACTGTATAGTAATTAGGCGTGTATGGCAAGATTCAAAAATCAATCGCTAGTTGACCTAATCCAAGAATAAATAACTTGAAATCAATACACTTCTCACACGTGCGTCTCTAGGGTAACCTCGCTTGTTGCCTCGAAAACACAATCATGTCCCTCGAATATGCGACACTCTAGCAAATGACCCTTCGATAAACAAAGATCGTAGTCCCTCGATGTTGCCTTCGATAAAATGATCTCGTCCCTTACAAAATTGCTAGAGCGTCCCACAAGTTGCTTTCAAATGATTGTATATGATGATCCGCGCCTGTCCCATTTAACATCCAAATACAAGGTTGTTTACCAAATGCAATGGTAAAACAACACTGTCAAAAGGGTTTAAAATGTGTAGGAAAGACTCTTGAGTAGATAGGGTAGACAACTCTTAGTTACTTGATCAAAACTTGCAAAAACATCCTTGCTATTTTCAAACACACCTCACAACACAATTTCAAAACATTTCCCAAAACAAACTTTCAAACATTGAAATATCTTTTCAAAAGACAAACACCTTTGTATATATTCAAACAAGAATCATTACAAAGGTTGCCACAATGATGGCCTCTTTTCAAAACATTTTCAAAACCACACACACAAAGCACCATTTCAAACAATTGAAAAGCAAAAGCAAGTGATCTAAACAAGTAACTAAGAGCCCATGGAAAACCATGGATGAAAAGGGTGCTAGCACCTTCCCTTTTCATAATCTACCCCCCGAACCCAAGAAAACATCTCAAAGGTCTTTCCTGTGCTTTTTGACCTTTCCTTTGGATAAAATAAAAAGTCGGTGGCGACTCTTGCTAAACCGAAACATTTGCAAACACAAACGTAAAACCTCAAGTCAGTTCTCCCACTACATCACACAAACCAACAGAAATGTTTGAAAGATAAATTATTGCGGTATGAAAGTAATCAGAACAAAGTCTTTTGCCTCCCAGTTGCATAGTCCTCCGTCAACAGTAGGGAAATTCAGTCTTCCAGGTTGATCTCTTCTTCTCTGTCCTCTAGTGCATTCACCCCTCGGTGGCTGATCTTCACAGGTGGCCCTCCGGCACGGGAGCGGCGCACATCCTTCTGACTAGCCGTAGTAAACCCTAGGCCGAACTTGTCTGATTTGAAAGGAAAGTCGGGAAAGTGCCCCCAGATAGTGGATCCGCCTTCTTCCACTACTTCCCTAGTATCCTTGAGAGATGACATCTGAGGCACAGGTTTTGTAACCATGGGTACAGAAGACACTGTCTTGGTTGCCGCAATTTCCTCAGAAACTTCTTCAAAGTGTTGGAAAGGGGTCTCTATGAATTCGCCATCCAATTCTACATAGCGGAAGGAGTTCAGATGACTGATCATGTATTCATCTTCACCATGAACAATTATAATTTTCCCCTGGACAGGGTACTTGAGCATTTGATGCAGAGTAGAAGTGACGGCTCCAGCATTATGAATCCAGGGTCTTCCCAACAAGCAAGAATAGGAAGGATGGATGTCCATCACATAGAATATGGAGTTGAAGGTTTCAGTTCCCACTTTAATCGAGATGTCCACCTCCCCGTGGACCATCCTTTTAGAACCATCAAAGCTCTGACAGTTATATTGCTGGGTTTCAGGGTTAAGCCTTCACAATCCAGTCTATCCAAGGCTTTCTTCGGCAAGACATTTAAAGACGAACCAGTATCAACCAAAACATGAGCTAGGGTGGTTCCCCTACACTCCACCGATACATGTAGTGCATCATTATGTTTTCTCCCTTTGGATGTTAAATCGGCATCGGAGAATCCTAGACCATTGTCAGTTGTTAAGCTAGCTACACATTCCTGGAACTGGTCCGCGGAGGTTTCCTGTGGCAAGTGGGCCGTCTTCAAGAATCTTATCAAAGCTTTAGCATGAGCCTCTGAACAAAGCAGCATGGCCAACATAGAGATCTCTGAGGGGGTTTGCCCCAGTTGTTCCACAACATCATAATCGCTTTTCTTGATTATTTTCAAAATCTCTTCCATTTCTTTTTGAGAGGTCTCAGGGATGACCAATGGCTGAGCCCTCGTCCCGATAGGCTTTTCTTGGATCCCTTTCCCTCTATCATTAGCAGCAGCAGAGGGGATAACTACAGGAGTTACAACTTCTTCAATAATTGGAGTTCTCGCAGATATGTTTACCGGTGCAAGGGTAACCTTAGGAGCAGCTGAGGGTCCAAAGATTTCCTTTGGAGGGGAAATCTCTGGAGAGAAAATTCTTCCACTGTGGGTGATTTTGCTCGTTCCAACAATGTTTCCAATGTCGGAAGTCTCTTTATCAGAACTCTCTTCAGTTGACTTAATCTATTTAATACCTTGGTAGTAGATTTCTCCACCATAGTTCCACGATACTGATCTGTCGGACTTGTACGGGTCGGGCCCAGGCATGGTTGTCTTCAAAGGTGCAGTCTTCGGAGCGGATGTAATCTTAACAGGTCTTTTGGAGACCTTGGAAAGATTGGCGGATATGGTTATTATTGAAACATCATTGACAGGAGTCGGTGTAACATGAGTCTTTTCAAAAAGGATTTCTTGGTTATCCATTAGGCGTTGGATGCCTAACTTTAACAATAGACAGTCGGTTGGTAAGGATGAACAAAGGCAATAATTTTCTTCACAACCTGGGAAAATCCCAACCTTCAGCAAATTCAACTTGATTATTGGTAGCGGAGTTATTAAGTCATCAACAGTAGCAACAAACAGATCCTCTTCAACAGCATGGGCATTGTGGCCATACTTTGGAATTGGAGCAGATGTCACATT
Source organism: Vicia faba (assembly GCA_948472305.1). Lineage (NCBI taxonomy): Eukaryota > Viridiplantae > Streptophyta > Magnoliopsida > Fabales > Fabaceae > Vicia > Vicia faba. The sequence goes on along the minus strand of OX451738.1, from coordinate 557,946,977 downwards.
CGGCTTTTCAGGGGCGTCGAATTACACTTCTTTGGCGTCTATCAAATCCTGAATCTTATTCTTGAGGGCCCAACAATTATTGGTGTCGTGCCCCAGGTTGTCTGAATGATAAGCACACTTGGCATTCGATTGGTAGTACGGAGAAGCAGTATTCGGGTTCTTTGGGGCCTCTTTCAGACTGGCAAGGTTTAACTTCAAGAGATGGGGTAGAACCTGAGCAGGAGTCATGTTTATCTAGGTGAATTGCCGTACAGGCCTTTCCACCCTTGTTTGGTTGGTTCTGGGTTGATTGTTTCTGGGCTGATCAGCTGCAGACTTCTTAATCATTACGGCCCCCACTGTTGGCCGGCGCTCAACTCTTCCTTGACCTCTTTGGGAGTAGACAGCTGATACTTCCTTCTTTGCTGGAAAGGTCTTTTTGATGGCAGCGGAAGCAGCTGCATCTTTTTGAATTTTCCCGCTTTTTATGTTGGCTTCAACTCTCTCACCAGTTAGAATCAACTCAGTGAAACCTGCAGAAGAGCTTCCTATCAGGTGATTAAAGAAAGGACCTGACAGCATCCCCAAGAACATATCAACTAGCGCTCTTTCAGATAGAGGTGGTTATACTCGTCCTGCCAAGTCTCTCCATTTCTAGGCATATTCTTTGAAACCCTCGTTGGTAGCCATAGCCATACTCTGTAGCTGAGTACGGGTTGGTGCCAAGTCGGTGTTGTATTGATACTGTTTATAGAATGCAGCTTCTAAATCCTCCCAATTATGGACATCAGACCTCTCCAACTGGTAGAACCAATCAAGTTGTGTTCCTGACAAACTGTGCTGGAAAAAGTGGACCCACAGGTCCTTGTCAGAAGAATGTGGTTGAATTTTCCTGACATAAGATCGTAGGTGCATCTTTGGGAAAGACACCCCATCATACTTAGCAAACTGTGGCACTTTAAATTTAGGAGGGATTACAATTCCAGATACCAAACTTAACTCTTCAAAGTCCAGCCCAGGTACTCTCTATATCTCCATGGTAGTTAGACGCTCTTCCAAGTTCTTGTATTTGTCATCGGCCGGAGGATACTGTTGTTCAGAGTGATTCTCATCTTCCTCTTCTTCAGCCTCAGACTCAGATGGCACTGCAGCTCCTTTACCTTTTCCTTCCCCCTCTTCAGATGTTGATGGGAATTCCAAAGTCCGTCTTGACCTTCAAATCTTCTACCCATAAGAACCACACCGGCTCGCTTCTTTTTATTTTTCTCTTTTTCCTTCTCTAGCAGAGTTTTGAGCTCCTCCTGCCCCTTTGCCAAGGTTATAAGTAACTGTTAAAATTGTGAATTCTGAGCTTGCAAATATTTGACCGTTTGTTCAATATCCATCTTGCTGAAATAAACAGTAGAAAGATGAGGAAACTTGGTGTGAAGACCTGTTTATGCATATGATGAATGATATGTATTCATGTAATGCATTCAAGGATTCAAAAATTCAAATTTGTTTTAAACAAAAAAGAAACACACGTCATATTGATAAGATAGAATTGTTAGTACATCAATGCCCCATGGGCAAAATAATACAAAATTATAAGGTAAAAAGACGTTGCGCATCCTCTTTGGTGCAATGTAGGTGTTGAGAGTCTGGTCTTCGTGAAGTTGACGAGTAAGTTCTAAAACCTTCTTCTCGCTTGCGTAGAATTGGGCTTCAAAAGTATCGCGCTCTCCCTTGAGCTGTATCCAACTCCTTTGCAAATCTTCAAGTGATGTTGGCATGTCAGGATGTAGGAGGGTGTATGGAACCTCTCCTTCCATAACAGGCTCTATAATCACTGGGAGAATGTAGGGGTAAGGCATCATAAGACTTTGGGTGCGGGTTCGTACCCACTTGAGGTAAGGCTCAAGGGGGATGGAATTCTTGTGTCCCAAGGTCGTTGTCGAAGTCAAAAACCAAGTCTGGAATCAGCATGTCATATGGGCCAACCCTTCGGGTATAACCAAACTGTCTCAGAGCCAAACAAGGGTCGTAGGTGATGCCTCCCCTAATGCCAAGTAGCGGAACATTAAGGAATTCTCCACAACGGTCAATGATGATAACATTTTCTCTGGATCGAGAACACCAATGAACATCTGAATGTGTAAGAGTCATCAATCATTGTGACCACCTCAAACCTTGCTCATTCTTCAAGATTGATTGGGGAAGATGAGAAATAAACCATCTTGCCAGTAGAGGAGTGCAACACATGAGAACACCTCTTTTCCTCATTGTACGAGTATGGAAAGAGTGTAAGATATCCCCAAGCAATGTAGGCATCGGGTTGCGAGCCATGAAGATTTTAACAGCACTCACATTTATGAGTTGGTCAGGGTTAGGGAACAAGACCATCCCATATATAAGAAGAGATACAATATCCTTAAAATCTTGTAGGTCCAAAGAATTCCAGCAGCTTTGGGCCTTCTCAAACAGAAACTTAACAAGAAACCTTTGACACCACTTGTAGTTTCCCAATGGGCTGTGACCTCAGATGAGTGCAAGTGTAGGGCTTTAGCAATCTCTTCTGGTCTTGGATCTCTTTCCGTACCATTGAAGGGTAGTTGATTGAGAATAGGAACCCTCAAGAGTTGAGAAAATTCCTCCAAAGTAGGCACAAGTTGGTAGTCAGTAAATGTAAAGCAATGATGCAAAGGGTCAAAGAACTGGAAGAGAACTTTCAGCATATCCTCCTCAGTGTTGGTGTTGACCAAGTTGAGTAGACGGCCATGTCTCTCGGTGAATGGAGAATTCTCAGGAATCCTTGAAGCTAGCTCATTTAGTTGTGGAGAAATTCTTACAAGGTTGACTTGGATATTTTTCCTGCGAAGTGAATCCATAACCTACAAAACAGGAACAAAGATAAAAATCCAAAATCATTGAAATGGTTAGTGGATGCATATGATGCTTCATGATGTCCATGATGTTATGCACAAGTATATATGTACAAACAAGTCACACAAGTTCTTAGTTTAGGCTTGCATGGGGTTTCATAGGTAAGTACCCTCTTGAAGTTTAGTTGGTTCAACCTGTCCTATAAATAGTAACCGGGTTCTAAGGAGCTCAATATCACTGGATTGTTTTCTGTGTTCATTGTTTCAGTTTAGCCACTTTACTGGCGACCGAAATATTCCAAGAAAACAACACTAAATGAGTGTAGTATCGAGTATCTACCAACTTCGGATTGCACCAAAGTCGGTCATCTCACTACATCCTAAAAGGCCAAGTTGGTCAAGTAAAGGTTCTAAAAGTCGATTAGTGCTTCATGACATCACTCAGCGGCCCCATATTCTCTTTGATTGACTCAAAGGCTACCGGTACCCACAAATATGTCGCACTAATATAGCTATTGCTTAGACCATGTCGGTATACCCTGCACAGTTTCCACAACGTATTGCTATTTACCTATGAATGTTTCCCAAATTCGGGTAGAGGATTCAAACCCAAACAATAGAACCAAAGTGCAAAGAAATCAAGTCAAGCAAGATAAGCATGTAAAGGTGATCTAAACCCTAAGGTAACCCCACTTTTATAATTGTCCCCAGTAGAGTCGCCAATTCTATGATGCGGTGGGAGAACTGACTTGAGGTTTTGCGTTTGTGTTCGCAAATGTTTCGGTTTAGCAAGAGTCGCCACCGACTTTTATTTTATCCAAAAGGAAAGGTAAAAAGCACAGGAAAGACCTTTGAGATGTTTTCTTGAGTTTGGGGGGTAGATTATGAAAAGGGAAGGTGCTAGCACCCTTTTCATCCATGGCTTTCCATGGGCTCTTAGTTACTTGTTTAGATCACTTGCTTTGCTTTTCCAATTGTTTGAAATGGTGCTTTGTGTGGTTTTGAAAGTATTTTGAAAAGAGACCATCATTTTGGCAATCTTTGTAATGATTCTTATTCGTAAGAATATATACAAAGATGTTTGTCTTTTAAAAAATGTTTCAATGTTTTGAAAGTGGTTTGGAAATTATTTTGAAATGTGTGTGTTTGTTTGAAAATAGCAATAATTGTTTTTGAAATGATCAAGTAACTAGAAGCTTATCTACCTACTCAAAGGTCTCTCCTACACATTTTTATTCCTTTGACATTGTTGTTTTACCATTGCATTTGGTAAAAAACCCTATCTTTGGATGTTAAACGGGACGGACGTGGGTCATCGTATGACCATGATAGCAATGGTGCCAAGTATCTTTAGCATTTGAGGGACTAAGATCATTTTTTAGGCAACCTTGTCTAGCGTCATCGAGGGACTATGATCTTTTTGTTTTGTTTGATTTTGCCAAGATACCTAGCATGCATACCATGGCCATGTTTTAAGGCAACAAAGTGGGTGAAACCCTAGGGGTGCTTGTCTGCAAGGTGTTGTCATTTTTTCATGCATTTTTGTCTTGTATTTAGGTCATGCTATTTGTTTTGATTTTTGGTCTTTGCATACAAAACCCTAGTTTTACTATCATGGTATATGAAAGCAATAAAATGCGCAAAGTAAATCTAGACTATTACAACAATAGTATGGGAGGGGGGATACAAGTTTTGAATGGGGAATATTGCACAAAATAAAACCCTAAAACTATTACAACCAATTTGAACTTATTGTACAAATAAATAAATAAGCAAGTATTTAAATATGTAATAAAATGTAAATATGCAAAAAATGTTTTGTATTAATTTTTATGTATGTAAAAATGAATTTATTTAATGTCTTAAAAAATAAGAAAAAATAAAATGATTATTTTTGAAAGGGTGAAAACCCTAATTTTTGTTTTAAAGAAATTATGTTTTCTATATTATTCATTTTTATTCAAGAAAAATAATAATAATATGTACGAAATGTTAAAAATTAAAATATGTGAGAAAATAATATTTTATGTGTATAATATAATAAAATAAAATATTTAAGTATTTTAATATTATTTACAATTTTATTTAAGAAAATAAAGTATATTATTATTTAATAAACTATTTTTATGCCAAGAAAATAATAAAAATAATAAAATAAAATGTGAAAAATTAAGAAAATATTTTTTGTTTTTTTAAATGTTCAGAAAAAAATAATAAAGTCTAAAATATAAAGGAAATGAAAAATATGCAAAAATATAGAAAATGGGCCAAGGGGGTGCAAAAAGGAAACAGGGGGGTGACTAGAAATAGGCCCAAGGCGCCCTGGCCCAAGCCAGCTTCATCCCTGTCCTTCAGCCAAACGACCAAACGGGCGCGTTCTGCAATCCAATCATGTTCTTGTTATTCTTTGTATAAAATCCAAAACTTATAACATGAAAAATGTAGCTCATCATCACACGATTTCAATGATATAAAGAACACGACTTAACTCTCAAAGATCAGAGAGAATTTTAATGGCCCTAAATTTTGACCTAGTTTTTTCAGCAACTTCAACAATCAAATACTCCTAGCTCAGTTAATATAAATACAAATTATGCATATGTACAACTCAAGCAACTTAAGAACTATATTTTTGCTTCACAAACCTAAGCTTAATGATGCCTAAATAGAGAGATAGAAACTTGGAAAATACCTTGTTCATTTGAGTTTGGCTATGGCAATGTGGGGACTTTGAGTGAAGCCTGAAGGTCGTGTGAGCTTGCTTGAAGTTCCCTCAAGCTATCCTAATGCTCAACTAGCCTTGAAGTTACTTGAAACTCCTTGTAAAAGTCAACCTGCAAACTCAGAAAATGGAAATGGTGAAGCTCGAAATAGGGGTTACAGTTGCTGAACAAAGTCCTGGATAGTTTAGGTAGGAGGTATGGAATTTGTTTGAAGTGGTTCCAAGCAAAACGCATGAGGCAATATGGAAATGGCTTGTGATTTGCAGAGATTGCCCTGTTTTGGGCAGAAATGGTGTTTTTTGTGTTTGAGAGAGTTTACAATTCTATGAGCTCGTGTATTGGCTTGTTACAAGGTTCTGAGATTGGTTCAAATGATGCTTAGTCTTGGTTTTATCAGATACACCAGTTGTGTGGACTTTTGCAATTTTGCTTGCTTTTTAAGAAAAGTTGAAATGACAATACCCAAAAGCTTGTACTTGCTAGTTCCTTAGCTGCACATAGTTGGTGAACTTTGCCTGATATTTGTGGACTTTGTTTGCAGCAAGATATTAGGTCCATGGCTCAAGATAAACAAAGTTGCAAAAAGCAAGCTTTATGGAAATGGTATTGTTACCTTTATGCCATAAATGGATTAATTCAATGTACAAAGCTCCATAGCTCAGAACAAAGCCATTGTCTAATGTGTTTACATTAAATTAATGAGTGTAGAAGGGATTAGGACCTGTAAAACCAAGTACAAGCATGCTTAGGACAGATTTGCAACTTGCACCATTGTGAAAAATGCCTTGGACAAAAGTGGTAATTTGCCATTTTCATTTCTTCAATTCTCCCTAACCATAAATGATCTTGGAGATTTCTTGGACATTTTGGAAAGCTTGTAACAAGCTCTATAATCCATATTTGAAATGAATTTTGATATTCATCTTGGAACTAGGTGAAAAGTTTCCATGAAGTTAGGTCAAAAATCTGCCTAAACTAGGGCAAAATTTCACTAAGTTAAAAAGTTTATGGATCCTTATTCACAAAATCATAACTTGAGATCCAAGCATCTTTTGGGAAAACTTTGTGAATAAAAGTTGTAGATTTTGTGGAGGAATACAACTTTCATGTTGGAAGTTTTCTTTGAATCCAATTACATCATGGTGAAAAAGTTGGGAAAAGTTGGGGAAAAAATAAGAAATTTTCATAACTTAGAAAATTTCTAAGTTATGAAAAATTTCAAACTTAAACCCTAATTTCCAAATTTAAGTTCCTTGGTGAAAAAGTTTCATGTTTTGACAAATCTTGATGAAATATGACCCTTGGCACTTGATTTTGACCAAAAAGTCAAAGTTTGACTTTTCAGTGTATAGTTGATTTTTGATCAGTTGACTGGAAAATTCATCTGTCAATCCTATGCATTTGAGATCTTTTGAACCTTGTGATTAGGTCAAGATGGTACCATTGAGTCCTTGAAACCATGCTTGAACCCAATTTGCCATTGGCTAGGTGAAAATCAGAAATTTCCCTTCTACAGTCAAAACCATAATTTTGACCATTTTGCCCTTTTGATGATTTGATCAAATTTCTTGAGGAGTTGTGATCCAAACTTGATCAAATGGTTCATATGAGTCTATAATGTTGATGTGGATCAAAAATTATGAAGTTTGACTGTAAATTGGCCATGGTTGACTTTTCCCCAATACAGCTGATTTTTAGGTCAACTGTACAATTGACTGGGCAAAAAAGTGATTCAAGGCTTGAAACTTGGTATGAGAAATCTTAGAGGTCCAACATGAAGTATGAAAGTCTCATGAGGCATTGGAAGTCCAAAAATCCTTGTGCAAACTCAAACCCTAATTTCAGGTCATCAGTGCAAGATGAGGTCTTGAGCTGAGCAAACCCTAATCTGGTCTTGAGTCCAAGAAGTCTTGTGAGGAGAATCTTGATAAAATGAGAGGGTAAATTTTGGGGTACAACACTCATATCCAGCACGAGATCCACAAAGGAATCAACGCCTAACACATGGGCGGTAGATCCCTCGCTAGGAAAGCATTGTGAGCAGGATATTACTGGCCCACCATACAGCATGACACCAAAGAGTATGTAAAGAGATGTGATAAATGTCAGCGCCACAGAGACCTACACTTAGCACCACCATGCAAGCTCAACTCCCTCTCATCTCCCTAGCCCTTCATGTGGTGGGGCTTAGACCTCCTCGGACCATTTGTTGTGGGAACAAACAAAAACAAATACCTGATAGTGGTTGTGGATTATTTCATAAATTGATAGAAGTAGAGGCACTAGATAAAATCACAGCCCAAAACTTCCTCCGCTTTTACGAGAGGAACATCATTGCCCGGTTCAGCATACCCCGAGAAATTTTCACCGACAACAGGACGCAATTCACAGATAGGAATTTCCAAGAATTCGTTGCTAAGTTAGGCACCATCCAACACTTCGCTTCTGTCAAACACACACAAAAAAACAGAAAAATTGAAGTCGCGAATAGGGTGATCTTTCGAGGACTCAAGCAAAGGCTCGATGAAACCAAAAAGAGGTGGGTCGAGGAGCTGCATAGCATGCTCTGGGCCTATTGAACAACAGCTCACTCATTAACCAGGGAAACCCCCTTCCGACTAGCATATGGAACCGAGGTCGTCATCCCTGTCGAGATCAGAGAACCATCGAGGCGGATGAAAATCCCCTTGACAAAGAAATAAATGACGAAGCCTTAAGATAAGAGCTCGACCTTGTCAAGGAATTCTGAACTGGGGCGGCCCTATGAGTAGCCTCTCTCAAACAAAGAATTGCCATATGATATGATGCCAATGTCATACGACGTGAACTCAAAGTCGGTAGCCTAGTCCTAAAGAGAAATCGCTAGGAGTCTCGTGAGGGCAAGCTTGCTGCAAAATGGGAAGGCCCTTACCGCGTCCATGCAAAAATGGGGACCGGGCCTACTACTTAGAAAACTTACATGGGGAACAACTTGCTCGACCTTGGAATGCTGAAAAGCTGAAACAATATTACAGCTAAAGCCATAAACAGTCGGCGTGCTCTATCAAAACGACAAACACAGTAGTCCCAACCATGCGTGCATGCTAATGTAGTCGCATCACACTCTGAATTTAACAAAGAGGCTAGTCTCCACTCTTTTGACGAGCATATTCTTAGCCCGACACAGAAAACTCAAATGATCCCCATTATCGTTGTACCATGATGGAAGAACATCCAGCTTGCAATGGGAAGTTCACACCGCCGAGATCAGGCCCCAAAAAAGACCTGAGTTCCGGCTCATGCCTGGAAATTACCATGGTCAGTCGATCAGTTCCCCTCACTGGCGAACCATAACGACTATCGAGCAGATTCCCCGAAAAGCTCAAAATAAGATAAAAGTCTCCATCAGGCGAGCATATAAACATGAAAACATTCAACTGTATCAAGCAGTAAACCATGCACAAATACTTAACTACAAATTAAAGCAAAGTGACCATCCAGGTCGAAAATATTAAAACACGACCGATGAGGCTGCAATTGTCAGAATATTACATAGGAGGAGCCCAAGGCCCCCATTAAAAAAGCATGTAAGTGGCCACAAGGACCACAATTGTTTGAAACTTACATAAAATGGGAAAATCCTCCGAAAGAGATTACAAAAAAGAGGCATGCAGGCCAAAACAAGAAGTAACAACAAACTGGTCAATTATCGAGCTGGTTTGGTTCCTCCCGAGGAGACTCCCCGTCCTCTACAAGCTTGAGGTGGTCGGGAGTGACAATCTTCCCATCTGCCACATGGTAGAGGAACCATGTCCCAACTGTGTTCAACTCCACACCAGGATTCACCACTATGAGTTGCACCATGATATTAATAACGCTCCCCTCAGTGTTAGCTTGACCATCGTCCATGGCCAATTAGAGGCGAGCAAACAACTTCTCTCGGGTCTTCAGACCCTTAGCCTCACTTGGTTCATCCTCGGTAGGATTTACATCTGCCCTTAGAGTCGCGAGCGTATCCTCAAGGGACTTCTTTTCCAGCGCAAGAGTCTTATGCTCATCAGTCAATTTGGCCAGGCTCTCTGACAACATCTTGTTGGTTTGATCATACGCTCCTTGGCATCATTCATTTTTACTACAAAATAACAAGTCGGAGTCAGCAAACGGGGATAAAGAAACATGCATGCAAACCCAATCGAAAGAAGAAAAAAACAACTACCTAAATACTCTTTAGGGTCCTCGCATTTGAGGAGCTCCTTAATGTTTATAAGCCCTGGATCAAACACATGCATTCCATCCTCATCGAGAATAGGCCTCCCCTTTTCCCATACGCTGTAAAGGAGGTATCCCCGCGACAAATGCCGACAATTAGTCGTGGCTAGCCTGGTCCTCGGCACTTAACTGACCCTTCTTCCAAATGTAATGGTCGGTCCCATGATAAAAATGTTTCCTTGACAAATGGAAACTAAACTTCGACACTAACTTCACCATTGGGTTCCCTTCCTCATTCAACACGGATTCCCCAACATCGTCGACCAGTTGGACACTCCTAAAAACATTCAGTAATTCCCTCTCTGACACGGGCTAGATCAACATATACATGTCCTTGAAATTCCAGATAGATTCCAGATAGGCCTTAAACAGTTTCCCGTTCACCTGCTTCAAAGAGACCCATATGAACTAGGTACCAACCGTGCCCCGTTTGAGACGGAAGCAATAGAAGAACAGAAGAATGGTGGCTCCTATCTGCAAATAATCACACACTCTCTTGAAAGCCCACAGGAAGGAAATCGAGTAGGGATGAAGTTGGGAGGGAGCAAGACAAAGTGTCGTAAAATGGCACAAAAGAGATCAGTAAAGAAGAACTGGAGACCCATAGTTAACTATGGGATCTTAGTTGCTTGATAGATCACTTACTTTTTGTTTGAAAATATGCTTTGTGTGGTTTTGAAAGTATTTTGAAAAGGCGCCATCATTTAGGAAAACTTTGTAATAGTTCTCATTCGTAAGAACGTATACAAAGTGTCGGGCTTTTGAAAATATTTCATGTTTGCAAGATGTTTTGAAAGTGTTTTGAAAGTGTTGGTGTTTGTTTTGAAAAATGAGAAAGGAAGTTTGATTTGAAAATGAGAAAGCAACTAGGAACAATCTACCTACTCAAAATTCTTAGTTCATTTCTTCCTTTCCTTTGATATTGCTATCTTACCATTGATTTTGGTAAGAAGCCTTATCTTTGGATGTAAAGGGACAGGCGTGGGTCATCGTATAGCCATGATAGCAATGTTGTGAGATATCTTAGCATTTTTCTTTGAGGGACTAAGATTATTTGAAAGGAAACATTGATAGCGTCATCGAGGGACTATGATCTTGTATTTTTGATTGCTTTTGCTAAGATATCCCACATGTATAACATGGACATTTTATAAGGCAACAAAGTGGAATTACCCTAAGGGTGCAAGTGTGTGAATGTGTTTGATTTACATGCATTGTTTATCTTGAATTATGGTTTGCTAACTTGTTAATTTTATCTTTCCATACAAACCCTAATTACTAGCATTTATATAAAGCGATAAATTGCGGAAAGTAAAATTACTACGCTATTACATAATTAGGGGAGGGGGTATACAAATTTACAAATGGGGATTTGCAAGAAATTAAACCTAATTAACTATTACAACCATATTGAATAAATATACAAGAATTGAAAAATATAATGTACAAATGTAAATGAAAAAGAAATGATTTTGTTTGTTTTTTTAATGAAATGGTTTTGTCTTGACCTAATTAAAGAAAATGATTAATTAAAATTAAATAAAATTAACTTAAACTAATTAAAAAAAGAAATTAATTTAAAAAGGATTTTTAGGGTTTTTTATGAAAAGGTTTTAAATTGATAAAATGAGAAAATTAATTAATTAAGAGAAATCTAAATTCTAAGTTATTTTTAATTAAGAAAATAAAATAATAATTAAACCTAAATCTAAATATTAAATATTTTTTTAAAAAAATTAATTTGTTTTAAGAAAATGTTTTTGTTCTTTTGTCTTTATAAATAAAATAAATAAGTGTAAATAATAAATAAAAATATTTGTATATTTTTTATTAATAAAAATAATAATAATAATAATAATAATAATAATAATAATAGTAAGAAAAATATAATAAAGAAATAAAATAAATAAAATAAAATAAGAAGAAAAAAATTAATAAAAGAAATTGGGCCAGGGATGGAAAAGTAAAGCAGGGGGTTAGAAGCTAGCAAAAATAATAAAGCCCAAAGGGGGGAGGCCCAGCGCGCTACTGTATGACAAAAAAGAGAGAAAATGTGAGAAATAAGGAAAAAAAGGTAGCGATGAGTGTTGAACCCCTGTCCTCATACATACACGCGCGCTACCTTTGCCACCAGGGTGGCTGTACATCCGTTAACTTAACTGAAATAATAAATACATAATATAAAACAAGTTCCAGAAATGAACTTCATCTTCAACCTCCAGCCATGGATCCTGTAACTTCACCATTTCTCAACAAAAATGAAAGATGCAAATATGAGAGTTGTTCCATTTTTCCATACGGATCCAACCATATAAATATCATAAGCTATAAATCAAAGATGAATGAGAATTTCTAAAAGTACCAAATTCTAACCTAAATATTTCAGAAAGTTCAAACTCAAAATTCTCCTAGCTCAATCAAAATAAATGAAATCTATGGACATGTACAGCTTCAGGACAATGATGTCTACATTTTATCTTCATAAATGCAAGCCTAATAATGCCTAAATGAAAAGATAGAAGTTCAAGAAATGTACCTCAAAAACTGGAAATCGTGAAATGAGTTTGAGCTTGATTCAAGGTGCTGCGGTGATCAGGTTAGCTTCCTTGAATCTCTAGGAAGCTAATGCAATGCTTAGCTTGAGTTGAGAGTGGCTGAAATGTCCTGGAGAAGTCAAGTTACAAACCCTGATTTTCGGTTATGGAGGTTATGGTAAATGGTGTTACAGTTCTGGAATAAGGATGGGGATGAGTTGTATTTGATATGTAGGAGATTTTGGAAGTGAAAGGCCAAGAAATGCACGAGGGAAATGGAAGTTTGATATGTAAAGTCAGAACTTGCACAACAATGGTGTTTGAGGCAATTTCTGGCTAGAGGGAGTTTGGGAGAGTTTCAGGGTGTTAATGCTCGTGTGTTAGCTCACAAATAGTGCCTCTATTTATAAGCAACAAGTTTGGAGACTTGTTGTTGATCAGAATTCAAAATCACAAGTTTAAGCATAACATGTGATTTTTGAGAAATTCAAGTTTCAAAGTCTTGTGTACTTGCTAATGTAGATTGGTTATGCTTTAAACAAGTTTGCTTCTGACTTTGTAGATGGAGTGTGATCAGAGGGAACAAGTTAGAGACTCAAGAATTGACTTTGTGCATAAAGCTTGCTTTTCAAGAATGGCATTTTTCACTTTCTTCCCAAAATGGCAATGTGAATTGGATAAAGCTTAAACCACTTGGATTATAGCTCAAAAGTTTGTGTAATACATTAATGATGGATAGATACACAAGTTAGAATGCCTGCAAAGCAAGATTATGCATCCTAACATTGAAATTCAATTATGTGTTCATCAAGAAATGACTTGTAAATCAAGAATGAAACCCTAACTTCTTGCCTTCTATTCTCCTTGATCAAGTATTATCTCAATGAGTTCTTGAACATTTTGGAAAGCTTGTAACATCCCCTACAGCCTCTATGTTGGAAATTTTTGAAAAATCATCTTGGAACTATGTGAAAAATTTCCATGAAGTTAGGTCAAAATCCTGCCTAAACTAGGGCAAAATTTCACTAAGTTTCCAAGTTTCATGAACATATCTTCACAAAATCATAACTTAATATCCATAAATTTCTAGAATAAGTTGTGTTCTAAAATGTTTTATATATCATTTAGATCTACAACTTTCATGTTGTAAGTTTCCTTTAAATCATCTTGCATCACGGTGAAAATTTGGCTCAAAGTTGTGAAAAAATATGAATTTTCAAACACTTAGAAAAATTTCTAAGTTTAGAAATTTTGACTTTTCAAAATGAAATCTTGACTTTTTGATTTCTTGATGAACAAGTTTCATATTTTGACATGTTTTGATGAATTGTGATCTTTGACACTTTATTTTGACCAAAAAGTCAAAGTTAGACTTTTCAGTGTACAGTTGACTTGTCATCAGTTGACTAAAATTCATATGTCAATCAATTGATTTTGAGGAATATTTTGAGCCATGTCATTAGGTCAAAATGAAGTATTTGAATCCTTGAGATCATTACTTAAACCAATCCATCATTTGCTAGGTCAAAAATCAGAAATTGCACCTTCTCAGTCAATACCCTAATTTTGACCATTATGCCCTTTTGATGATCTGATCAAATTTCTTGAGGAATTGTGATCCAAACTTGACCAAATGACATATATGAGTTCATAATGTTTATATGTACCAAAAATTATGAAGTTTGACTGTAAATTGACCATAGTTGACTTTTTCCCCAATATAGTTGATTTTAGGTCAACTGATCAATTGACTGAGCAAAAATGTGATCCAAGACTTGAAACTTGACATGAGAAATATTGAGGGTCTAAAATTATCCATGAAAGTAATATGAGGCATTAAAATTCCATTTGTCCTTATGCAAACTCAAGCCCTAATTTTCAGTCATCAATGTTTGAGGAGGTGTCTTGAGCTGATCAACCCTTGTGCAGTCTTGAATCAAAGGAGATCTTGTGAGAGATTACTTGATAAATGAGAGAGAAAATTTTGGGGTAAAACATCTGCCCCTGTTCAATCTTCTTAAACCTGGATAGTTAGATTGACAGATCCTCCATTCGTGACCTGAAGGTGGAAGATGATTGAACATTAGAGTGCCTAGAAATTTGCACTCGAAGATGTATTGTGAATGGGCTTATAGATGCCATTTGGAGGAATGTTGATAAACAATGGAAGAAGTAACAGCACAAATATTTGGTTGATTTAGCCTAAAACTTGATTTTTACCTGTGGGAAAAAAGGTTATTTAAATGCATATGTATGCATGATATTCACAAGATGAATGAGATCATGCTAAATGAATTTAGCATGTATGTGCTATGGTGCATGAATGTGAGAGGCATGTTTTTGTCCGGGAAAATAAATCCATGACTACTGCTGAGGAGTTCCTGGGAAGTTGAATCCCGGATCACTGTTGGGGATGAAGAATATACATATCTTCAAACTTTGTTGAAAGGATGCTTCCGTTGGGGAATATCTCTTGAATGTCAGTTGTTATCTGGTCGGATGCAGGCTTCACAACTTGCTGAGGATGAGGAAGTCAACTGATATCTGGTCGGATCCAGGCTTCACGGTAACTTACTAGGGAAGAATAAATTAACTTTTTATCTGGTCGGGTCCAGGCTTTGTAGAAAATTTCTTGAAATTGAATTTTTATCTGGTCGGATCCAGGCTTCACAACAGCTTGCTGGGGATAAGGAAGTTAACTGTTATCCGGTCGAATCCAGGCCTCGCAGTAACTTGCTAGAAAGGATGAATTTAAACTGATATCTGGTCGGGTCCAGGCTTTATAGTAACTTGAAGTGGTAACTATTATCTGGTCGGGTCCAAGCTTCATAGTTTTTGAAAAGTTATACTATTATCTGGTCGAATCCAGGCTTCATAGATTTTGAAGTGGATGAAGTTAATTGTTATCTGGTCGAGTCCAGTGTTCACAATAAACTTATCTAAAGAGATAGGGTTAAAATGATATATGATCGAGTCCGGGCTTTGCAGTTACTTGCTTGGGAATTTAGTTGTTATCTCGTCGGATTCCAGGTTTCACAATAGACTTCTATGGGGAATTATTATCTGGTCGGATCCAGGCTTCACAGTAATTTGCTTGAAGAGTTGAAGTTGAAAACTGATATCTGGTCGGATCCAGGCTTCACAGTAACTTGCTGGGGTAGAGGCAAACTCTACTGGGGAAAAAAAGTTAAACATTGGTCTGGTTGAGTTCAGGTTCTTCTATATCTTTGAAGAGTTGAACTATTATCTGGTCGGGTCCAGGTTTCATAGTATCTTGTGAAGTTAACTATTATTTGGTCAGATCCAATCTTCCTAGTTAGTTGAAAGGTTACACTATTATCTGGTCGTATCCATGCTCTATAGTGACTTGAGAAGTTAACCATTATCTGGTCGGGTCCAGGCTTCATAGTAGTTTGAAAGTTGTACCAATATCTGGTCGGGTCCAGCCTTCATAGTAGCTTTGAAACTTGTACTAATATCTAGTTGGGCCCAGGCTTCATAGTGTCTTTTGGAGGTAGTAAAGGTTTTGTTGACGACTTTACAGGGGATTAGGGGTTGTGGCCCTATGATTTGCAATAGTCTGAAAGGTAAACTCAAGATGGAGAGTGTGGACTCATTCGGGGAAGACAGACTCAGCTTGGGGGGATATACTTAGCTTGGGGAGGATATACTCAGCTTGGGGAGGATATACTCAGTTGGGGATAACAGATTCAGTTGGGGAAGATAGACTATGTCGGGGGAATTTGAACTCGGATGAGGAGTTATGCTACCCGCTGTTTGTTGGGGAAATAAACCCTGTTGATAAATATGTGATGAACTGCTGATGAGGTGAGTTCTTTGAGAGAGAAATCCATAAGGCTTCTACTTGTAGGATTAACTTAGCTGGGGGGAAAGCTGCCAAGAAATTGAGACTCTGGCTGGAGATCAACCTATGCAAAGAGACTTTGTGGGTAACTTTGTTGAGTAATGGTTTTATTGTAGCCGTCTTTGTGGGGATAATTCTAATGAAATAACTCTGTGGGGATATTCCATATACATTAAAGAGATGCTTACTGCTTAGCAATGCACATGTTCCAAATAGTTTTAATTATGTTCATATGCATATGTTCGTTCAATTTTAGTCATTGGACAATTTTGCATTCAAAACAAAAACAGAAAATTTGCACTTCAAAGTATATTTGTATTGATATTTTGCCCATGAATAGGCGTTTTTTGTACAAAGAGACGGAGATCCTAGTAAGAGGAAATCGTCGAAAGGAAAATAAAACAAGTAGCCATGTGAAATGATCTCATTGCACTCCAACTCTACTATTGCCCCAATGTCTTCGAATGCCCCTTGTCATTGATAGAAGTTGATTGGATTGATCTTGGACCGTTTGAACTCGGACCTTGGTGATAAAGTTAACTGTGGTGATTCCATGGGACATAGTCATACGCTTTCAATCCTTAACTTTTGCCTGGACCACCTTTTCGGGTTTTCAGCCCACCAGGATATCCATTTTTGCCCAAGTTGCCCTTTCGGCTTTTCAACTTGCCGGGTGTACAATCTTTTGCATATATCCCTAATTTTTGCCCAAATCTTTTGATTTGTCGGAATGCCCTTATTTTTCCTAGGTGTGTCAACCTAGCGGGTCTTTTATGTGTAGTATTTTTTAACTATGACCGTGTTTATAGGATGTGGGAAGTCTTTACCATCCATGGTAGTCAGCATCATGGCACCACTAGAGAAAACTCTCTTGACAATAAATGGCCCTTCGTAGGTGGGAGTCCACTTGCCTCTGGGGTCGCCTTGTGGTAGAATGATGCGCTTTATCACCAAATCACCAGCTTGATATACTCGAGGCTTGATCTTTTTGTTGAAAGCCTTGATCATACATTTTTGGTACGTCTGACCATGACAAACAGCAGCCAATCGTTTTTCATCGATCAAGTTCAACTGATCCAATCTCGTCTAAATCCACTCGTCTTCTCCTAAGCCTGCTTCATTCATAATCCTTAGTGAGGGAATCTGAACTTCCACTTGCAAAACAACTTCCATGCCATAGACTATAGAAAAGGTAGTTTCCCCAGTTGATGTTCTAGCTGAAGTACGGTTTCCATGAAGAGTAAACGGAAACATCTCATGTTAGTCCTTATAGGTTACTACCATCTTCTGCACAATCTTCTTAATGTTTTTGTTGGCTGCTTCGACTGTGCCATTCATTTTAGGTCTATATGGAGAAGAATTGTGATGCTTGATCTTGAACTGAGTGCAAAGTTTGGTAATCATAGCATTGTTGAGGTTAGTCCCATTGTCGGTGATGATCCTTTCGGGGATACCATAGCGGCGGATGAGGTTATGTTTGATGAATCTGGCTACCACATTCTTGGTGACTGAGGCAAATGAGGCGGCTTCGACCCATTTGGTGAAATAGTCGATAGCAACCAGAATGAAGTGATGTCCATTGGAAGTTGTGGGCTTGATCTCTCTGATCATGTCAATGCCCCACATTACAAATGGCCATGGAGCGGTCATGATGTTTAAAGGGATAGGAGGCACATGGACCTTGTCAGTATAGATTTGGCATTTATGACAAGTTCTTGAATGTTGATGGCAATCAGTCTCCATTGTTGACCAATAGTAACCAGCTCTCGGGATTTTCTTGGCCATCATATGCCCGCTTGAGTGAGTGCCAAAGAGACCATCATGAATGTCTTCCATAATTCCCTATGCCTCCTTCTTGTCCACACATCGGAGCAGAGTAGAGTCATTGTTGCACTTGTATGATAGTCTGTTACTTAGGAAGAATTTGGCTGCAAATCTTCGTAAGAACTTTATGTCATTGATGGATGCTCCCTCAGGGTGCTCTTGTGCTTCGAGATATCTCATCACCTCATACATACACGCGCACTACCTTTGCCACTGGGGTGGCTGTACATCCGTTAACTTTACCGAAGTAATAAATACATAATATAAAACAAGTTCCAGAAATGAACTCCATCTTCAACCTCCAGCCATGGATCCTGTAACTTCACCATTTCTCAACAAAAATGAAAGATGCAAATATGAAAGTTGCTCCATTTTTCCATACGAATCCAACCATATAAATATCATAAGCTATAAATCAAAGATGATTGAGAATTCCTAAAAGTACAAAATTCTGACCTAAATATTTCAGAAAGTTCAAACTCAAAATTCTCCTAGCTCAATCAAAATAAATGAAATCTATGGACATGTACAACTTCATGGCAATGATGTCTACATTTTATCTTCACAAATGCAAGCCTAACAATACCTAAATGAAAAGATAGAAGTTCAAGAAATGTACCTCAAAAACTGGAAATTGTGAAATGAGTTTAAGCTTGATTCAAGGTGTTGCAATGATCAGGTTAGCTTCCTTGAGTCTCTAGGAAGCTAATGCAATGCTTAGTTTGAGTTGAGAGTGGCTGAAATGGCCTGGAGAAGTCAAGTTGTAGACCCTGTTTTTTGGTTACGAAGGTTATCGTAAATGGTGTTACAGTTCTGGAATAAGGATGAGGATGAGTTGTATTTGAGATGTAGGAGCTTTTGGAAGTGAAAGGCCAAGAAATGCACGAGGGAAATGGAAGTTTGATATGTAAAGTCAGAACTTGCACAACAATGGTGTTTTGAGGAAATTTCTAGCTAGAGGGAGTTTAGAGAGTTTCAAGATGTTAATGCTCGTGTGTTAGCTCACAAATAGTGCCTCTATTTATAAGCAACAAGTTTGTAGACTTGTTGTTAATCAGAACTCAAAATCACAAGTTTAAGCATAACATGTGATTTTTGAGAAATCCAAGTTTCAAAGTCTTGTGTACTTGCTAATGTAGAGTGGTTATGCTTTAAACAAGCTCGCTTCTGACTTTGTAGATGGAGTGTTATCAGAGGGAACAAGTTAGAGGCTCAAGAATTGACTTTGTGCATAAAGCTTGCTTTTCAAGAATGGCATTTTTCACTTTCTTCCCAAAATGGCAATGTGAATTGGATGAAGCTTAAACCACTTAGATTATAGCTCAAAAGTTTGTATAATCCATTAATGATGGATAGATAAACAAATTAGAAGGCCTTCAAAGCAAGATTATGCAGCCTAACATTGAAATTCAATTATGTGTTCATCAAGAAAAGACTTGTAAATCAAGAATGAAACCCTAACTTCTTGCCTTCGATTCTACTTGCTCAAGTATGATCTCAATGAGTTCTTGGACATTTTTGAAAGCTTGTAACATCCCCTACAACCTCTATGTTAGACATTTTTGAAAATTCATCTTGGAACTATGTGAAAAATTGCCATGAAGTTAGGTCAAAATCCTGCCTAAAGTAGGGCAAAATTTCACTAAGTTTCCAAGTTTCATGAACATGTCTTCACAAAATCATAACTTAAAATACATGCATTTCTAGAAGAAGTTGGGTTCTACAATTTTTTAGATCTCATTGAGATCTACAAATTTCATGTTTGAAGTTTCCTTTGAATCATCTTGCATCATGGTGAAAATTTAGCTCAAAGTTGTGAAAATATTAATTTTCAAACACTTGGGAAAATTTCTAAGTTTAGAAATTTTGACTTTTCAAAATGAAATCTTGACTTTTTTATTTCTCGATGAACAAGTTTCATATTTTGACATGTTTTGATGAATTGTGATCTTTGACACTTGATTTTGACCAAAAAGTCAAAGTTTGTCTTTTCAGTGTACAATTGACTTTTCATCAGTTGACTGAAATTCATCTGTCAATCAATTGATCTTGAGGAATTTTTTGAGCCATTTCATTAGGTAAAAATGAAGTATTTTAATCCTTGAGATCATAACTTAAACCAATCCATCATTTTCTAGGTCAAAAATCAGAAATTGCACATTCCCAATCAAAACCCTAATTTTAACCATTTTGCCCTTTTAATGATCTAATCAAATTTCTTGAGGAATTGTGATCCAAACTTGATCAAATGAAATATATGAGTTCATAATGTTGATATGGACCAAACATTATGAAGTTTGACTGTAAATTGACCATAATTGACTTTTTTCCCCAATACAATTGATTTTAGGTCAACTGATCAATTGACTGAGCAAAAATGTGATTCAAGACTTGAAGCTTGACATGATAAATATTGAGGGTCCAAAATGATCCATGAAAGTAATATGAGGCATTAAAAGTCCACTTGTCCTTGTGCAAACTCAAACCCTAATTTTCAGTCATCAATGCTTGAGGAGGTGTCTTGAGCTGATCAACCCTTGTGCAGTCTTGAATCAAAGGAGATCTTGTGAGAGATTACTTGATAAATGAGAGGGAAAAGTTTGGGGTACAACAGGAGTAGAATGACGGTGTCGTGCAGAACTAGCAGAAACAGGTAGAATAAGAGCTAGCAAAAAAGTACAGATAAGGCTCACTCTCCCCTTTTTATAAAGCAACTTGCTGGCATGTGAGCACGCATGCACCTAGGGAAACCTAAGGGATGCCATCATTGCACCCTAGTCCTTAGACTTGCCACCATTGCGCATTTATGACATCATGTGGCTCGATGTAAGCGCAGTACGCTAACCCTTCAAGATCCACTTAACTATTCTTCTCCCTGCGAGATGAGCACACCAAGCATCGTTTGAACTCCTCGCACGAATTCGTCTGTGAAACATCCCTCCTTTGCTGGCATGTCTTAAGTCATCACTCCTCTTCCTGAAAGCAACAACTTGGGGGGCTCATATTCTAGACTGGCCCAATGACTAGAATTGGCCCAATCCGCTTCTACCTCAGTATGGCCCAAACAAATTTAGCTCACTAACTATGATCCCCGGTTAAGCACATTTGATCAACCACACCATGGGAATAAGGGATTACGATGCCATGATCGTGCGCCTACCCGCATCAACTACCAATTCTAGATCTGCTTTCCCCTTGTCGAGCAGACAATCAGGAAGGCGCTTGAAACGTGTATGCCTGTCATCTCACCCTTGCTCGAAGCAAAATCTAGTTACAGGCACGACTGCTCATTTTGACCAAGTCCTGGCAGTTACCTATTTTTACGGACCCAAATATCTAGGCCAAAAAATAGGAACCAATGGCTACACGCTAAGGGCATTATATAAACCACCACACTTGTAAGGGTCATGTATCGAATATTCACTCTAAAAAACCTTAATCTCTTTCTTGTATCTCTTTGCACTCTTTCTCACTAGATCATCGAAGGGCCTTGCAGGTACACCCCCTCATCTCCTCATATTTCCAGCCAAACAGATGTCGTCATCTAGGCCCAATTTCAGGTTCTGATCAACCGGTAAGATCAAATATGTAATAAATTTTGTCTGTTTTCTTATGATATAAAGTTTACTCTTAAAGGACTTGTGTAGAGTGGGTTGTGTCCAAATTACGGATAGCATGTCAAATAGTTTGGCTGCAGGGTTTTCAAAACAATAACTAAACTTGCAATTCAGTTTTCCAGCCTTTTCCATAACAGAATTGATCCAAATCAAACTCCATATCATTCTAAATCTTATTTAGTTTCTAATGGTCTCAGTTTCATTCTTAAAAGATCTAGGTAACTAAAGTTATGGGCAAATGGCTAACAGGGAATACTAACGCAAGTTATATAAATTAATCAACATATGGTAACAATAGTACTTAAACATCTATTACCATAGATAACCATTCTATACCATTGGCTCGACATCTTATTTCTAAAATTAAGTACACTTATGTTCAATTTCTACACTAAACTCACGCCATGTACACAATTACTACTTTCCACAGTGTTATTCATACAAACCTTATAATAATATACTATACTCACAACATTATTTACATGTATAAACATCATGAGGCATTACCATAATCACAACCTCATCTACACATTTAAAACTCATGAATTCATTACCCTAAGGAATATTTATATCTTAGCATTCTAATGCAATTGATTGCTCCTCAAACGGACTTACGAAACTCAAGTTATGCGTGAAACAAGATGACCAGTACTCTCTTGTGTTTTCTGTGATTTATTTGGGTTATTTCGATTTATTTTGACATATTCGATTTATTTCGACTTATTTCAACTTATTTTGACTTATTCAACTTATTTTGACTTATTCCCTGATGTAACAGTTCCATAATTTTATTTATACATATAAATGACATATTTCACATCAAGGAACCTCAATCAAACATATATCACATCAAATACTTATGTTTTCTTGACCAACTCATCATATATCATATGAACATCAACAATCATTTTTTACAGTATAGATTCACACGAATTTCACATCAACAACAATAAAATCAACATAAACAACATGAAACATAATTCACAATTAATATAATAATACAAGTTTTGCACAAATCTCTCATAATTCAATCAACATCATAAAATAGAAAAGGGGCTAAGGGATCCCCACCTTCCCTTAAGCTTAACATCCATTATGAAATAATCTTCCTCTTACCTAGATTAAGCCGAAAAACTTGGGTTCTTCGTAATGGGAGATTATACTCTTAGATATGTTTGAAGTGGCCGATAAGTGGGGGAGTCAACATTAGAAATATCTAACAGGTCAGGATCCATAGACTTATAAGGAATAATGGTAGACAGGGCATTAATAACTTCCAGAAGGGGTGTGGGAATATTTTCCTGTAGGGGTTCCGGATTTATGTGGATGGACTCGAAATATGGAACAAACTCGAAGAAGGTAACATCGAGTGATATGAGGTATCATTGTAGAGTATGTGAATATCAATGATAGCCTTTTAAAGATCGATGATAACCAAGAAAAACACACTTTAGTGATCGAGCATATAATTTATCAAGACCATGAGATAGATTGTATATAAAACATGTAGATTCAAAGACTCTGGGAGGATTGGATGAATGGGGAATAAGGAAAAGGGATTGAATGATGGATTTTATTATTAAGGACGGATGATGGCATGCAATTTATAAAGTAACATGTCGTTAGCACAACATCCCTCCAAAACCAAAGTGGAACATTACCATGGAGAAGTAGGGTCCAAGTGGTTTCTACAAGATGCCGATTTTTGCGTTCGGCTACCCTATTTTATTGATGTGTATGAGGGCAAGATGCTTGGTGAAAAATACCATTATTGGATATAAAAGTTTGAAATTGTTGGGATAAGTATTCACGAGTATCATCACTTCTTAAGGTACAAAAAGACACACCAAACTGAGTTTTTATTTCTTTATAAAATAGTTCAAAAATAGAAAATAATTCATATCTATTTTTCATTAAAAATAACCATGGACAATGTAAAAAATATCAATAAAGGAAACAAAATACCTAGACTCAAAAGTAGAGATAGTACACGAGAGACCTCAAACATTGGAGGGAACTAAAGCATAAGAGGATGGAGCTCATTTATTGATTCAATTGAGAAATATGAGTGTGTGTTTTTAACTGACACGACTCACAATGTAAATTAGATTGTAACACCCCATTTTTAATTAATTTATTTTAATCGATTTATCTACGAATTAAATTTTGATTTTGTGTATTTTATTTGATGGAATGGTTGTGTTAGCTAATAATCATAGGGAGTGGGAATTAGTTGGAATAAATTAGAGTTATTTAGAATTGTTTTAATAATTAAATAGTAATAGTTTATTTAATTTAATTAAGTAAATATATTAGATTAATAAAACAACAAGAAAATAAGATGTGTAGAGAAATTGAGGGCGTGGTTGGAATTAAGGAAAATATGGAGGATATGATGGGAATATCCTAATTAGGAATTAGGGTTTTCTTTTATTACGGATGAGAGTTTAGAATAGATACAGTCAACACGCGTTTTTGGAGAAAAATTGAAAAGAGGCAAGAGAAACAAGGTTGGCTAGAGGTAGGAGAAAAGGATTTTCAAAAAGAGGATTGCCTGCTTGCTAGGAAAAACATAAGGTAAGGGAGGAGATGTACTTCTCTAATGGGTGTTAAAGTATGAGGGATAGATGGAGGGACCCTTAACCTCCTTATGATTGAGTGTTTTAATTCTAAATTTTGAATTTGATGCCATGATTGTTTTTGTATGATGATTATGTGATGGACTTCATGTACCTTATTGTATGTATTTTTTGTTTTGATGATTGAACATATATTCACCATTCTTGTAGTTTTAAGGTCTTGAAAATAATGATAATATGTATGAAAAACTATGGATTATTGTGTTGTTTGATACAAATAGATGTGATAAAAGAATGTGGAACATGTATGTAATGTTTTAGACTGATTATGGATATTGGAAGATGAATTGGAGTGCAAAATTGCACTCTGTGCAGAAAACACAATTCTACAAATCGCAGTTTGCTAACGGGTGTCAGCTTGGGAACGCCTAGGGCGTCATGCCCTTCGAGAAATGATGGGATTCATGCCCGTGATGCCTAGCACGTCATGGCCTTGAAACTTGTGTAAATGCTTGTTTCAATGAGAGTATGTAGCAGATCCCAATTTTTTGACTTTTGGGGATTATTCTATTATTGTTGAGTATTGTTCGATGTTGTCTTAGTAGGCCTTGATAATTAAACTTATTTTTAATCAATTTTATGATTACATGGTGAGGCTGTTGATGTTGTTATAATGGTGTGGTTATAATAATGTTGTGTTAAAAATGCTTATATGTATCGATAATGAATTGTTGAGTGTGAATAATTGTGGTGATTGTTAAAGATGTCACATATTCAATTATATATATGTTATGTTGATTATGATTGTGTTGTTGGTGGCATGCATAGTCAGAAGAGGAGCCAATGTGCGTGTGTTTTGGTTGCATATGTTATTGTTGATCATGCATCATGTTGTCTGAACTTCAATTCTTTTTGGCGAGCCTTGATCCTATATTGATGGAATGAGTGCGAGTAGTTGGTCCCAGTGAGAATTAGTGAAACGTTATCTATGGTGCGAGTAGTTTGAAATCTTGTAATTTGTAAAGCCTCTGAAAAATAATGAGAAATTAGGGATTATTGGGTTTGGTATTGATTTTGTATGTTTGTTTGTTGGTGTTTGATTGTGTTACTGTGTCTTTGAAAAACTGAAGCAGAGAGAAATCAATGGTTATGTTTTTTGTGTCGGTTGTCTTTGCAAAAATGAAGCAGAGAGAAAGGAAATGAAAGAGTGAGAGAGAAGGTTCTTTTTCTAATTTTCTTTCATCGTGCATTTTATCTTCTAAAATTAATTGATGGAATAATTAATGTGGATTTTTGAAATAGGTAAAGTTGATAGTAACAATATTAGTAGCCTTGGTAATAGACGTGACCAATAATAATATTAAGTTTGTGTATAAAAAGAAGCAAAAATTCCAAGTGTCTGAATTAATTTTAATTAAAAATTAAATAATGAGATAATGACTTATTTAACCCTAATTTTAGGAATGTAATTAGTTTTGAATCGATTATATTCGTAAAAAATGGTAGTAATCACTTTTTATATATTAAAATAGAATAAATTAAGATGGAAGATACTGATAATTCTTTTTCTCTTCCTTGCCGGCCACATCACCGCCTCCAATTCACATATCATGACCAGCCGATGATTTCCACACACCCTCCTTCCTTTTTCAATTTCCCAACACTTGAGCTTTAAAACCAAACATGTTGGAAATCCATCAAAATCTATGATGAATTTCTACCAATATTGATAAACAAGATTGATATCACCATACAATGACAATGAATTATATGAAAAGAAAAGAAAGAAGACAATTATTTTCTGCAGAGTTTCTCTCTATCCACAAACTGTGGAAAACTTTATTATTCACTTGCAACTGCAAAATTCTGTGAATACAATGAATTGGCTTAATTACAAAAATAGGGTTACTCCCTCTATTTATAGATTTAGGCTAGCTTGCTCCCTAAGTCAAAATCCAAAACTATAAAATTCCAAAATACATATTTTGGAACTAAATTAAATCTATTTTATTTTAGATCTAAATCAAATCTATCTAAATCTGAAACAAATCTAAATCCAAATCAAATCTGTGTGCATCCTGCTTCGATACGTAAGCTCTTCGACTGGGCAATAGTTTCCATCAAGCAAACTGCTTCGACAACCTCTAACCCTTTAACACACACATAGTTTCGACACTATGAATTACAATTTAAAACACCACCTAATTCATTGTGTCTAAACTATTTATATTCATCATATCTCTTAGTCTTCGAAATACTTCGACTTGCACTCCTTTTGCCATGATGTTGTTGGCTGAAGATTTTGATAATGTTATTAGAAGCCAAATGAATTAAACGTTTCGATCGAAATGAGGAAAAGCGCCATGTTTCGAAGTAGCAGAAGCAGTGTTTCGAATAAGTATGTCAAAGCTTGGAGCTTCGAGTGGCAATTATGGGAATATATCTAAAGAAGTCTCGAAATAACAACAAGGCTGTGTCTGGGAAGTGCGTTCGAAACGGAGAAGTACCAAAGCATTTGAAATTCAAATGGAAGCGGGACATTCGAAGTTTGAAAGTTATGTGCCGGAGCATTTGAGGACACGTGGAAAGAAGAAAGAGGCATTGTCCTGCATGTTCTGAACGTGGCATAATCCTATAGCAAGACCGTTATGGTCGAATTAGTATAAATAGAAGTCTTAGTATTAGGATTTCGTGTGTGATATCTACTATACTAAATACTCAGTAACATTCAAACTACCACATGGCAAGGGAAACGAATGCAAGAGAAATGTACGTATGATAGCACCATGTATTTCTGATTTAATGAAAACCTTTTACCATTTCTAGCACTTTCCTTTATCTTTTTGTCAAATAGCATTTACAAGTTTTCTCATTTACAGTCTTTTCACTTCGAAATCTCTTCTTCAAAGTTTTACATTTTAATGCTTTCTTCACATTTCAAGCACTTTACATCTCAGAAAACTGTCATATTTTCCATACCTTTACCTTCAAGTCTTATCCTTCGAACGCATATTTTTACTTAAAGTCATTTACAGATTTCTTGCATTAAACGCTTTCTTCATATTTTAAACCTTTTACGTTCCAGAAATCCTTTACATTAACTGTTTTATAATTCGAAACCATTTACTTGACTTTTATGCAATTTTACATGTCTTTACAATTAACATTTATTCATGCAACTTAGTTTCGTACACGCACATTTTGATTACATCTTTAGACTTTTTGAGAGAGAAATCGAAATAAGCCAAACGCATATACAACATCAACCATGAATATCTGTTCGATCGTGAGAGTAACCTTAATATCCAAGGAGTCCTAGGATCAATCTAGTCGATCCTGTGAGTTACCAGAGGAATTGAATAACAGTCAGAAAGATTATTCGATAGTTTGGAAGACTAGCGGTTGTTTACCAGAAATCACTGGAAACAAATTGGCACACCTGGTGGGACCAATAATTGGATATTAGAAATAAAGATTGTTGAGACATAACCATTATAAAGACGTTGGAACCTAAGAAGTTTGTTGTTTTATGAACCTGAGAAGTGGTAAAATAA
This sequence comes from Vicia faba, assembly GCA_948472305.1. Taxonomy (NCBI): domain Eukaryota; kingdom Viridiplantae; phylum Streptophyta; class Magnoliopsida; order Fabales; family Fabaceae; genus Vicia; species Vicia faba. The sequence continues at coordinate 557,919,193 of OX451738.1, read as the reverse complement.
CCAACAGCAACCAACCTTAATCCAGAAGAAAACGTTTGGACAAAATGTCTAATTCTGACAATCAACAAGGGGACCAAAATGGCCCACATACAACAGGCACTAATGCGTCCACTTCGATCGGAACATCTAATGTAATCCCTTCGAATGCACAGTCTGTTGCATCTTCAACCAGTAACATAGCCACCAATGGAGTAGGTGGCATATCAACTAATAGTTCGATCTTAGGAAATACTGGAACCATTGGCTACCCTGGGGGATTCGTTCCACCATCAGGGACACAATCCCATTTCGCCACTCCATTAACTAGACCACCCGGTTTCGATGGGAATAGAACCAGAAATTCCTCTTATGGAATGCCAACATCTTTTATGGCAGGTTTACACAATTCCACATCGAATTCATCCCCACAACTAGGGTCTGGGTCTGGGGCGAATCAGTTTATGACAAATAACCAAGGGTCAGTGGGTTATAGCACAATGCCTATCTTAACCACAGACAACCAGTTGGCTTTTAGGCAATTGATGGATGACAGTAACCATAATATGATAGGGGTGTTAGCACAAACCATGCAGGAGATATTTGCCCTAATAGTGCAAAATGTGACGGTGACAAACAGAGAAAACGCTGACAATATGAGTCGAATAGCAGATTTCTTTGCTCCCCCAGAAAGGTGTAGGCAGAATCAGGTGGGATTTCGAGCAAACATGCCTATTATAGAACAAATTTCTAACGACCCAATTTATAGACCACCCAGAGAAGAAGTTAACTTAGGGGCCAGGGCACCAAGGTTAGAAGCCCCAATAATCTCGGGCCCACAAAGAGAAATTATGGAACCAGGGGCAAGGGTCGAAAGGCTAGAAGTCCCAGAGTTTCGAGAAGAACAACCTAGGGGAGTTGTCTTGGTTGGTCAAAATCAAGATGCCGATGTTGTCGTTCATAGAATTCGAAAGGATGACATCTTGGCAGAAAACAACCTAACCACCATGATAGAGAGAGTCATGGCCCAGAATGGCCTCAACACAGGAATGAGAAGGCCAAATTATGCTTCTCCTATATTGGATTGCATAATGCATACTGATTTACCAAGGGGATATAAAGTCCCTAAATTTACAAAGTTCGCTGGGGATACCAATGAGTCAACAGTCGAACACATAGCGAGATATCTAACCGAAGCGGGAGATATAGCCAATAATGAAGATCTCAGGATCAAATACTTCCCAAGTTCCTTGACAAAAAACGCCTTCACGTGGTTTACCACTTTGCCTCCTAGGTCCATTGACACTTGGGCTCTCTTAGAGAGATTATTCCATGAACAATTTTACATGGGACAGTCGAAAATAAGTTTGAAGGAATTGGCCAGTGTTAAGAGAAAGTTCACCGAACCCATAGATGATTATCTGAATAGATTTAGGCTTTTGAAATCCAGATGTTACACAGTAGTGCCTGAACATGAGTTAGTCGAAATGGCCGCTGGTGGCTTAGATTATTCTATTCGAAAGAAACTAGACACTCAATATTTGAGGGATATGGCTCAGTTAGCCGATAGGGTTCGACAGGTCGAAAGACTAAAGGCCGAAAAAGCCAGAGTCTTTAAGAATAGCAAGAAAGAAAGGATTTCCTATGTTGGGACTGAGGAAGCAGAAGAATATCCTGAATTCGAATTCGAAGAGGTCGAAATCGACCTCGCTGAATTAAAACAGGCCCCGCCTTATTCCTGCAAATTGTTAGTTCCCACAAAAGGGAAAGACATTGTTGAAAATGAGAAAAGTGACAAATTTCGAAAGAAGGTTTATACCTTCGATGTTACTAAATGTGACGAGATTTTTGACTTACTTGTCAAAGATGGCCAACTAATTGTACCATCAAATGTCAAAATACCTCCTTTGGATCAGAGAAAGAAGAGAGGATTTTGCAAATATCATAGTTTCCTAGGCCACAAGACCTCACAATGTTTTCTTTTCAGGGACCTAATTCAAAACGCGATCAAAGATGGCAGACTAAAGTTTGCTGATAAGGTGAAGATGAAAGTAGACGAAGATCCCTTGGACGTCGCAGACACCAACTACTCCGAGCCTGCATGCATTGGAGAGGTCAACATGGTGGAAACTGATCAAAGCGACGCCCTAACAGGAGAGAAGGGTACTGAAGCTGAAAACTGGGTGATGGTCGAAGTCAATAAGGAGGTCACTGAAGACATCCAGAATATGCCAGAGACTTTGATTGCCGCACCTGTAGCTGTTGCAAGATAAACCCAGGCTACTGAAGGCCAGGGAAATCAAAACCAAGAACTAACACAAGTCACTGAAGGCTTGAGGCTGGAATTGGAGAAAGTCCAAATCACGCAGCCAATTTCCCCTCAGAAGGAAATATGGGACACTCTAGGGGAACCCAGTGGAAAATTTGACTATTTGGTCAAATATTCTGCCCCAGAGAGTTCGAAGGTTCAGATTAAGGATATAAAGCCCACAGGATGGGACGATGATGAAGCTAAGGGGGAAGATGTTGAAATAAATATGGTGGATATGGAAAGACCTCGCTCTGAGATGGAGGAAGTAGAAAAATACTTAGAAAAAGAAAAGTATAGAATGGGGGATAATCACACTGGAGATGCTAGTCTCAAGGATTATCTCATGACATGCCACAAAGGAGATTCAGGCATGATATTGTGCCCTAGGTGCAGCATCCTCTGCAATCAAAGAATCACTGCGAATTTCGAAAGGGTACAGAGGACTCGAACTGGCAACAATTGGCGCCAGGATAACCAGCTTTTTAGGTGTTATCCCAAGGCTGGAGAAAGTTTGCTAGAATTTGTGTTTCGCTGCTACAAAGGGGCAACCAAGTGCTTGATTTGCCCAAGGTGTTCTGCTGTGTATGACCAAAGCATGGCCAGGGCCTTCGAAACGATTCCCTTTGCCCCTTGCTGGAACCATCAAGAAACTGTCCAGATGGGCCCACGTTTCGACAGCAGACACAAACAGCGAAGGCCTGATAGCCCTCACCCCAAGGCTGCTCAAAGAGTGACTTTCAAACTCCCTGCTGAAGTGCCAACCGATAGATGGTTACAGGTCAGAAATGACAAAGGCAAAGATAGATGGAGAAACGCTGAACGAAATGCACGCCATGCTGTGACATACAGGAGGCAATTCAACACAGCAAAAAGGGAGGAGGTGAGATTAGAAAATTACAAAGGAAGGAACCCCATGTCAAGATCCCAGTGGCGCAGACAGCAAAGGATTCGAAAGGCTGAGAGAGAAGCTGCGGCAAACAAAGGGGTTAATTCAACAAAAAACCAAGGTGAATCTAGCACCACCAAACCAAAAAATCAAACTGAAGACAAACCTCCAGTCAATAGGAGGCTCTTCTCTGAAGAACAACGTGATGAACCAAAGGAATACACTTCAGGCCCGGAAGAGGATGAAGATATGATAACAGATAACTTCGAATCGGAGGGGGAGTCTTCATTTAACCTGAACTGTAACGTGGTGTCTGTACTTCCCTGCGAATTTGGGCAGGAAACCGAAATCGATGTATATGAGGAGGAAGACACCACAGATTTGATGAAACATAGGCCTGTGTGCTACTATGTGATGGACAATGGGGCTGTTGAGGAACAAAATGCGTTCTTCGAACGTCCAGAACCTGCAATGAAGAACCATCTCAAGCCACTTTTTATTCGGGAAAAAGTTGGTGTCCATGGTGTGAACAAAGTTCTAGTAGATGGGGGTGCTGCAGTCAATTTGATACCCCATTTCATGCTAAAAATATTAGAGATCCGCGAAGGAGACATCAAGCCCCATAATATGGTTCTGTCCAATTATGAGGGAAAAATGGGCAAAACACTGGGAGTGGTCCAGTTGGAATTGACAATAGGCTCAAGCTGTAGGCCCACCATGTTTATGGTGATCGAAGCCAAGGCCAACTATAACTTACTGCTGGGAAGGGAGTGGATCCATGGCGTGGGGGCAGTTCCTTCGTCAATGCATCAGCGACTAGTTCTGTGGAGAGATGATGGAATCGTGGAAAACATCGAAGCAGACCAGAGTTACTTTATGTCAACTGTCAATTTAGTTGACAAGAGGGATTATGATAAAAATCTGGCAAAGATTGCTCCGTGTGTTCCAAATGATGAGATTAATGAAACTACAAACGCCCACTACTACATGACCCTTCTCCATGATGGCCTTTACTGGGATAGAACAATAATCAGTGAAGAAGAGGGAGTCAAAAGCACTATACAAAAACGGCCAGCAGGCTGGGACTTCGACAACCTTATCCATGACTGAGTCTACCTTTTTCGAAAGGATTTCGGCCTATATGGCTGAGAACGAATCAAAAGCGGCCTTAGAGGCTGAAATAAATAAATCAACTATAAAGATGAACGAAGTAAGTGGGGATGGGTCGAAATGCTCACCCTTCGAAGAGTTTGAGATGGATCAGAGGTTGGATGCCATCTATGATAAAGAACCCTTAGGCTTCGAAAGGGACCCCATAAACTCATGTGCCAAAATGTTGGCACAAGATCCACTCGAAGAAGTCAACTTAGGGGATGAAAAAACGAAAAGAGTAACCTACATAAGTGCTAAACTTAGCCCAGGCCTCAAGAAGGAAGTGATCGAAGTCCTCAAGGAAAACAAAGATTGCTTCGCATGGGATTATGACGAGATGCCTGGTTTAAAGAGGGAGTTGGTCGAACACAGACTGCCAATCAAAGATGGCAAGAGGCCCATCAAACAAACTCCCAGAAGATTCGCACCAGCGGTTCTCACAAAAATTAAAGCTGAGATCGAAAGGTTGCTGCGTTGCAAATTCATCAGAACAATAAGGTACGTTGAATGGTTAGCAAACATAGTGCCCGTTATTAAGAAAAATGGTTCTTTAAGAATTTGCATAGATTTTAGGGATTTAAACACTGCAACCCCTAAAGATGAATATTACATGCCTGTGGCAGAAATGCTAGTAGATTCTGTTGCAGGGTTCGAATACTTGAGTATGTTAGATGGATACTCTGGGTATAACCAGATTTTCATTGCTGAAGAAGATGTTGCAAAGACAGCATTTCGTTGCCCAGGAGCCTTAGGCACCTACGAATGGGTGGTGATGCCTTTTGGTTTAAAGAACGCTGGGGCAACTTATCAAAGGGCAATGAATTCAATTTTTCATGATTTCATTGAGACCTTCATGCAGGTGTATATTGATGATATAGTCATCAAATCCATATCTGCAGAAACACATTTGCATCATTTAAGCCAATCATTCGAGCGAATGAGAAAACATGGCTTAAAAATGAATCCCCTTAAATGTGCATTTTTTGTGCAGGCTGGAGATTTTCTTGGTTTTGTGGTTCACAAGAAAGGAATTGAAATCAACCAGAACAAAACCAAGGCCATAATGGAGACGAAAGCACCTACGTCAAAAAGGGAGTTGCAATCTCTGCTAGGGAAAATTAAGTTCCTCAGAAGATTCATTTCGAACCTAAGTGGAAGAACCCAAGCTTTCTCTCTGTTACTTCGTCTAAAGCAAGGCCAAGCCTTCGAATGGAACGAAGCTCACCAGGAGGCGTTTGACAGGATAAAAGAATACCTTTCTCAGCCTCCTATTTTGTCTCCACCTTCATGGGGGAAGCCCATGAGATTGTACATATCTGCCTCTGAAGTTAGTATAGGTAGTATGCTAGCACAAGAAGATAGCAATGGCATCAAAAGAGCCATATACTATTTAAGTAGAGTGCTAAATGATGCAGAGACCAGATATAGCAATTTAGAAAAGCTATGTCTCTGCTTGTATTTCTCTTGTATGAAACTCAAGTATTATATAAAACCTGTTGATGTTTATGTTTCATCTCATTTCGATGTCATTAAACATATGCTCTCAAAACCAATAATGCATAGCAGAGTTGGCAAGTGGGCTTTAGCCTTAACAGAATATTCTTTGACTTTCATGCCTTTAAAAGCTATGAAAGGTCAAGTGATTCCTGACTTCATTGTGGACCATTCTTTGGTTGAGCAGACTGTCATGAGTTACGTCGAAATGCAACCATGGAAATTGTACTTTAATGGTTCAACCCACAGGAATGGAAGTGGTGTTGGAGTCCTTCTGATTTCTCCTGAAGGAATTCCAACAAAATTTAAGTATAAATTAGATGGTCCTCGTTGTTCGAACAACGAAGCTGAGTATGAAGCGCTCATTGTTGGACTTGAAGCTTTGTTGGAATTGGGGGCAACCAGAGTCGAAATTAAAGGAGACTCTGAATTAGTGGTCAAACAAATCACAAAGGAATACAAGTGCATAAAGGAAAATTTAATGGTATACTTCGTCATAGTCAATAGGCTATTGAGGAAATTTGAATACATGGATATTCAACACATACCAAGAATAGAGAACCAAGAAGCAAATGACTTAGCGCAGTTGGCTTCGGGTTATAAAGTGTCTACCAAGAACTTCAAGGATTTGGTTGAATTAAGAGGAAGAGTTATGGCTACTAGATTCACACCATCGGATCTGGAAAGTATGAGATTGGGATATGCTGAGAAACAGGGATTCGAAATATTAGCCATAAATACTTTGTCAGATGCAGATTGGCGAAGTCCACTGAAGAGTTATTTAGCAGACCCAACTCTAAATGTGGATAGAAAGACAAAATATAGAGCATTGTCATATCTCCTCATGGGGAACGAATTGTTTAAAAAGACCCAAGAGGGTGTATTATTGAAATGCCTAGGAGAAAGTGAGGCATATTTAGCATTGTCTGAAGTCCATAATGGGGCATGTGGGGCACATCAAGCAGGCCATAAAATGAAATGGCTGTTATTTCGATACGGCTTGTATTGGCCTAGCATGCTCAAAGATTGCATAGACTTTGCCAAAGGATGTGAGGAATGTCAGAAACATGCAGGAATTCAACATGCCCCTGCAAGTGAGTTGCATTCGATCATCAAACCATGGCCATTTAGAGGATGGGCATTGGATTTGATAGGAGAAATAAATCCTGCTTCGTCCAAAGGACAGAAATACATCTTGGTGGGAATAGATTATTTTACCAAATGGATCGAAGCTATACCACTGATAGTTGCTGATCAAGAGGCTATTATTGAATTTATACAAAATCACATTATCTATAGGTTCGGATTGCCAGAGAGCATAACCACAGACCAAGGCTCTGTGTTTACTGGTAGAAAAATGCAAGGATTTGCCCAAGAAATGGGGTTTAGATTGCTAACATCAACGCCATATTATGCTCAAGCAAACGGTCAAGTCGAAGCAGCAAATAAAGTAATAATAGGATTAATCAAGAAGCATATTGGCAAAAAGCCAAGAAACTGGCACAAAACTCTGGACCAAATATTATGGGCTTGTAGAACATCTCCTAAGGAAGCTACTAACACTACGCCTTTCCAACTCACATTTGGTCATGATGCAGTGTTGCCAGTAGAAATTCATCTACAATCAGTTCGAATTCAGAGACAAAACGAAATCCCAGCTGCATTATATTGGGAAATGATGATGAATGAATTAGTTGAGTTGGACGAAATTAGGTTACATGCATTGGAAATTTTGATGAGACAAAAAGAAAGAGTGGCCAGAACATACAATAAAAGGGTGAAGAAAAAAGTATTCATTATTAATGACTTAGTTTGGAGAGTCATATTGCCTATGGACAAGAAGAATAAAGCGTTAGGTAAATGGTCACCTCATTGGGAAGGACCTTTTCGAATATTAAAAGTATTCTCAAACAATGCATACGAAATCGAAGAACTCGTGGATGATAAACGTATCCTAAAGGTTAATGGGAAATATTTAAAGAAATATAAGCCACGCCTGCAGGAGATTCAAATAGTAGCAACATAACCAAGATGTTATAAAAGGCCAAGATGGCAAGATAAAATGCCAAAATGGCGTTGTTCGAATATTACATGTAAGAAACCAAAATTGTAGTCAAATAAACATCAAAATCTAGAAATAAGAGTTATTTTTCAATCGATTAAAAGTGCTTCGAAATGATTCAAGTTTCTGCTGAGCGAACCTCCTGGCTCCTTCCAAGGTTGCCAATTCTCCTTTAAGTTGTTCTGCAGTCTCCATTTCTGCAAGCCCCTGGTTGAGAAGCTCTTCGAATTGGTTACCAGCAGTATTGGTTTCGAAGGCTATTTGTTGTTCTTTAGCCTCCTTAACCTTCTGTTAAAGTTCCAGAATCTGCCTTTCCCAAAGAAGTATGGACTCAGCTCGAGCCTCATTATCAGTTTTCGCCTGCTTCAGATGCATAGCTTGATCCTCAGCTTCTTGAGAGAGTTTCGAAGCTTGTTCATAAGCAGCATCCATGGCAATGCGTTTCTCTTGAACCTTCTTGGCAGCAGATTCGTCTTGGAGAAGGTAACCAATCACGTTGTCCAGCAAAGCCTGAAGATCGAACAAAAGAGTACTAACTGGCAAGGAGCAGGTAGAAAGATTGACCTTTGTGAGCAGCTCCTTCATAGTATAGCAAGCAGTACTATCTTGCTTAAGCACTTCGAATATATCCACATTGAGAATGGTTTTCCTAATTTTATTAAGAAGAACAATTCTTTCATCTGTGGGAAGAGGATAGCTGGTCGAACTTGTGCCAGCCCTAGCAAGTGGGACGTCCCTCTGGGCCAACTTAGCCTTCATGTACCCAATAGGGTCATTTCGTCTCATAAGTGCCAGTTCCTCGTCAGTCATTCGAGACAAAGAGGATTGAGGGAGTTCCACACGTAGGGGAGCCACGTCCATTTCAACCTCTATGGGTTCGTTGGTTGCATTACCATCCCCTTCATTTGTTTCGTGCTCTTGATCTTCTTCATTCTCATCCAAGTCCACCACTTCGATACCATCCCTTTCACTGCTATTTGCGTTGGACTCCATCCCAGCAGTCGAACCGTCATTGGCATTCTCCTCCTCAGATTCTTCGTCTGCAGATTCTTCGGCTCTTTGCCCAGAATCAGCTTTCTCTTCTTCAGTTTGAGTGTCCTTTGGGTCCTCTTGAAGAGTTTCAAGAGGGGACTTTTGAAGAGAAGCCCTTTGCAAATCCTCTGCAGATGTTTGAAGTGGTGTTTCCTTTATCTCTTTCAGAGGAATGGAGGTACCTTGATCATCCTGCTGTTCAGAAGTTCCAGCCAGAACCGCCATATTGGAGGAACCTTTATTTTGAACTAGGTTGCTGGAATCTCCTTGAGGAGAGGAGTTGAGCGGAGCAGCAGCTCTGGATGGTGAGTTCGAAATAGTGGAAGCTGGATTCAAGATGTTCTGCAAGGAACAACAGAATGTTAAAAAAGCATTCACCAAGGTAATAAGAAGTTATTATTGTCAAAAAATTTAAAGGTTCAATTTACTTGTGGACTCTCGGAGGAGAGGTTACTAGCTATACGTTCCAACGTTGTGTTGGAGGTCGAAGGTGGATTTTTGGATTTGGGTGAGGGAGCAGCATCCCTGGAATCAAGTCCAGAGACACTAGTTGGAACGGTACTTTTCGAAATATCTTTCTTTGGCTTCTTCTTCGAAGCAGTGTTTAAGTTTCCCCCAGCCTTGGGATCTTCCCCAGTGGTGCTTGATTTCCGCTTCTTGGGAGTAGTAGGAGGAAGCTTGTTGGTCTGAAAGGATTTTAAACGAAGAGTTAGATGCAAACCATAAAACATGAGCGAATTCGAAACATCAAGGCTAAGTGATTACCATTGGAATTGGAACACTGGTTGTTGTTGGTATTATTGTTGTTGTTGTGGTTGCAGCAATAGTGGTTGTTTCGGGTGGAGTCACTTTGTCAGTAGTTTCAATGAAGGCTTGTGAGGCACTCCCTTCTTTCGACTTCGAGGCAGCTGTCTTTATCCTGATGGCTGAAAATCGAAACAATTAAAGCAAAGGTTAAAGATATGGAAAATAAAAGACATTTGGGATTTTCCCAAGCATTCGCACCTGTGCCATGATCAGATTTAATTGACATGGCAGAAAGGTCGTATCGAAGGTGTCCTGGGAAATCATGAAGCTAGTATCGAGCCCATGTCACAGTCTCAGATGGCTTTGGTTTCCTTTGAAGATATTTGAACATCTCTTTGCAAGTAAACCACCAAGGATATGGGGGAAACCAAGCCAGAGCCAGTTCTGAGGTAGGTAATCTGGGAAATTTAGGTGGATGCATTTCGAATGCCAACCTATACTTATCCTCAGGTGACAGCCCTGAAGGAAGTTTTAACTTAGAAACTTTTTGTTTAAATTTTTCCTTCAAGGTCTCAGCCGCTTGATGCACAGTGGAGTCCAAGCGCGTGGGGTCATAAGTAGTTTCAAAATAATTTTGGAAAGCTTTAATCTCTTTGGCATGAGTAAACATACCTTTCTTTGTTGGTACCTGCACATCGAAGGCATCAATTAGTTTCTGTTGAATTGTAAGTGTATCTAACATATAAGTTTGATAAAACTTGGTCCACCATTCCAGAAACCCTTTAGCTGTGAGATGGGTAGGTTCGAAGGTTATCAGCTCAAATTGGGCAAAGCCTTGATATTGTTCTTGCTGTATTTTGGCTTCCCGTGCCTTGAAAGTTCGTCCAGAAGTGATGGCACTCTCAGTTTGAAATAAAGGTTCAGGAATCAGTTGGCATAAGCCAAACTGCCTCGAAACAAAGTTTGGTTGGTAGGCAAAGAGAAAAATCTGGTTCTTGGCTGGAGTTATTCTTGAAGAAATGAGTCTAGGTAGCAAAAAAGCTCTTCATACATCCTGAATCTCCTTGCTCTTGATAGCTTCTGAGAGAGCCATGGTGAACCAAGAAGGTCCATGAGCCCTCGAAGCAAAAGGTGCCATGCTCTCTTCGAACTTGTGCCTTTTGGAGAATATCATGATGTACTTCGAGAATTGGACTTTGAAGTCATATTTGTCGTCATTGGGAGTTAATCTTCGAAGCCTAGTGCCTTCGACTATCCTATCGTTTATCTCAGAATCTTGCTCATCAATGGTGTTGGCGGTTGATAAGGAGGGTTCGAACATGGCATTTAGCCATAGTTGAAGTAACCAAAAAGGGCCAGCCAACAGAATATTTTGGAGGTGTGGGATTTGAGGCTCGAAACAGCTGACCTCAGGCTTTCATATAGGTCAACTAAGAGCAGTTCACTTAGGCACACTTTTCGATTTTCATGCAAGTCCCTAGCTAGAGGAATGAACCTACTAGCTACCTGTAGGGATCTACTGCAGAAAACGTATCTTGACAGCCACATAGTTAAGAAAGCAATGTGCTCTACGTCAGACACATTGTCCCCCTCAGCATGGTAATGACTGATAAACTTGGAAAAACTGGCTAGCTTGACTTCGAAGTCAATTATGCTTGAATGTTCTTCGTTGTCGGGTATATAAGTTTCTCCCACTGGCGATAGCCCAGTGATGGCCGCTATGTCGAAGAAGGTTGGGGTGATCATTCCACCTGGGAGATGGAAAGTGTTATAGGTACTGTCCCAGAAATAGAGGGACGCGAATAGCAGAGGGTGGCTGTAGGTGAAACCAGGCTTCGATAGCTTAATCAGGTTATAGATACCTAATTCTTCCCATTGCTGGGATTTCTTAGCTTCTACTTTCTTGAACCAATTTTGATAAGCAATATCAGAGGTGGGGCAAGATCGAAATGGCTTAAAATTACTTTTTACATAATCCAATACAAAGGGGTCCTTAGGAGGAACAGTTGGGTTTTCTATGGTATTTGAACTAGAAGATTCTACTGCCTTAGGGGCGTCCATTTTGTTAAACAAAGGTTTAAAACTATAACAAACTGGGAAAATCGTCCTGGTGTCTTTTAATATTTCAAAAACCGTAAGAGGGCCATTTAAAGCTAACCTCTTACCAGCAACGTTGGTAGGAATGAGTACCTGTGACGCATACAACATTTCTTTTTCCTTTGAAATCATCTGAGGGGCAAGAACGGATTGACCTTGGTGAGTGATGATTTTACTTTCCATGGTAGTTCCTGTAGTTTTTCCTTTCTTCTTGGAGACTTTCTTGAGTTGGGATGAAGTAGAAGAATACATTTTTTGAAAGATGTTGAAAGCTTGGGTTTTTTGACGAGAGAAGGAGGGTAAAAGATTTAGAGTGTGAAAAGAAAAGAAAAAGATTAAGTTGGTGATGTTTTATAATGGGGAAGTTTAAGCATCCACTGAATAAGGGTGTGATACGTGGAAATCATGGGTTGGTGTGATGAAGAGGTGGCGTAAAGTTAACATGGGTAATAGGCGTGATTTAAAGATAATCATTATTTGTAACTGCACCATGCTGTGAAGTGGCTCCAGGCGGTTAAGGAATCCAAAAGGTGCTATGATTGACGTGACTGGAGTCAAATGCATTAAATGTTACGATAATTCAAAAGTCACATCAAAATCTTGTATAGGTGTTTAAAATAGGTATTTCTCAGAGGAATCGAAATACATATTTTAAAGGGGCAATTTGTTGGCTGAAGATTTTGATAATGTTATTAGAAGCCAAATGAATTAAACGTTTCGATCGAAATGAGGAAAAGCGCCATGTTTCGAAGTAGCAGAAGCAGTGTTTCGAATAAGTATGTCAAAGCTTGGAGCTTCGAGTGGCAATTATGGGAATATATCTAAAGAAGTCTCGAAATAACAACAAGGTTGTGTCTGGGAAGTGCGTTCGAAACGGAGAAGTACCAAAGCATTTGAAATTCAAATGGAAGCGGGACATTCGAAGTTTGAAAGTTATGTGCTGGAGCATTTGAGGACACGTGGAAAGAAGAAAGAGGCATTGTCCTGCATGTTCTGAACGTGGCATAATCCTATAGCAAGACCGTTATGGTCGAATTAGTATAAATAGAAGTCTTAGTATTAGGATTTCGTGTGTGATATCTACTATACTAAATACTCAGTAACATTCAAACTACCACATGGCAAGGGAAACGAATGCAAGAGAAATGTACGTATGATAGCACCATGTATTTCTGATTTAATGAAAACCTTTTACCATTTCCAGCACTTTCCTTTATCTTTTTGTCAAATAGCATTTACAAGTTTTCTCATTTACAGTCTTTTCACTTCGAAATCTCTTCTTCAAAGTTTTACATTTTAATGCTTTCTTCACATTTCAAGCACTTTACATCTCAGAAAACTGTCATATTTTCCATACCTTTACCTTCAAGTCTTATCCTTCGAACGCATATTTTTACTTAAAGTCATTTACAGATTTCTTGCATTAAACGCTTTCTTCATATTTTAAACCTTTTACGTTCCAGAAATCCTTTACATTAACTGTTTTATAATTCGAAACCATTTACTTGACTTTTATGCAATTTTACATGTCTTTACAATTAACATTTATTCATGCAACTTAGTTTCGTACACGCACATTTTGATTACATCTTTAGACTTTTTGAGAGAGAAATCGAAATAAGCCAAACGCATATATAACATCAACCATGAATATCTGTTCGATCGTGAGAGTAACCTTAATATCCAAGGAGTCCTAGGATCAATCTAGTCGATCCTGTGAGTTACCAGAGGAATTGAATAACAGTCAGAAAGATTATTCGATAGTTTGGAAGACTAGCGATTGTTTACCAGAAATCACTGGAAACAGATGTCTGTTGTGATGCAGTGGGAGAACTGACTTGAGGTTTTGCGTTTTATCGCAAATGTTGCGGTTAGCAAGAGTCGTCATCGAATTTTCTTTTATCCAAAAAGGAAAGGTAAAAAATCACATGAAAGACCTTTGAGATTGTTTCTTGAGTTCGGGGGGTAGATTATGAAAAGGGAAGGTATTAGCACCATTTTCATCCATGGTTTTCCATGGGCTCTTAGTTACTTACTAGATCACTTGCTTTTGTTTGAAATTCTGTTTTGTGTGGTTTTGAAAGTATTTTGTAAAAGAGACCATTTTTTAGGCAATCTTTGTAATGATTCTCGTTCGTAAGAATGTATACAAAGATGTTTGTCTTTTTTGAAAATGTTTTCAATTTTGTAAGATGTTTGGAAATATGTGTGTTTGTTTTGAAAATTGCAAGGATATTTATTTTGAAATGGAGCAAGTAAATAAAAGTAATCTACCTACTCAAATTTCTTTCTTGTTCAACAAAGCAAAGATTATGCAGCCTAGGCTTGAATTTGAATTTTGGTTCATCATGAAATGGCTTGAAATCAAAGTGAGAAATTGCCAACTTCATCTCTTCTATTCTCCCTACTCAAAAATGATCTCAAGGAGTTCTTGGATATTTTGGAAAGCTTACAATGTGCTCTACAACCCATCTTTAAAATGATTTTGGAAATTCCATTTGGAACTATGTGAAAAATTGGCATGAAGTTAGGTCAAAAACCTGCCTAATTAGGGCAAAATTTCACTAAGTTATTTTAGTTCATGAGCATGTATTCACAAAATTATATCTTGAGATCCAATAATATTTAGGAGAAATTGTGTGAAGCAAAGTTGTAGATTTCATGGAGATCTACAACTTTCATGTTGGGAACTTCCTTTGAATCATCTTGCATCATGATGAAAATTTGGCTCAAAGTTGAGAAAAAATAAGAAATTTTCTATACTTAGAAAATTTTCTAAGTTAAAAATTTCAACTTTTCAAAACCAAAACTTTAACCCTTGCTTTATTGATGAACAATTTTCAAATTTTTACATGTTTTGATGAATTATGATCTTTGGCACTTGATTTTGACCAAAAAGTCAAAGTTTGACTTTTCAGTATACAGTTGCTTTTGATCAGTTGACTGCAAAATTCATCTGGCAATCCAATAGATTTGCAATGTTTTTAACCATGTCATTAGGTCAAGATGATGCAATTGAACTCTTGAAATCATGCTTTAAACCAATTGACCATTTGCTAGGTCAAAAATCAGAAATTGCCCTTTCTCAATCAAAACCCTAATTTTGACCATTTTGCCCTTTTGATAATTTGATCAAATTTCTTGAGGAATTATGGTCCAAACTTGATCAAATGATGAATATGAGTCTAGGATGTTGATGTGGATAAAAAATTATGAGATTTGACTGTAAATTGGCCATGGCTGACTTTTTCCCCAATACAGCTGATTTTTAGGTCAACTGTCCAATTGACTGATCAAAATTGTGATTCAAGGCTTGAAACTTGGTATGAGTAATCTTGGGGGTCCATAATGATCCTTTAAGTCATAAGAAGCATTGATAGTCCAAAAATCCTTGTGCAAACTCAAACCCTAATTTTGGTCATCATTGCATGAGGAGGTGTCTTGAGCTGGTCAAACCCTAATCCAGTCTTGAGTCAAAAAGATCTTGTGAGGAAATTCTTGATAAGTGAGAGGGAAAATTTTGGGGTACAAAAGCTGCCCCTGTTCAATCTTCTTAAACCTGAAGAGTTAGACTGGCGAGTTTTGCCATTCGTGACTCGAAGGTGGAAGATGATTGGACACTAGAGTGCCCATGAATTTGCACTCGATGATGTGATGATAGAAGGAATGGGCTTACAGATTCCATTTGGAGAGGTGATAGAAAGTTGTAGGAGATGGGCTTAAAGATGCCATCAAAGTTGATTGTTGAATTGTAATTTGTAAGCTAAAAGAATGAGTATCAGAATGGCGTCTGTGTCTGGAGCGTGTCCGTATTGTATCTGAAAGAGGTTTTGATTAAGTATCAGAATGGAATCCGTGTCTGGAGAATATCTGAACTGTATCTGAATGTTGAATTTGAATGAGTATCAGGATGGCATATATGTCTAGAGCGTATCTGTACTGTATCTGAATGTTGAATTTGAATGAGTATCAGGATGGCATTCGTGTCTGAAGCGTATTTGTACTGTATCTGAATGTTGAATTTGAATGAGTATCAGGATGGCATCCGTGTCCGGAGCGTATCTAAACTGTATCTGAAAATTGAATCTGAATGAGTATCAGGATGGCATCCGTGTCTGGAGCGTATCTGAACTCTATCCGAAAACTTTGAATATTGTTATTGGTAGTTGTTAACCTTATCCTGAAAAAGGTAAAATGTTAGCTAAAATGCAATGTTTATGTTGTATGAAATGCATAGTATAATGCATTAGTGTTATCAATGGTTATGACATATGGATGCTGTGATCGGTGGATTTAGAACTGAATGTTTAAAGCTGGTTCGTGAAATGTCGCGGAAGCAAGAGTCGCCACCGTCTTTTATTTTCTCCAACATGGATAGGACAAAAGCACAACAAAATTCCTTATGAGATAGTTTCTCGGTTCGGGAGGTAGATTTATAGAAATGGAAGGTGTTAGCACCCTTTCTATCCATGGTTATCCATGGGCTCTTAGATACTTGCTCATTTGTGTTTTCAAAAGGTTTGCTTTTCAAGTGTGTGTGGGTTTGAAAAAAGTTTCGTTTAAAGATTTCAGATCGACTCTTGTATCAGTCCTCAAGAGTGTTTGAAAAATTATTTTGAAAGCTTTTTGAAAAGTGTCTGTGTGAAAAGAGTTTGATTTGTTTTTGAATAGAGCAAGTATCTACGAGTCATCTACCCACCCTAAGGAATTAAGCTGTGTAGAAGTCCTTAAGGTAGTGCCATCCCACCATTGAGAGGTAGATAGCACCACCGTTGGAGGTGTTCGGGTCAATTCATTTGTAGGGACAGTATGGTCACCAGAGCAACAGTAGGACACCTTAGAAGCTACCCTTATGCCATTGATCCTTTTTAATTCCGAGGCAACCGTTTCGAGGCAACTGGATCATGTCATGGACATAAGGACTTACTAAAACGTCATATACTCGACGACCACGTTTCGAGGGCAAGGCAACAGTGAGGCGTACCCTAAGAGTGGTGTGTGAATTTGTGTGTTGTTTTCAGTTTAATATTTGTCTTTGATCATGCATTTGGTGAGCTACGCTTGTTTTTAATTTAGGCCATTCATTCTTTCATGCAAAGTTTAGCAGTTAAGAGTGCGAAAAATTAAATGCGGAAAGTAAAATCCTACGCTATTACAAGGCGCGGGTCTATACATCGCCAAATTACAAAGACCCGTTTTAATAAAATGCGAAAAGTAAAACCTAGTTACTATTACATGGCTTGAGCAATTACATAATATTTGAAAGAAAATAAATAAGAATAAATGCGCGAAAAGAAATTAGAATCGAATGTTCGAGGGCGTTGAACCCTTTTGAGAAATTAAATGGAATTAAAAGGCTAATTAATTATTTAATTAAGAAAAGGAATATTTTTTAGGTTTTTGTATTTTAATGAAATAAGAAAAGAATTTAAAATTAGAAGGAAACCCTAGTTCTAAATATTTTTAATTATTAAAGAAAAGGTTAAAGTTTAAAACCTAATTTTCTAAATTATTAATGTACATGTTTATTTACAAAAATATTTAATAATTAATAATAATAACGAGAGAAAATTATTTATTTAAGAAAAAGGTGAGAATGTTACAAACCCTAATTTCTACATATTTTAATTTATTAAGAAAAACATTAAAGTTTTAAAACCTAATTTACTAAATTAATGGTTAAAATTTATTTACAAAAAATAATAATGAATTAAATATTAATTAAACATTTTTTGATTTTTTTATGTATTTTATTTTTATTATGAAAATTATTTTAGGAAATTAAAGAAAGCAATTAAAACAATTAATAGAATTAAGAAAGAAAAACAAATAAAAATTAAAAATGTGCAAACCATGGGGGTATTCAGACCCATTTAGGAGGTAAATTGCAAGAAATTCAGGCCCACTGGAACAAGCCTTGTTTGACTTCTCTAATTGAGTGCATATGAGTTGACTAGCGTGCATGGTAGACATCCTCTTATAGCCTTCAGATTAACCATCCTGCTTATGTGGCAAGCTAGCATGTGGGTGTGTATGGTGGACCTTTGGCTGGAAACTGCATAGAAGTACGTTGAAACAAAAATTATGAAGCATATGGGGGACCTGGGAATCGAACCCAGGTCCCAGTACCTGCAGGACAGCTCACCAACCAACCAGGCTAATGCGTTTCTTTGTTATTATAATAGAACATAAATAATATATGTGAAAAAAATAATCATGCTGAAACAAACCAAAAAACGCGCTAATATTTAAACTAACCAACCACGCTTGGACACGCTAGTCTTCTTCTTCATTATTCCTGCAAATATGAAACAGGTAGCGGGGGTTTTAAACCCCCACTAAATGGCACAGTGGATAATAGCGATTAGACGATGCCTGAATATAAAAAAGGCGCGAGGTAATCAAATGATTCGTCTTCATGTCACGAATCCAATGGCACAGGTTTGGTGGGCTGATTTTGCCATATGTGTAAACCCCTAAATTTGGAGCTCTGAAACCCTAGAAAGCGTTAATGGCAAATCTCGATACAGGTATTGTTAGTTCAATTAAATGGTACCATTAGTTTCAGAACATTATTGTTAGTGTAAATCAACCATTAAAAAACATGAATAACGCATGGAAATTAAAGAACGATCATGGGCATATTTAAGAAAAGTGTAATGTTGTTCTACCAATTCTTTGAGTGTTGACGCGTGTTCTTGATTGCAACACGTTCCTAGCAATGTCAGGAACGTAATGGAAGGCTTGTTGTGCTTTGAAACGCCTTGTAACTAGGTTTTCAGATTTCAAAATTTTGGTGAAAAGTGCAACTTTGTTCTAGGGGTTCTGAGCAGCTTTTCGTGTCTAATTTGATTCCATTAGGTCTTGCATATGTAAGTGAACGAAATTAGGTTAAAAAACCAAGCCCAAAGTCTATGCATTCATGTTTTGAATATTTGATTTTCTCCATATCTTTTCCAATCTTTTTTTTTGCCAATCCTTGCCAATTGTGGAAGATATTGCCTTGCTAATTGATGCACGAAATATTTAGCTCATAATGAGTGAACTTGCTGCACAAAAAGATTTGGTAAGTGTTATTTGATATTTTTTCATATTTAAATTTAATTAAATGAATTAATAATAATAAAAATCCAATTAATTAATTAAAAATAAGAAAATACATCCCTTTGAGGTCAATGGGTCGTGCATAGCCTTTGGGTAATGATTCATGAAAGAAATTGTGGCCCATTAGCAATTTTGAAGTCTTTTGTGCAAAGTTGACTTTTCAAAATTCCCAAAAATTTCCCAACTTCTACAAGGCATATCTTGCTCAATTTTGAAGCTATGATCATGTTGGTGGACATTTTGGAAAGGTCTTGAAGTCCTATAACCAATTCCTTTGGTCCCATGTCATTTTGATTTACCAATCTCAAGTTATGGTCTTTGACTTAAAGTGCCTTTTTGTTGACTTTTGGAAATGACCTATAATGTTGAAATTGATAACTTTTTGTGAGAGCATTTCTTGGACTCGAAGTGTGAAGATGAGTTGTAGGAAATGTCATTCTCTTCAAAATGAGATTTGGATGGAATTTTTCTGATAAACCATGAGGAAGTTATGCCTTGGTCAATTTGTAGTTGACTTTTCCAACTGTCCAAAAATAGAAACTTTTGCATCTTGAGACTTTTTGAGCCATGCTTTGAGAATCATGATCAAGAATTGATCAAATGATGTTTGTGGCTTCAAAATAAGATGTTGACCAAAATTTTGACTTTTGACTGTCAAATGACCATTTTGCCCCTGTAGTTGACTGTGAAGCATTTAGGGTTTTTGACTGTGCAATTTGATGCTGTGAGTCTTGAAACTTGATCTTGGCAAATCTTGAAGAATATGGGAGGGCAAATTTTGGGGTACAACAGTTGCCCCTGTTCAATCTTGTTAAACCTGAGGATGTAGATTGGCTGGCGTGCCTTTCATAATCCGAAGGTGGAAGATGATTGAACACTAGAGTGCCCAGAAATTTGCACTCACATAGTAGAGTATCAGCAGTGTGATGGTGGGAATGGGCTTACAGATGCCATTTGGAGACTGATGGATTGGAGGATGGGCTTATAGATGCCATCTGGAAGTGTGACAGAACCTTGTCGGGAATGGGCTTATAGACGCCATTTGGAGGTTGTCGATCGCGTAAGAGATTCCTTAGCGAGAACTTGCGTACCTGAGAAAGAAAGATAATTACCTGGCCTGTTACAGGAGTTGGTCTTCAAACTCTTTATGTAGATGTGCCCTGGCTGGATACAGGAATCGAATCTTCAAACTCTTCAGACGTGCCCTGGAAAGATACAGGAATCGAGTCCGGAGAATATAGTCGTCAACACATACACCCTAGCAAGATACAGGAATCGGATCTTCGAACTCTTCAGACGTGCCCTGGCAAGATACAGGAATCGAGTCTGGAATATAGTCGTCAACAGATACACCCTGGCGAGTTACAGGAATCGGATCTTCAAACTCTTCAGACGTGCCCTGGCGAGATACAGGAATCGAGTCTGGTAATGTTAGTCGTCAACAGATACACCCTGGCAAGATACAGGAATCAGATCTTCGAACTCTTCAGACGTGCCCTGGCAAGATACAGGAATCGAGTCTGGTAATGTTAGTCGTCAACAGATACACCCTGGCAAGATACAGGAATCGGATCCTCAAACTCTTCAGACGTGCCCTGGCAGGATACAGGAATCGAGTCTGGTAATGTTAGTCGTCAACAGATACACCCTGGCAAGATACATGAATCGGATCTGGAATCACGACAGTTGATAGTAGTCATCTTTGTATTAACCTTTGTCCTGAAAAGTCAAAACGTTAGTTGTGCGTAATGTCATGATGTATGACATGCGAGATGTTCTCAGAATAAGTGAGATTGTATGTTCATGATGCGTATATGCATGCTATAATGTATGAAGATGTGATGTTTATGAATGTATGTTTTTGTCTAGGAAAGTGAATCCTTGACGAATGCCGGGAAATCAAATCCTGGGCTGATATTGAAGAATAGATCTTTGTTTCCGCTGGGGATGATTGTTGCAAGAATACCGGTAGGAGAAGAGGACTCCGTTGGGGAATAAACTTGGCGAATAGATTGCTCTGCGGGGAGTGAACTCTGTGGGGAAAGAGAGGTATTTTGCTGAGATGTTGATAGCTCTGCTGGGGATACCATCGTTGAGTTATGTTGAAGGAATTGATGAACTCCACTGGAGGATAGGAAGACTTCGTCGGGGACGATCTTTCCGTGATTTTTAGCTGAGGATAACCCAGTTATATCCTGGTGGGGGAAATAACCTTTGAATAAGGTCCGGGGGACGCGTTCGTGCTATGCAGAGGGTAAGCTTCCAGAATCTACTGGGGATAAGCTTCCTGCTGTGGAGATGGATTCCACTTTCCTGGGGAAACTTTTGGACTGGACTCTCCTGGGGAAAAAAAAATTTTGGTGTACTGGGGAAGTGGCTCCACTGAATGTCTGATATTCCGCCGGGGAACAATCTTAGATCAAGACTGCCGGGGATGCTTGTTAAGAATGTTTGCGTACTCCGCTGAGGAATGTTGAGATCTGCTGGGGATACCCAACTTCCTTAAGGCTGACAGTATAACTTTGCTTGGGGAGAGTATGTTGACTTGCTGGCTCACTCTCTAGGGAGTTAAGATATCTTGGTTATGTTCTTCAGCTGAACTTACCTTGGTACCTTGATGGACAGAGCAATTAGATCGCTTAGACAACTCATTATTGCCCCTATTTCTAATGTTACCTGTAATTAATCCTTTGTTTCGTGTGCAAATATTTATGAATTAGCAATTAGTGTCAAATGCATATATCAAAAATTGAACATTGGACGTTCTTCGCAAAACAAAACAGAAAAAGGAAAAACAATTGGCAATTTAGCTGAAAAGTGAATTTGTATTGATTTTCGAATTTGCCTGTAAATAGGCGTTTTATGTACAAGAGGCTGACGTCCTAGTAAGAGAACGCCGCCGAACAAAAGAATTTATACAATTTTGTGAAAAGGGAAAACAAAACAGCTATGTGAAAAGAAAATCCCACTGGGTTCCAACTCTGCTATCGCCTTTATATCTTCGAGCGTCTCATCACTTTGCTGCTCAGTTGACGATGAAGCTGATTGATCGATGCCGTTTGAATTTGATAGTTGATACCGGATTCTAGATGCAAGGTGATCCAATGAGACATAGTATTACGCTTTAATCCCTAACTTTTGCCTGGACCGCCCTTTCGGGTTTTCAGTCCACCGGGATACCCATTTTTGCCCAAGCCGCCTTTTCAGGTTTTCGACTTGTCGGGTGTACAGATTTTTTTCATTTCATCCCTCATTTTGCCCGAACCCTTTTGGTTCTCCGGGAAGCCCTAATTTTCGCCTAGGTATGTCAACCTAGCGGGTCTTTTATCATGCGTAGTATCTTTTTACTATGTCTGCATTGGCGGGGTAAGGAAGGTCGTCACCATCCATAGTGGTTAGGATCATGGCTCCTCCTGAGAACACATGTTTAACCACAAATGGCCCTTTGTAGGTGGGGGTCCATTTTCCCCTGGGATCACTTTGAGGAAGGATGATGCGCTTGATTACCAGGTCCCCAACTTAATACTCTTGTGGTCTGACCTTCTTGTTAAATGCCCTGATCATCCGTTTTTGGTACGTTTGACCATGACAAATAGCGGTGAGTCTCTTTTCGTCAATTAGGTTTAACTGATCAAGTCGTGTCTGGATCCAGTCATCTTCGCTCAGATCTGCATCCTTCATTATCCGGAGAGAGGGTATCTGGACTTCAATCGGTAAGACTGCCTCCATACCGTAGACCAAGGAAAAGGGAGTTGCCCCGGTTGACGTCCTTGCTGAGGTACGGTACCCATGAAGAGCGAACGGTAACATATCGTGCCAATATTTATAGGTCACTGTCATCTTCTGCACAATATTCTTGATATTCTTATTCGCTGCTTCTACAGCCCCATTCATCTTCGGCCGGTAGGGAGAAGAGTTGTGGTGCTGTATCTTGAATTGCTCGCAGAGCTCAATGATCATCTTGTTATTGAGATTGGTACCGTTGTCCGTAATGATCCTTTCCGGGACGCCGTACCGACAGATAAGGTTGTGACGAACGAACCGTGCCACGACGTTCTGGGTTACAGTAGCATAGGAAGCTGCTTCAACCCACTTTGTAAAGTAATCGATCGCCACCAGGATGAAGCGATGCACGTTGGATGTTGTAGGTTTAATCTCGCCGATCATATATATGCCCCACATTGCAAAAGGCCAAGGTGCTGTCAAGACATTCAGAGGAACTGGAGGAATATGCACCTTATCTGCGTAAATCTGGCACTTATGACATGTCCGAGAATGTTGGTAGCAATCAGCTTCCATTGTGGACCAGAAATATCCTGCCCAGAGGATTTTCTTTGCCATGGTGTGTCCACTGGAATATGTTCCAAATGTACCTTCATGCAGCTCTGCCATGATCCTTTCTGCTTCAGTCTTATCCACACAACGCAGTAAGGTTGAATCATGGTTTCTCTTATACATAATGTCGTTGCTGAGGAAGAACTTTGCTGCGAACCTTCTCAGAAACTTCTTGTCGTTGACAGATGCACCTTCGGGGTACTCCTGAGCTTCCAAGTACCTTTTCACCTCATGGTACCAGGGTTTTTCAGTTACTGTCTCAGCCTCAAGATCACAACAATATGCCGGTTCGTCCAATTTCCAGATAATGATCCAGGGAGCCTCATTGTCCCACTTGACTTTGAACATGGAAGACATCGTAGCTAACGCGTCCGCCAACTGATTCTCCTCTCTTGGGAAGTGTTCAAAAGTTATCTCTGTGAAATGGGAGATCAATGTCAACACACATTCTCTGTAAGGAATAAGATTCGGATGTTTCGTATCCCACTCGCCTTTGATTTGATTGATCACGAGAGCGGAATCTCCGAAGACACTCAGAAACTTGATCCTTAAGTCAATCGCAGCTTGAAGACCCATGATGCATGCCTCATACTCCGCCATGTTGTTGGTGCAGTTGAAACATAGTCGGGCAGTAAGTGGAGTATGAGTGCCTTGAGGGGATATGATCACAGCGCCGATACCATTACCCAAAGCGTTGGAGGCTCCATCAAAGTGCATAGACCATCGGGATCCTTCCTCAGGTCCTTCATCCGGTCCAGGTACTTCACAATCAGTCACAATCATGATGCTCTCGTCAGGAAATTCGAAGTTCATTGATTGGTAGTCATCCACTGCCTGGTGTGCCAAATGGTCTGCCAATACACTTCCTTTGATTGCTTTCTGAGTCGTGTACTGGATGTCGTATTCCGTCAAGATCATTTGCCATCTTGCTATTCTCCCAGACAGAGCAGGCTTTTCGAATATGTACTTTATTGGATCCATCTTTGAGATCAACAAGGTAGTGTGAGTCAGCATATACTGTCTCAGTCGGCGAGCAGCCCATACCAAAGCGCAGCAAGTTTTCTCGAGCAGTGAGTATCGGGTCTCACAGTCGGTAAACTTTTTGCTAAGGTAATAAATGGCATGCTCTTTTTGGCCAGACTCGTCATGCTGCCCCAGCACACACCCCATTGAGTTGTCAAGTACTGTCAGGTATAGTATTAGAGGTCTCCCTTCAACCGGTGGCATAAGGATGGGTGGTTCTTGGAGATACTCTTTGATTCTGTCAAAGGCAGCCTGACATTCATCGTTCCAACGTACTACCTGATCTTTCTTCAGTAGCTTGAAGAGTGGTTCACAAGTAGCAGTTAGATGCGAGATGAATCGAGCAATGTAATTCAGACGTCCTAGAAAGCCTCTGACCTCTTTCTCTGTCTTGGGAACTGGCATCTCTTGAATGGCTTTAACCTTGGCAGGGTCCACTTGGATACCTTTGTCGCTCACGATGAAGCCTAGCAACTTTCCAGATCTTACCCCAAATGTGCACTTGTTCGGGTTCAACCTCAGCTTGTATAACTTCAGACGGTCAAACAGCTTTTGCAGATGGTCAAGGTGTTCCTCCTCAGTTTGGGACCTTGCAATCATGTCGTCGACATACACTTCAATATCATGATGGATCATGTCATGAAATAAAGCAACCATGGCACGTTGGTAAGTTGCCCCAGCATTTTTCAACCCGAATGGCATGACCTTGTAGCAGAAGGTGCCCCACTGAGTAACAAAGGTAGTCTTTTCCATATCTTCAGGAGCCATCTTGATCTGATTATAACCTGAAAAACCATCCATGAAGGAGAATACCTTGTGCTGAGCAGTATTGTTAACCAGAACATCAATGTGAGGTAGGGGAAGTCATCCTTGGGGCTGGCCCTGTTCAGATCCCTGTAATCGACACACATTCTGACCTTACCATCTTTCTTCGACACTGGAACCACGTTGGCAACCCACTGAGGGTAAGAAGTCACTGCTAGAAACCCGGCATCGAACTGTTTCATAACCTCAGCTTTGATCTTCTCGGACATCTCTGGACGCATACGGCGGACCTTTTGTTTAACCGGAGGGCATTCTTCCTTGGTAGGCAAGTGATGGACCACAATGTCGGTATCCAACCCAAGCATGTCTTCGTAGGACCAGGCGAAGATTTCCACATAATCATGCAACATCTGAATCAAACGTTGTTTCACGCTGAGCTCCAGATTGGCACCAATCTTAACTTCCTTTCTGTCTGCCTAAGTACCTAGATTTACCGTTTCCACTGGCTCTTCATGTGGCTGAATGGCCATCGTTTCCACTGTCAGTCGTCGGATAGATCCAGCTGTTGAACTCAGATTCTTCCACTTCGTCACCATCCCTGATAGCATTTACTCCATGGTCAGGCAGGGGAGCTGTCACTACATTGGGTTTCTCAGGTGCCTCAAATTGTATTTCCTTCGCATCAATAAGGTCTTGAACCTTATTCCTTAGGGCCCAGCAATCATCAGTAGAATGCCCCGGGCTATCGGAGTGATAAGCACAGCGGGCATTTGGATTATACTTCGGAGATGCAGTATTCACAACCTTCGGAGCCTCTATGACGGTTACCAAGTTGGTCAATAGCAACTGCGGCAAGATTTGTGACAACGTCATACTCAGTCGAGTGTATTCTCTTATGGGTCTCTCACCCCTTGGTTGGTTGGGTTGCCGAGGAGCGGCAACAGGCTTTTCCATAACCACCGCGTTGACAGCTTGGCGGCGCTCTGGCTTGTCCTGCCTCCTAGGCCCATACACATCACTGGCCTCCTTTTTAAAAGGTTTCTTCTCAGAACTTGAGGACGCACCTTTCTGAATTTTCCCTGATTTCATACCAGCCTCTATCCTTTCCCCAGTCAGAATGAGATTTGTAAACCCTGCAGACGAATTGCCAATGAGATGATTAAAGAACGGCCCGGATAGGGTCCCTAAAAACATGTATACGAGCTCACGGTCGGTTAATGGTGGTTGCGCCCTGCCAGCCAGATCCCTCCACTTCTGCGCATACTCTTTAAAACCTTCTCCCGATCCTAGCGACATACCCTGGAGTTGGGTACGTGTAGGAGCGAGGTCGGCATTATACTGATACTGCTTGTAAAAAGCAGTAGCCAACTCCTCCCAGTTACGAACCTTGGTTCCATCCAGCTGATAGAACCATTCGAGATGAGTCCCTGAAAGACTCTCCTGGAAGAAGTGGATCCACAAATTCTTGTCCACAGTATACGGCTGAATCTTCCGCACATAAGATCTGAGATGTAGCTTAGGGCAGGACGCCCCGTCATACTTTGCGAAAGATGGTGCTTTGAACTTGTGTGGGATGACCACACCAGAAGATAGACCCAAGTCTCCGAAATCCAAACCAGGCACCTGTTGAATTTCCATGGCATTCAGACGATCTTCCAACTGCTTGTACCTGTCTTCAGCTGGAGGATACTGCTCCTCATTAAAATCAGTCTCGTTGTCAGAGACCACCGGACTAGGAACCCTTCCCCCCTGGGGACTGCATTTTCCTACAGAAGAATCAACTTGATCAACCTCATCCTGCAGTGTGTTACCAAACCTCCAGCCAGTGTTGAATAGTACAGTTCTCTTCTTTTTCTTCTTCTTAACCAGCAGAGCCTTCAACTCCTCTTGACCTTGTGCCAAACTCATAATCAGCTCTTGAAATTGGGCGTTATGAGCCTGAAGGGCCTTGATAGACTGCTCAGTAGATGATTCAGGGTTCATGATGCTGAAATAAACAGCGAAGAACATTAAGCAACCTGAAAAGAAAAGTACCTGTGATGCACATGATGAATGGAATGCGTATGATTTATGTTTTCAAAGACAATCGGGAATCAACTTTGTAAACAAAAAGGAACACACTTCATTAGATTCAACTTTGAAATTTAAATTGTTCAACAGGTTGCCCTTAGGCGTTACATAAAAATGGAAATACTGAAAAGGGAAACAAAAATTGAAAAAGAAAATTCAAAGCTCATCAGTGATCCCATGGTCTCCTCTTCTCAGTACGGATGTAGTCATTCAAGGCTCGCTCGTTCTCCAACTGCTTTGTCAGCTTCTGGATCTTCAATTCCTGCTCGTTGAACTTTTCCCGATAAGAATCCCGTTCTTCTCGCAGTTGCGCCCAAGATCTCTTTAGTGTATCAAGATCAGTAGGTATCTGAGGAGGGAGAATAGTTGGAGGAGCCCCATCTCTATCAGGATATTCAAGAATGATGGGTCTGACAGCTTCGTACGGCATACCTAACTTCTGAGCACGGATGCAGACCCATTTGTAGTAGGCTTCCATAGGTAGAGAAGTCTTCGGTCCCAACTCTTGTGGGTCAGCTTTGTGAATTCTGTCCCAAGCCTTGATGAACCTACGATGCAGCTCGTCCCTATCTACCTGAAACTCAAAACTGATGTGAGGCACCAACATCTCATGAGGCCCTGCTCTTCTGGATCTTCCAAACTGGCGGAGAGCTAGACATGGATTATAAGAGATTCCTCCTTGGGTACCAATCAGAGGAACATTAGGATATTCTCCGCAACGATCAATAACAGCTACCTCATCCAAACCTCTGAGAGTCCAAATGATGTCATTATCAGTGAGAGACATTAACCTATGAGCCCAACCTCTTCCTTCTTTGTTCTTCAGCACGAACTTAGGGAGGTGCGAAATAAACCACCTCACTAACAAAGGGATGCAACACCACAGAGTTCCTTGTCTTCGGGCAGTACGAGCATAAAGTTGTTGCAGGATATCACCCAAGAGAGTGGGCACAGGGTTCTGAGACATGAAGATCCTTATGGCAGTGATGTTAATGAAGTTATCAGGGTTAGGAAACAAGACTAGACCATAGATTAAGAGAGCCAGAATGTCTTCATACGCCCTAAAGTCCAGGTCATTCCAGAAACTGTTAGCCTTACCAACCAGAAACTTGGCCAAGAAACCCTTAACTTTGCTTCTAGTCACCCAGTTGTCCATTACCTCCTTGTGGGTCAAGGGAAGAGCTGCAGCAATCTCCTCAAGCCTAAGAGTCTTTTCCCAACAAGTGAAGGGAGTCTGATCCAAGATAGGGATACCAAGCAAATCAGAGAACTCTTCCAGGGTAGGGACCAGCTGGAAGTCTTGAAAGGTGAAACAGTGGTACAGAGGGTCATAAAACTGGGTCAAAACACTCATCATTTGTTGGTACCACTTTGCCGTGACTAAACTGAGAAGAGAACCATGCCTCTGGATGAAGGAAGGGGTATTTGGAATTCTGCTAACTAACTCTTCAAGCAACATAGGTGGGTGAACAAAGTTGAACCGGATAGTATTCCTTTGCATAGGCATCATGATGTCCTACAAAACAGAGCAAAGGTGAAACCCTCTTGTCTTTGAAATGGCAGTCCTTATGCAGGATGCATGCAATGTTTATGATGGCATGATGTTATGATAAAGCACACCACAAATATTCACAAAGGCAAACATGATAAGGCACACAAGTCACGCAAGACAAGCCCTTAGAGTTTAGGCCAGCATGGGGTCTAGGTATTACCCTCTTTCAGTTGGTTGGTTAAGACCTATCCTATCAGAAGTAATCGGGTTCTAGAGGATCCCAATATCACTGACTACCCTCCATCGGTCATAACACCAGCATCGCAATCTTTTCTTGCGGCCAGAACCATCACGAGAGTTTAGCCTCAATGGGTGTAGCATACTGCTACTGTTCTATTGGCCAAGTTGGGTCATTTAAGGTTCTAAGGTCGGTTGGTGCTTAATGACTCCTCAGAAGACCCATATTCTCCTCGTTGCGACACAAGGGATATCGGTACAGACCAAGGCGCCACACCAACGTAGCCACTGCTTCACCCATGTCGGTCTACGCCGGACAGGTCCCTCACAGCTTATGCTACCTAACAGGGTATCCCCAGATCCGGGTTAGGATCTATGTAACTCCGATGCAGCCCACAATATAAAGAAAACAAGCACAACAACCGAAATGTCGCGGAAGCAAGAGTCGCCACCGTCTTTTATTTTCTCCAACATGGATAGAACAAAAGGACAGCAAAATTCCTTATGAGATAGTTTATCGGTTCGGGAGGTAGATTTATAGAAAGGGAAGGTGTTAGCACCCTTTCTATCCATGGTTATCCATGGGCTCTTAGATACTTGCTCATTTGTGTTTTCAAAAGGTTTGCTTTTCAAGTGTGTGTGGGTTTGAAAAAAGTTTCGTTTAAAGATTTCAGATTGACTCTTGTATCAGTCCTCAAGAGTGTTTGAAAAATTATTTTGAAAGCTTTTTGAAAAGTGTCGGTGTGAAAAGAGTTTGATTTGTTTTTGAATAGAGCAAGTATCTACGAGTCATCTACCCACCCTAAGGAATTAAGCTGTGTAGAAGTCCTTAAGGTAGTGCCATCCCACCATTGAGAGGTAGGTAGCACCACCGTTGGATGTGTTCGGGTCAATTCGTTTGTAGGGACAGTGTGGTCACCAGAGCAACAGTAGGACACCTTAGAAGCTACCCTTATGCCATTGATCCTTTTTAATTCTGAGGCAACCGTTTCGAGGCAACTGGATCATGTCATGGACATAAGGACTTACTAAAACGTCCTATACTCGACGACCACGTTTCTAGGGCAAGGCAACAGTGAGGCGTACCCTAAGAGTGGTGTGTGAATTTGTGTGTTGTTTTCAGTTTAATATTTGTCTTTGATCATGCATTTGGTGAGCTACGCTTGTTTTTAATTTAGGCCATTCATTCTTTCATGCAAAGTTTAGCAGTTAAGAGTGCGAAAAATTAAATGCGGAAAGTAAAATCCTACGCTATTACAAGGCGCGGGTCTATACATCGCCAAATTACAAAGACCCGTTTTAATAAAATGCGAAAAGTAAAACCTACTTACTATTACATGGCTTGAGCAATTACATAATATTTGAAAGAAAATAAATAAGAATAAATGCGCGAAAAGAAATTAGAATCGAATGTTCGAGGGTGTTGTACCCCAAAATTTTCCCTCCCATTTTTCTCAATAATTTCTCATCACAAAGCCCTTGAAGCTCAAGATCCAGTTAGGGTTTCATCTACTCCAGACTTCTCCTTGCACTGTTGACCCAAATTAGGGTTTGTGTTTTTACAAAGATATTTTGACCTAAAATGCCTAAGATGACTTTCATGCTTCATGTTGGATTCCCAAGTTTATCCATACCAAGTTTCAAGTCTTGATTCCAAATTTTGCCCAGTCAATTGGACAGTTGACCTAGAAATCAACTGTATTGGGGAAAAAGTCAACTGTGGCCAATTGACAGTCAAATCTCATGAAAACTGACCCACATCAACATTATGAACTCACATGGACCATTTTATCAAGTTTGGATCATAATTCCACAAGAAATTTGATCAGATCACCAAAAGGGCAAAATGGTCATTTTTAGGGTTTTGACTGCACAAAGGCAATTTTTGACTGTTTGACCTAGCCAATGGCAAACCAAGCTCACATATGGACTCAAGGACCCTATGTAATTGTCTTGACATGCTCAACAAGTTCAAAAGATCCCAAATGCACAAGATTGACAGTTGAATTTCCCAGTCAATTGATCAATTTTGACTGTATACTGAAAAGTCAAACTTTGACTTTTTGGTCAAAATCAAGTGTCAAGATTCATTTTTCATTAAAACATGACAAATCATGAAACTTGTTCATCAAGAAATCAAGAATTGCAAATTAGGGTTTGAAATGAAGATTTTTCATAACTTAGAATTTTTCTAAGTTATGAAAAACCCTAATTTTTTCCTAACTTTGCCCCACTTTCTCACCAAGATTCATTTGGATTCAAGCAAAAGTCAAAACATGAAAGTTGTAGCCTATTGCATAATCTACAACTTTGATTCACAAAGGTTTCCCAAAAGAAGCTTGTATCTCAAGTTACAATTTTTGGAACAAGGGTACCAAACCATTCTTAACTTAGAAAATTTGACCTATTTTAGGCAGGATTTTTACCTAACTTCGAGACCATTTTTCACATACTTCCACTTGGAATTTCAATTTGCATTTCAAATATGTATTGTAGTACACATTCCAAGCTTTCCAAAATGTCCAAGAACTCATCAAACAACCTCATGGTTAGGGAGAATCGAATTTGGTAATATGGGAAAAACTCACTTTTGTTATGGCCAATTTCCATGTTCATACACTTAGGCAATTTTCAAATCAGCATGCATTTCTTGATTACAGGCCCTAAATCTTTTTTACACTCATAAATTTAATGCAAACTCTTTGTGCCAAGACCATATTCTATGTGTTCAAGCATTGCATAATGGTTTAATCCCAAAATAGATAAAGCATTTTAACCATTTTTGCAAAAGTGAACTTTATGTCAAAATGCAAATCCAAGCAAGTACAGTTAAGATCTCTTTGGCACAAGTTTATGAGTTAATTACACTGATCAAGACTAAGTGGTTCAGCATAGAATGGGGGCCTGTACAGGCTAGAAACACCACTTGACCTTTTCTTGCTTAAGGGTGAAGAAACCTAGCATTTTGTACAACAACTTTCATCTCAGCACAAACAAGCTTAAGCAAAAACTTTGTACACTTTCTAAACACCCTAACTGAGCTAGAACACGAGTCAACCCTCTCCAACACCCTTTCATTCACAGAATCACCCTCAAACTGCCAAAACAGGGCATATTCTGCAACTTGAATCCCACAACTCATTTCCATCGTGCATCTTGGCCAAAAACACTTCAAACACATTCCATAATATCCATATAAACTATTCCAAACCTTGAACTGAGACTGTAATAGCCATAGCACCATTTGCCATTTCCATTTTTTTATCTTGCAGGTGGACTTCTGCAGCTTGATTTGGCACGATTAAAAACACACCAAGCATTGGAATAGCATCACTACACTTCAGGCAAGCTGTACAAATCTTCATCTTGCCCTGAAAACTCCTCCATTGCCAGACACGACTCCAACTGAACAAGTATATTCTTGAACTTCTAACTCTTAATGTAGGCATCATTAGCTCTAAGTTTGTGAATAAGAAGTGTTCTACTCATGCCCCTGAAACTGTACATACCTTTACTTTCCATTTATTTTGCCTATGCTATGAGAATTTGAGGTCTGAACATTGATAAAAAGTTAGGTTAAGATTTGGGAATGATGAAATTCTCTCTCATTTTTTAGAGTTAGGATGAGTTCTTTACATATTCAGAATCGTGGCTTGATGATTAACATTTCTTATGTTGTAAGTTTGTGTTAAAAGTCCAAGAATCCAGGTGTTTGAATCATTGTACAAGCGCGCGTTTTTTGTCAAAGTTCTGGCCAGAGGTTGAAGAAGGTCCTATTGGGCTGGGCTTGTTCTGTTTTTCTTATTTGCACCTTGCTTTTGCTTTTGAACCTCCCTGACCCATTTTGATTTTTACTTATCATTTTCCATTTTTTTCCTTTTGATTTTATTTCTATATTTTTATTTAAGTATGAAAAAATATAAAAATCATTTTTTCCACATTTTTTGCATTTTATTTTGATATTTATTAGTCTTTAGTTAGTTTGTACATAAATAATATATAAATACTATTATTTAGAATAACTAGAAAAAATAATGCAAACACACTTATTTTCTAATTTTTATTTTATTTTATCTTTTGAAAATATTTTACATAAAACATACTTTTTTTGTAAATATTAAATATTATTATTTTTGCACATATTTAATATATTTGATAAATTATATAAATACATACATATTAATTAGCATACTTAGTAAATAATACAAAATATATATATATTTTTATTTTATTAATACTTGACATTAAGAATACCTTTTTTATAAATATACTTCTTTTTTATTTTATTTTTTGTATATAATTATTAAACATTGTATATCTTAAATAAATAATACCTTTTACCTAATAAAATTAGGGTTTTGCCCTAAAACATGGAAAATACTCAAAAAATAATACTTTTCATTTTATTTTATTTTGACATATAAAAATACTTTTTTCATACATATAAAAAACCTTTTTGCATCTTGCATATTTATTTTATTTCCATTTAATTTTTGCAATCAATTATCTTGTAAATAATTTCAAATTGATGTAATAGCTAGGTTTAAATTCCTTGTCAAATACCCCCCATTTGAACATTTGTACCCCCCTTCCCGTATTGTGTTGTAATAGCTTAGGAACTTTAATTTTCGCACTTTAAAGTTTTCTAAATATACCATGATAGAATTAGGGTTTGTATGCAAATAAAAACAACAAAATAGTTTGACCTAATTTCAAGATAATCAAAGCATGAAAATGGACAACACTTATCACACTTGCACCCCTAGGGTATTCCACTTGTTGCCTTCAATAAATGGGCCATATTGCATGTTAGGTCTCTTTGGGCAAAACAAACAATTCAAATGATCATAGTCCCTCGACGACGCTTTCGAAAAGTTGCCTAAAAATGATCAAGTCCCTTAAAGGAAAATTGCCCAAAGATACTTGGCACCGTTGCAATTATGGTCTAAACGATGACACGTGCCCGTCCCTTTCACATCCTAACACAAGATTGTCCACCAAATTCAATGGTGGAACAAAATTGTTAAAAGGGTTAAAACATAGCAAAAATCTTTGAGAACTTTAGGGTAGATAGCTCTTAAGTACTTGTCAACTTGCAAAACAAAAACACTTGCCTATTTTTCAAACCACACTTCACAAACACTTTCAAAACAAACTTTCAAAAACCTTGAAACATCTTTTCAAAAAGACAAACACCTTTTGTAAAACATTCGAGTAAAGAATTGTTACAAGGGTAGCCTAGACAAGGCATCCTTTTTCAAAACATTTTCAAAACCATACACAAAGCACCATTTCAAACAATTGAAAACCAAGGCAAGTTGATCTAAGCAAGTACCTAAGAGCCCATGGATAACCATGGATAGAAAGGGTGCTAATACCTTCCCTTTCTATAATCTACTCCCCGAACCCAAGAAAAATATCTCAAAGGTTTTTGCTGTGCTTTTTTAAACCTTTCCTTAGGATAAAATAAAAAGTCGGTGGCGACTCTTGCTCAACCGAAACATTTGCGAAAACAAATGCAAAACCATAGTCAGTTCTCCCACCGTATCACAGAACTGGCGACTCTGCTGGGGATTACTTTAAAAGTGGAGTAACCTTAGGGCTTATATCACCCTCTTGCATGATTAAATTGTTTGTTTTGATTGCTTTACATCTTGGCTCTATTGTTTGGGTTTGCAATCCTACACCCGGATTTTGGGAAACATTCATAGATAGCAATACGTTGTGGAAACTGTGTGGGGTATACCGACACGGTCGAAGCAATAGCTATATTAGTGCGACATATTTGTGAGTACCGGTAACCCTTGAGTTCAATCAAGGAGAGTACGGGGCCGCTGAGTGATGTCACTAAGCACTAATGACCTAGAACCTTACTTGACCATCCTGGCCTTTTATTAGGGGTAGTGAGATGACCGGCTTTGGTGCAGGCCGAAGTTGGTAGATACTCGATACTACACTCATTGAGGGTTGTTTTCTTGGAATATTTTGGTCGCTAGTTAAGTGGCTAAACCAAAACAATGAACAATGAAAACAATCCAGTGATATTGAGCTCCTTAGAACCCGGTTACTATTTATAGGACAGGTTTTTAAGCCAACTACACTCAAGAGGGTACTTACCTATGAAACCCCATGCAAGCCTGAAACTAGGGTTTGGTGTGATTTGCTTGTACATATGATTTGTGCATACATCATAAACATCATAAAGCATCATATCCATTCACTAACCACTTCAAGGGTTTAGATCTTCATCTTTGTTCTTGTTTTGTAGGTCATGGAAATTCCTCGCAGAAAAACCATCCAAGTCAACCTTGTGAGAATCTCTCCTCAACTCAAGGAGCTCACCTCAAGAATTCCAGAAAGCTCATCCTTCAGTGAAAGACATGGTAGACTGCTCAGCTTAGTCAACACCAACATTGAAGAAGACATGATGAAAGTGCTATTCCAGTTCTTTGACCCTCTTCACCACTGTTTCACTTTCCCTGATTACCAGTTGGTGCCCACTTTGGAGGAGTTTTCTCAACTCCTAAGAATCCCTATCCTTAATCAACTACCCTTCAACGGTACGGAAAAGGAACCAAATTCGGAAGATGTTGCTCGAGCATTACATCTACAACTATCCGACATCAAGGGGCATTGGGAAACCATAAGCGGCGTCAAAGGATTCTTAGCAAAATTCTTGTTTGAGAAGGCACAAGAATGTTGGAATTCATTGGACCTACAAGCCTTTGAAGAAATTGTGGCACTCCTTATCTATGGGTTGGTCTTGTTCCCAAATTCTAACCAATTAGTAGATGTTAACGCCGTCAAAATCTTCTTGTCCAGAAATCCAATACCAACATTGCTTGGGGACATTCTTCACTCATTTTACACACGAACAATGAGAAAGAGGGGTGTTCTCATGTGCTGTACTCCTCTCCTTGCAAGGTGGTTTATTTCTCACCTTCCACAATCTGTATTGAAGAATGACCAAGGCTCAAGGTGGTCCCAACGGTTGATGACTCTTACTCACTCTGATGTACATTGGTGTTCTCGGTCCAGAGAAAATGTCATCATCGTCGATCGTTGCGGAGAGTTTCCTAATGTTCCTTTACTTGGAATCAGAGGAGGTATCACCTACAACCCTTTCCTAGCTTTGAGGCAATTTGGATATGCACGGAGGGATGGCCCTTATGACATGTTGATTCCTGACCTAGTTTTTGACTTCGACAACGATGCGCAAGGACTTCGCCAAAGATTCATCAAAGCTTGGGGGAGGCCCAACAAGGTTGATAGCAAGACTCTGGGACACAAGAACTCCATCCCTCTTGAGCCTTATCTCAAGTGGGTACGAGCCCGAGCCCAAAGTCTAATGATTCCTTATCCTCATGTTCTCCCTGTGATTAAAGAGCCTGTTGAGGAAGGAGAGGTTCCCTACACCATCCTATATCCTGACATGCCTACATCGTGGGAGGAAATGCAGAAAAGTTGGATTCAGCTCAAGGAGGAACGAAACACTTTTGAAGCCAGCTTCTACGCTAGCGAGAAGAAGGTTTTAGAGCTCACCCGCCGACTCCATGAGCAAGAGGCCCTCAACACCTACATCACACCAAAGAGGATGCGCAATGTCTTTTTACCTGGAGAAGTTGTTTTTGTAATATTTGGCCCATGGGGCATTTATGTACTAACAAATTTCTTCTTATTAATATGACGTGCGTTCTTCTTTGTCTGCAACAATTTTGAATGTTCTAAATCCTTGAATCCATTGCATACACAAGCATATCATTCATCATATGCATAAGCAGGTCTCACTCCAGGTTTCCTTATCTGTCTGCTGTTTATTTCAGTAGGATGGATCTCGAGCAAACAGTCAAAGACCTACAGGCTCAAAATGCACAGTTCCAGCAACTCCTGATGACCTTGGCTAAGGGTCAGGAGGATCTCAAGACCTTGCTGGGGAATAAAGACCCAGTGAAAAAGAAGAAAAAGAGACTCGGGGTGGCTACTCTAGGGAGAAGATTTGACGGAGAGGCCAGGAGAGTGCTTGAATTTCCTCCTACTTCTGATGAAGGGACCAGTAAAGGAGGTGGGGCTGCGGTACCTTCCGAGTCCGATATGGAAGAAGAGGAGGTCGAAGAGGATGAAGACTACTCTGATCAACAATACCCTCCAGCTGATGATAAATACAAAGGTTTAGAAGACAGGTTGGCCGCCATGGAGCTACAAAGGGTGCCGGGTTTGGATTTCGAAGACTTGGGTTTGGTTGCCGGGATTGTGATTCCCCCAAAGTTCAAAGTGCCAGTTTTTGTGAGGTATGATGGGCTGTCCTGTCCAAAAATGCATCTCAGGTCCTACGTAAGAAAGATCCAACCCTATACGGCTGATAAAAACCTTTGGATCCATTTCTTTCAAGACAACCTTTCTGGGACTCAATTGGAGTGGTTCTATCAGCTAGAGGGAACCAGCGTCCGAAACTGGGAAGACTTGGCCACCGCCTTTTACAAACAATATAAGTACAATTCTGACCTTGCTCCTACGCGTACCCAACTTCAGGGTATGTCACTGGGAACCGGCGAAGGATTCAAAGAATACGCACAAAAATGGAGGGATTTGGCTGGCAGGGTGCAGACTCCTTTAACCGACCGTGAACTTGTTGATATGTTTCTAGGGACCCTATCTGGGCCATTTTTCAATCATCTAATTGGTAACTCTTCCGCGGGGTTTACCGATTTGATCTTAACAGGCGAAAGAATAGAAGCTGGCATCAAGTCAGGAAAAATTCAGAAGGGTGTTGCTGCAAGTGTTGAGAAGAAACCTTTCAAGAAGGAAACGGCTGTTGTATACTCCCAAAGAAGAGCAGGGAAGACTGAGCGCCGACCGACCGTGGGGGCCGTAATGATTCAAAACCCTTCAAGTGAGCAGCCTCGCTATAACCAGTCCAGACCAAATCAACAGCGGGTGGAATGGCCACAACGACAGTTCACCCGCATTAATATGACGCCAGCGCAAGTGCTTCCCCATCTGTTGAAGTTGAATCTCGCCACTATCAAAGAGGCACCAAAAAATGTGAATACGTCCTCTCCGTATTATCATCCTAATGCTAAATGTGCCTACCATTCTGACAGTGTCGGGCACGACACCAATGATTGTTGGGCACTCAAGCATAAAATCCAAGACCTGATAGAGGCGAAGAAAGTGGAGTTCGACGCTCCGGAGAAGCCTAATGTGATATCTGCTCCAATGCCGAAGCACGGCCGACATGTCAATGCCATTGAAGAAGATTTGTATGTTGCTGATGTCAATGATCTGATAACTCCATTGTTAACCATCAAGTTGAATCTGTTAAGGGCCGGGATCTTCCCGGGATGTAAAGAAGACTGCTATTGTTGTTACTCTCTGCCGTTTGATTGTCCGTTACTGAAGAAAGGCATCCAAGGCCTAATGGACAGTCGACAAATTTTGTTTGAAAAAGTTTCTGCCATTCCAACCCATACTGAAGATGTCTCAATCATAACCATTCACGCCAATCTTCCCAAGGCCGTCAAAAAGCCTGTTAAGATTACACCAGTTACGAAATCTGTTCCTTTGAAGATAACAATGCCAGGGCCTGTCCCCTATATTTCTGAGAAGTCAATACCATGGAACTACGGCGGTGACGTCTACTACCATGGTATTAAACAAATCGAAATAACTGAAGAAAGTTCGGATGATGAAGAAGCCAGCATTGGAAACATTGCAGGCACGAGCAAAATCACCCGGAGCGGGAGAATATTTTCTCCAGAGATTGCCCCTCCAAGAGCAATCTTTGGACCCTCATCTGCCGACAAGGTCATCCCTGCACCAAAAAAACTCTCCGCTAGAACTCCATTGATTAAAGATGTTGTTGTTCCTAGTACTGTCCCTCCTACCGCTGCTGATAAAGGTAAGGGGATCCAAGATGAGCTCGTCAGGACGAGGACTCAACCCTTGGTCATCCCGGAAACCTCCAAGAAGGAAATGGATGAGATCTTGAAGATAATCAAAAGGAGTGATTACGATGTGGTAGAACAACTGGGGCAAACCCCCTCAAAGATCTCCATGTTGGCACTACTGCTTTGCTCGGAAGCGCACGCTAAAGCTTTGATAAAATTCCTGAAGGCAGCCCATGTGCCCCAGGAAACCTCTGCAGATCAATTTCAAAATTGCGTGGCTAGCCTTACTGCGGACAATGGATTAGGTTTCTCTGATGCAGACCTAACTCCTAAAGGTAGAAACCACAATGATGCTTTGCACATTTCAGTCGAGTGCCGAGGAACTACTCTCGCACATGTCTTGGTCGACACTGGTTCGTCGCTGAATGTACTGCCTAAGAAGGCCTTGGACCGACTAGATTGTGAAGGGTTGGAGTTGAAACCGAGTGATATTGTTGTCAGAGCTTTCGATGGTTCGAAGAGAATGGTCCATGGGGAGGTTGATATTCCCATCAAGGTGGGCACCGAGGTGTTTAAATCTACTTTCTATGTGATGGACATCCGTCCGTCATACTCTTGCTTGTTGGGTAGGCCTTGGATACACCATGCCGGGGCAGTCACCTCCTCCTTACATCAAATGTTGAAATACCCTGTCAAGGGGAAGATCATTATCGTCCATGGTAAAGAGGAGTACATGATCAGCCATTTGAACTCCTTCCGGTATGTGGAGGTAGAAGGGGAGTTCATTGAGACGCCTTTCCAGCATTTCGAAGAAGTCCTTCCTGAAATAACAGTAGCAAAGCTGGCAGCTGAAGTACCGAGACAGATGGCCAGGATGGCATCTCTGGAGGACGCAAGGGCCGCAATAAAAAAGGGAAAGAATTCAGCATGGGGGCAGTTGCCTGATATTCCACATAAGACAGACAAATTTGGATTAGGGTTCACTACCGCGGGTCAGAAAGCTATGCGTCGTTCGAAGATTGAAAGAGCGCCAGTCAAAATTTCTCCCTACGGAATCAACGCTTTGGAGGATGAAGACAAAGAGAGCAGCATCGAAGAGTGGATTTACCCAACTGTCAACGGAGGATTGTGCAACTGGGAGGCAAAAGACTTTGTCCCCATCACTTTTATTCATCAGTAATTTATCTGTCAAACATTTCCTATTGGTCTGTAATATTTATTTTAAAACAATCCGTACACTATCTTTTTACCTCATGCCTTACCCGGGGCATGTAGGTAGGGTTTTGATTATTTTTCATATCCATATGCCATGTTTAATGATTCATTGGACGTTTTTCATTTGATAAACTGATGTGTTCATTTTCTTTCCTTTTGCATTTTTGTTTAAGGATGGCTATCCCTTACACACACCCACACTCACAAATGCAGGTACCCATCCACTCCGGATTCCATGGGTAACTATTCTGCTATATCCTGCAATAACTCTGAAGATCTGGTCAATCAAGCCGAGTATGAAGATGACGAAGGTTGTGAAGTACCAGGGGAACTAGCCAGACTTCTACAGCAAGAGGAAAGGACCATCTTACCGCACGAAGAGTCATTGGAAACTGTCAACTTAGGGACCGAGGAAGACCGGAAGGAGGTGCAAGTGGGTGCCAATCTGGAACCAAGTGTCAAGGAACGCCTGATACAGTTGTTGAATGAGTATGTTGAAATCTTCGCTTGGTCTTATGAAGACATGTCGGGTTTAGACACAGACATCGTGGTTCACCGTCTCCCCACAAGAGAGGATTGTCCATCGATCAAGCAAAAAGTCCGCCGAATGAGGCCTGACATGTCTGAAAAGATCAAAGCAGAAGTGATGAAGCAATTCGACGCTGGCTTTCTGGCTGTTACGTCATATCCTCAATGGGTCGCTAACATCGTGCCAGAACCTAAGAAAGATGGCAAAGTCAGGATGTGTGTGGACTACCGGGATTTGAATAGGGCCAGCCCCAAAGATGATTTTCCGCTACCACACATTGACATTTTGATCGACAATACAGCTCAGCACAAAGTGTTTTCCTTCATGGATGGATTCTCGGGCTACAATCAAATCAAAATGGCCCCCGAGGATATGGAGAAAACAACTTTTGTCACACAATGGGGCACTTTCTGTTACAAGGTGATGCCGTTCAGACTGAAGAACGCTGGGGCAACTTATCAACGCGACATGGTAGCTTTGTTTCATGATATGATACATCATGAGATTGAAGTTTACGTAGACGATATGATAGCTCGGTCACAAACAGAGGAGGAGCACCTTGAACATCTAGGAAAGTTGTTTGCCAGGTTGAAAGAATACAAACTCAGGCTGAATCCAAGTAAATGCACTTTTGGAGTAAGGTCTGGTAAACTTCTAGGATTCATTGTAAGCAACAAAGGCATTGAAGTCGATCCAACAAAAGTGAAAGCAATACAAGAGATGCCTGCTCCCCGTACTGAAAAGGAGGTTAGAGGGTTCTTGGGGCGTTTGAACTATATTGCCAGATTCATCTCTCATCTGACTTCTACCTATGAGCCAATTTTCAAACTCTTAAAGAAAGATCAGGTAGTCGAATGGAACGACGATTGCCAAGCTGCTTTTGATAAAATCAAGGAGTATTTGCTAGAACCTCCTATTCTGATGCCACCCGTCGAAGGAAGACCATTGATCATGTATCTGACCGTCTTGGATAACTCAATGGGGTGTGTTCTGGGCCAGCATGACGAGTCTGGTCGAAAAGAGCATGCTATTTATTACCTTAGCAAAAAGTTTACCGACTGTGAGACTCGCTACTCACTGCTCGAGAAAACTTGCTGCGCTTTGGTATGGGCTGCTCGCCGACTAAGGCAGTATATGTTGACTCATACTACCTTGTTGATTTCCAAAATGGATCCTATCAAGTATATCTTCGAAAAGCCCGCTTTATCTGGAAGAATAGCCAGATGGCAAATGATCCTAACTGAGTATGACATCCAGTACACCACCCAAAAAGCTATAAAAGGGAGTGTACTAGCTGACCATCTGGCTCATCAAGCTATCGAAGATTATCAACCCATGAGATTTGACTTCCCAGACGAGGACATCATGAATTTGGACAACATTGAAGGTAACGGACCGTATGACGGACCCGAAAAGGGATCCCGATTGACCCTGTACTTTGATGGTGCTTCAAATGCACTTGGAAACGGTGTCGGCACAGTACTCATTTCTCCGGAGGGTTGTCACACACCTTTCACGGCCCGACTTTGCTTCAGCTGCACGAACAACATGGCTGAGTATGAAGCTTGCATCTTTGGTCTCAAGGCTGCTATAGACTTGGGGATCAAATCTTTGATCGTATTTGGGGATTCGGCTTTGGTTATCAGTCAAATTAAAGGAGAGTGGGATACCAAACATCCTAATCTTATCCCATACAAAGAACATGTCTTGACATTGTTGCCTCATTTCGAGCAAATTACCTTCGAGCATTTCCCGCGAGAAGAGAATCAGCTAGCAGATGCTCTAGCTACAATGTCCTCCATGTTTAAACTCAACTGGGATAACGAGGCTCCCTAAATCACCATCGAGCGAATGGATGAACCTGCACATTGTCACGAGATTAATACCGAAGAAGTAGTGGAACAACCCTGGTTCCATGAAATCAAAAGGTATCTCGAGACTAGAGATTATCCCGAAGGAGCTT
This sequence comes from Vicia faba, assembly GCA_948472305.1. NCBI lineage: Eukaryota > Viridiplantae > Streptophyta > Magnoliopsida > Fabales > Fabaceae > Vicia > Vicia faba. The sequence goes on along the minus strand of OX451738.1, from coordinate 557,876,816 downwards.
CCGTAAATGACAAGAAGTTCTTAAGGAAATTCGCTGCTAAGTTCTTCCTGAGCAACGACATCCTTTACAAATGAAGCCATGATTGTGTATTACTCCGATGCGTAGACAAAGCTGAAGCAGAGTTGATCATGACCGAGATACACAGCAGCACATTTGGCACTCACTTGAGCGGGCATACGATGGCTAAGAAGATCCTAAGGGCAGGATATTACTGGTCTACCATGGAAGCTGACTGCCATCAACATTCCCGTACTTGCCACAAATGTCAAGTCTACGCTGACAAAGTTCATATCCCTCCGGTTCCTCTCAACGTTCTGACTGCTCCTTAGCCATTTGCAATGTGGGGCATTGACATGATTGGAGAGATCAAGCCCACGGCTTCCAACGGACATCGCTTCATCCTAGTTGCCATTGACTATTTCACCAAATGGGTCGAAGCAGCTTCCTTTGCCTCTGTTACTAAAAATGTGGTTGCCCGCTTCATCAAACAAAATCTCATATGCCGGTATGGTGTTCCAGACAGGATCATCACAGACAATGGTACTAATCTGAATAACACGATGATCATCGCTTTGTGCGAGTAGTTCAAGATTTATCATCATAATTCATCTCCCTATCGGCCGAAGATGAACGGTGCTGTTGAAGCTGCGAACAAAAACATTAAGAAGATCATTCAGAAAATGACAGTCACTTACAAAGACTGGCATGAGATGTTACCGTTTGCTCTACATGGATACCGTACGACGACACGTACTTCAACCGGGGCAACCCCATTTTCGTTGGTATATGGCATGGAAGCTGTCCTGCCTATGGAAGTTCAGATTCCTTCTCTAAGGATTATGAAGGACACAGGTTTGAATGAAGATGATTGGATGCAGACCCAACTCGATCAACTCAATCTGATCGACGAGAAGCGACTCGCTGCTATATGCCATGGTCAGACGTATCAAAAACGGATGATCAAGGCCTTCAATAAGAAAGTCAGACGTCAAGTGTATCAAGTCGGAGATCTCGTAATCAAGCGGATTATCTTGCCGCAAAGTGATCCCAGGGGCAAATGGACTCCTACATATGAAGGACCATTTGTGATCAAGAGCATATTTTCTGGTGGTGCAATGATTCTGACCACCATGGACGGAGACGATTTGCCGCACCCTGCGAACGCAGACATAGTCAAAAGATGCTACGCATAAAATAACCCGACAAGTCGAAAACCCGAAAGGGCGGCTTGGGCAAAAATGGGCATCCCGGTGAACCGAAAACCCGAAAGGGCGGTTCAGGCAAAAATTAGGGATAAAAACGAAAAAATATGTACACCCGGCAAGTTGAAAACCCGAAAGGGCGGCTTGGGCAAAAAGGGGTTTCCCGGTGGATCGAAAACCCGAAAGGGCGATTCAGGCAAAAGTTAGGGAATTAAAGCGTATGACTATGTCTCGTCAGATCACTTCAAAGACAATCTCTTCATCAACCAGTTCCAGGTCTCTGATCAATCCAGTCATCGGCAAACGAAGCATTGGATGGACAGATATTCAGAGTTGTGAAGGCTATAGCGGAATGGAATCCCATGGAATTATTTCACATAGCCATCTTTATTTTGTATAAATCTTTCAATATTTACGACAAAATCCTCTTACTAGGATGATTGTCTCCTTTGTACAAATATACTCAGAGAAAGTTAATACAAATACTCTTCCCAGAAATTTGTGTCATTTCCTTTTTCTTTTTCTCTTGCACTAATTGTTTTATTTTGAGAAACGTCCAATGTTTTGTTAAATAGGCATATGCATTTGAACATAATCATTTCCTTATGAATCAAGAAAGAGGATTACTGATAGGTTGAAGGTGCAGTTGGATATCTTGATACCCTTTCAAAGGAAACCCCCTGGAGATTTGGAATCCATATCCCCAGCAAGTCTTGAAGCTTATCCCCGGTAGATTCTGGAAGCTTACCCCCTGCAGAGTACGGACGTCTCTCCCGAGCCTTATTCAAAGTTATTTCTCACAAGGGCTTATAACTGGGTTATCCTCAACTTATTGCCACGGAAGATCGCACTCGGCAAATTCTTCCTATCCCCAGCGGAGTTCATCAGAGTTCCCCAACATAACTTATCAATACAATCCCCAGAGGAGTTTATCTTTGTTATCCTCAGCCAGAGAATCCTTCAGAACTCAATTCCCCTCAGAACTAAGTTCCAATATCCCCAGCAGAGCTAAAACTTCAAACTATCAATCCCCAGCGGAGCCAGACTAGTGAACCTTTTCCCCACAGAAATGCTTCTCACTAGACCAGAGATTCTCAGTCTTATCTCCCCAGCTTAAGTCTACCAGGTTCTAAAATCCCCAGTAGAAATCATCAGAAATTCTTTTACCCTGCAAGTCATCAAGGAAATTCCAAGTCCCCGCAAGTGGTTCTAAGGCCCCTCGATGTTTGAAGGACTGGTATTCCCCAAGCAAATTTGAAGACTTTCAGTTTTCAGTTCCTCATTGTATATTCGAAGATTCTCCAGTGAAGGTCTCCTCAAGACAGGGATTCCCCAGAAGATTGGTATACAACCCAAGCTCCTTACTCCCCAGCAACAACCAGGAATTATTCTTCCCGGCAGCAGTCAAGATGCTTTTATCTTCAGCCATCTCGGATTCATCTATCCTTTGCAAGACAACTCTCCAGCTTACATGCGCATTTACATTCATATCATATAACATACATTGCATCATGCATCATGACATTGCATATAACTAACTCTTTACCTTTTCAGGTAAGATCAGTCGACAGACAAAAAATCTTTATCTTCCGAGATACTTTTGAAAATAGTTTACGGACGCTTCCCAACAACGGATGCTGCTCTATTGCTTATTCAACTTCAAGATTTCTGAAAACAGTTCATGGGTTCTCCAATTAACGGATGTTGACCTATCGCTTGTTCAGATTCTTCTCAAGACTTCTGAAAACAGTTTATGGATTCTTCCCAACAACGGATGTTAATCTATCGCTTGTTCAGATGCAACTTTTGAAAACAGTTTACGGACGCTTCCCAACAATGGATGTTGCTCTATTGCTTATTCAACTTCAAGATTTCTGAAAACAGTTCACGGGTTCTCCAATTAACGGATGTTGACCTATCGCTTGTTCAGATTCTTCTCAAGACTTCTGAAAATAGTTTATGGATTCTTCCCAACAACGGATGTTAATCTATCGCTTGTTCAGATGCAACTTTTGAAAACAGTTTACGGACGCTTCCCAACAACGGATGCTGCTCTATTGCTTATTCAACTTCAAGATTTCTGAAAACAGTTCACGGGTTCTCCAATTAACGGATGTTGACCTATCGCTTGTTCAGATTCTTCTCAAGACTTCTGAAAACAGTTTATGGATTCTTCCCAACAACGGATGTTAATCTATCGCTTGTTCAGATGCAACTTTTGAAAACAGTTTACGGACGCTTCCCAACAACGGATGCTGCTCTATTGCTTATTCAACTTTAAGATTTCTGAAAACAGTTCACGGGTTCTCCAAGTAACGGATGTTAACCTATCACTTGTTCAGTTTCTTCTCAAGACTTCTGAAAACAGTTTATGGATTCTTCCCAACAACGGATGTTAATCTATCAACTTGTTCAGATGCAACTTTTGAAAACAGTTTACGGATACCTCCAGATACGGATGTCAATCTATTGCTTATTCATACCCCCAATTCAGATGTGGTCCAAAACATGGACACCTTTCTGACACTCATTCCAGATGGCATCTTTAAGCCCATCCCCGACAAGTTTCTGTCACTCTTCCAGATGGCATCGTTAAGCCCATCTCCAAATGGCATCTCTAAGCCCATTCCCGCATCCATTGCTTTGACGAGTGCAAATTTAAGGGCACTCTAGTGTACAATATCCTTTTACCCTCGAGTCGCGAAAGGCAAACTTGCCAATCTAACTCTTCAGATTCAAGAAGATTGAACAGGGGCAACTGTTGTACCCCAAAATTTGCCCTCCCGTTTTTCTCAATAATTTCTCATCACAAAGCCCTTGAAGCTCAAGATCCAAATTAGGGTTTGTGTTTGCACAAAGATATTTTGACCTAAAATGCCTAAGATGACTTTCATGCTTCATGTTGGATTCCCAAGTTTATCCATACCAAGTTTCAAGTCTTGATTCCAAATTTTGCCCAGTCAATTGGACAGTTGACCTAGAAATCAACTATATTGGGGAAAAAGTCAACTGTGGCCAATTGACAGTCAAATCTCATGAAAACTGACCCACATCAACATTATGAACTCACATGGACCATTTGATCAAGTTTGGATCACAATTCCACAAGAAATTTGATCAGATCACCAAAAGGGCAAAATGGTCATTTTTAGGGTTTTGACTGCACAAAGGCAATTTTTGACTGTTTGACCTAGCCAATGGCAAACCAAGCTCACATATGGACTCAAGGACCCTATGGAATTGTCTTGACATGCTCAACAAGTTCAAAAGATCCCAAATGCACAAGATTGACAGTTGAATTTCCCAGTCAATTGATCAATTTTGATTGTATACAGAAAAGTCAAACTTTGACTTTTTGGTCAAAATCAAGTGTCAAGATTCATTTTTCATTAAAACATGACAAATCATGAAACTTGTTCATCAAGAAATCAAGAATTGCAAATTAGGGTTTGAAATGAAGATTTTTCATAACTTAGAATTTTTCTAAGTTATGAAAAACCCTAATTTTTTCCTAACTTTGCCCCACTTTCTCACCAAGATTCATTTGGATTCAAGCAAAAGTAAAAACATAAAAGTTGTAGCCTATTGCATAATCTACAACTTTGATTCACAAAGGTTTCCCAAAAGAAGCTTGTATCTCAAGTTACAATTTTTGGAACAAGGGTACCAAACCATTCTTAACTTAGAGAAAATTTGACCTATTTTAGGCAGGATTTTTACCTAACTTCGAGACCATTTTTCACATACTTCCACTTGGAATTTCAATTTTCATTTCAATGATGGATTGTAGTACACATTCCAAGATTTCCAAAATGTCCAAGAACTCATCAAACAACCTCATGGTTAGGGAGAATCGAATTTGGCAATATGGGAAAAACTCACTTTTGTTATGGCCAATTTCCATGTTCATACACTTAGGCAATTTTCAAATCAGCATGCATTTCTTGATTACAGGCCCTAAATCCTTTTTACACTCATAAATTTAATGCAAACTCTTTGTGCCAAGACCATATTCTATGTGTTCAAGCATTGCATAATGGTTTAATCCCAAAATAGATAAAGCATTTTAACCATTTTTGCAAAAGTGAACTTTATGTCAAAATGCAAATCCAAGCAAGTACATTTAAGATCTCTTTGGCACAAGTTTATGAGTTAATTACACTGATCAAGACTAAGTGGTTCAGCATAGAATGGGGGCCTGTATAGGCTAGAAACACCACTTGACCTTTTCTTGCTTAAGGGTGAAGAAACCTAGCATTTTGTACACCAACTTTCATCTCAGCACAAACAAGCTTAAGCAAAAACTTTGTACACTTTCTAAACACCCTAACTGAGCTAGAACACGAGCCAACCCTCTCCAACACCCTTTCATTCACAGAATCACCCTCAAACTGCCAAAACAGGGCATATTCTGCAACTTGAATCCCACAACTCATTTCCATCGTGCATCTTGGCCAAAAACACTTCAAACACATTCCATAATATCCATATAAACTATTCCAAACCTTGAACTGAGACTGTAATAGCCATAGCACCATTTGCCATTTCCATTTTTTTATCTTGCAGGTGGACTTCTGCAGCTTGATTTGGCACGATTCAAAACACACCAAGCATTGGAATAGCATCACTACACTTCAGGCAAGCTGTACAAATCTTCATCTTGCCCTGAAAACTCCTCCATTGCCAGACACGACTCCAACTGAACAAGTATATTCTTGAACTTCTAACTCTTAATGTAGGCATCATTAGCTCTAAGTTTGTGAATAAGAAGTGTTCTACTCATGCCCCTGAAACTGTACATACCTTTACTTTCCATTTATTTTGCCTATGCTATGAGAATTTGAGGTCTGAACATTGATAAAAAGTTATGTTAAGATTTGGGAATGATGAAATTCTCTCTCATTTTTTAGAGTTAGGATGAGTTCTTTACATATTCAGAATCGTGGCTTGATGATTAACATTTCTTATGTTGTAAGTTTGTGCTAAAAGTCCAAGAATCCAGGTGTTTGAATCATTGTACAAGCGCGCGTTTTTTGTCAAAGTTCTGGCCAGAGGTTGAAGAAGGTCCTATTGGGCCGGGCTTGTTCTGTTTTTCTTATTTGCACCTTGCTTTTGCTTTTGAACCTCCCTGACCCATTTTGATTTTTACTTATCATTTTCCATTTTTTCCTTTTTATTTTATTTCTATATTTTTATTTAAGTATGAAAAAATATAAAAATCATTTTTTCCACATTTTTTGCATTTTATTTTGATATTTATTAGTCTTTAGTTAGTTTGTACATAAATAATATATAAATACTATTATTTAGAATAACTAGAAAAAATAATGCAAACACACTTATTTTCTAATTTTTATTTTATTTTATCTTTTGAAAATATTTACATAAAACATACTTTTTTTGTAAATATTAAATATTATTATTTTTGCACATATTTAATATATTTGATAAATTATATAAATACATACATATTAATTAGCATACTTAGTAAATAATACAAAATATATATTTTTTTATTTTATTAATATTTGACATTAAGAATACCTTTTTTATAAATATACTTCTTTTTTATTTTATTTTTTGTATATAATTATTAAACATTGTATATCTTAAATAAATAATACCTTTTACCTAATAAAATTAGGGTTTTGCCCTAAAACATGGAAAATACTCAAAAAATAATACTTTTCATTTTATTTTATTTTGACATATAAAAATACTTTTTTCATACATATAAAAAACTTTTTTGCATCTTGCATATTTATTTTATTTCCATTTAATTTGTGCAATCAATTATCTTGTAAATAATTCCAAATTGATGTAATAGCTAGGTTTAAATTCCTTGTCAAATACCCCCATTTGAACATTTGTACCCCCCTTCCCGTATTGTGTTGTAATAGCTTAGGAACTTTAATTTTTGCACTTTAAAGTTTTCTAAATATACCATGGTAGAATTAGGGTTTGTATGCAAATAAAAACAACAAAATAGTTTGACCTAATTTCAAGATAATCAAAGCATGAAAATGGACAACACTTATCACACTTGCACCCCTAGGGTATTCCACTTGTTGCCTTCAATAAATGGGCCATATTGCATGTTAGGTCTCTTTGGGCAAAACAAGCAATTCAAATGATCATAGTCCCTCGACGACGCTTTCGAAAAGTTGCCTAAAAATGATCAAGTCCCTTAAAGGAAAATTGCCCAAAGATACTTGGCACCGTTGCAATTATGGTCTAAACGATGACCTGCGCCCGTCCCTTTCACATCCTAACACAAGATTGTCCACCAAATGCAATGGTGGAACAAAATTGTTAAAAGGGTTAAAACATAGCAAAAATCTTTGAGAACTTTAGGGTAGATAGCTCTTAAGTACTTGTCAACTTGTAAAACAAAAACACTTGCCTATTTTTCAAACCACACTTCACAAACACTTTCAAAACAAACTTTCAAAAACCTTGAAACATATTTTCAAAAAGACAAACACCTTTTGTAAAACATTCGAGAAAAGAATTGTTACAAGGGTAGCCTAGACAAGGCATCCTTTTTCAAAACATTTTCAAAACCATACACAAAGCACCATTTCAAACAATTGAAAACCAAGGCAAGTTGATCTAAGCAAGTACCTAAGAGCCCATGGATAACCATGGATAGAAAGGGTGCTAATACCTTCCCTTTCTATAATCTACTCCCCGAACCCAAGAAAAATATCTCAAAGGTTTTTGCTCTGCTTTTTTAAAACTTTCCTTAGGATAAAATAAAAAGTCGGTGGCGACTCTTGCTCAACCGAAACATTTGGGAAAACAAATGCAAAACCATAGTCATTTCTCCCACCGTATCACAGAGGGCGTTGAACCCTTTTGAGAAATTAAATGGAATTAAAAGGCTAATTAATTATTTAATTAAGAAAAGGAATATTTTTTAGGTTTTTGTATTTTAATGAAATAAGAAAAGAATTTAAAATTAGAAGGAAACCCTAGTTCTAAATATTTTTAATTATTAAAGAAAAGGTTAAAGTTTAAAACCTAATTTTCTAAATTATTAATGTACATGTTTATTTACAAAAATATTTAATAATTAATAATAATAACGAGAGAAAATTATTTATTTAAGAAAAAGGTGAGAATGTTACAAACCCTAATTTCTACATATTTTAATTTATTAAGAAAAACATTAAAGTTTTAAAAACTAATTTACTAAATTAATGGTTAAAATTTATTTACAAAAAATAATAATGAATTAAATATTAATTAAACATTTTTTGATTTTTTTCTGTATTTTATTTTTATTATGAAAATTATTTTAGGAAATTAAAGAAAGCAATTAAAACAATTAATAGAATTAAGAAAGAAAAACAAATAAAAATTAAAAATGTGCAAACCATGGGGGTATTCAGACCCGTTTAGGAGGTAAATTGCAAGAAATTCAGGCCCACTGGAACAAGCCTTGTTTGACTTCTCTAATTGAGTGCATATGAGTTGACTAGCGTGCATGGTAGACATCCTCTTATAGCCTTCAGATTGACCATCCTGCTTATGTGGCAAGCTAGCATGTGGGTGTGTATGGTGGACCTTTGGCTGGAAACTGCATAGAAGTACGTTGAAACAAAAATTATGAAGCATATGGGGGACCTGGGAATCGAACCCAGGTCCCAGTACCTGCAGGACAGCTCACCAACCAACCAGGCTAATGCGTTTCTTTGTTATTATAATAGAACATAAATAATATATGTGAAAAAAATAATCATGCTGAAACAAACCAAAAAACGCGCTAATATTTAAACTAACCAACCACGCTTGGACACGCTAGTCTTCTTCTTCATTATTCCTGCAAATATGAAACAGGTAGCGGGGGTTTTAAACCCCCACTAAATGGCACAGTGGATAATAGCGATTAGACGATGCATGAATATAAAAAAGGCGCGAGGTAATCAAATGATTCGTCTTCATGTCACGAATCCAATGGCACAGGTTTGGTGGGCTGATTTTGCCATATGTGTAAACCCCTAAATTTGGAGCTCTGAAACCCTAGAAAGCGTTAATGGCAAATCTCGATACAGACATTGTTAGTTCAATTAAATGGTACCATTAGTTTCAGAACATCATTGTTAGTGTAAATCAACCATTAAAAAACATGAATAACGCATGGAAATTAAAGAACGATCATGGGCATATTCAAGAAAAGTGTAATGTTGTTATACCAATTCTTTGAGTGTTGAGGCGTGTTCTTGATTGCAACACGTTCCTAGCAATGTCAGGAACGTAATGGAAGGCTTGTTGTGCTTTGAAACGCCTTGTAACTAGGTTTTCAGATTTCAAAATTTTGGTGAAAAGTGCAACTTTGTTCTAGGGGTTCTGAGCAGCTTTTCGTGTCTAATTTGATTCCATTAGGTCTTGCATATGTAAGTGAACGAAATTAGGTTAAAAAACCAAGCCCAAAGTCCATGCATTCATGTTTTGAATATTTGATTTTCTCCATATCTTTTCCAATCTTTTTTTTGGCCAATCCTTGCCAATTGTGGAAGATATTGCCTTGCTAATTGATGCACGAAATATTTAGCTCATAATGAGTGAACTTGCTGCACAAAAAGATTTGGTAAGTGTTATTTGATATTTTTTTCATATTTAAATTTAATTAAATGAATTAATAATAATAAAAATCCAATTAATTAATTAAAAATAAGAAAATACATCCCTTTGAGGTCAATGGGTCGTGCATAGCCTTTGGGTAATGATTCATGAAAGAAATTGTGGCCCATTAGCAATTTTGAAGTCTTTTGTGCAAAGTTGACTTTTCAAAATTCCCAAAAATTTCCCAACTTCTACAAGGCATATCTTGCTCAATTTTGAAGCTATGATCATGTTCTTGGACATTTTGGAAAGGTCTTGAAGTCCTCTAACCAATGCCTTTGGTCCCATGTCATTTTGATTTACCAATCTCAAGTTATGGTCTTTGACTTAAAGTGCCTTTTTGTTGACTTTTGGAAATGACCTATAATGTTGAAATTGATAACTTTTTGTGAGAGCATTTATTGGACTTGAAGTGTGAAGATGAGTTGTAGTAAATGTCATTCTCTTCAAAATGAGCTTTGGATGGAATTTTTCTGATAAACCATGAGGAAGTTATGCCTTGGTCAATTTGCAGTTGACTTTTCCAACTGTCCAAAAATAGAAACTTTTGCATCTTGAGACTTTTTGAGCCATGCTTTGAGAATCATGATCAAGAATTGATCAAATGATGTTTGTGGCTTCAAAATAAGATATTGACCAAAATTTTGACTTTTGACTGTCAAATGACCATTTTGCCCCTGTAGTTGACTATGAAGCATTTAGGGTTTTTGACTGTGCAATTTGATGTTGTGAGTCTTGAAACTTGATCTTGGCAAATCTTGAAGAATATGGGAGGACAAATTTTGGGGTAAAACAGATGCAATGTATGCATGTGAGCTAGTTTTCTGCATTGTAGTTGGATTGGGGAAAATAAATCTCTGACTGCTGTTAAGGATATGTAAGTCTTCATGCTTTGAAGTCGAAGTGCTGATGAATTTCCGTTTTGAGAAATAAACTCTGTTGTAAGGGAAATGTCGTGTACTGCTTGTAGAATCTTGTTGGGGAATCCTGAGAAATTTGACGACTTCTACTGGGGAATAACAATTTAAAGCTTTGTTTTATTGGGGATTTAAATGACGTACTGTAGGGGTTTACTTATGGAATAGCTTAGATATATTTTCCTATCCTTTCAATCTATCAGTAATTGTCTCTTTTCATTTCGTTTATTTGTAAACAGTAATTATGTTCAAATGCATATGCTCAACAATGAATCATTGGACGCTTTTGTAAACAAAAAAAGCGTAAAGAAAAGACAAATAGTTTTTGCACTTTTAAAGGAATATTTTGTATTGACTTTGAATAATTATTTTTTGTACAAGGAGACAAACATTTTAGTAAGAGAATGTTGTCGTAAAAAATGAAAATTTTGATACAAAGAAAAGATAGCTATGTGTACAAAAATCCCATGGGGTTTCCATTCTGCTATAGCCTTCGTATCTCTGAGCGTCTTGTCTATTTGTTGCCTCGTCCGAAGATGATTAAATTGATCAGACCCTCTGAGTTTGTTGGAAGCTAAAGGTTCTCCGTAAAGTGATCCAATGGAACATAGTCGTACGCTTTAATTCCCTATCTTTTTCCTGGACCGCCCTTTCGGGTTTTCAGTCCACCGAGAAACCCTTTTTTGCCCAAGTCGCCCTTTCGGGATTTCAACTTGCCGAGTGTACAATTTTTTTTTGTTTCAACCCTAATTTTTTCCAGAACCTTTTTGGTTTGTCGGGATGCCCTTGTTTTTCCTAGGTGTGTCAACCTAGCGGGTCTCTTATGCATAGTATCTTTTGACTATGTTCGTGTTTGTAGGGTGTGGCAGGTCATCACCATCCATGGTGGTCAAGATCATTGCCCCACCAGAGAAGATATTTTTGATTACAAATGATCCTTCATAGGTAGGAGTCCATTTGCCCCTGGGATCACCTTGTGGCAAGATGATATATTTGATCACTAGATCCCCAACTTGATACAGTTGGCGTCTGACCTTCTTGTTGAAAGCCTTGATCATCCGTTTTTGATACATTTGACCATGGAAAACAACAGTGAGTCTCTTCTCATCGATCAAATTCAGTTGATCAAGTCGATTTTGGATCCAATCATCTTTGTTCAAACCTGTATCCTTCATAATCCTCATAGAGGGGATCTGAACCTCGATAGGCAAGACAACCTCCATGTCGTAAACCAAATAATAGGGTGTTGCCCCGGTTGATGTGCAAGCCGTGGTACGATATTCATGGAGAGCGAATGGTAACATCTCATGCCAGTCTTTGTATGTGACAGTCATTTTCTGTATGATCTTTTTAATGTTTTTATTTGCAGCTTCTACAACACCATTCATCTTCGGCCGATATGGAGAAGAATTGTGATGTTGAATCTTGAATTGCTTGCATAAGACAGTGATCATAGTGTTGTTGAGATTTGTACCATTGTCAGTGATGATCCTGTCGGGGATACCGTACCGGCAAATGAGATTTTTCTTGATGAAACAGGCAACAACGTTCTTGGTGACGAATGTGAAGGAAGTTGCCTCCACCCACTTTGTAAAATAGTCAACGGCCACTAGGATGAAGCGGTGTCCATTGGAGGTTGTTGGCTTGATTTCCCCAATCATATTAATTCCCCACATAGAAAAGGGCCAAGGAGCTGTCAAGACATTCAGAGGAACCGGAGGTACGTGCACCTTATCTGCATAAATTTGACACTTATGGCAGGTTCGAGAGTATTGATAACAATATGCTTCCATGGTAGACCAGTAATAGCCTGCCCGTAGGATTTTCTTTGCCATCATATGCTCACTAGAATGGGTGCCAAAAGTGCCTTCATGTAATTCATCCATGATCCTTTCAGCTTCAACCTTATCTACGCACTAAAGTAACAGAGAGTCATGATTGCATTTGTACAGGATGCCATTACTAAGGAAGAACTTAGCAGAAAATCTCCTTAAGAACTTCTTATCATTGATTGAAGCTCCTTCCGGATATTCTTGAGCCTCGATATACCTCTTGACTTCGTGAAACCAAGGTTGGTCCACTACTTCTTCAGTATTAATCTCGTGACAGTGTGCTGGTTCATCCATTCGTTCGATGGTGATCTGGGGAGCTTCATTATCCCAATTAAGTTTAAACATAGATGACATTGTGGCTAGTGCGTCTGCTAGCTGATTTTCTTCTCGCGGGAAATGCTCGAAGGTAATCTTCTCAAAATGTGGTAGCAGTGTCAAAACATGTTCTTTGTAAGGGATAAGGTTAGGGTGTTTGGTGTCCCATTCCCCTTTGATATGACTAATGACCAAAGCTGAATCTCCAAATCATCCAAGGATTTGATCCCCAAGTCTATGGCAGCTCTGAGACCAAAGATGAACGCTTCGTATTCCGCCATGTTGTTTGTATAATTGAAGCAAAGTCTGGCAGTAAAGGGAGCATGACAACCTTCCGGAGATATGAGTACAACACTGATACCATTGCCGAGTGCGTTAGAGGCTCCATCAAAGAACTGGGTCCATCGGGATCCTTGTTCAGGTCCGTCATATGGCCTGAATTCTTCGCAGTTGTCTAATGTCATGATGTCTTCATCCAGAAAATCGAACTTCATGGACTGATAGTATTCTACGGCTTGGTGATCAAGGTGATCGTCTAGTACACTTCCCTTTATAGCTTTCTGGGTAGTATACTGTATGCCGTACTCTGTCAAGATCATCTGCCATCTCGCTATTCTCCCAGAAAGAGCAGGCTTCTCGAAGATGTATTTTATCGGATCCATTTTAGATATCAACAAGGTAGTATGAGTCAGCATATAATGTCTTAGCCTGCGAGCAGCCCATGCCAAAGCACAGCAAGTTTTCTTGAGCAGTGAATATCTGATTTCACAGTCGGTAAACTTTTTGCTCAGGTAGTAAATAGCGTGCTCTTTTCAGCCAGACTCGTCATGCTGCCCCAATACACACCCCATTGAGTTTTCTAAAATGGTCAGATACATGATCAACGGTCTTCCCTCGACTGGTGGCATAAACACAGGAGGCTCTTGTAAGTATTCTTTGATTTTGTCAAAAGAAACTTGGCATTCATCATTCCATTTGACTACTTGATCTTTCTTCAATAGTTTGAAGATTGGCTCATGAGTAGCTGTTAAGTGAGAAATGAATCTGGCAATATAGTTCAAACGTCCCAAGAATCCTCTGACTTCCTTCTTAGTACGAGGAGCAGACATCTCTTGTATTGCTTTAACTTTGGCAGGATCGACCTCGATACCCTTGTTGCTGACGATAAAGCCTAAGAGTTTACTATACCGTACCCCGAATGTGCACTTGTTTGGATTTAACCTCAGCTTGTACTTCTTCAGTCTCTCAAACAGTTTTTGTAAGTGATCAAGATGCTCTTCTTATGTTTGCGATCTGGCTATCATTTCGTCCATATAGACTTCTATTTCATGATGTATCATGTCGTGAAATAATGCTACCATGGCACGCTGATAGGTTGCCCCAGCGTTCTTCAGTCCGAATGGCATTACCTTGTAGCAGAATATGCCCCACTGTGTGACAAATGTTGTTTTCTCCATGTCCTCAGGTGCCATTTTGATTTGGTTGTAACCTAAGAACCCGTCCATGAAGGAAAACACTTTGTGTTGTACCGTATTGTCAACTAGGATATCAATGTGAGGGAGTAGAAAGTCATCCTTAGGGCTCGCCCTATTCAAATCTCTGTAGTCCATACACATTCGCACTTTTACGTCCTTTTTGGGCACAGGAACAACATTGGCAACCCATTGGGGGTAAGAGGTGACAGCCAAGAATCCAGCTTTAAATTGCTTCATGACTTATGTTTTAATCTTTTCTGACATATCAGGCCTCATGCGACGAACCTTTTGCTTTACTGGCAGACAATCCTCTCTTGTAGGCAGATGATGTACCATAATATCTTCATCAAGTCCTGGCATGTCTTCATATGACCAGACAAAGACTTCGACATAATCATGCAAAAGCTGAATCAGACGCTTCTTGACACTGGGTTCTAGATTGGCACCCACTTTGACCTCTTTTTTATCTTCTTCGGTACCTAGGTTGATCGTATCCACGGATTCCTCGTGAGGCTGAATGGTTCTCTCTTCTTGATGTAGCAGTCTGGCAAGTTCCCCTGGTACTTCATAATTTCCCCCACCTTCGTCTTCGGCTTGGTAGATCAGATTCTCAGAGTCACAAAGGCCATAGCAGTATCGTTACCCATGGAATCCAGAATGGATGTATACCTGCATTATGAGTGTGGGTGTGTGTAAAGGTATAACTATCTTTGAAAGAAAGTAAAATGTAAAAGAAAAAATAATGAGCACAAAAGTTTGAATGCAAAAATGTCCATGATTCATTGATGTCATATGAAAAATGAGATAATAACCCTTACAAATGGACCATTGTGCCTCGGGTAAGACACAAGGTTTTAAGAGTGCGAATTGTTTTGAATATTACAGATCCAACAAAATGTAAAGATAAATTACTGAGGGATTAAAGTGATTGGGATGAAGTCTCTAGCCTCCCAATTGATGAGCCATCCGTTGACAGTAGGAAAGATCCATTCCTCCAAGTTGGAACCATCTTCACCATATTCTACCGCGTTGACCTCACGGTTGCTGATCTTCAAGGGTGGCCATCCAGCACGGGCACGGCGTACAGCCTTTTGAGCACTTGAAGTGAAACCTAAGCCAAACTTGTCAGATTTATACGGGATATCTGGGAGTTGTCCCCAGATAGTGCATCCTCCTTCTTCTACTACTGCTTTGGCATCTTTCAGAGATGACATCCGGAGTGGAGGCCTTGTAATCTTGGGAGCAGCCTTAGTCACTGACACCTCTTGGGGGACCTCTTCAAAGTGTTGAAATGGAGTTTCAATGAATTCGCCGTCCAATTCCATATATCTGAAGGAATTGAGATGGTTGATCATGTATTCTTCCTCTCCATGGACATTGATAATCTTCCCTTGAACCAGATACTTCAGCATCTGGTGCAGTGTAGAGGTAACAACGCCAGTATTGTAGATCCATGGCCGGCCTAGCAAGCAGGAATATGAAGGGTGGATGTCCATCACATAAAAAGTTGAATTGAAGGTTTGGATTCCAACCTTTATGGGAATGTCTACCTCCCCATGTACCATCCTCTTTGAACCGTCAAAAGCCCTTACCACTATGTTACTTGGCTTCAGAGTCAACCCCTCACAGTCAAGTCTGTCAAGAGCTTTTTTAGGTAATACATTCAAAGATGAGCCAGTTTCCACCAAAACATGTGCCATAGTGGTGCCCCTACATTCCACTGAGACATGCAACGCCTTATTATGCTTTCTTCCCCTCGGTGTCAGATCAGCATCTGAAAAACCTAAACCATTGTCCGTAGTTAGGCTGGCCACACAGTCTTGAAATTGATCAGCAAATGTCTCTTGTGGTACATGGGTTGTTTTTAAGAACTTCACCAACGCTTTTGCATGCACCTTGAAACACAGTAGTAATGCCAGTATGGAGATCTTAGAGAGAGTTTGCCCCAATTGTTCAACTACATCGTAGTCGCTTCTCTTTATAATTTTTAAGATCTCCTCCATTTCTTTCTTGGAAGTCTTGAGGATAGTTAATGATTGGGCCTTCGTCTGGACATGCTCGACCAAAATACTTTTTCCTCGAGTTTCAGCAGCAGAAGTGTTGGTAGGAATGATATCAGAGGTTGTAACAAATTTGTCAATGGGAGTACTTGCAGAGATGATTATGGGTACAGAAGTAACCTTTGGAACAGCCACAGGGATGATCACGGGTCCAAAAACCGCTTATCGTGGAGCAATTTCTAGAGAAAATATCCTACCACTCCGAGTAATTTTGCTAGTTCCGGCGATATTGCTGATGTCAGAATCTTCTTCTTCGGAGTTTATCTCTTCGGCGGCCGGCCAGTCTTGCTTGACGCCATGGTAGTAAATGTCTCTTCCGTAATTCCACGGCACAGTCTTGTCTGATTCATATGGGACTGGCCCAGGCATTGTGATTATTAAAGGAGTTGCTTTCAGAACTGATGTAATTCTAACGGGTCTTTTGGTGGAGATCCTGGAAGAATTGGCGGAAATGGTAATGATAGAAACATCTTCAACAGGAATAGGTGAAATAGGAGTCTTTTCAAACAAAATCTCTTTATTATCTATCAGGCACTGAATGCCTAACTTTAACAAAGGACAACCAAATGGTGATGATAAGCAGAGATGGCAAACTTCATTACAGCCCGGGAACACACCAGCTTTTAACAAGTTTATCTTAATGGTCGGAAGTAGGGTCATGAGTTCATCAACTGTGGTAACAAACAAATTTTCTTCAATGGCATTGGTATTGTGACCATGTCTGGGCCTAGGAGCAGAAATGACATTTGGCTTCTCGGGCACATCAAACTCAATTTCTTTTGCTTCAATGAGGTCTTGTATTTTGTTCTTCAAGGCCCAACAGTTATTAGTATCGTGACCAGGACTTTCAGAGTGATATGCGCAACGGGCATTGGGTGATAATGATGGGATGTTTTGTTGGGGTTTTTCGGAGCTTCTTTCAAGGTTACCAAGTTGGATCTTAGCAGATGAGGTAATACTTGAGACAGAGTCATGTTGATTCTGGTAAACTGCGTGACTGGCCTTTCTACCCTTGGTTGATTATTTCTTTATTGGTCAGATGTAGGTTTTAGGATCATAACATCCCCCACCATTGGTCGGTGTTCGTCCCTATCTTGGTTTCTTTGCGGATATACGACAACCACCTCTTTCTTCCCAATGAAAGGCTTCCTTACAGCTGTAAAAGAAGATGTGTCTTTCTGAATCTTTTCATTCTTAATACTGGCTTATATCCTCTCTCCAGTTAATATTAGTTCAGTAAACCCTGCAGATGAACTTCCAGTTAAATGATTGAAGAAAGGACCAGATAAGGTACCTAAGAACATGTCTACCAATTCTCTCTTAGACATAGGGGGTTGAACTCTTCCAGCCAAATCTCTCCATTTTTGTGTATAGTCCTTGAAACCTTCATTGGACACCATGGCCATACTCTGGAGTTGAGTACGGGTAGGCGCCAAATCAACATTATACTGGTATTTCTTGTAGAAAGCTGCAGCAAGATCTTCCCAATTGTGAACATTGGCTCTTTCTAATTGGTAGAACCAGTCAAACTGTGTCCCAGACAGACTGTCTTGGAAGAAGTGCACCCGTAAGTCTTTATCAGCGGTATGGGGTTGAATTTTCCTCACATATGATCGGAGATGCATTTTAGGGCATGACACTCCATCATATTTGGAAAATATAGGCACTTTGAATTTTGGAGGAATCACAATCCCCGCCACTAGTCCCAATTCCTCAAAGTCTAAACATGGCACCTTTTGGATTTCTATCGCGCTCAACCGCTCTTCAAGATGTTTATAATTATCATCAGCTAGAGGGTATTGTTCCTCAGAGTAGTCTTCTTCTTCTTCTTCCTCTTCTGATTCTGACGGGACAACTGTTTCCTTGCCTTTCCCTTCTCCTTCACCGGATGTTGTTGCAAAGTCCAAAGTCCTTCTTGTCTGCCCATGAAATCTTCTCCCCATGTTTAAGACTTCAGTTACCTTCTTTGTTTTCTTCTTTCTCTCTTCATCCAGCAGAGTCTTCAACTCTTCTTGCCCCTTGGCTAGGGTCATGAGCAACTGTTGAAACTGCGTATTCTGAGCTTGGAGATCTTTCACTGTTTGCTCGAGATCCATCTTACTAAAATAAACAGTAGAGAGATGAGGAGACTTGTTGCAAAAGACATGTTTATGTTATGATGAATGATATGTGCATATGCAATGTTTTCAAGGATTTCAAATATTCAAATTTGTTTCATACAAAAAAGAAACACACGTTATATTAATAAGATAAAGTTTGAGTACATTAATGCCCCTTGGGCAAAATAATACAAAATCTCTAAGATAGAAAAGTAGTGCGCATCCTCTTTGGTGCAATGTAGGCATTCAAATTATGCTCCTCATGAAGTAGCCTAGTGAGCTCCAAAACCTTCTTCTCGCTTGCATAGAATTGGGCTTCAAAAGTATCTCGCTCTCCTTTGAGTTGTATCCAATCCCTTTGTAGGTCTTCAAGATATGTGGGCATGTCATGATGTAGATAGTGTATGGAACGTCTCCCTCCATGACAGGCTCAATGATTACCAGGAGGATGGAGGGGTAAGGCATCATAAGACTCTGAGCGCGAGTTCGTACCCGTTTGAGGTAAGGCTCAAGAGGGATGGAATTCTTGTGTCCCAAAGTCTTACTATCCACCTTGTTTAACATCCTCCAAGATCAGATAAATCTCTGGCGAAGACCTTGATCGTCGTTGTCGTAGTCGAATACCAAAACTTGAATCAACATCTCGTGCGGGTCATCCCTTTGGGCATAACCAAACTGCCTTAAAGCTAAGCAGGGGTTGTAGGTGATTCCTCCCCTAATTCTAAGTAAAGGGACATTAGGAAATTCTCCACAACGGTCGACAATGATAACATTCTCTTTGGAACGGGAGCACCAATGAATGTCTGAATGTTTGAGCGTCATCAACCTTTGTGACCACCTTGAACCTTGATCATTCTTTAAGACTGATTGGGGAAGATGAGAAATAAACCATCTTGCCAAAATAGGAGTGCAACACATAAGGACACTTCTTTTCCTCATTGTGCGAGTGTGAAAAGAGTGTAGGATATCCCCTAGCAATGTAGGCACTGGGTTGCGTGATATGAAGATTTTGACGGTGTTCACATCTATGAGTTGGTCAGGGTTTGGAAACAAAACCATTCCATAGATGAAGAGAGACACAATTTCCTCAAAGGCTTGCAAGTCTAAGGAATTCCAACAACTTTGGGCTTTCTCAAACAAGAACTTTGCTAAGAAACCTTTGACATTACTCCTAGTTTCCCAATGGGTTATGACATCAGATGAGTGCAAATGTAGAGCTTGAGCAATCTCTTCTGGCTTTGGGTTTCTTTCTGTACCATTGAAATGTAGTTGATTGAGAATGATAATCCTCAAGAGTTGGGAGAATTCTTCCAAAGTAGGCACAAGTTGATAGTCGGGGAATGTGAAGCAACGGTGCAAAGGAACAAAGAACTGAAAGAGCACCTTCATCATATCCTCATCTGTGTTGGAGGTGACCAAGTTGAGTAGACGACCATGTCTCTCGGTGAATGGAGAGTTCTCAGGAATCTTTGAAGCTAGCTCCTTAAGTTGTGGAGGAATTCTCACAAGGTTGACTGGAATAGTTTTCCCGCGAAATGAATCCATTTCCTACAAAACAAGAACAAAGGTGAATCCCAAAATCCTTGAAATGGTTAGTGGATGCATATGATGTTCATGATGTCCATGATGTTATGTACAAGTATGCATATACAAGCAAAGCAAACAAATCCTAGGTTTAGGCTTGCATGGAGTTTTATAGGTAAGTACCCTCTTGAAGTTTAGTTGGCTCAAACCTGTTCTAGTAATAGCAACTGGGTTCTAAGGAGCTCAATATCACTGGATTGTTTCCTTGGTCATTATTTCAGCTCAAGCCTCTTTAATGGCGACCGAAATATCCCAAGAAACCAAACCTCAATGAGTGTAGTATCGAGTATTTACCAACTTCGGACTGCACCAAAGTCGGTCATCTCACTACATCCTAAAAGGCCAAGTTGGTCAAGTAAAGGTTCTAGAAGTTCATTAGTGCTTCATGACATCACTCAGTGGCCCCGTATTCTCTTTGGTTAACTCAAAGGCTACTAGTACCCACAAATATGTCGCACTAACGTCGTTATTGCTTAGACCATGTCGGTATACCCCGCACAATTTCCACAATGTATTGCTACTTACCTATAAGGTATCCTAAATCCGGGTAGAGGATTCAAACCCAAACAAAGAACCATAATGTAAAGCATACAAATCAAACAATGTAAGCAATTTAATGTGATATATCCCTAAGGTAACCCCACTTTTAGAATTTTCCCCAGCAAAGTCGCCAGTTCTGTGATGCGGTGGGAGAAATGACTTGAGGTTTTGCATTTTATCGCAAATGTTGCGGTTAGCAAGAGTCGCCACCGACTTTTCTTTTATCCAAAAAGGAAAGGTAAAAAAGCACAGGAAAGACCTTTGAGATTGTTTCTTGAGTTCGGGGGGTAGATTATGAAAAGGGAAGGTATTAGTACCCTTTTCATCCATGGTTTTCCATGGGCTCTTAGTTACTTACTAAATCACTTCCTTTTGTTTGAAATTGTGTTTTGTGTGGTTTTAAAAGTATTTTGTAAAAGAGGCCATTGTTTAGGCAATCTTTGTAATGATTCTCGTTCGTAAGAATGTATACAAAGATGTTTGTCTTATTTGAAAATGTTTTCAATTTTGTAAGATGTTTGGAAATATGTGTGTTTGTTTTTAAAATTGCAAGGATATTTGTTTTGAAATGGAGCAAGTAACTAAAAGTAATCTACCTACTCAAATGTCTTTCTTGTTCATTTTCTTTTCCTTTGATATTGTTGTCTTACCATTGATTTGGTAAGCAACCCTATCTTTGGATGTAAACGGGACGGGCGTGGGTCATCGTATAGCCATGATTAGCAATGTTGCAAAGTATCTTAGCATTTTTTGAGGGACTAAGATCATTTTGTAAGGCAACTTTGAATAGCGTCATCGAGGGACTATGATCTTGTATTTGTTTATTTTTGCTAAGACACTTTACATGCGTAATATGGCCATTTTTGTAAGGCAATCAAGTGGGATAACCCTAGGGGTGTTTTGTGTGCAAGTGTGTCATTTTCATGCTTGATTTTGTCTTGGATTCGGGTTTTCTATTTGATTGATTTTATCTTGCCATACAAACCCTAATTACTAGCATATTATATAAAAGTGATAAATTGTGAAATTTAAATGTCCTACGCTATTACAACATTTGTGGTAGGGGGAATAAAATTTATGAATGGGGATTTGCAATAATATAAACCTAATTAAGCTATTACAACCAAATTGAATATGTACAAATATTGGAATAAGTAATATACAAGATAAATTAAATATGCAAAGATGTATGAATGCAAAGAGGATTTTGTTTGGTTTTTTATGTGAAAAAGTTTTAACCTAAACCTAATAAATAAATCAAGATTAAACTCAAATTAATTAAGAAAGAAAATTATTTTTAGAAAGGATTTTGATTAAACCCTAATTCTATTTTATTAAAAGAGAATAAATTTCTTTGATAAAAAGCAAGTATTTTTGCATTTTTTGTCTTGAAAAATAATATATGGCATCATGAGATATTTTTTATCTTTTTTTGTATTAAAATAATATGTTTAATAAATATAATATTTTCTATGAGAAAAAATATATATGATATGTAACTAAAATAAAATATTTTCTATGAGAAAAAATAAAATAAAATGGACCAAAATATAAATCTAGTATTTTTATATTTTTTATGATTTTTAATATTAAGGAAAATATATTTAATAAAATAGAAATGAAAATAAAATGAATAATAAAAATATATGGGCCAGGGATGCTGCAAGCAAACATGGGGTAGCATGTTAGCAAAAACAAAAAGGCCCAAGAATGAGAGGCCCAACACTGTCAGAAATAAATAAAAAATGAACAAAAGTGTGAAAAATGCAAAAAGGCAGGCGCCAAGGCTCGAACCCATGACCTATGGCATTTTTGCGTGCTGCCTTACCACTGGGGTGGCTGTACATCGTTCATATAAACAAAGGCATAAATATATATTATAAAACGTCCCCTGAAGGCAACTTCATCTTCAACCTTGAGTCATGGCCGGACCACCTGTATCTCTCTCATTTCTCCATGAAAATGGAAAGTCCCAACATGAAAATTACAGTGTTTCTTCTCACGAGTTCAACCATATAATTTTTGTAAACTAACAATCAAAGATCAAAGCTAATTTTACTTGCCCTAATTTGAAACCTAATTTTTACAGAAATTTCAAATCCAACATTCTCTATGCACAGTGAATATAAATGAAATCTATGTGTTGTACCCCAAAATTTGTCCTCCCTTTTTCACAAGAACATCACAATCCCAGGGTTTTCTTTGATTTTTAAGATTAGCTCAAGAATCGATCAAACAGACTTTTCTTTAGCAGACAATCCAAAATTAGGGTTTTCTCTCGCATTTCTCAGAAGAAATTGAATCCTCAGAAATTCAGTTAACTGTTACATTATTTTCACGCTTGTTCAAGTTTACTGGTTGTTTCTCAAAAACTAATTATCTGGGATAAGAGCTGAGACTTTTGTTTGGAACATTAAGGCATCTGCTTGTTAGTGGAGTGAAATGTTTGCCAGTTAATGGAAATGCTTGTTTGTTTGGAATGCACAACGCGTATGTTGATTGGAATACTGATGCAAAGAAATTGCAGAGTTTTTATGGATTACTTGGATTTTAAGTTATCTGTATTGGAAATGGTGGAATGCAATTTCAGTCATTTTTAATCAGGAATCTTAAATAAAAAGTGAAGAGGCAAAGGAAAGATTGAAAGATATTTGACAGTAGAAAATTCTTGGATAAAGACTTTTTATTCATTTTCAAATATTGCTACAAAAGAATAATTTATTATTTTTAAATATTGTAAGTTTTTACAACTTATAGTATTTTAAAAGAAATAAATATTTACAATAAATGAAAAAAAGAGCCTATCTAATCTAAGACTAAATCTTCTAAAGCTTCAGTGCTCCCATGCTTAAGATCTTTGGTTTCTACTGCTTCCTCTATCGTCCAATTAGTACGCACCTGCAAAAGGAGAAGGAAAAGAAAATTAGTACAAGAATTTTCAAATGAAAAGAAAGAAAAGAAAATCATCATTAAAGTTTGTCGGCCGGAATCATAATGCTATTTGTTCATCATGTTTTTATTTTTCTCTTTGCAAATCACAAGAAGATTGCTCTTCTTGGTTCACAAAGAGAAAAGTAAAAAAATAAAATGCAAGCATACAATTGGTTCAAATGCAAAAACATGGGCCATGCTATACAAGGCTGCATACTAAAGCAAAACTAAACTGAATGTCAAATTGCAGTAACCAAGCATGGCAAGCTAACTAAACATGGCAAACCCAAACTGAATGCAAAATTGTCAAGTAAGCCAACTAGCAAAAGCATACAAGTACAGAAGGTACAACAGAAAATGCAGCATGGCAAATCAAATAGCAGGTAAATGCAGAGGAAAACCTATTGACAAGCAAGAGGCTTGTAATAGCCATCATCATTTTCCAGCCTAGACAAACTTTTCAGAATTAAAAATAATAAGCAAAAGTGTTTATGGGGAAGAGAGAGAAAGAGAGGACCTTTAGTGAAATTTTTTGCAGTTTGGCTAAAGCAGGTTGTCTCAAGTTATCAAAGACAAAAGGAGCAAAAGGATATAAAAACTATCTAACTGCATAAACAGAGGAGAGGAGAAAATACTTAGCCAAAATCTGCACAACTTAGAAACTGTGAAACCACAGCCAAGCTTGCCCAAACCTGCTAAACACATGCACAAGTTGCTATCAAACCACAAACCTGTAGTCCAAAATTGTAAATTAAAGACAGCAAGCCAAACTTGCCAAACCTGCAAACAGGCCAAACCTGTTAAACACCTGCACAACAAGCCAAACCCTGCATAAACCCAACAAGCCAAAACCTGCTTGCCAAACCTGTCAAAATACACACCACAAACCTGCAGTTTCAAAACTGCAAAACCAAATCATCAAGCCTGCCCAACTGCAAACTGTTTTTGCCAAACTGCAAGCTACAACCAAGTTAGCAAAACAACTTGCAAACTAAGCAAATCACAAGCTAGCTGCATAACAACAGGCCAAAACAAAACCACAACAATTTTCCAACCAACCACCAAACTGTTATCAAAATTTGCAAAAACTTCAAACTACACAAACTGTAACAAAGTTACAACAAAAACCTAAACAAGCTCAACACCTACCAAGCCAAGCTAGTAACCAAACAATCTGCAGAACCCAACTGTTTAGCCAAACTACAAACAAGCAAACAGTTTTAGATTTCATTCATCATCATTAACATACAAAAACACCAGAGTTTCAAAAGCTTCAACAACAAAGTTTCAGAACTTGTCAATCATCATTCAAAAACAACAGTTTCAGAGTGATGCTCATCATTAACATACCAAGAGAAGAGGAAGAGCATTCAGAAACAAAAACAAGCAAGGTTTCAGAATCGAATACATCATCATCAACAATCAATAACCAACCACCAAGTTTTCAGAATCAAATCATCATCAAACATTAAACATTCAGAAAAAGAAAGAGGAAGAGTTTTCAGAATCAAATCATCATCAAACATTAAACATTCAGAAAAAGAAAGAGGAAGAGATTCAGAATCAAATCAGTAACAAAAGTTTCAGAATCAAATCATCATTAACAAGCCAAATAAGAGGAAGAGCAGTTCAGAAGCAAAAGGTAAACGTTTCAGAAGCAAGTTCATATTCAACCAACAAATCTTAAAGGACCAAAGAGAGATTACCATAAGTGCGGCCATCATCTCATCTCCATCCTCCGCCTAGCCTCCAAGGAGCGCCTCCGTCTCACGTCCCTCTCTCTCCATCTTTTTTCAGAAGCAAAACGCTCAAGGTAAGTTTTTTTCAAACTTTCGCTGCATCTCGCACATAAACATCAAAGGATTAAAACGAAGTAACATGCAAGCAAGAATCAAACAAATGAACACAACTGTAAAAACCCTAAAAAGAAAATTGTACCGTTTAGTCAAATGTAGGATCGTTGCAAGGAGAGTGAGAGAGTGAGGTGGCGCAACCGGCGACCTAGGGCTCATGGAGGGAGTATCAAAGCATCGTGACTGAGAAAGATGAAAACAGAGAAGAAGAGCAAGAGCGGCGCCGCTGTAACCCTAATGTACAAACCCTAATCTGCCAAAGTGAAACGAACCCCTAAAACAAAAAACATTGTACAAGCTTTCATTTGGGCCGCCCCACGCCCTTGCCTTAAGCCCATTTTTTTTGTTACCAACAAAACCCCCTCCTATTTTGTCCTTTCTGCCTTCTTTCCTTATCTTGGGCCCAACTCCCATTTTGGCCCATTCTCCTTATTTTCTTTTCATTAAATTAGCAAACACTTTTTTACTATTTAATCTTAATTAATTTGTTTTCTTTCTTTTAGTTAATAAAAATACTAATTAAATTTTGTTTTACTTTCTTTTAAGTTAATTTTATTATTTCTTTATTAATCTTGTTTAACATAATTAAAATACCAAAAAAAGAAATAGTTAGTTTGATTTAATTAATTCTATTTTTCTTTAACCCTTTTTATTGATTAATAAAAAATATAATAGAAACATTAATTTAAGTAATTTTTCTTCTTTTTTTAAAAACCTTTTTATTTACACAATTAATAAAACCCATGCAAATAATAATAATATAATTTTTAATCTTTCTTTTTAGAATAGACTTTTATTTGTTTATTTGTAAATAAATACATGCATCTCATAATTTATGAATTTTCTTTATAATTTGTTATAATTAAATTGCGACAGATCGATTTGGTTGTAACACATATTTGGACATTATTATTCTTATGAGACTCATCCCCATTTGTAAATAATTGTACCCCCATCCCCGAATACTTTTTGTAATAACTTAGACTTTTAATTCCCGCAATTTATTGCTTTCAATATACTGTATAATAATTAGGGTTTGTATGGTAAGATTCAAAATCAATCGCTAGATAACCCAATACAAGACAAATGCATGAAATTGACAAACACGGTGCACACTTGCACCTCTAGGGAAACCTCGCTTATTGCCTCGGAAAATGCAATCATGTCCCTCGAGTATGAGACACTCTAGCAAATGCCCCTTCGATAAACAAAGATCGTAGTCCCTCGATGACCCTTGATGTTGCCTTCGATAAAACGATCTCGTCCCTTACAAAATTGCTAGAGCGTCTCACAAGTTGCTTTCAATGATTGTATGCGATGACTCGCGCCTGTCCCGTTTAACATCCTAACACAAGGTTGTTCACCAAATACAATGGTGAAATAACACTGTCGAAAGGGTTAAAACATAAGAAAGATCTTTGAGTAAAATAGGGTAGACAACTCTTAGTTACTTGATCAAAAGCTTGCAAAACATCCTTGCTAATTTCAAACACACATCACAACACAATTTCAAAACAACTTTCAAAACATTGAAATATCTTTTCAAAAATACACACACCTTTGTATATATTCAAACAAGAATCATTACAAAGGTTGTCTAGACAAGGCCTCTTTTTCAAAGCATTTTCAAAACCACACACACGAAGCACCATTTCAAATAATTGAAAAGCAAAGGCAAGTGATCTAAAACAAGTAACTAAGAGCCCATGGAAAACCATGGATGAAAAGGATGCTTGCACCTTCCCTTTTCATAATCTACCCCCCGAACCCAAGAAAACATCTCAAAGGTCTTTCCTGTGATTTTTGACCTTTCCTTAGGATAAAATAAAAAGTCGATGGCGACTCTTGCTAAACCGAATAATTGCGAACACAAAACGCAAAACCTCAAGTCAGTTCTCCCACCGTATCACCACTGTGAATATGGTTAGCTTTAGGGCAAGGATATCTACATTTTTCTTTCACAAATCAAGACCAGAGGATGCTTGTATGAAGAGATAGAAGTTTGAATTTTTACCTCTTTCAGTTGAGATCGTGAATGGAGTTTGAGCAAGTTTTGAGAAGGCCTGAGGATCTGTTTAGCTTGCCTGGACCTCCCTGAGTCTGCTCCAATCCTTACTTTACCTTGAAAGTTCCTAAATCTCCCTAGTCAAGTCAACCTGCAAGCTTGATATGTAAAAATGGCAGATGGAGGAGGATGAGTTATAGTGAGGGGACATGGGTTTGGAACACTTATATATGATGCATATTAAGTGTTTAGGTGGTTAAAATTCAAAACGCACGAGTGGTTCTTGAGATTGCTATGTAAGGTGCAAAACTGCAAGTTATGGCAGATTTTCAGTGGTAGAGTGTTTGGGAGAGTTTCTGAGCTTTTGCAATCGTGTTCTAGGTTGTAATGTATTTGTGTATAAGTATAGAAAAGGTTTCAAATCAATTCCACATCAGGTTTCTGAGTTATAGCCTTTTGGCTCTATTACTTGCTTTTGAAGAAAAGTGAGGAGACAAGTCCCTAAGTTTGTACAAGTATGGTCTGGTTTGGTAGAGGTTTCAGGCAAGTTGCTTTTGGTTTATAGGGTTTGTGTGTGCAGAAAGAAAAAGTTCAAAGCTCAAGGAGTTGACAATTTGCAAAAGTTGTGCTTTATCAAAATGGAAATGGCAACTTTGTGCCATAAATGGAAATATAGCTTGGACAAAGGATCTAATGCTTGGATTAAAGCTCTATCAGCTGTGTAAGCATTTAATTATGGAGTGAGAAACAAGTTTGAGGTCTACAAAGCAAAGATTATGCAGCCTAGGCTTGAATTTGAATTTTGGTTCATCATGAAATGGCTTGAAATCAAAGTGAGAAATTATCAACTTCATCTCTTCGATTCTCCCTACTCAAGAATGATCTCAAGGAGTTCTTGGACATTTTGGAAATCTTGAAATGTGCTATACAACCCATATTTGAAATTATTTTGTAAATTCCCTTTGTAACTATGTGAAAAATTGGCATGAAGTTAGGTAAAAAACCTGCCTAATTAGGGCAAAATTTTACTAAGTTATTTTAGTTCATGAACATGTATTCACAAGATTATATCTTGAGATCCAAGCATCTTTAGGATAAATTGTGTGAAGAAAAGTTGTATATTTCATGGATATCTACAACTTTCATGTTGGGAACTTCCTTTGAATCATCTTGCATCATGATAAAAATTTGGCTCAAAGTTGAGAAAAAATAAGAAATTTTCTATACTCAGAAAATTTTCCAAGTTAAAAATTTCAACTTTTCAAAACCAAAACTTTAACCCTTGCTTTCTTGATGAACAAGTTTCACATTTTGACATGTTTTGATGAATTATGATCTTTGGCACTTGATTTTGACCAAAAAGTCAAAGTTTGACTTTTCAGTATACAATTGACTTTTGATCAGTTAACTGCAAAATTCATCTGTCAATCCAATAGATTTGCAATGTTTTGAACCATGTCATTAGGTCAAGATGATGCAATTGAACTCTTGAAGTCATGCTTTAAACCAATTGACCATTTGCTAGGTTAAAAATCAGAAATTTCCCTTTCTTAGTCAAAACCCTAATTTTGACCATTTTGCCTTTTTGATGATTTGATCAAATTTCTTGAGGAATTATGGTCCAAACTTGATCAAATGATGCATATGAGTCTAAGATGTTTATGTGGATAAAAAATTATGAATTTTGACTGTAAATTGGCCATGGTTGACTTTTTCCCCAATACAATTGATTTTTAGGTTAATTATCCAATTGACTGATCAAAATTGTGATTTAAGGCTTGAAACTTGGCATGAGTAATCTTGGGGGTCCATAATGATCCTTGAAAGTCATATGAAGCATTGACAGTCCAAAAATCCTTGTGCAAACTCAAACCCTAATTTTGGTCATCAGTGCATGAGTAGGTGTCTTGAGCTGGTCAAACCCTAATCTAGTCTTGAGTCAAAGAGATCTTGTGAGGAAATTCTTGATAAGCGAGAGGACAAATTTTGGGGTACAACATCTGCAATATGATTCTCATTTCTATAATGTTCCGAGTTCATCTTCCCATTTGCTACATGCTCTCAAAGATAGTGGAACCTCATTTCGATGTGCTTGCTTCGACCGTGAGCTATCGGGTTCTTCTCCAGGTTGATAGCTGACATGTTGTCGATCTTCATGGTAATTACTCCATGATCTTTACTTGTAATTTCTTCTACCAAGTTCACCATCCAAGTTGCTTGACATCCACAAATAGAATCAAATATGTGTTCTGCTTCGCATGATAATAATGCCACTACTGGTTCCTTTCTCGAACTCCAAGAAACTGGTGCACCATCTAACATAAACACATATCATGTTGTTGATTTTCGATCTTTAGCATCACTACACCAACTCGAATCAGTGTATCCCACTAACTTACATTCTTTTCCTTTATCATATGTAGGAAAGAAAATGTCATAGTCAATAGTTCCTTTCAGATACCTTAGTATCCTCTTCGTCGTTGCTAGGTGTGATACCTTTGGCTTCTGCATGAATCTACTTATCATACCTACATTGTATGCTAAGTCATGCCTTGTATGACAAAGATATCTTAATGACTCAATAAGTCTTCTGTATTGATTTGGGTCGACATCATCTTCTTGTGAATCTTTCGACGGTTGCAATCTTGTTTATGTCCGTGTCGAAGTCGAGTTGCATTCTTCTATCTCAAATCTCTTGAGAATTTCTCCTGCATATCTTCTTTGATGCCTCATCAAACCTCTTATGCTCTTGTAAAACTCAATTCCAAGGAAATATGAAATGCCACCCAGATCAGACATTTCAAATTCCTTGTTGAGATCGCCTTTGAAGTCTTCGGTCTCCTTCTTACAACTACCTGTTATTAACAAATCATCGATATAGAGACATAGTATAAGCAATTTACTATTGCTTTTTCTTGCTTATACTCCATGTTCAGTTATGCACTTCACAAATTCCTTCTCCCTTAGGAAACTATTAATCTTCTTATTCCAAGCTCTTGGAGCTTGTTTTAATCCATACAGGATTTTATGCAGCTTGTACACCTTTCTCTCTTTTTTATGTTTCACAAACCCAACTGGTTATTTAACATAAACCTCTTCGTCTGAGGATCCATTCAGGAATGAACACTTCACGTCCATCTGATATATGTGCCAAATGTTTATTTCTGCTAGACCAACAACCAACCTAATTGTTTCGATCCTGGTAACAGGTGCAAAAACTTCATCGAAGTCTATTCCTTATTTATGGATAAATCCTTTCGCCACGAGCCTTGTTTTGTGTCGAGTTAATTCCCCTTTAGGATTCATCTTCACTTTGTATATCCATTTGATATCAATTGCCTTCTTGCCTTGAGGAAATTTGATAAGTGACCAAGTGTTGTTGTCTTTGATGGACTTCACTTCTTTGTTCGTTGCTTTCACCCACTTCAAATATTTCGATGCTTCAGCTACATTGACAGGTTCAACATCTACATAGGAAGCATAATGCACCAGATCAACTCATTATCAACCACATAATCTGATGTAATCACACATTCTTGCAACGTTGCAGGCATGCGTCTTCTTCTTTTAGGTCTGCTTGTACTTGGTTGATCTATAACTGCTGGTTCCTCTTGTCGAACTTCTGTTTGGACTTCAACTGCTGGTTCTTCGAATAAGATTATTACTGAATCTTTCTTGACATTTTTTTATCCAATCCCATTCCTTAAGCTCGTCTATGATCACGTCCCTGCTGATCACAATCTCCTTGTTCACTGGGTCAAACAACTTGTAATCTTCTGTTGAATGATATCCAACTAGAATCATTTGACTCGATTTGTCATCAAGTTTTCTTCTCAACTGATATGGCACATGTATATATGCAATATATCCAAATACCTTTAGATGACTCAAGATAGGCTTCCTACCAGACCAACATTCTTCTGGAGTAATTCCTTCTAGCTTCTTTATCAGACATCTGTTCAATATGTATGTTGCAGTTGACACAACTTCACTCTAAAATTCTTTAGGTAAATTCTTGTCTTTCAACATACTTCTCACCATATTCATGATAGTTCGATTCTTCTTTTCTGCAATTCCATTTTGTTGTGGAGTGTAGGGTGGCACCACCTCGTGCACAATCCTTTCTTTTTCACATAATTTGTCAAAGTCTTTTGACACATACTCTCCACCACCATCAATTCTTACAACTTTGAGCTTTCAACCATTTTGTCTTTTGACCATAGACTTAAACTTGGCAAATACCTTGATCACTTCACTGTTCTTCTTGATCAGGTAAGTCCATATTTTTCGACTGAAATCATCTATGAATGTGATGAAGTATTTGTTACCTCCAAACGAATCCACCTGGAATAGTCCACATACATTAGAGTAAATGACTTTAAGAATAGCTTTCGACTTGCTTCATGCATCCTTGCTGAAGCTATTCTTGTGCTGCTTCGCCTGCACACATTCCTCACACACTTCATTTGGAATGTTGAATTATGGCAATCCTGAAACCATATTTCTTCTCTTTAAATCTTTGATGTCTCTAAAGTTGAGATGGCCTAGTCGATAATGTCATGTCCACTCATCTCTATTAGCTGCAGTCGGAATGCACTTGTGTTCCATCACATTAAGTTCAATATTGAAGGTTCTATCTTGAGACATGAGAGTCTTCAAGATTAACCTTCTATTTGCATCGACGACTCTCATCATCTTGTCTTTAACCAACACTTTGTACTTCTTTTCGAACAACTGCTCTATGCTGAGCAAATTGCTCTTGCCTGGTATATACAACACATTGAAAATTACTGACCTTTTGTCATCTTTCCTCATAATCAAGACATCTTCAATACATTCAGCTGCTACAATATTGTAATTTGTAAATTTCGTTGTATTCCTTGTTGAGGGTTTTAAGTTGACAAACCAATCTTTCCTTCCAGACATGTGTGATGAGCATCCTGAATCCAAGTACCGTTGATCCTTGAATTTTTCTTCATCTCTTGTTGTAACCATCAACAACATCTCCCATTCTTCATACTTTGTAAACTTTGTATCACTTTCTTGATTCTTTCGCTTCTCTGGACAATCGATAAAATAATGACCATAATTCTGACAGTTGAAACATTGAATGCGACTCTTGTCAGGTTTTTGACCACCACCTCTTCCTCTATTTGCAACACCACCTTTTTGGCTGCCTTGGTATGGTCTTCTCTGATTCGATACATTTCCTTCGTTCTGGTTTCCTCTACCAGTCGAATTATTGTAGCCGCCTCTACCTCTCTTGAATCATTTTCCTTTGCCTTTGGTTTCTTTTGCTGGATATGCCTGCAAAGTCAGATTCCTCTTTGACTTTCCTGCAACTCTTTCAATCATTCTTTGTTCATGAGATTCAAGCGTCTTTTGAAGCTTTTCCTTTGTCAACTTCGACAAGTCTTTCCCCTTTACTATAGCCACCACCATGTGATTGAACTTAGGAGCCAAAAATCTTAAGATCTTTGAAACAACAACTTTTGTTGTTAATGATTCTCCACATACCTTAATTTGATTCACTAGTTTTCTAACGCTAGTGAAGAAATCATATATGCTTTCATTATTTTCCATCTGAAGCAATTCATATGTTCTCTTGTGAGTTTATAACCTCACTTCTTTCACCTTTTCTGCACCACCAAAAGACTTCTCAAGAATCTCCCGAGCTTCTTTTACAGATTCTGAATCGCTCACTTTTTCAAAATTTTCTGGACTCAGACATTGATGAATTATAAAGAGTGCTTTATAACTCAGCTTCTTCGATTATGTGTGTTTCTTCTCTTCTTCTGAAGCGTTTTCTCCAAGCGCTTCCAGTCCATCCTTTACAAGATCTCAAAGACCTTGACACCTGAATAAAACTTTCATCTGTTTGCACCAATTCTTATAGTTGTCTACTTTCAGAATTGATAGAGTTTATGGATAATTCGCATTCCCATAACTCGCCATCGTGAATTCTTCTTCTTCCTCAATCGTTCTTGATCGGTAGTTCCCTTAAATCTATTAACCAGAGTTCTTGATACCAGATGTTGGAAATCCACTAAATCCTATGATGAATTTCTACCAATCTTGATGGACAAGATTGATATCACCACACAATGACAATGAATTATATGAAAAGAAAAGAAAGAAGACAATTATTTTCTATAGAGTTTCTCTCCGTCCACAAACTATGAAAAACTTTATTATTCACTTGAAACTGCAAATTTTGTGAATACAATGAATTATGTTAATTACAAAAATAGAGGTTATTCTCTCTATTTTTAGATTTAGGTAACCTACTCCTTAAGACAAAGTCTAAAACTATAAAAGTCCAAAATACATATTTTGCAACTAAATTAAATCTATTATATTTTAGATCTAAATTAAATCTATCTAAATTTAAAACAAATCTAAATCCAAATCAAATTTATATGCTTCGATACACAAACTCTTCGATTGGACAATAGT
This sequence comes from Vicia faba, assembly GCA_948472305.1. Classification (NCBI taxonomy): domain Eukaryota; kingdom Viridiplantae; phylum Streptophyta; class Magnoliopsida; order Fabales; family Fabaceae; genus Vicia; species Vicia faba. Next base: position 557,842,919 of record OX451738.1, on the reverse strand, counting down.
TTTCATCGAACAACCTAATTCGACAACCTCTAATCCTTCGACACATAATTTCGACGCTATAAATTAGAATTTAACTAAGTCCATATCCAAATTTCATCAAACAATACAATAGATTCAAATTTTCAATTTCCAAAAACAACATCACAAAACTTCCCTAACTCATTCAAATTCAATACCCCTAATTAGTGTGAGTTTTATTTTTCATCCACTAGTTTCTTCCACCATTACAAACCTAAATTTCCATCATGAACACAATCACCTTCCTTCGAAACCGCGCTATAAATTCCGCGCGAAGAATCCCCATTGCTTCCAACAATCCATCGTTTTTTCTTTCTCCACTACATCACCATACCATTGATTTGCCACAACCACGTTTCAATCTTCACCACCCTTTTCGAATACTAGGGTTTCATATTAACGATGTTTCAACTATTGCAAGAGCTGGATTCAAGTTTCAAAGTTTCTCAACTTCCATTGAGACACGTGGAAGTGAGAATAGTTTTGAGAGGATTTATATTCAGGGTGGTATGAATGTGAAGCCGTTCACGGTGGAGAGTGTTCATAAGGGCGAAGAGAATGGTGTAAGAGAAGAAGAGTCTGTTGTGGAAAAACAAGCTTGGAAGTTGTTGAAGGATGCTATTGTGACTTATTGTGGGAATCCCGTGGGGACAGTGGCTGCAAATGATCCAGGTGATAAATCGCCGTTGAATTACGATCAAGTTTTTATTAGGGATTTTATTCCTTCTGCTCTTGCTTTCTTGCTTAAAGGAGAGGATGAGATTGTCAAGAACTTTCTTCTTCATACCTTGCAATTACAGGTAAACATATAGTTATACTACCCTTTTAGAGACACCTAATGGTTCAATTTAATCATTGCTTTATAATGTTCTTATTGACTTATTTGATGTTATCTACTAACATTAGCAATTGTGAGGCTGTTTGGAACAGTTAGTGGAAACAGCTAATGACGTGTATGTATACTGATTTTAGCTTATCTGTATAAGCTCTGCAGTTTGACTTCATTTTATCTTTTGCTACCCTATGCGTAAAGACTTACATGATAAGTGATTATGCTACAAACACTTCATAAAGTTGCTTATCCAAATAGGTTGAATGTCTAAAAATGATAGGTTGGTTATTAGGACCGTCTTAAGTTTTTGGAGGACTTATGTAGGTTAGTCACGATTCAACCTTGACAAAACAACGTGCCCTATTTAGCCATGGTTAACTTGTGACAAATCTATTATGAGACCCTATTTAACCCTAATTTAATTGTGACAAATTCAGGCCCTATGTTGTAGCTCACCTTGCACACCTTTAAAGACGGTCCTGATGGTCATTAATTGAATTGAATTGAATGCATATGTAAATGTTTTTTTAGTGTATGTGTACTCTATAGTCATTAAACTTTTCTTGGGTTTATGTACTTCACTATTATTTATTCATATTAGCTATTTAATCAAGAGTTAGCTGGGGATACTGCTTATCAATGGTAAAACTGATGGCCAAATGCTAAAAATGGCAAAAGCATGTGTGTATAGTATGATGATTGAGTGATAATTCATCTAAAAGAAAGATTTGTTATGCTTTGTTAGAAATGTTTAAGACTTTAATTATATTGATTGCTAACATTCTACCTTTTCCCCCCTATTTAACCGTGAAAGAGTTGGGAGAAAACTGTGGACTGCTACAGTCCAGGACAGGGCTTGATGCCTGCTAGTTTCAAAGTTAGAACCGTTGCTATTGACGGGGATACTCACGAAGAAGTTTTAGATCCTGATTTTGGTGAATCAGCTATTGGTCGTGTTGCACCTGTAGATTCAGGTTTATTTTTCACTGTTGGTTATAACTTATAACATGCCCACAGATAAAAAATAATGCTCTTGAAAACTGCTTGTAAGTTGTAAGTTAAACCAAGAGCATTCTAAAATAAGTAACTTAACAAAACGAGTTTCATCTTTTGTTTCTTTGACAGGATTGTGGTGGATCATCCTATTGCGGGCATATGGGAAGATCACCGGTGACTATAGCTTGCAAGAAAGGGTTGATGTCCAAACAGGGTTGAAAATGATTCTTAAACTGTGTCTAACAGATGGTTTTGATATGTTTCCATCTCTGCTAGTCACTGATGGATCTTGCATGATAGACAGGCGTATGGGCATTCATGGTCACCCCCTTGAAATCCAAGTAAGCTTAACTACCCTATGTTTTCTTGTTCTTATATGTTCTGTATTAAGTGCTTTATGCACTTGAAAATTATTCCGTTTATGTGACCTGTTCTATTTAGAATTGAAGGATATGTAGTAGAGAGTGTCAAACAGCGATTGATTAAGACAAAAATGCCAACAAAAATAACTCTTGAGTTATTCTTAAAATAGAAAACAGGAACAAGTTTTGAGCACAAGCAAACATAGAACACTTACTCAAACAAGTCTTTTTGTCTATTATTATTTTGAAAGATAGCTCTAAAAAATTATCAAAGAAATCTGTGGTTTGTTCTACCTCAATTGTTTCAATTGTTATCTGTCCTCTTGCTTTTCCTTATATGTGGTGATTTTCACTTGACAGGCATTATTTTACTCAGCTCTTCGCTGTTCACGTGAAATACTTGTTGTAACTGATGAAACCAATGATCTTGTTAGAGCCATTAACAACAGACTGAGTGCACTGTCATTCCACATTAGACAATATTATTGGGTCGATTTGAAAAAGATGAATGAAATATACAGGTATAAAACAGAAGAGTACTCCATGGATGCCATCAACAAATTCAACATCTATCCAGAACAAATTCCTTTCTGGGTAATGGATTGGATTCCTGAAAAAGGTGGGTATCTAATTGGGAATCTGCAACCAGCTCACATGGATTTCCGGTTTTTCACACTTGGTAATCTTTGGTCTATTATTTCATCTCTGAGCACCCAAAAACAGAATGAGTCTATTTTAAATCTGATACAAGAAAAGTGGGATGATCTCGTGGGGCATATGCCACTTAAAATATGTTATCCTGCCTTGGATAATGAAGAGTGGCGGATAATTACTGGTAGTGATCCGAAGAATACGTAAGTTCTGCCTGTAAAGTTTCCTTTCTATTATTTGCATATCTTTGAGTACGTTTGAAGAATTTATATCATACTATTATAGTTTGTATAGTCATAATAAATCTTTCTAGGGTGTTCATCTTAACTGAAACAATGTGCTTAACTTTTGCAGCCCTTGGTCATATCACAATGGTGGATCCTGGCCTACCCTTCTATGGCAGGTAAGTTTCTTTTGATGGCAATAGATTTGTTTTAATGATAGTTCAGATATGCTGATTATATGCACCTTGCCTTGTCAAAATACCTCAACTATTGAACTCATAAATGTTTGGATAAACAACCCAATTAAGCGCTAATCATATAAGTATTTTTGTAATGTGCTATGGAGCAGCACACTTCAAGCTCGCTAGTCGAAACACAATATTATATGTTGTAGAAGACTGGGAATTAGTCCAGAGATCTCAATAAAAAGAATAGAAGAGACTATTTTTGGGTTGTGTTATGGACCTTTCTTTTGGCGTATGGAAAGAATTCTCAAAACTAGGAAGAATTGAATAAACAAGAGAATGATTCTAAACTAGAATAAAGAATTCTTTGACTATCTTTTTGTTACTAGCAATTGAATGAGATAATATGATTGAATTTGAAAATGAAAATACTAAAGGTATGCAATGTAGATGATATCCTTGCATTCAATGCTATCCAAAGGAGCAGTCTCCTTTCACTAGAACTTTCTCTTGTCGTAATTTCATAATTCAAAGCTATCTTCCCCTCTACCAATTGAGACCTATTTAAAGACTTTTTAAAGAATAATCAAAATAACAACTGTTAGCCACCACTTAACAAACAATATCAACTTACTAACTAACTTCTACTAAATAACTCTTAACTACTCTAATTAACCTATGTAGAATTTTTTTCAAAATATATTATAAAGTTGTTTTACAATTCAATAAGTAGTTTGTTTAAATAGAAAAAAAAACTCTAGACCTAACATACTTTGCTTAACTGCCCTTACAATAAGATAAATTAAATAAAATAAAATAAACTAAAAATAAAACAAACTTGATCTATTAATTACAATATCCTCCTTCAAGCAGGTGAGTGAATATCAATCATTCCAAGCTTGCAAGTAAGTTGGTTGAACCGTTTGATTGGTGAATCTTTAGTTAAAACATCCACCAGGCGATAACCAAAAAGAATATATGTTGTAGTTATCATCAATCCACTATCCAATTTTCTTTGATGAAATGTCTGCCAATCTCAATGTGCTATGTTCTGTCATTTTGAACAAAATTATGTGCAATACTAATGGCCGATTTGTTGTCACAATAAAAGCTCCATAGGATCTTCACAGTTCACAAATTCTTAGTGCCATAGGTGTAAATTATGTTTCAACACTTGATCGAGCCACTACACTTTGCTTCTTGCTCCTTCAAGTGACAAGATTTTCACACAGGAAAGTACAGTAACCAGAAGTTGATATTTGATAATTTGCTGAACCTGCATAATTAGCATCTGTGTAAGCCTCCATAGTTAGATTTCGACCTCTTTTGATAAGACACCTTTATTTTTTTCTTTCCAAGAGTGGCTTTGAGAATTGTAGAATTCAATCAATAGCTTGCAAATGCCTTGTCATTGGGTCATGCATGAATTGACTCACCATACTAATCGCAAAAGTCCAATTTGGCCTAGCGTATGCCAAATAAATCAACTTTTCCAATAATGTATGATATTGTGCCTTGTCAACTTTACCTCTAGTTTAGACAATTGAAATTGTTTTTGAAGCAGATCAAGTTTGCTTCTTCTATGGTATACTAGAATTGACGTCAAAGATGCTAATTCCTACAAAACAGATGACATTGGGGAATTATATTAGAAATAGACTCGGGTTCAGAAATTGAATTGAGAATATGACTTAAAGTAGGTGATATAGGAAATGGAACAGAACTAGACTCAGATTCAAACATTGAAGTGGGAGCCGAAGCTTTAAGAGAGAGGGGGAGCTAGGACCAAAGGTCAAGAACTCACTCTTAATCAACGTCATTAAAACATTCTCCTCATGAGGACGAGTGAAGTATGACACATTTTTATGATAGGTGACATCTTTGGAGATAAAAAAAACTTCCGACTAGGAGGATGGTAACATTTGCCTCCTCTGTCTGAAGAGCATGCACATCCAACTTATTGCGATATTGGTTATGAACATGAATTAAAGCAACACAATCAGACATGCGAAACTCAGGATTCTGTAAGATAGGAACAGAAGGAAAATGAAACAAAGACTGAACAAGACTAACATTTCCTAAAATTCTAAAATTCAAGATGGGACGCGGTTAATCAGATAGAAAACAATAAGATAGAACTAATTAAAAATAAAACTAACTAATCTATTATTGACAACACCTATATATTCTATATCCTTACAGGATATTTATGAGAGGAAAAAATCTTCAAAGTTAAATTGATTGTCTTTTCTGGAATAAAAAAAAAAAACAGTATGTGCTTTGTTGGTGTAAGACCTTGCATAAGTCATGAAGTGTTTAATTTCTAATGTATTTTTTTTTTTGTACATCCCTTTCAGTTCACACTGGCATGCATCAAAATGGGGAGAATTGAACTAGCTCAGAAAGCAGCTGATTTAGCTGAGAAAAGGCTGCCAGTTGATTCTTGGCCTGAATATTACGATACTCGTTCTGGAAAATTTATTGGAAAGCAAGCACGGATGTATCAAACATGGACCATAGCTGGGTTCCTTACATCCAAGATGCTTTTGAAGAATCCTGAAAAGGCATCCATGTTATTCTGTGAGGAAGATTACGATCTTCTGGAGTATTGTGTTTGTGGACTTAGCCAAAAGGGAAGAAAAAAATGCTCCAGAATTGCTGCCAAGTCTCAGATTCTTGTATGATGCAAGCTGCATATTATTTGAAAACAGAATGCCAATTGACAAGTTCAGGGTATGTGTTTTGTTTTTAGTACAAAAAAGTAGAACTGGGAATGCAACACTATGCATTCTCCATGTTGTAGTCATTATAGTTACATTGGTTAAGATGGCTTTCCTTTCTATTGGGATGCCAATTCTTTTTCTTAAAAAAATAATGAAGGAGAGTTTTTAACTTAAAACCTCTTAAAAACTTCTTAATAGATACCCTAGCATAGTTCATTTGCTTAGGATTTTCACTTACTCATATATAGGTATATTACCAGTGTTCCCTAGTTAGGATTTTCACTGTCAACTATGTATACAAACGATGTTTATATTTACTTTTCTCATTCTAAAAGTCATCAGGAATTGCAGTGTTTTATAATTACAGTTTCTTTGCTACGTTCCTAGATTATTTTGTTCGCTATTTGTTGTCTGTTAGACTATGTTTTTACTGACATTTGTTCAAGTATATCTTCTATATCTATATACAACATATGAAACTTAATGACCATCCAAACTGTCCAAAAAATTGACACCTTAACAATGTTTTATCCTTTTATGTTTTTTTTACTGTTATATCAAATTTACTGTTTTTCTTCCTTGTCAAGTATAAAATTTAATGACCACTGAAAATCCAAAAATACAATCTTACACTTGTTTAATAAATTGACACCTAATGTCTTTTTTCACTTTCTCTGTTAATTTTTTTACTGGTCAAATTTACTTTTTCTGAAAATTTATTGTTGTTAAAGCATTGCATTAAAGCATGGAAAAGAGAGAAAGTGAAGCCATGAAAACTGATATTGAGCTTGAATGTTAAAGCATTACAACACAAGCTATATGAAAACTAACTCAACTAAACAAACTACTTCCCTAAAATGGAGAGTTCTTAACTAACTTTTAAATCTTTTTCTCCGTAAAAGGCAAGTTTGTTAAAAGCTAAAAATGAAGCTTCTCATCATCTCACACCAATTCATTCCTTCGAGCTATGCTTTAATATTTTTAACATCCTTACTCAAGATTAAACATGGTAAATATCAAACATGTCAAGTTTGGAAACAAAAGTGTCTGAACTTGGTTGGATGCTAGGGTTTAGTGAGGAAATCTGCTAGCTGCTTTTGAGAGGAGATAGGTAGGAATCTCAATACTCCCTATTGGACTTTATCTCTTACTAGATGTCAATCGATTTTAAGATGTTTTGTCCTTTCATGAAAAAAATGATTGAATGTTATATGAAATACGCCTTGATTATCACAGTATAAGACATGCGACTTAGAGCATGAAATGTGTAAACCTCTTAAAAGGTACAAGAGCCAAATCAATTCACCTATAGAGGTATCAAGTACTCAATACTTTGCCTCAGAAGATGATTTGGATATTGTCTGTTGTTTCTTTAGTTTCAAAGATACAAAAGATGAATCTAAGGATGTGGATTTCCTTGAATCAATGCAGCTAGCCCAGTCTACATTTGAATATCCTAGGATTTGAACATTGAAGGACCCAGGGAATAATAATCCTCGGCTAGAATTATGCTTCAAGTATCTGATAACTGTGCAAGCTGCTTGATATTGAAGTTGAGTAGGGCTATAAAGAATTTGACTCAATTGTTTGGTAGCAAGAGTTATGTTTGGTCTTGTGTTGTTCAAGTATATAGTCTTCAAATGAGTCTTTTATAAAAAGTGATATCTTCAAGAGGTCCGCTTCCATCTTGATATAACTTCGTTGAAGGATTTAAAGGTGTTGCAACAAGTTTTGAAGCTAGCTATCCTATATTATTTACTATATCTAGACAATACTTTGTGAGATATCTCCATGTTTCTTCCTTTGATAATATAACCAAACGAAACAAGTTCACCCTTTTTAAGATTGAAGGGAAAAGAAAAGTTCTATCTTCATACAATTTAGCATTTGAAATTGTAAAACATATCTACATCATACACTTAAGTTTTATACATTCGGTACTCAAATCATAAATACATAAAATTTCTAGATGTTCAATTTAAACAATGAATATAAGGTTTTTTTTTTTTATAGAGGCAAGATGAAGAATTATTTTTCATATTATATCATGGTTTTTTATCATAAAACAAGATAGATCAATATGATTATTTTTACTACAATAGGTACATTTTGGCATATTATATTTCCGAGTCTTACTAGCATGGCAGGATTTCTTAAAGGTTTTATCACTGTTTTCATGTTGATATCTTAAACCAACATTATTATACGTTTCTCTTTAATTATCTAGAATGAGATTCAACTTGTCTCTCTTAGGTAAATTTATAAAATGTGGTATGCAAATAATCAATTTTGTTATCTAAAACATTGCATTTTGCACACTTGATTGATTTAACAATTTTTTATATAGAAAAATAAGAGGTAGAGGGAGAATTGTGATTTAAAAAAGCTTGTTTTTCCTGAGACAATCTATTTTCTTTAACATTTTTTTCCAAGACAGGATGTAGTTGCTTTAGAGACATAATCATCTTCTTTTAATTTGTTAGACTCACTATTTAATTTTTTTTTATTTTATAGATGAGGAAGAGTTCATATGAGGTAAATTAAGAAATTAGATCATTTACCTTCTTTTCTTTGTGATTTTCTATGAGAGAGATGTTGGCCTTTTCTTTTTTGATTCAACAAAGGAGTCCATATCATTATCATTATATGTTATGTATCTCTTCTTTGTTTTTTTTTGAGGTTTTTTTTTTTACATTTCAACTCGTTTACAGTTTTGAGAAAAATTTGACTTTATGTAATATTTCTTTCTGCCCTAAAATCATATTCACTTGAACGGAAATCTTTGTTGGATTTAAGGTTATTTATTGTGTTTTTATGAACTTTTAAAACTTTTCGATTAAGATATTTACGTCTTCATTATGATCAGATTCTTTGGCTTCTTCAATTTTGAATGCAAAATTTTTCTTCTTCTTCTTGCCACCTTCTTCATTTTCATATGAATTTCATGTCTTTGTAATTTTTCAAACAAAGTAGTCAAATTCATAGAAGACAAATCTTTAGATTCTAAAATTGCAATGAATTTAAGTTATCAATTACAATTTAAACATCTAAGGAATATGTTAATTAAATCATTTTGAAAAGTCTTACTCAAAGTTCTTAACTGATTAACAATGTGAATAAATTGTTTTTCTATGTCTTGATTATTTTCAAGTTTCATTCTAAATAGCTCATACTCTTGGATCAATGTGTTTATCCTAACTCTTTTACTTTGGTTGTACCTTTATGGGTAACTTGAAAAGCGTCTCACATTTATTTTGTATAATTACACTTGGAAACGCGAAAACTCATCACTATCCAGAGCATTAATAATATTACAGTTTTAGTTTTCAAACTCTATCGAACCTTTTTTTATCCTCTTTGATCGAAATATCTCTAAGTTTGTTTTCCACAATACCATAAACTTGATGTTTGAGAATAAATGGACCATTTTTAACGATGTCCCAAATATCACATTGCATCTCATCTATAAATATTTTTATTTTCTCTTTTTAATAAGTATACTCCTCAACATTAAAGGATGAATTTTTGCTTAGTGAATCATTTAAAGTCATCCTATCTCCTGAAACGATTAATCTTATAATAAAAGTTAGACTTTGACGTCACTTATTGATCAAATGACTTCAAACACAAGAAGATGAAAGGTGAATGTTAGAGCTCATAACAACCATGAACACACCGTATCAACCATTGATGAACAAGAGAGAAGTAGAAAGAAGAAGAAAAAGAATAGAAGAGTTTGTGGGAGCTTGAAGCTACAAACTGAATATTAAGCTTAAAAGAATATTACGTCATAGTTTTATTTATATAGTTAATTGAGAATCAAGTAAAATGAATCTCCAACTAACTATAACAAACTAATATCCAAAAAGGGAAACATCTTAACTAACTTTGCAGCAATTATTACTAAAGATAGTAAAGCAATTACAAAGGAGAAGACAGCTTAAAAGGACTTCAATCATATCTCATTATTGTATCATGATTTCAACATCCTCCCTCAAGCTTAAGCATGATAAATATCTATCATGCCAAGCTTGGAAATGAAGTTATTGAATTTGCTTGGGTTCAAAGGCTTTGTGAGAAAATATGCCAATTATTCTTGAGAAGATATAGGCAGCATCTTCATAACACCTTGCTGAACTTTCTCTTTCACAAGATGACAATCAATCTCAAGATGCTTTGTCCTTTCATGAAAAATAGGATTAGAAGCTATATGCAAGGCACTTTGATCATCACAGTATAGGACATGTGGTTTGCAGCATATAATGTTCAAGTCTTGTAAGATGTACAAGAGCCAAATCAGTTCACATGTAGCTGATCCTAATGCCCTATACTCAGCCTCAAAGGGGGACCTAGAAATTATTGTTTTCTTCTTTGCCTTCCAGACACAAGATAAGACCCAATAAAGAAACAATAACCTGGTGTGGATTTTCTAGACTCAACACATCCTGCCTAATCAGCATCAGAGTAGCCTAGAATATGAAAATCGGAGGATCTTGGGAATAGCAAGCCTTTACCAGGATGTTATTTCAAATATCTGATTACTCTACAAGTTGTGTTATAGTGCATTTGTATAGGATTCTGCATAAACTGACTCAATTGTTGTGTTGCAAGTGTGATGTTAGGCCTTGTGTTATTTAGGTACATCAATCTACCAATAAGCCTTCTATATGATGTGATGTCCTCAAAAGGTTTACTTGCATCTTGGTACAACTTTGTTGAAGGATTCGAAGGAGTGGTAGCTGGTTTAGATGCAAGTAATCATGTGTCATGTAATAAATTCAAGAAATACTTCCTTTGTGAGATGACAATTCCTTCTCTTGAATGTGCCACCTCAAGGCCAAGGAAATATTTTAAGATTCCTAGGTCCTTGATTTTGAATTTGCTATGCAAAATGGCTTTGATCCTGTCAAACTCAGTTAAGGAAGTGCCATCCAAAATCACATCATCTACATATATGAGTAGAACCGTGGTTTGATCTTCCTTGGAGAAAATGAACATAGAATAATCAGAACTAGATTGGTGATAACTGATAACCAAGTTGTAAAAGGAGATAAGTGAATTTTTCATACCACTTCCTGCTAGCTTGCTTCAAACCATAAAGACTTTTAACAAGCTTGCAAACCTGATTTAGCTTAGTGCATTGAATTCCTTGAGGTATACTCATATAGACATCTTCCTGTAAATCTCCATGTAAGAATGCATTATTTACATCGAGTTGATGTAAATACTAGTTCTTAATAGAAGCCACTGCAAGTAAAAATCTAATAGTAGAAAGTTTTGCAACTGGAGGAAAGGTATACAAAAAATCCAAACCTTCAACTTGGCGGTAACCCTTGGAAACCAATCTTGCCTTATACCTCTCCATGGAGCCATCAACTTTTTGCTTAATTTTATAAACCCATCTACTACAAATAGGTTTAACATGAGATGGAAAATCAACCAATTTCCAAGTTTCATTGAGAGCCAGTGCTTCTAATTCAGAATGTATAGCCTTGAACCAATTTTCATTCTTGCAAGTTTCTTCGTAAGACTTTGGCTTTGAATCACTTGTGACAGAGGAACTAAAAGCTCTATGAGAAGAAGATAAAGAATTGAAAGAATGAAAAGAGGAAATGAGATAAGCAACACCCGAAGAAGATGATTAAATTGAAGAGTGTGAAGAATTAAACACATAGTCCTTAAGATAAGTGGAAGTGTGTTTAATCCTAACAGGTCTATGGTTTTGGTGGTGATGAGTATCAAATGGTGGTGGGTGGGGGGGGGGGGGGGGGGGGGTCATATGTTGAAAAGGAGGGTTATAAGATAGCAGGTTCAGATGATGGTGGTTCATAATTAGAAATAAGATCTGATGGAAGTCGCAAAATAGTAGAGTCAAAATTTGGAATTTGGGTGGACTAAGTTGGTTCAGGATGGTTCATAATGGGAGAAGGTGAATGATGAGATGAGGTATGGGATATTTCCAATTAGGTTGATAGGGAAAATTGTGTTCATGATGAACCACCTTTTTGAAGAAAAAAAATTCATTATTGTTTGTGTCAAGAAGTATATAACCTTTGACACCTTGTTTGAGTTTTAAGAAAATACACTTTCTACCCATGTGATCAAGTTTTGTTCTATGAGAATGAATGGTTGAGGCATATGCTAAAGATCCAAACACTTTTAGTACATGCAAATCAGGTAGTTCATTGAAAAAGAGGTAGTAGGGTGATTTATTTTTCAAAACTAGACTGGTAACTCTATTCATAATGTAGACAACATGACTTACATGAAATGACCAAAAGGATTTAGGAGTATTGGACTGAAAAAGAAGAGTTCTTGCTATGTTTAAAGTGTGCTGATGTTTTCTTTCCACCCTCCCATTTTGTTGGGGTGAGCTTAACACAACTAGTTTGGTGCATGATACCTTTAGAAGCATAAAATTTTGGCATTATAAACTCAGGTCCATTGTCACTTCTTATGACCTTAATTTGATATTTATGTTGAACCTTGTGATACGGTGGCAGAACCGACTGTTTTTACTGGTTTGCGTTTTGCGTTTTTTATTCGCAAAATGTCGCGGTAAGCAAGAGTCGCCACCGACTTTTATTTTATCCAACTGGAAAGGAAAAAAAGCACAGAAAAATTCCTTTTTCGAGATTTTAAGTACGGGAGGTAGATTATAGAAAGGGAAGGTGTTAGCACCCTTTCCATCCATGGTTTTCTATGGGCTTTTAGGTACTTTCTCATCTTTTAAATTGCTTGTGTGTGTTTGTTTTGAAAAGTTTTGTTTTACTTCGTTTTAACCCTTGTTTTTGTCCTTAAGAGTGTTACGAAGTGTTTTTAAAACTTAGTTTGAAAAGTTTGTTTGAAAGTGTATGGTGTAAAAAGTTTGATTTTGAGCAAGTACTTAAGAGTTTTCTACCTAGTCAAAAAAGGATTATTTCTATTCTCGTTTCCTTTAGACAACGCCATCCTACTATTGATAAATAGGTAGCACCGTCGTTGGAATTTGTAAGGGTCAATTCGAAAGGGACGTAATGGTAATTGAAGGCAACATCAAGGGACTGTCATCATATATTCGTAGGCAACATCAAGAGACAAGATCATTTCTCGTAGGCAACTTCGAGAGACATCGAGGGACCATGATCTTTATGATGACTTTAACCGAGGGTCTTTGCTAAGGGTATCCCTATGTTCGAGGGACATGACCATTATTTTTCGAGGCAACCAAGTGAGGTATACCCTAAGGGTGCATATGTGCAAGGTGTGTTATGTTCAATTATTTTAGTCTTGTGTTAAGTTTGCTAATGTTTGATTATTCTTACCATACAATCCTATTAGTCATACATCTAGCAGTTAATAATTGCAGTAATTTAAAAGTGCAGAAATATAAAACCTAGCTATTACAAGGCTTCGGGGAGGGGGATTATGTACATATCTAAAACTGGGGAAAAAAATAAATAAAAGCGGTAAAGGTCCTACTAATCATCTATTACATCCCAATATACAGTTACAATAATAAAATGAAGTGCGAAAGAATAATAACGCGCAAATTTGAAAAGACGTCTAAAAATTCTAAGATATAAAAAAATATTTTTGTTGTTTTTTGTTTTAATTTATAAAAATGGTTTAAGTTAAAAAATAATTGATCTAGATCTATATTTAAAAAAAAGAGATAATTATTAAAGAAACATGAAATTTAAATAAAAGAAATTAATTCTATGTTTTTTTGGTATTTTTGTTACGAAAAGGAAAATGAATTAAAATGAAATTAAACCTAAGTTCTATTAATTTTAATTTTAAAAAAAAGTTAAAGTGTTTAGTTAATTAATTTACCAAAATTAAAATTTAATTAAGAAAAAATCCTAAATCTATTTTTTATGTGATTTTTATATTTGTTTATTGATAAAAAAAAAGGAATTAAAAGAAATAAATGAAATGAATAAAACAAGAAAATAAAGATGGGCCTAGTAGCAAAAGTAAACAGGGGGTGCAATCATCATAAATCCTTAGGCCCGAATATTCGAAAGCTTCATGCTCTAACTATGGTGTTTTTTTATTCTTGCGTGGAACCTATGATTCAACCATCCATAACTGTTCTATATAAACTCAAACAAATGTTAGCATACCATAAAATGTGATTAAAATTAGAGATTCGAAGTTTAAAATTTTACAAAACCGGTGTTGTCAAATGGGGGCGTGCTAGGCGTGTGGTGGATTGCTCTTGGGCCTTGTAAGACTCCCGAGGACTTCAAGAGGATGGTTTGAGGCTTGATGTCAATTGAGAGAGACCGGAACCTCGAGATATGACTTGCACCAATTCTTTGATTTCTGGAGAGCTTTTTGAAGAGCTTTTTGAGAGCTTTTTAGAGAGGAATTTTGTCCCTTTCAAGCTTGTATGGATCTATATTTATAAAGGAGAATGAGGAGACAAGAAAGTATGGAAATAATCTCCCTCATAATGTTGTGTTTTAAGACCATGATCAAGATTTGAAAAAAATGCCATATTTGATGATTTTATGCCATTTTCACATGTGGATGAACCTGGACATATTTGAAGGGTTATTGCACGAAATCAATTGACATAAACCAGCATAAAACTTTCCCAAAATGGATTCACATCAAAATTTACATTATTTCTATTATTTATTTATTTAATTCTGAATTTTAATGAATAAAATATCAAAATAAATAGCATAAATAGTATAAAAATGTATGGGTGGGCTTAGAGGTCGTGGACCATGTTAGGAATGAGTTTCAAACTTGAAAAGATAGGCCCATTTGGAAAAAATCCAAGTTTGGTCAATATTTGCTTCATGCATTTTTTTCAAAAATTGTCCAACTTTGACAATGCATATATCTCTCAATTTTAACCTTATGAGGGTGTTCTTGGGCTTTTTAGAAATCTTAGGATGTCCCCTAAGCTACCTATTTGGTTTCATCTCAATTGGATCTTCCATGTTCATGTAAGAAGCTTTGACCCAAAAGGTGTTTTTGTTGACTTTTCAAAATGACCTATAACGTCCAAATTTATATCTTCTTGTGAGTGCATATTTTGAACTTGGGATATGAATATGAATTGTAGGCTAATACACCTCTTAAAAATGAGATTTGGATGGGTCATTTCTGATAAAGTATGAGAAAGTTATGCTTGGTCAAAGTTGAGTTGACTTTTCCTACAAAACCCTAATTTAACAACTTTTGGGTTTTGATGAATTGTGAGCAATCCTTGAGGAATCATGATCAACCCTTGATCAAATGATGAATAATACTTAAAAATTAGGATGTTGACCAAAAATCTTGAAGTTTGACTGTATGTGGGCCACAATTGACTTTTGCCCTAGGACAATCGACTTTTAGGCCTTTGAGCAATTGACTGAGCAAACTTCCTCTGCAAGGCTTGAAATTTGACATGGATGATCTTGAGAACATATTAGTACAATAGTGATCATTTGATACCCTTTGGACTCAAACATCTTGATGCAAAATGAAACCCTAATTTGAGGTAGACTGCATTTTGAAGAGAGTTTATCTGGTCAACTCTTGGACTTCCTTGGGCAATTTGAAGACCTTACTTGAAATGTATTGAGAAATATGGGAGGGCAAATTTTGGGGTACAACAAAACTCAACCATTTTAATAAAATTGAGAACATTTTATCTAGTTTCATCTTTGGATTTCATCAATATAATCCAGGTATACCTACTAAAATCATCAACATTTGTAAGAAAATATGAATGACCATAGTAAGATTTTATAGGTAAAAGGCCCCAAACATCAAAATACACAAGATCAAAAGAATTTATGACTTTATTAAAACTTGAATGATAAGGAAGCTTTTTTGTGTTTGGAAAAAATACATACATCACAAACAACTCCTTGATCAACAACAACAAAAGGAAAAGTTTGGTGCAGGGATTTCATTTTACTATGTGACAGGTGGCCTAATCTGAAGTGCCATAAGGCACTATTTGGTAAAGAGAAAGCAGAGGTATTGTTGATGCTAGAAATGGCTTCATACTTATTTTTAAGAGCTATGTGGTACAATCCTTCAAGCTTTTAAGCCAAACCAATCATCTTCATTGATTGTTGGTCCTTAATAAAACATTTAGTGTTATCAAAACTCACTTTATAATTGGAATTTTGACACAATTTGGAGACAAAAATTAAATTGACAAGAACATCAAGAAGATTTGGCAGAAGATGACGGTGATATACAAATATTGGCACAGGATGTTACCGTTTTCTCTTAATGGTTATCGCACTTCAGCATGTACATCAACTGGGGAAACCCTGTTCTCTCTCGTCTACGGTATGGAGGCTGTGTTACTTGTCAAAGTCCAGATTCCTTCCCTGAGGATTATGAAAGACGCAGGTTTGGACGAATATGAGTGGATTCAAAATACACTTGACTAGATGAATTTAATTGATGAGAAAAGGCTTGGGGCTATTTGTCATGGTCAGATGTATCAAAAGCACATGATCAAGGCCTTTAATAAGAAATTTAAACATCAGGTGTACCAAGCTGATTATTTGGTAATAAAGCGCATCATCTTACCACAAGGTGATCCTAGGGGAAAATTGACTCTCACATATGAAGGGATATTTGTGATTAAGAAGATATTTTCTGGCGGTACTATGATACTTACCACCATGGACGATGATAATTTTTCACACCCTGTGAACACGGACATAGTCAAAAAATACTACGCATAAAAGAGACCCATTATGTTAACTGACCTAGGCAAAAATAAGGGCATCCGGCGAACCAAAAGGACTCGGGAAAATATTAGGGATATATATATATATATATATATATATATATATATATATATATATATATATATAAATGTACATCCGACAAGTCGAAAACCTGAAAAGGAGACTTGGGCAAAAAAGGATATCCCGGTGGACTGAAAAACCGAAAGGACGTCCCAGGAAAAAGTTAGGGATTAAAGCGTACGACTATGTCTCATTGGATCACCCATCTACTTACAACCATCATAATTACCAACGTCAAGCTCAAAGGGTAGAGATCAGTTCAATCAACTTCTTCTGACAACAAGGGATGAGATGCTTGAAGACATAGGGGCAATAGCAGAGTTGAAACTCGATGGGATCATTTCTACATAGCTATTTTTCTTTGTTTCTCTTTGTACACTTTTTCTTTTATGATGACTTCCTCTTACTAGGATTTCCATCTCCTTTTATAAAACTGTCTGTTTATAGGCAACTTTTCCAAATCAATACAATCAATTTCAAATTGAAAACTATTTTTACTTTCTCTGTTTTGTTCACAAAAAAATCCAATGATTATATTAAATGAACACGTGCATTTGAATATGATTACTGTTTACAAATATATGCATAAAAATAGGATTAACATTTACGAGAGACTCCAGGAGTTGGGATAACGTTCAAAGTTGACCATGAATTCCCACAAATGTTTTCACAAACTAATCCCTGTCAGAGTTTATCTCCTCAGCACAGTCTATAGGGTTTATTTCCCCAACAAAGTTTATTTCTCCAATATTGCAAATTCCTCGACAAGATTCTCTTCTCCGGCCAGATGACATTCAATGTTGTCCTCCTCATAAGAGCTAATATTCATATCTGAAACCTGGACAGACAACACATCAGAGAAGTTTCATCTCTTTTTATCCCCAGTCAGGAATCAAATCCTTCAAAGAACGAAGAACGACCGACTCTCCTTGAATGCTTGTGTCCCCAAGCAGAAGTCGAAGATCCCCAACGGAATATCCTCAAATAGAAAGCGTGAATCCCCGGTAAAATCATTCTAAAAAAAATTGAAAAACTATTATCTTTATCCCCAGCAACATTCAGGGATGTATTTTCCCCAAGCCAGACATTATTATATGAAGCTACTGATACACTCCAATAACACATTACATATATACATCATTCACAAAAAAATCATGACATATGCATACGAAACGCACATAACATTCTCATTTATTTTGAGAGCATCATTACAAAATTCATTGCATACATCATGACATTGCACAAAACTAACTTTTCCTTTTCAGGTTAAGTTCGCAAACGGACAGATGCTACCAGTAACTTATAGACAGGTTATGGATCAATTCCCTAAACAAGACGGGGTGACTATCTGCATGACCAAGTGATTCCCCCAGAGACCGAGTTCTGGAAAGCATTCCCATTCAGAAGTTTATTCTGAAAAGAATTCTCCTTCAGAAGTTTATTCTGAAAAGCATCTCCTTCAGTGTTTCGTTCTGAAAAACATTTCCCCTTCAGAGACGGAATTCTGAAAAGTATTCCCCCCAGAGATCGAGTTCTGGTGAGAATTCCCCTTCAGAAGTTTATTCTAAA
This sequence comes from Vicia faba, assembly GCA_948472305.1. Classification (NCBI taxonomy): domain Eukaryota; kingdom Viridiplantae; phylum Streptophyta; class Magnoliopsida; order Fabales; family Fabaceae; genus Vicia; species Vicia faba. The sequence continues at coordinate 557,824,599 of OX451738.1, read as the reverse complement.
AAGCATTCTCCTTCAGAAGTTTATTCTTAAAAGTATTATCCTTTAGAAGTTTATTCTGAAAAGCATCTCCTTCAGTGCTTCATTCTGAAAAGCATTTCCCCTTCAGAGACGAAATTCTGAAAATAATTCCTCCCAAAGACCGAGTTCTGGCGAGCATTCCCCTTTAGGTTTATTCTGAAAAGTATATCCTTCAGCACTTCATTCTGAAAAGTATTTCCCCTTTAGAGATGGAATCCTAAAAAGCACCCCCCCAAAGATCGAGTTTTGGAGAGCATTCCCCTTCATAAGTTTATTCTGAAAAGCATATCCTTCAACGCTTCATTCTGAAAAAGCATTTTCCCTTCAGAGATGGAATTCTGAAAAGCATTCCCCCTAGAGACTGAGTTCTGGCGAGCATTCCCCTTCAGAAGTTTATTCTGAAAAGCATCTCTTTCAACACTTCATTTTGAAAAGCATTCCTCCCAGAGACCGAGTTCTGGCGAGCATTCTTCTTCAGAAGTTTATTCTGAAAAGCATTCTCTTTCAGAAATTTATTCTGGAAAGCATCTCCTTCAGGGCTTCATTGAGAGATGCCTCCGAGGAAGTCATGTTTAGTGTCAGATTCAGAAACGAGAAGGCTTCGTATGACTGTGTGAATGAAGTGTGACTCAGAAAAGACTGTTATATTGGTTAAGTCACATGAGTTATTAGAGGTATTTTCACACCAACGGTATGAAGTCGTATGGTTGGAAGACGCTATGGAAAAGTTGGCAGAGTTATTATACCAGTTGTACGATGTTGAAATCGGTAGGGTAAGACAAGATCCTATTCAATAAGTATTCGACTTCAGATGTTCTGGAATCGAAGTGTATGACAAAGGTCGTATTCAAAGGAGACTTATCCAAGAATGGTGGAATCTCTAGTGACCTAATGTTGGGAATTATTCAACCCCGAGAAGTAGTGGTTGATTAATGTGTTTAAAACTTTGACACGTATCATTGTAGACAAATGCGGATAAGGAACAATTACTATTTAAGGGATTAAGCTGGTAGCATAATGAAGCTGTTGTACCCCAAAATTTGCCCTCTCATTTTTTTAAGTTTTCTCTCGCATGTGTGATTACAAAAACATGTTTAAAGAAATAAAGAAAATGTAGAATTTTGAAGATGTTAATGTGCCTTTCGATTAGGTCAAAAAGAAACAAATTGCCTTCGATTTAGCAAAGCTTCGATTGGGCAATACAATCTCCCTTCAGTCACAAGCTTCAATTGGGCAATACAATCTCCTTTCAGTCACAAGCTTCGATTGGGCAATACAGTCTTCCTTAAGTCACAAGCTTCGATTGGGAAATATAATCTCCCTTCAGTCACAAGCTTCGATTGGGCAATAAAGTCTCCCTTCAGTTACAAGCTTTGATTTGGCCATATAGTTTCCTTCGAAGTAACCCCCTTCGATCCACAAGATGGACATGTGCTTTCCTTCGAAGTTCCCCCCTTTGATCCACAAGATGGGCATGTGATTTCCTTCAAGGTGGCCTCCTTTGATTCACAAGTTGAACCACTAAACCCTTTGAAGCAACGTGGTTAGAGCATACTTTGTTTGGAAACGAACATTTCTGTATGATGATGGATCTGGTCGAAGTGATAAAAACGAAGAGGGGATTATTCAAGGAGTTTTGTTGACTAAAGTCCCATATACTGCCAAACTCAAGCCAACTGTGCTGCTATGCATCAGTCCTGCACCAACCTGCCACAACGCTCCAAAATACTGCTGAGCCTGCATTGTCTCAGTCCCGTACTTACACAAAAAAAGGAGTGCACAAGAGCTGCATCAAAGAAAACAGGGGGGGGGGGCAGTATACCCATAAAATTCAAATATTATTTGATTTCCCCCCAAAACCACATCAAAGCTCGCGTATAAATAAAAGGGCTTCACAACATGTTCAAGGAGGATTTTTTGACTAGAGGAACAAAACCTCCAAAGTCTTCTTAAACACAACCAAAACTCTCAAGTTCATCAACACTTGAGAAATCAAAAAACCAGAACCATACTCACCTCCTTCGATTTTGAAAAGCAAGCACGCTTCAGTCTTCTTCAAACCTAGTCATCCTTAAACTTGCCCCCTTCGAATCCAAAAGGCCCATGTAACTTGTTCCCTTTGAATACACTAGAAACAGAACACATGTGTCTTTCCTCCTTCGAATCCAAAAGCATCAAGGCAGCAACTCAAGTTCCAACACTTACATTCCAACGTCAATCATGGTAAGTCCCCTTAACCTTAAGCTTTTCATTTTAAACATAACATGTAAATAATATTTTCTCCTTTTTTGTTTCTATACTTTCGATTGCATGCTTTTCCTTGTCCAAGTGTATGTTAAAACTAATCTGTACAATCACCTAAAAATGTTGGAATACAAAATAAGCCTGCTTCGACACACACACATACTTCGACATGAACATGTTCATCACACACATACACCTTCTTCGACACATACACACTTGCTTCGAACACACTGACCTGTAGGTACAATCGAAGGAGACAAAAAGGAAGATGGCATCTTACATTGGTTCCAGACCCAACCGAAAGTCATAACCTGCTACTTCCAAGCCCCAGTCGAAGGATACAACATGTTACTTCAAGGCTCAGCCAGAGGCACACTTGCACTGAGTCCAGGCCCAAACGAAAGGCACTCCCATGATGACTACCAGCCCCAATCGAAGGACACACCCACACTGGTGCTAGCCCTAATCGAAGGACACGCCTGCACTGGTGCCAACCCCAATCGAAGGAAACCAAAAAGTTCCCAATCGAAGGGTTCTCCTGCCCCAATCGAAAGACACTTATTTTCCTTCATTTTTTCTTGCTTTTATTTCATTTTTGCCTTTACATTTTCCATGCCTTTCAATATGGTTGTAATAGTGTAGGTTTTATTTCTTGCATTCTTTATTACTTTTGTACAAATGCTAGTAATTAGGTGTATGTCAAGATAAAATCAACAAGTAGACAACCTAAGAATCAAAGGCAAATGCATGCAATCAAACACACTATGCACACATGCACCCTTAGGGTAATCTCACTTGTTTCCTATCGGAAAAATAGTCATGTCCCTCGAACGTGGGCGTTTTAGCAAAGGCCCCCGATAAAAGATCGCAGTCCCTCGACGAACCTCGATGTTTCCTTCGGTAAACAATCTAGTCCCTAAACGATATTGCTAAAACGTCCCATGGGTTTCCTTCTATGACTATATACACATTCCACACTCATCCCTTCACATCCAACGATGGGGCTTCTTACCAAAACAATGGTGAGATAGCAACATCTCAAGGAGGAGGAAAAGAACATCTAAGACCTTTTGAGTAGGTAGATTTGCTCCTAGTTGCTCACTTGCTCACAACAAAAACATTTCATACACCAACACTCTCATTTTGAAACATTTTCAAAAGACAACACTTTGTACGTGTTCTTATAGAAACGAGAGCCATTACAAAGACACCTTTTCAAAATCACTTTCAAAAACACATTCCACAAACACATCTTTGAACTATTTTCTAAACAACACTTTGTACGCGTTCTTATAGAAACGAGAACCATTACAAAAAAAATTTCAAAATTATTTTAAAACCCACACCACAAGCACATTCAAACAAAACCAAGTGATCTAGCAAGCAAATAAGAGCCCGTAGATAACTACGGATGAAAAGGATGCTAATACCTCCCCTTTTCATAATCTACGCCCGGGACTCAGAAAACATCTCTAAAGGTCTTTCCTGTTCTTTTCAGCCTTTCCTTTTGGATAAAAGAAAAGTCGGTGGTGACTCTTGCTATCCGCAAAAATTGCAATCAAACGCAAAACATCCAAGTCAGTTCTCTCACCGCCTTACAGAACGGGCGACTCTGTTGGGGAAAAAAAACTTAAAAGTGGGGTTACCTTAGAGCTAGATCATATTTACTTGCTTTCCTTGTTTGACTTGTATGCTTTGCATTATGGTTCCTTGTTTGGGCTTGCTTTGATCCTCCACCCGGATCTGGACACCTTTTTAGGTAAGTAGCAATAGATTGTGGAAACTGTACGGTGTAGACCGATATGGTGGAAACAATGGCTACGTTAGTGTGATGCATTTGTTGGTACTAGTATCCCTTGTGTTGAATCAATGAGAATATGGGGCCGCTGAGCAGCGTCATGAAGCACTAACTGACCTTAGAACCTTAATTGAACAAACTTGGCCAATTAGGACGTAGTGAGATAACCGGTTTCGGTGGAAAGCTGAAAATTGGTTGATACTCGATACTACACTCATTGAGACTAGACTTTTGGGATATATCGGCCGCAAGAAAAGATTGTTTGAACTGAGACAATGCCTAAAAGAAAGGTCAGTGATATTGAGATCCCTTAGAACCCGATTACTATTAACTAGGACATGTTGAGCCAACTAAACTTCAAGAGGGTACTTACTTACAAGCCCCATGCAAGCTTAAGCCTAAGGACTTGTCTGCTTTGTGTGAATATGATTATTTATACTTTCTTACCTTACATAGTTGTACATAACATCATGACATCATACCATAACATTTTCAATAAACATTTCAAGGATCTCAAGGGCCTATTATGCAGGGTCACGTTGAACCAGACGTCTATCAAGAGGCAAGAGGATTTATTTTTCTCTAACCAAACATCGTCAAAGATCAAGTACAACAAACTTGAGTCAAGGGATACGACCCACTCGACATGGTGAGCTTAATTCTCGTGGAAGTACATCCATTGATACAAAAGTTCTCCAATCAAATTTGTAAGTGACTACTAACATTTACCCCGCGAGATCCTTGAAAACATGCATCCACATATCATGCATCATATCATGACATGTTTATCCCATACATGTCTTCTTATCTTATTACTGTTTATTTCAGTAGAGATGGCCCAAGAATAAACCATCAAGGACATCCAGGCTCAAAACTCTTAACTTCAAGAGATGTTCTTAAACCTATCCACGGGACAAGAAGAGGTGGAGGCGCTCCTCACAAGGGGCATGGTCATGGGAAATCCTGGGGACGACAGAGATGACCAATTGGAGCGGTTACAAATCGAGATAGTCATTGTGATACGGTGGGAGAACTGACTTGGTGTTTCGCGTTTGTGTTTGCACTTGTGCGGTTTAGCAAGAGTCGCCATCGACTTTTTATTTTATCCTAAGGAAAGGTCAAAAAGCACAAGAAAGACCTTTGAGATGTTTTCTTGGGTTCAGGGGGTAGATTATGAAAAGGGAAGGTGTTAGCACCCTTTTCATCCATGGTTTTCCATGGGCTCTTAGTTACTTGTTTTAGATCACTTGCCTTTGCTTTTCCATTGTTTGAAATGGTGCTTTATGTGTGTGGTTTTGAAAACGCTTTGAAAAAGAGGCCTTGTCTAGGCAACCTTTGTAATGATTCTTGTTTGAATATATACAAAGGTGTATGTCTTTTTTGAAAAGATATTTCAATGTTTTGAAAGTTGTTTTGAAATTGTTTTGAGTTTGTGTTGTGAAGTGTGTTTGAAAATGGCAAGGATGTTTTGCAAGCTTTTGATCAAGTAACTAAGAGTTGTCTACCCTATTTTACTCAAAGATCTTTCTTATGTTTTCAATCCTTTTGACAGTGTTATTTCACCATTGTGTTTGGTGAACAACCTTGTGTTAGGATGTTAAACGGGACAGGTGCGGGTCATCGTATACAATCATTGAAAGCAACTTGTGAGACGCTCTTAGCAATTTTGTAAGGGACGAGATTGTTTTTTCGAAGGCAACACCGAGGGTCATCGAGGGACTACGATCTTTGTTTATCGAAGGGGAATTTGCTAGAGTGTCTCATACTCGAGGGACATGATTTGTATTTTCCGAGGCAACAAGCGAGGTTACCCTAGAGGTGCAAGTGTGCATTGTGTTTGTCATTTTCATGCATTTGTCTTGTATTAGGTCATCTAACGATTGATTTTAGACTTTCGCATACAAACCCTAATCTCTAATCATGGCATAATTTAAAAGCATAAAGTGCGAGAATTAAATTCTAAGCTATTACAAAAGAGTATCCGGGGATGGGGGTACAATTATTTTACAAATGGGGATGAGTCTCTCAAGAATAATAATGTCCCAAATATTATGGGTTACAACCAAATTGAATCGACGCAATTCAAAGTAAAAAAAATATAACAAATTATATAAAAAAAAAGAGAATAAAAAATATTATGAGATGCATGTATTTATTCACAAATAAACAAAGTAAAACTTGACCTAAGAAAGATTAAGTATTGTTATTATTTTTGTGTTTTATGATTCATGAAAAGAAAAAGTTTTAAAGAAAGAAAATTATTTAAATTAATGATTCCATTATTTTTTGGTATTTTTTTATTAAAGGTAACAATCATTAGAACAAGAAAACTATATTAAGAAAATTAAAACAAAATTTTAATATACTTTTAATTTTATTATTAACAAAAATCAAACTATGAAAGTAAAAAAAGGGTATTAGTTTTAACAAAATTAAAAAAAGCTGACGGGCTTAGAAGTTGGTGGTTGGCCCAAATTATCAAAAGAAGAAGAATAATTTAGAAAGAAAAAGAAAGGGGTGCGTGCTAGCAGAACGCTGGGCTTAGGGCAAAAGCTGGGGCGGGTCAGGCTCAGATGAAAAGTTTTACAATTGTTTTTGGGGTTGACTCATTCTTAGGGTTTGTGAGTTTGGCTTTTACAGCGACGCCTCCTTCTTCTTCTCCGTTTCTCTCATCTTTCTAAGACCATGATCACTGATTCCTTCTTTGAACCTCCAGGTTGCCGGAGCGCCACCCTAGCCCTCTCCTCTTCACGATGGTCCAAGGCAATTGTTTTGCACGGTACAGTTTCGTCTTGTTAGGTTTTTTACAGTTTGCATTCGTCTGGTTCTTGCATATTTATTGTTTGCATGTTTTAATCCTTTGATGTTTATGTGTAAGATGCAGTGAAAGTTTGAGGAAGCGAAACTGTACCTTGGCGTTTTGTTTCTGAAAAAGATGGAGGGAGGGTTGGACCGGCGACGCTCTTGGTGGCCAGAGGCGGAAGAAAACGAGATGAACGTCGCTTCTGGTATTTCTGTATTTTCTTGATTCGTTTGATGATGAACTTCTGAGATTTATTGATGATTTGCTTGATTTTTTGGTTGATGATGAGACAAATTCTGAAACTGTTTTGTATTGTCACTTCTGAATCTCTCCTTCTTTCTTCTTGGCTCTGATTGTTTGGTGATGATGACTCTAAAAACTGAACCTCTTCCTTTCTCCTTGTTTTGATGTTGATGATGACCTTGGTTCTGAAACTATGCTTATTTGTTATTGATAAGCTTCTGAATCCCTTGGAATGTTGATGTTGAATGTGTTTCTAGAACTCTTCTGAAATTCTTCCTTTCTCTTGGAATGACATTGATGATGAGTGATGAAATCACTTCTGAAACTATTTTTGTTGGCTTGATTCGAGTTTGTATGCTATGTTTGAAAGGTTTTTGGCTATTGGTTTGGCCTGGCAGTTTGTTATGTTCAACTTGGATTTTGTTTGTGTAGTTGGGCAGGTTGTGATTTGTTTGAGGCAACTTGGCTTGTGGTTTGACAGGTTTTGGAATTTGGCTATGCAGATCTGTTTTGGCTTGGCCTATGTGTTTTGAGCTTGGCTTAGCTATGTAGGTTGTTTGTGTATTTTGACAGGTTGGCTTGGCTGTGGTTTTGTTTTGCAGTTTGAGATGGTTTGACCTTTGTGCTGGCTTGACAACAGGTTTTGGCTCGAGCAAGCTTGACTTGTGGACTGACTGAGTTTTTTAGTTTGGACAGGTTTGAGTTGTTTTGGGCAAGCAGGCTTGCAGGTTTGAGTTTTGCAAGCAGGTTTGCAGTTTGTAATGCAGGCTTGAATTTGTAGTTTGGACAGGTTTGAGTTTTGCAAGTTTTGTGCAGGTTTTGCAAACAAGTTTGTAGTTTGTAGCTTTCTCAATATTTCTCCCCCTTGGACTGTTATACAGTCTCTTCTCTTTATATCTTTTTTTTGTTTTCTTTACTGTCTTTGACAGCCTGCCTTAGCCAAACTGCCAAACTTCTCACTTCAGGTCCTCTCTCTCTCATAAGCATTTTTGCTTATTATATTTTAATTTCTGAAAAGTTGGCTTTCTGGAAAATGATGAAAGCCTTTTGACAAGTTTTGACTTGTCAAGTGAATTACCTCTTGTTGTTTTACTTTTGCCTGCTGTATTTCTGTTTCCATGCTGCATTTCCATATTTATCCAATTTGTCTTGTAACTTGGTTTTAGGCAATTTGTTCTGTAGCTGAATTTGGGACTTTGCTTGCTGCTGCATTGTATATTTGTTTTGACTCATAACTTGGCAGTTTTGGCGCCTGTTTGTCCCTTTGAATTTGTAACTTAGTTTGGTTTGGCTGCCATGTTTGGTTTGCTTGGTTAGACAGTTTGTAACTCAGCATGCTTGCATTTTTTCAATTTGTATTTTAATTTTCTCTTTGTGAACCAAAAAGAGAAATCTTCTTGTGATTTGCAGAGAGAAAAATAAAGCGTGACGAAAATAAGCAATCTGATTCGAGACGGCCAATTTTAATGATGACTTTTTTTCTTTCTTTTCATTTGAAAATTCTTGTGCTAATTTTCTTTTCCTCTGTTTTTTTGCAGGTGAACACCAATTGGACAATAGAGGAAGCAGTAGAAGCCAAAGATCTTGAACATGGGAGCACTTGAAGCTTAGAAAATTAGACTTAGAGATAGATAGATTTTTCATTTGTTGTAAACCAATATTATTGTAAATACTGTAGGTTGTAAATTTACAATATTCAGATAAATTTTGTAACAACATTTGAAACGAATAAAAAAGTCTTTATCCAAAAGAAATTTCTACTGTCAAATATCTTCCAATCTTTCCTTGCATTGTTTATTTAATTATTTAAGACTCTCAAATCAAAATAATTGGAATTGTATCCCAATAATTTTAATCCAGATAAAATAAATAATCGATAAACTTTGCAGTCTCGTAACCTTGCATTACTCACAATACACATGGTATTCCAATTAACACACGCATTGTACAGTTAAACAAACAAAGCATTCCATTAAACGGTAAACCTTTCACTCTACTTAATCAAGCAGATGCCTTAATGTTCCAAGCAAAAGTCTCAGCTTTTATCCCAGATAATCAGGCCTTGAGAAACAACCAGTAAACTTGAACAAGCGTGAAAACAATGTAACAGTTAACTGAATTTCTGAGGATTCAGTTTCTTCTGAGAAATGTGAGCGAAAACCCTAATTCCGGATTTGTTGCCAAAGAACAGTCTACTTGATCAATTCCTGAGCCAATCTAAAAAAAAACAGAGAAAACCCTAATTCTGGATTGACTGATAAAGAAAAGTCTGTTTGACCGATTCTTGAGCCAATCTCAAAAATCAGAGAAAACCCTGGGGTTGTGATTTCTTATGAAAAAGGGAGTGCAAATTTTGGGGTACAACAGTTGCCCCTGTTCAACCTTCTTGAACCTGAAGAGTTAGATTGGAAATTTTGTCGTTCGCGACTCGAAGATAAAAGATGATTGGACACTAGAGTGCCCATAAATTTGCACTCGTCAAAGCATAGTTGAGGGAATGGGCTTAAAGATGCCATTTGGATATATGACAGAATCTTGTCGGAGATGGGCTTAAAGATGCCATCGGGGAATGTTTGTTGAACTGTATGTCGTAGGTAAACGAATAAGTATCAGAAAGGTGTCCGTGTTTGGAGCATCTCTGAGCCGGGGGTCTGAATAAGCAATATATTAGCATCCGTTTTTGGAGCTTCCGTAAACTGTTTTCAGCGAGTCAAATCTAAACAAGCGATGGATTGACATCCATGTTTGGAAGTACCCGTAAACTGTTTTCAGAAGTCTTGAAGTTGAATAAGCAATAGATTAACATCCGTGTTTGGAGTATCCATAATCTATTTTCAAAAGTTGGATCTAAACAAGCGATAGATTGACATCCATGTTTGGAAGCACCCGTAAACTGTTTTCAGAAATTGAGGTTGAATAAGAAATAGATTAACATCCGTGTTTGGAGTATCCGTAAATTGTTTTCAAAAGTTGGATCTGAACAAGCGATAGATTGACATCCATGTTTGGAGGCACCCGTAAACTGTTTTCAGAAGTTGAGGTTGAATAAGCAATAAATTAACATCCGTTTTTGGAGTATCCGTAAACTGTTTTCAAAAGTTGGATCTAAACAAGCAATAGATTGACATCCATGTTTGGAGGCACCCGTAAACTGTTTTCAGAAGTTGAGGTTGAATAAGCAATAGATTAACATCCGTGTTTGGAGTATCCGTAAACTGTTTTCAAATTCTAGAGTCGAAGCTTGCTAATCTTATCCTTGAAAAGGGTAAAATATTAGCTGAAACACAAAGTTATGTTGCATGAAATGTATGATGCAATATATGTGTTATGTCAATGTTTATGATATATGAATGCAAAGAATGCGCATGTAAGCTGATTAGCCGTCTTGCTGAGGAAAATAAATCCTGGATAGTTGGAGATAATAAAATCTTTGACCGCTATAGGGGAAAATAAATCGTTGACTGCTGCTGGGGATTTAAAATCCTTTGATCTTTGAAAATGAGAAGTCCTGGGACCACTGTTGAAGAGTATGTGTGTATTCAAGCTTTTTGACAACCTTTGCGGGGAGAAGTTATACTGCTGGGGAAAGTCAGGAGTTTGGGTTGTATGTCAATCTACTGGGGATTCCTATTTTGTTGTTTGAGGAGATCTCCGCTGGGGAATATCTGAAAACTCTATGGAGAAATGAGAATGAGAATCTTCATTCTGCTAGGGGAATTTGTGCCGAGGAATCAAGAATGAGAATCTTTGACCTGCAGGGGATCTGAAACTCTGTGGGAATAGGCATACTGCTGGAGAGTAAGCTCGGGATCCTAGGAAAAGCTTATTCTTGTTTGGAAGAAGCTCAGTAGCTTAGGTTGTATGCCACTCTACTGGGGAAGCAAGAAGGAGGAACTCCGTTCTGTTAAGGATATCAGGGAAAAACTGAATGGTTTCCGCTGGGGATTGGTAGCTCAAAGTTTCCTCTCCGTTGGGGGTCCTAGTGACGTGCTGATTTGATTGGCGACTTCACTGGGAAAAAGTTTAAAAATAACTTTCTGATGAATTATCTGGTTTGAAAGCAACTTTTCGGGAGAAGGGAGGAAGCTGGATGATCTTCACTGGTGTTCACAGGTTGGAGTTCTGACTCTGCTTGGGGAAGAAAATTTCATTCTTATTGATGGTTCGTAGTTCAAAGCTCTGCTCTGCTATTGGCTGAGGATTTGAACACTCAACTCCGATGGGGATCCTTGAAATTTAACTCCACTGGGGATATGCTTCTCAAAGCTTTAGTTCTGCTTAGGATCCGGATGATGTATTTGCAGGGGATTTCTCCTGGAATAGCCTAAAGACACTTTCCTATACTTCCATCCTATCAGTAATTATTCTTTCTCATTTTGTTTTATTTGTAAGCGGTGATTACATTCAAATGCATATGCTCATTTAATAAATCATTGGACGTTTTCAAACAAAGCACAAGTGTAAAAAAGAAAGAAAAGGCAGACAGTTTTCTGTACTTTGAAGTAACTTTGTATTAACTTTGTGTAAGTATTTGTACAAAGGAGACAACCACCCTAGTAAGAGAATGTTGTCAAAAAGCTGAGAAAAATTTTATACAAAGAAAGATGGCTATGTGTATCAATTCCATGGGGTTCCCATTCTGCTATAGCCTTCACAACTCTGAGTATCTCATCCATTCGTAGCTTCGTCCGCAAATGATTGGATTGATCAGAAGCTTTGGAGCTTGTCCGCGAAGAGATCGTCCTTAAAGTGATCTGACGAGACATAGTCATACGCTTTGATTCCCTAACTTTTGCCCGGATCGCCCTTTCAGGTTTTCGATCCACCGGGAAACCCTTTTTTGCCCAAGTCGCCCTTTCGGGGTTTCAACTTGCCGGGTATACAGATTTTTTTCCGTTTATCCCTAATTTTTGCCTGAACCGCCCTTTCGGGTTTTCGATTAACCGGGATGCCCATTTTTTCCCAAGTCGCCCTTTTGGGTTTTTGACTTGTCAGGTCGTTTATGCGTAGTATCTTTTGACTATGTCTGCATTCGCAGGGTGTGGCAGGTCGTCACCGTCCATGGTAGTCAGGATCATTGCCCCGCCATAAAAGATGTTTTTGATCACAAATTGTCCTTCGTAAGTAGGAGTCCACTTGCCCCTGGGATCACTTTGCGGCAAGATAATCTGCTTGATTACAAGATCCCCAACTTGATATACTTGTCTCTTGACTTTCTTGTTGAAAGCCTTGATCATCCGTTTTTGATACGCCTGACCATGACAAACAGCAGTAAGTCGCTTTTCGTCAATCAAGTTAAGTTGATCAAGCCGGGTTTGAATCCAATCGTCCTCATTCAAACCAGCATCCTTCATGATTCTTAAGGAAGGAATCTGAACTTCTATAGGTAAAACAACTTCCATGCCGTATACCAAAGAGAAAGGTGTTGCTCCAGTTGATGTTCGCGCCGTGGTACGGTACCCGTGTAGAGCAAACGGTAACATCTCATCTCAGTCCTTGTAGGTGACTGTCATCTTTTGAATGATCTTCTTGATATTTTTGTTTGCAGCTTCGACAACACCGTTCATCTTTGGCCGATAGGGAGATGAATTGTGATGTTGAATTTGAACTGTTCGCACAGAGCGGTGATCATAGTGTTGTTCAGGTTTGTACCGTTGTCCGTAATGATTCGGTCAGGAATACCGTACTGGCAAATAAGGTTCTGCTTGATAAAACGGGCAACCACATTCTTTGTAACAGAGGCGAAGGAAGCTGCTTCGACCCATTTGGTAAAGTAATCAATATCCACCAGGATGAAGCGATGCCCATTGGATGCTGTAGGCTTGATCTCTCCAATCATGTCGATGCCCCACATTGCGAATTGCCAAGGAGCTGTTAGGACGTTGAGAGGAACCGGAGGGATATGCACCTTGTCAGCATAAACTTGGCATTTGTGACAAGTACGGGCGTATTGATGGCAGCCAGCTTCCATGGTAGACCAGTAGTAGCCTGCCCTTAGGATCTTCTTAGCCATCGTATGTCCGCTCAAATGGGTGCCAAATATGCCACTATGCAGTTCAGTCATGATCTTCTCAACTTCAACCTTGTCCACACAACGAAGCAGAACACAATCATGGTTGCGTTTGTATAGGATGCCATTGCTCAGGAAGAACTTAGCAGCAAATCTCCTTAAGAATTTTCTGTCATTGACTGCAGCTCCTTCAGGGTATTCTAGAGTCTCAAGATACCTTTTGACTTCGTGAAACCAAGGTTGTTCCACTACTTATTCGGTATTAATCTCATGACAATGTGCAGGTTCATCCATTCGCTCGATGGTGATTTGGGGATCCTCATTATCCCAGTTAAGTTTAAACATGGAAGACATTGTAGCTAGAGCATCTGCTAGCTGATTTTCTTCTCGCGGGAAGTGCTCGAAGGTAATCTGCTCGAAATGAGGTAACAATGTCAGGACATGTTCTTTGTATGGGATGAGGTTAGGATGTTTAGTGTCCCACTCTCCTTTGATTTGACTGATGACCAAGGCTGAGTCTCCAAATACCACCAAAGATTTGATTCCCAAGTCAACTGCAACCTTAAGATCAAAGATACAAGCTTCATACTCGGCCATGTTGTTGGTGCAACTGAAATAGAATCTAGCAGTGAAAGGTGTATGGCAACCTTCTGGAGAGATAAGTACCACGCCGATACCGTTGCCAAGTGCATTTGAAGCACCATCAAAGTACAGGGTCCATCGGGATCCTTGTTCAGGTCCGTCATACGGTCCGTTAACTTCAATGTTGTCCAATGTCATAATTTCCTCGTCAGGGAAATCGAATCTCATAGATTGGTAATCTTTGACGGCTTGATGAGCTAGATGGTCAGCTAATACACTCCCCTTTATAGCTTTTTGGGTTGTGTACTGAATATCATATTCAGTCAGGATCATCTGCCATCTAGCGATTCTTCCAGATAAAGCAGGCTTCTCGAAGATATACTTGATCTGATCCATTTTAGAAATCAGCAAAGTGGTATGTGTCAACATATACTGCCTTAACCGGCGAGCAGTCCATACCAAAGCGCAACAAGTTTTCTCGAGCAGTGAGTAGCGAGTCTCACAGTCGGTAAACTTTTTGCTAAGGTAATAAATGGCATGCTCTTTTCGACCAAACTCGTCATGTTGGCCCAGTACGCACCCCATTGAATTATCTAAAACAGTCAGGTACATGATTAACGACCTTCCTTCGACGAGTGGCATCAAGATAGGAGGTTCCAGCAAATACTCCTTGATCTTATCAAAAGCAACTTGACAATCATTGTTCCATTCAACCACCTGATCTTTCTTTAACAGCTTGAAGATTGGCTCACAGGTAGATGTTAGGTGAGAGATGAACCTCGCAATATAATTTAAGCGTCCCAAGAAACCCCTAACCTCCTTTTCAGTGCAGGGGGCAGGAATTTCTTGTATAGCTTTGACTTTAGCAGGATCAACTTCAATGCCTTTATTACTGACGATAAATCCTAAAAGTTTACCAGACCTGACTCCAAAAGTGCACTTGCTTGGGTTCAGTCTGAGCTTATACTCCTTCAATCTGACAAACAGCTTTTGCAGATGGTCAAGGTGATCTTCTTCTGTCTGTGAACGGGCTATCATGTTATCTACGTAGACTTCGATCTCATGATGTATCATATCATGAAATAAAGCTACCATGGCTCGCTGATAGGTTGCCCTGGCATTCTTCAGTCCGAATGGCATCACTTTGTAGCAGAAGGTACCCCACTACGTGACAAAAGTAGTCTTCTCCATGTCTTCGGGGGCCATTTTGATCTGGTTGTATCCCGAGAAACCATCCATGAAGGAAAATACCTTGTGTTGAGCTGTGTTGTCAACCAAGATATCGATGTGTGGTAGTGGAAAATCATGTTTAGGGCTAGCCCTATTTAGGTCCCTATAGTCCACACACATTCTGACTTTGCCGTCCTTCTTAGGCACGGGCACAATGTTAGCAACCCATTGTGGATAGGAAGTAACGACCAGAAAGCCAGCATTGAATTGCTTCATTACCCCAGCTTTGATCTTCTCAGACATGTCGGGCCTCATTCGGCGGACCTTTTGCTTGATCGGTGGACAGTCTTCTCTTGTAGGGAGACGGTGGACCACGATATCTGTGTCTAATCCCGGCATGTCTTCATAGGACCAGGCAAAGATCTCAACATATTCGTTTAACAACTACACTAAGTTCTCTTTGACACCTGGTTCTAGGTTGGCACCCACCTTTACCTCTTTCTTGTCTTCCTCTGTTCCCAAATTGATGGTTTCTAGCAACTCTTCATGGGGCAGAATAACCCTCTCTTCTTATTGCAAAAGTCTGGCTAACTCTCCCGGCACTTCACAGTCTTCGTCAACTTCGTACTCAGCATGATTGACCAAATCTTCAGAGTCACCAAAGGCTAAAGCAGAATAGTCACCCATGGAATCCGGAGTGGATGGGTACCTGCATTTTGTGAGTGTGGGTGTGTGTAAGGGATAGCCATCCTTAAACAAAACAAGATGCAAAAGGAAAGAAAATGAACACAACAGTTTATAGATGAAAACGTCCAATGACTCATTAAAACATGGCATATGATAATGAAGAAAATCAAGCCCTTACAAATAGACCTACATGCCCCGGGCAAGGCATAAGGTGAAAATAGTGTACAAATTGTTTAGTTATTACAGACCAAAATTGGAAATTGTTCAAAGATAAATTACTGGTTGATGAAAGTGATGGGAATAAAGTCCTTTGCTTCCCAGTTTCTTAATCCTCCTTCGACGGTTGGAAAGATCCAATCTTCAAAGTTGTCTTCTTCATCATCATCTTCTAAGGCATTAATTCCATGGTGAGTGATTTTTACGGGTGGTCCTCCAGCTTTGGAGCGACGCATAGCTTTCTGGCCAGCAGCAGTAAAACCTAGCCCGAACTTGTCCGCTTTGTGAGGAAAATCAGGCAGTTGCCCCCACACTGTACTCCTTCCTTCTTTGATTACAACCTCTGCATCCTTGAGAGACGCCATCCTAGACACATGCTTGGAAATGATAGGCACATCAACCATTGTTTTTGCAACTGCGACTTCGAGAGAAACTTCCTCAAAATGTTGGAAAGGCGTTTCTATGAATTCGCCATCCAACTCCACATAGCGGAAGGAGTTGAGGTGACTTATCATGTACTCTTCCTCACCGTGCACAATTATAATCTTACCCTGAACATGATACTTTAGCATTTGGTGTAAAGAGGAGGTAACTGCCCCAGCATAGTGGATCCACGGCCTTCCCAATAAGCACGAATATGAAGGACGAATGTCCATCACATAAAAGGTAGAGTTGAAGGTCTCGGTGCCCACTTTGATAGGAATGTCAACCTCTCCGTGAACCATTCTTTTGGACCCATCAAAGGCCCTAACCACGATATTACTTGGCTTTAGTACTAACCCTTCACAGTCTAAACGGTCTAACGCTTTCTTCGGTAGCACATTCAAGGATGAACCAGTATCAACTAGGACATGGGCAGAGGTGGTTCCCCTGCATTCTACTGAGACATGCAGTGCGTCATTGTGTTTCCTTCCCTTAGGGGTCAAATCAGCATCAGAAAAACCAAGACCATTATCAGTAGTGAGGCTAGCCACACACTCTTAAAACTGGTCCACCGAAGTTTCTTGAGGCACGTGTGCCATCTTTAAAAATTTGATCAAGGCCTTAGCATGGGCCTCAGAGCAGAGTAGAAGAGCCAACATGGAGATTTTGGAAGGGGTCTGCCCTAGCTGTTCCACGACGTCGTAGTCGCTCTCTTTGATTATCTTTAAGATTTCTTCCATTTCTTTCTGGGTGGTCTCGGGGATTACCACAGTCTAAGCCTTCATCCTGACAGACGCTTCTAGTATCCCCTTACCCTTATCGGTAGTAGCATCAGAGGGTCTAACTTCAGGTACATCAATTTCTTCAATTATCGGGCCTTGCACATATGGCTTAACAGGCATAGAAGCTTTCGAGGGTCCAAAGACTGCTCATGGAGGAGCAATCTCTGGAGAGAAGATCCGTCTGCTGCGAGTTATCTTTCTTGTTCCCGCAATGTTCCCTATATCATGGGTTTCATCATCAGAGTTCTCTTGGACTGATTCAATCTGTTTGATACCATGATAGAAGATTTCTCCTCCGTAGTTCCATGGTATCGTCTTGTTAGATTGATACGGGACAGGCCCCGACATGGTGATTTTTAACGGCACAATCTTAGGATCAGGCGTAATCTTGACAGGCCTTTTGCAAGCCTTGGGAAGATTGTCGAAGATGGTTATTATTGCAATGTCATTGGTTGAAGTAGCAAAAGTAGCAGGAGTAACAGGAATGAAGGTATCAACAGGAGTCTTTTGGAAGAGTATCTCTTGGGTATCCATCAGGCGTTGGATGTCTGATTTCAACAGTGGGCAGTCAGCTTGTATGTTTAAACAAAAGTAATAGTCTTTTCCACAGCCTGAGAATATCCCGGCTCTCATCAAATTCATTTTAATCACTGATAAGGGAGTCAAAAGGTCAGCAACATTGGTAACATGAAGGTCTTCCATAACGACATGAACATTATGACCGTGCTTGGGCATCGGGGCAGAAATCACATTCAGCTTTTCGGGCGCATCGAATTCTACCTCCTTGGCGTTGATCAAGTCTTGGATTTTATTTTTGAGGGCCCAACAGTCGTTGGTGTCATGCCCTACACTGTCTGAATGGTATGCACATTTTGCATTGGGATGATAATGTGGAGAAGTGGTATTTGTATTCTTAGGTGCCTCTCTCAAATTAGCAAGGTTTAATTTCAGGAGATGTGGAAGGATCTGAGCGGGTGTCATATTTATCGGGGTATATTGCCGTGATGGCCTTTCTACCCTTTGCTGATAGGTTATGGGCTGATCATTCCTCGGTTGACTGTTTCTAGGCCGGTCTGATGCGGACTTCTGAATTAATACGGCCCCCACTGTTGGTCGACGTTCCTCTCTTTCCCGATTTCTTTGGGTGTAAACAGTAGAACTCTCCTTCTTGGCTGGGAAAGTCTTTTTTATAGCGGCTGAAGCAGATGTATCCTTCTGAATCTTACCACTCTTAATACCAGCTTCAACCCTTTCTCCTGTCAGAATTAATTCAGTGAACCCTGCAGATGAACTCCCTATTAGGTGATTGAAGAATGGACCAGACAGGGTCCCAAAAAACATATCAACAAGTTCCCTTTCAGACAAATGTGGCTGCACCCTTCCAGCCAAATCCCGCCACTTCTGAGCATACTCTTTAAATCCTTCATTAGAAACCATACTCATACTCTATAGTTGAGTACGAGTGGGTGCTAAATCTGCATTGTATTGGTATTGTCGGTAGAAAGCAGCAGCCAAGTCTTCCCAGTTATGTACGTCAGCCCTCTCAAGCTGATATAACCAGTCTAATTGTGTGCCCAACAAACTATCTTGAAAAAAATGGACCCATAAATCCTTATTAGAAGAGTGAGGTTGGATCTTTCTGACGTAGGATCTCAGATGCATCTTTGGACAGGACAGACCGTCGTATTTAGCGAATATGGGTACTTTGAATTTGGGTGGAATGACGATCCCGACAACCAATCCCAGCTCTTCAAAATCCAGTCCGGGAACCCTTTGCACTTCCATGGCTGCTAACCGCTCTTCCAGATTTTTATACCTGTCGTCCGCAGGAGGGTACTGCTGCTCGGAGTAATCTTCATCCTCTTCAACTTCTTCCTCTTCAACCTCAGATTCAGAGGGTACTGCAGCTCCTTTTCCTTTGCCGGTCCCTTCGTCAGACGTCGAGGGGAACTCCCGAACTCTCCTAGCTTCGTTCTCAAATCTTCTTCCCAGCGTAGCTACCCCGATTCTTTTCTTTTTCTTTTTTCCTTTTTCCAGTTCTTTCTTCTCTAACAGTGCTTTAAGATCCTCTTGACCCTTTGCCAAGGTCATGAGGAGTTGTTGGAATTGCGAATTCTGTGCTTGCAAATCTTTGACCGTCTGCTCAATATCCATCTTGCTGAAATAAACAGCAGAAAGATAAGGAAACCTGGTGTGAAGACCTGTTTATGCATATGATGAATGATATGTTTATTCATGTAATGCATCCAAGGATTCAGAAATTCAAAGTTGTTGCAGACAAAAGAACACACGTCATATTAATAAGAAGAAATTTGTCAGTACATAAATGCCCCATGGGCCAAATATTGCAAAGCTTCTCAAGGTAAAAAGACGTTGTGCATCCTCTTTGGCGCGATGTAAGTGTTAAGAGTCTCCTCTTCGTGAAGTCGGCGGGTAAGCTCCAAAACCTTCTTCTCACTGGCATATAAGCTGGCTTCAAAAGTGTTCCTCTCTTCCTTGAGCTGTATCCAACTCTTTTGCAATTCTTCCAATGATGTTGGCATGTCTAGATGTAGGAGGGTGTATGGAACCTCTCCTTCCCTAACAGGATCTTTAATCACGGGGAGAATGTAGGGGTAAGGCATCATAAGACTCTGGGCGCGTGTTCGTACCCACTTGAGGTAAGGCTCAAGAGGGATGGAATTCTTGTGCCCCAGTGTCTTACTGTCCACTTTGTTGGGCATCCTTCATGCTCGGATAAACCTTTGTTGAAGCCCTTGAGCATCGTTATCAAAGTCAAAAACCAAGTCAGGAATCAGCATATCATGAGGGCCATCTCTTCGGGCATACCCAAATTGCCTCAGAGCAACCGGGGTTGTAGGTAATGCCTCCCCTAATGCCAAGTAGTGGGACATTAGGGAATTCCCCACAACGATCAATGATGATGACATTTTCTTTGGACCAAGAACACCAATGAACATCAGAGTGTGTGAGAGTCATCAACTGTTGTGACCACCTCAAGCCTTGTTCATTCTTCAAGACTGACTGGGGAAGGTGTGAAATAAACCACCTTGCTAAGAGAGGAGTACAACACATGAGAACACCTCTTTTCCTCATTGTTCGTGTGTAAAATGAGTGTAGGATGTCCACAAGCAATGTTGGCACAGGATTCCGAGATATGAAAACCTTGACAACATTCACATCTATAAGCTGATCAGGGTTTGGGAACAAGACCAACCCATAGATGAGAAGTGATACAATCTCCTCAAAAGCTTGTAGATCTAGAGAATTCCAGCAGTCTTGTGCCTTCTCAAACAGAAACTTTCCCAAGAAACCCTTGACACCACTTCTGGTTTCCCAATGACCTTTGATATCAGATGGTTGCAAGTGTAAGGCTTGAGCAACATCTTCAGGCTTTGGTTCTTTTTCTGTATCGTTGTAGGGTAGTTGATGAAGAATAGGAATCCTCAGGAGTTGAGAAAATTCCTCCAAAGTAGGTACTAGTTGGTAATCAGGGAATGTGAAATAGTGGTGAAGGGGGTCAAAGAACTGGAAGAGAACTTTCACCATGTCTTCTTCAATATTGGTGTTGACCAAGTTGAGGAGTCTACCATGTCTTTCACTGAAAAGAGAATTATCTGGAATCTTGGAAGTAAGCTCCTTGAGTTGAGGAGGGATTCTTACAAGGTTGACTTGAATTGTTTTCCTGCGAAGAGATTCCATGACCTACAAAACAAGAACAAAGATGAAGATCCAAACCCTTGAAATGGTTAGTGGATGCATATGATGCTTTATGATGTTCATGATGTATGCACAAGCATATGTACAAACAAGTCACACAAGATCATAGTTTCAAGCTTGTATGGAGTTTCATAGGTAAGTACCCTCTTGAAGTTAGTTGGCTCAACCTGTCCTATAAATAGTAACCGGGTTCTAAGGAGCTCAATATCACTGGATTATTTTCTGTGTTCATTGTTTCAGTTTAGCCACTTTACTGGCAACTGAAATATTCCAAGAAAATAACCCTCAATGAGTGTAGTATCGAATATCTACCAACTTCGGACTGCACCAAAGCCGGTCATCTCACTACCCCTAAAAAAGGCCAAGATGGTCAAGTAAGGTTCTAAGAGTTCATTAGCGCTTCATGACATCACTCAGCGGCCCCGTATTCTCTTTGATTGACTCAAAGGCTACCGGTACCCACAAATATGTCGCACTAATATAGCTATTGCTTCAACCATGTCGGTATACCCTGCATAGTTTCCACAACGTATTGCTATTTACCTATGAATGTTTCCCAAATCCGGGTAGAGGATTTCAAGCCCAAACAATAGAACCAAATGTAAAGCAATCAAGGCAAACAAGATAATCATGCAAAGGTGATCTAAAAAACCCTAAGGTAACCCCACTTTTAGAAAAGTCCCCAGCAGAGTCTCCAGTTCTGTGATACGGTGGGAGAACTGACTTGGTGTTTCGCGTTTGTGTTCGCACTTGTGCGGTTTAGCAAGAGTCTCCACCGACTTTTTATTTTATCCTAAGGAAAGGTAAAAAAGCACAGGAAAGACCTTTGAGATGTTTTCTTGGGTTCGGGGGGTAGATTATGAAAAGGGAAGGTGTTAGCACCCTTTTCATCCATGGTTTTCCATGGGCTCTTAGTTACTTGTTTTAGATCACTTGCCTTTGCTTTTCCATTGTTTGAAATGGTGCTTTGTGTGTGTGGTTTTGAAAACGCTTTGAAAAAGAGGCCTTGTCTAGGCAACCTTTGTAATGATTCTTGTTTGAGTATATACAAAGGTGTATGTCTTTTTTGAAAAGATATTTCAAAGTTTTGAAAGTTGTTTTGAGTTTGTGTTGTGAAGTGTGTTTGAAAATGGCAAGGATGTTTTGCAAGATTTTGATCAAGTAACTAAGAGTTGTCTACCCTATTTTACTCAAAGATCTTTCTTATGTTTTCAATCCTTTTGACAGTGTTATTTCACCATTGTGTTTGGTGAACAACCTTGTGTTAGGATGCTAAACGGGACAGGCGCGGGTCATCGTATACAATCATTGAAAGCAACTCGTGAGACGCTCTTAGCAATTTTGTAAGGGACGAGATCGTTTTGTCAAAGGCAACACCGAGGGTCATCGAGGGACTACGATCTTTGTTTATCGAAGGGGCATTTGCTTGAGTGTCTCATACTCGAGGGACATGATTTGTATTTTCCGAGGCAACAAGAGAGGTTACCCTAGAGGTGCAAGTGTGCATTGTGTTTGTCATTTTCATGCATTTGTCTTATATTAGGTCATCTAACGATTGATTTTAGACTTTCGCATACAAAACCTAATCTCTAATCATGGCATAATTTAAAAGCATAAAGTGCGAGAATTAAATTCTAAGCTATTACAAAAGAGTATCTGGGGATGGGGGTACAATCATTTTACAAATGAGGATGAGTCTCTCAAGAATAATAATGTCCCAAATATTATGGGTTACAACCAAATTGAATCGACGCAATTCAAAGTAAAAAAATATAACAAATTATATAAAAAAAAGAGAATAAAAAATATTATGAGATGCATGTATTTATTCACAAATAAACAAAGTAAAACTTGACCTAAGAAAGATTAAGTATTGTTATTATTTTTGTGTTTTATGATTTATGAAAAGAAAAAGTTTTAAAGAAAGAAAATTATTTAAATTAATGATTCCATTATTTTTTGGTATTTTTTTTATTAAAGGTAACAATCATTAGAACAAGAAAACTATATTAAGAAAATTAAAACAAAAGTTTAATATACTCTTAATTTTATTATTAACAAAAATCAAACTATGAAAGTAAAAAAAAAGGTATTAGTTTTAACAAAATTAAAAAAAGCTGATGGGCTTAGGAGTTGGTGGTTGGCCCAAATTATCAAAAGAAGAAGAATAATTTAGAAAGAAAAAGAAAGGGGTGCGTGCTAGCAGAACGCTGGGCTTAGGGCAAATGCTGGGGCGGGTCAGGCCCAGATGAAAATTTTTACAATTGTTTTTGGGGTTGACTCATTCTTAGGGTTTGTGAGTTTGGATTTTACAGCGGCGCCTCCTTCTTCTTCTCTGTTTCTCTCATCTTTCTCAGGCCATGAGCACTGATTCCTTCTTTGAACCTCCAAGTTGTCGGAGCGCCACCCTAGCCCTCTCCTCTTCACGATGGTCCAAGGCAATTGTTTTGCACGGTACGGTTTCGTCTTGTTAGGTTTTTTACAGTTTGCATTCGTTTGATTCTTGCATGTTTATTGTTTGCATGTTTTAATCCTTTGATGTTTATGTGTAAGATGCAGTGAAAGTTTGAGGAAGCGAAACTGTACCTTGGAGTTTTGTTTCTGAAAAAGATGGAGGGAGGGTTGGACCGACGACGCTCTTGGTGGCCAGAGGCGGAAGAAATCGAGATGAACGTTGCTTCTGGTATTTCTGTATTTTCTTGATTCGTTTGATGATGAACTTCTGAGATTTATTGATGATTTGCTTGACTTTTTGGTTGATGATGAGAAAAATTCTGAAATTGTTTTGTATTGTCACTTCTGAATCTCTCCTTCTTTCTTCTTGGCTCTGATTGTTTGGTAATGATGACTCTGAAAACTGAACCTCTTCCTTTCTCCTTGTTTTGATGTTGATGATGACCTTGGTTCTGAAACTATGCTTATTTGTTATTGATAAGCTTCTGAATCCCTTGGAATGTTGATGTTGAATGTGTTTCTAGAACTCTTCTAAAATTCTTCCTTTCTCTTGGAATGACGTTGATGATGAGTGATGAAATCACTTCTGAAACTATTTTTGTTGGCTTGATTCGAGTTTGTATGCTATGTTTGAAAGGTTTTTGGCTATTGGTTTGGCCTGGCAGTTTGTTATGTTCAGCTTGGATTTTGTTTGTGTAGTTGGGCAGGCTGTGATTTGTTTGAGGCAACTTGGCTTATGGTTTGACAGGTTTTGGAATTTGGCTATGCAGATCTGTTTTGGCTTGGCCTATGTGTTTTGAGCTTGGCTTAGCTATGTAGGTTGTTTGTGTATTTTGACAGGTTGGCTTGGCTGTGGTTTTGTTTTGCAGTTTGAGATGGTTTGACCTTTGTGCTGGCTTGACAACAGGTTTTGGCTTGAGCAAGCTTGGCTTGTGGACTGGCTGAGTTTTTTAGTTTGGACAGGTTTGAGTTGTTTTGGGCAAGCAGGCTTGCAGGTTTGAGTTTTGCAAGCAGGTTTGCAGTTTGTAATGCAGGCTTGAGTTTATAGTTTGGACAGGTTTGAGTTTTGCAAGTTTTGTGCAGGTTTTGCAAACAAGTTTGTAGTTTGTAGCTTTCTCAATATTTCTCCCTCTTGGACTGTTATACAGTCTCTTCTCTTTATATCTTTTTTTTGTTTTCTTTACTGTCTTTGACAGCCTGCCTTAGCCAAACTGCCAAACTTCTCACTTCAGGTCCTCTCTTTCTCTCTCTCTCTCTCTCTCTCTCTCTCTCTCATAAGCATTTTTGCTTATTATATTTTAATTTCTGAAAAGTTGGCTGTCTGGAAAATGATGAAAGCCTTTTGACAAGTTTTGACTTGTCAAGTGAATTACCTCTTGCTGTTTTCCTTTTGCCTGCTGTATTTCTGTTTCCATGCTGCATTGCCATATTTATCCAATTTGTCTTGTAGCTTGGTTTTAGGCAATTTGTTTTGTAGCTAAATTTGGGACTTTGCTTGCTGCTGCATTGTATATTTGTTTTGACTCATAACTTGGCAGTTTTGGCGCCTGTTTGTCCCTTTGAATTTGTAACTTTGTTTGGTTTGGCTGCCATGTTTGGTTTGCTTGGTTAGACAGTTTGTAACTCAGCATGCTTGCATTTTTTCAATTTGTATTTTAATTTTCTCTTTGTGAACCAAAAAGAGAAATCTTCTTGTGATTTGCAGAGAGAAAAATAAAGCGTGACGAAAATAAGAAATCTGATTCCAGACGGCCAATTTTAATGATGACTTTTTTTTTCTTTCTTTTCATTTGAAAATTCTTGTGCTAATTTTCTTTTCCTCTATTTTTTTGCAGGTGAACACCAATTGGACAATAGAGGAAGCAGTAGAAGCCAAAGATCTTGAACATGGGAGCACTTGAAGCTTAGAAAATTAGACTTAGAGATAGATAGATTTTTCATTTGTTGTAAACCAATATTATTGTAAATACTGTAGGTTGTAAATTTACAATATTCAGATAAATTTTGTAACAACATTTGAAACGAATAAAAAAGTCTTTATCCAAAAGAAATTTCTACTGTCAAATATCTTCCAATCTTTCCTTGCATTGTTTATTTAATTATTTAAGACTCTAAAATCAAAATAATTGGAACTGTATCCCAATAATTTTAATCCAGATAAAATAAATAATCGATAAACTTTGCAGTCTTGTAACCTTGCATTACTTACAATACGCATGGTTTAACACACACATTGTACAGTTAAACAAACAAAGCATTCCATTAAACGGTAAACCTTTCACTCCATTTAATCAAGCAGATGCCTTAATGTTCCAAACAAAAGTATCAACTTTTATCCCAGATAATCAGGCCTTGAGAAACAACCAGTAAACTTGAACAAGCGTGAAAACAATGTAACAGTTAACTGAATTTCTGAGGATTCAGTTTCTTGTGAGAAATGCGAGCGAAAACCCTAATTCCGGATTTGTTGCCAAAGAACAGTCTACTTGATCAATTCCTGAGCTAATCTAAAAAAAAAGAGAAAACCCTAATTCTGGATTGACTGATAAATAAAAGTCTGTTTGACCGATTCTTGAGCCAATCTCAAAAATCAGAGAAAACCATGGGGTTGTGATTTCTTGTGAAAAGGGGAGGGCAAATTTTAGGGTACAACAGCCGTAATGAAAGTCTAGATGATGGGACAACTACTGGGCCAAATGGCTCTCATCCAAAACTTGGCTCAGGGACAAGAAGAGATGAGAGTCCTCATCAACAAGCTTCGTCAAGACAAATGTAACCAAATGGGGCAAACAACTAGAATTGGAGATCAAGTCATCATTCAGCCTCCCATGAGACAAGAAGTCGGTTTAAGGGAGAGAAGACCTTCCCAAATTTCTTCCACGTCACGAGCCCAACAACGACTTCATCAACATCAACCGGAAAATCAGCAAAGGCAAAGCAAGCCCAAAAGACAGTTTACCAACATCAATAGACCACTATCTTAATCTTTGCAACACATGTTAAGGATGAATCTGATTACACCAATAAGACCTCATCCAAATCCCAAAACTTTTTCTCCCAGCTATAATCCCGATGTCAGGTGTGCCTATCATTCTGATAGTCCTGGGCATGATACAAACGATTGTTGGACACTGAAGTACAAGATTCCAAACCTGATCGACGAAGGAATGTTGGAGTTCACACGAGATGGCCAGACTGAATTCTTCTGCCGCCCCTCAAAGGCTCACCACCTAAAGTGACAAGTTCAGACAAGGAGGCTTCTGTTTATTTGAATTTTCAATTGTAATCTCTTTTGTTATTCAAACAATTATCTATTAATGTCAAACTTCGTTTCATTAATGCATTGCATATGTTTGTCTTGAATTCATCTATTCGTTTTCACTATATTTAAACTATGCTTTTTATTCTCTTTATGACATTCTTCTCTTGCTAAAAGTTACAAGCCTTTAGAGGGAGGATGACAAAAACAATGTGTGATACGGTGGGAGAACTGACTAGTGTTTTGCGTTCGTATTCGCACTTGTGCGGTTGAGCAAGAGTCGCCACCGACTTTTTACTTTATCCTAAAGGAAAGGTTAAAAAAGCACAGCAAAAACCTTTTGAGATATTTCATGGGTTCGGGGGGTAGATTATGAAAAGGGAAGGTATTAGCACCCTTTCCATCCATGGTTATCCATGGGCTCTTAGTTACTTGGTTTTTTTTAGATCACTTGCCTTGTTTTTCGATTGCTTGAAAATGGTGTGTGTGTGGGTGCTTTTGAAATTTTTTTGGAAGAAGATGCCTTGTCTTAGGCAACTAATGTATTTGACTCGTGATTGAGTGTTTTACAAAAGTGTGGATCTTTTCGAAAAGATGTTTCAAATGTTTTTGAGAGTTTGTTTGAAAGTGTTGTGGATTGTGGTTTTTGAAAAGAAGGCAAGTGTTTTTGCAAATTGATCTCAAGTAACTAAGAGTTTTGTCTACCCTATTGTACTCAAAGGTTTTTTCGTTATGTTTTAACCCTTTTTAACAATTTTGTTCCACCATTGAAATTGATGGACAATCTTGCGTTTAGGAAGTTTATTCGGGACGGGCGCGGGTCATCGTATGGACCATGAATGCAATGATGCCAAGTGTCTTTGGCAATTTGCTTTGAAGGGACTATGATCATTCCGTTTAGGCAACACTTTGAGACTCATGATCATTTGATTTTGTTTTGCCAAAGATACTCGACGTGCAAGCATGGCCCATTTTGGAAGGCAACATGTGGGATTACCCTAGGGGGTGCAAGTGTGATTGTGTATTGATTACATGTATTTGTCTTGTATTAGGTTATCTAGCGTTTGATTTTATGTACATGCAAACCCTAGGTCTAACCATGGTATAATTGGAAAACTGTAAATGGCGGAAATGTAAAATCTACGCTATTACAAAATAGTGTCCGGGAGTGGGGGTATAAATGTACAAAAGGGGATGAGACTTATAGTATCCAATAAGTTACAACCAAATCGAATTTGCGATCAAAATGTAAATATCGAATATACCGATATAAAAAAAATGTGTATAGGGCAATGTGAATGTATTGTGTAAGTGTAAGTGTGAGATGTATATGTATTGTGTGTAATTATTTACAAGTGCGACAATATGAAATTAATGCGAGATTAGGGTTTTTGACCTAAATATGTGTTTTAAGGAATCTTTGATTTGTATATTTTTAATATGTATAAAAGAAAAATGTTTTTAATTAAATCGTATGTTCAAGTTCTAATTGAAAAATGTATAAGACGCATCATTGTTTATTATATACGAAAATGTTTTAATTAAGTGTTTTAAGAATTTTAATATTAGAAAAAATATGTATTTTGTCTATTATGTACAAAGATATATTTTAATTAAAAAATGTTTTCAATTTTAATTATATGATAAAAATGTATTTTTATACAAAAAGTATTAAATGTCCAAAACTAAATTATGTATGTTAAAAAGTATTTTTAAATTGTTATGTACAAAATGTTTTAAGAAATTTAAATTATGCAAGAAAATATATATTTACTTTAGTATGTACAAAATATATTTTAATTAAAAGAGTAAATAAATAAAAAGAAGAAAGTATTTTCAATTTTTTAATATATGAGGCAAAAAAAATGTATTTTAATTAAGTTAGGATTTTGTAAAGAATAAAAAAGAAAGTATTGTTTATAATATAAAAAAAAAGGGTTAGTATTAATGTTTGTTTTTATAAAAAAAAGAAAGGGTTTAAAATTCTAATGGGCTCTATGGGCATTAAGGAACGGGCAAGGCCCATGCGTTTGGGACGAATTTTAGGGTTGGGAATTGTTATTCAGTTTGGGAACATGCTTAGGGTTTGGGACGGCGCCGTTCGTTCGCTTACGTGCTCTTCCTCGTTCATCCTGCTTCTTGGTCATGGCTACTGAGTTTATCTTTACGCATGTCCTGGTACTTCCTTCCGTTCGAGGCCACCGGCGCCACCCATCTTCCTCCTCTTTACACTAGCTCCAACGGAAAAATGAAAGGTATGAATTCATTCAAACGTATTAGGGGCCTCGTGTTTTGCATGCTTAGTTCTCTGCTTATTGATTCGGATTTATGTGCTTTTTGTTGGTTATGCGAAGAGGAAAAGAACTGTACCTTTCTGAGGAGACGGAGGAGGGACGGTGGTGGAGGCGCCCAGGAGGCCGGAACGAGCGGAGGGAGATTTGCGTGATGAAGCTTTCTTGAGGTCCCTGGTATTTTTTATCTGGTTGCTATTTTCTAGGGTTTTGAGGATGATAGACTTGTACTGAGAACCCCTTTAAAATTCACTTCTTTATCTCTTCTACTGCATGTTGCCTTGATTTGTTGCTTTGAATTGTTGCCTTGAATTGTTGTTGCTTGGACGAACTTTCTCTCTTCTTCTTGAACACTGTATACTTGCTGCCTTAGATTTGTTTGACTATACTGGGATTGACGCCTTGAGCTTGCCTTTGATACCTTTGTTGAGTTGGATGCCTTCTTCTGAATTGCCTAATTTGACATGTTTCTTCCTCGCCCCATGATGAATCCAGGATTCTGAGGGCTTGAAGGCTTGATGCTTTTTTTGGAGCCTTGAGGCTTTGAAAAGCTTAAGCTTATGTTTTACAATGAATGGCTTGAGTATGCTTTGATATGTGTTTGGTTTGAAACTGGACAGGCCTATGGTTATTTTTCTTTGAACACTGGCTTATGCAGGTTAGGCTTCTATACAGGCTATGTGTTTTTGGTTTATAACTGAAATGCTTAGCAGGTATATGGGCTGGAGGTTTAATGCATAGTTACAGGTTTGGGTTCATGGTTAAGGCTCTTGCAGGTTTTACTCCAACAGGTTTTATGGCTTGAATTTTGTATATACAGGTTATGCTTGGTTTTTATGTTTATGTGTTTTGACAGTATGTGGGTTTTGAGGTTTCACAGGTTAGGTTTGTGAGGTCTCAGGCCAGTATGCTTGGTTGGTAAATGGTTTTAGCAGGTATGGTGAGGTTTTTTGACAGCAGGTCAGCTTCAGGCTTGGTGGTTTATCAGGTTTTTCAGTTGGTTTGCTTCAGGCCAGGACCTTGTAGTTTGTATATTTTTCCTCTCCTCTTATCCTGCTGAACTCTGTTCTCTTTTGTATATCTTTTCTTGTTATGCTGAACTGTTTAAACCTAAAGCCTGAAAACCTGCTTCTATTCTCTCTTTTTTTCTCTCTGTAGTACAATTGGATATTATTATATGATTCTTTCTTGTACTATCTTTTCTGAAAGGGCTATTGATGGGAAATGATGATTTGAATTAGCTTGCTTGCATACAATTTCTTTGCATCTTCTTTATCTCCTTTTGACAGCTTTGGTACTTTGTGATATCTTCCATATCTTTGCCAAATCCTTTTTTTGACAGCCTTATTTTGCATTTTTGACAGTAAGTTGCACTTTTTTTATCTTCTTTGATATCTTTGAGTGGGCTTTGGTATTTGTGACAGCAAACTGTACTTTTCTTTGGTTTTTCCAGTTTGGTTTGAATTTGAAGTTTGAGATTTTGAAACTATGCAGTTTGATATTCTATGCATTTTGACATTTGCATTTTTTCAACTTTGCATAAAAATTCTTCCCTCTCTGAACCGGGAAAAATCCCGTGATTTGCAGAGAGGGTTAACTGATCCCAGTCAGTGGCCCTTAATGATGAGTCTAATTTTAACTGTCTTTTCCAATTTAACTGCTTTCTGACTTTCTCTTTTCTTTTTGCAGATGAATAATGGAACACCGGAGCGGAGTGAAGAATGAAGAGATTAGGGACTTAGAAAATGTTTAGAAAAAATAGGATAATTTTTATTTTCAATTTAATTATTTGTAAACCATTATTATTTTAAATACTTCGTAATAAATACTTGTATCCAAATAATAATTGTAACAACTATTAAATATGAAATAAAAATTCCATTGATTCATTTAACTCTTTTCAATTCCTTTTCTTTAATTGTTTACTTGTTATTTATAATTCCTTAAATTAAATAAAATGAAAGTTTAAATTTCAAATATTTAATTCTTAGAACCATAAATAATCAACTAAACCTTGTTGATCAAAATAAATGAATTCGACGTCTCCATCATTCAAAGCAACGCACAGTCGAACACAAAAACTGATCAGACGCAATCCTCTTTTTCACTGATTCTTTGCCAAGCACTGTAATTCCAAACTGCATATTCTTTGACTGGCTCAAACAACATGAATTCAAACCACTGTCTCTTTCACTGATTAAATCAAAACAACGCGAATTTTAACCTGAATCTCGGAATAAACTGCAAAGTGCTGTGGAATTTTAATTTTGCTGAGAATATGCCCATAAAACCTTAATTCTTGATTAAATATCAAATAACGCTCGCCTGATCAAAATTGAACCAAAAATCATCCAAGACCCTAAGCCAACTGTGAAACAATCCAGAGCCCTGAAAATCAGTAAAAACCCTAATTTCGCTTGACTGACAAGAAAAGTCCGTTTGTCCGATTCTTGAACCAGTTTGAAGAATTAGGAAAGGCTTGAAGCTGAGATTGCTTGGGGAAAAATGCGAGGGCAAATTTTGGGGTACAACAGTTGCCCCTGTTCAATCTTCTTGGACCTGAAGAGTTAGATTGGCAAGTTTGCCTTTCGCGACTTGAAGGTAAAAGGAGATTGGACACTAGAGTGCCCGGAAATTTGCACTCGCATGTTGAAGTATCAGCAATGTGATGTCGGGAATGGGCTTATAGATGCCATTTGGAGAGATGGTGGAGGTGAATGGGCTTAAAGATGCCATTTGGTGATGGGCTTAAAGATGCCATCTGGTGCGATAGAATTTTGTCGGGGGATGGGCTTAGAGATGCCATCTGGTGACTGCTGGTAGGAGGATGGGCTTATAGATGCCATCTGGACATGTTGAACTGTATGTCAAAAGTGAGTGGGCAAATATCAGAAGGGTGTTGTACCCCAAAATTTGCCCTCCCATATTCTCCAAGAAATTGCCAAGCCAAGTCACAAAATTCCCCAAGGGTTGTACAGTCCAACTGTCTCCTATACAGTCAAAACTAGGGTTTGTGTTCTGATCAAGAAAAGGAAGTTTTCAAAAGCCCAATCAAGTCTCACATGCCTACAAATATGGTCAAGTATCCTCATGTCAAGTTTCAAGGCATTCAGCTCAAAATTGCACAGTCAAAACCCTAGATTGCACTACAGTCAACTGTAGGGGCAAAATGGTCATTTGACAGTCAAAAGTTCAAATTTTTGGTCAACATATCATCTTGAAGCCACAAACATCATTTGATCAATGCTTGATCATGATTCTCAAAATTTGGCTCAGAAATCATCAAAGATGCAAAAGTTTCCTTATTTGGACAGTTGAAAAAGTCAACTGAAATTGACCCGGGCATAACTTTCACATGGATTATCAGAAAAATTCCATCCAAAGCTCATTTTGAAGAGAAAGACATTTCCTACAACTCATCTTCATACTTCAAGTCCAAGAAATGCTCTCACAAAAAGTTATCAATTTCAACATTATAGGTCATTTTCAAAAGTCAACAAAAAGGGACTTTAAGTCAAAGGCCATAACTTGAGATTGGTAAATCAAAATGACATGGGACCAAAGGCATTGGTTAGAGGACTCAAAGACCTTTCCAAAATGTCCAAGAACATGAGAAAAGCTTAAAAATTGAGCAAGTTATGCCTTGTGGAAGTTGGGAAATTTTTGGATATTTTGAAAAGTCAACTTTGATCCAAATGACCTAAAATTGCTAATGGGCCCATTTTTCTTCCATGATTCATCATTCCAAGCATATGCACGACCACTTGGCCCAAAGGGAAGTATTTTCTCATTTTTTATTTATTTATTTGGATTTTTATTTATATTAATTCAATTAAATCAATTAAATATATGAAAAATGTTTAAATTAACCAAACCAATCTTTTTATACATGTTTTAAGGTCAATATTTTGTGTAAAGGCAAATGAGGAAAGAATTGGACTGATTGGCATGATTGAGAGCAAAATACACATGGAAAAGATATGAAAAGATCTTTAAGAAAATCAAATATTCAATCAATGAATGAAAGAGATTTTGGCCAATTTTGTTGACCTAAATTGTTCACTACATATGCTTGAATCAGAACCTAATGCAAGAGGACTGAATGCTGCGCTCAAAGGCCATAGACAAACTTGGAAAATTAGTCAAAAAACACAAAACTGAAAACCACCTTAGAGGTGGATTCAAGGCACGAAATTCATTCCAAAAGCTTCCTTGTGGTCTCCTGAACACATTCCAATCCCAAACATCCATCAACACGCCAAGAACTGGTAGATTAAACTCAAACTGCATCAAGAAAATTCCATTATCGTGCATCATGATTCAAGCATTTTTACAGCATTTTTTTATTGATTCTTATTCCTCATGAGATTCTAAAGCTAACCATCATATTTAATTGCATTATTACGCTGTATATAAGATTTCACCATGCGTGGCTTTTAGGGTTTTCAGAGCTCGAATTTGGGGTTTTTGAGATAAGGAAAAATCAGGACTCCAGACCACCACCGTTCCATTCAGCAGACCTAGACGAAGGAGAATCACTTATCGCGCCTAATTTATGAACGTTATAGGCCTATTCGCTATTTTCTGGTAGCTGGCCTAAGGGGACGCGTGCAAAACTGTTGCCTAAAGCTTTAAGTTACAGGGACGATGAAGAGGACGATGCGTTGTCAAAACGTGATAGGCGGATTCAAAACTTCGCGCGCTGACTCCCACTAATATAGCTTTTCTTTTATATTATTTATTTGATATTATATATTAAACGTAACTAAAGTGGCTCAGTGGCAGGTACATATGCTTGTAGCGTTCAAGACCTGGGTTCGAGTCCCAGGTCTGTATTATTCTCAATAATATTTTTCTCATGACTTTCACATGCAGCGCCCAAAGTTAAGGCTACCATACACACGCCATATCAAGCCAGCCACGTGTTTAATGAGTCCAGATCAAGGGCTCAGAATTGAAGAGCACCATGAGGACAGGTCAACGCGCTGGCACACAAACTGAAAAGGTCAAATGGACCAAAGCTTAATGGGCCAGCATTCTAAGGCCTATACCTCACAATTGGGACTGAAACCCCCTGGTTTGCAATTTCATTACATTTTATTTTTTTTCAATTTATTGTTTTATTTTTGCTTTATTGTTTTAATCAAATTAATTAATTTTCTTTTTTTACAAAATATGAAAACATCATAAAAAAACAGAAAAGGCAAAAAATATAATAAATACTTTATTTTAATTATTTTTCTAAATAAATGCTTGTAAATAAATTTAGTTTAAAATAGGTTACAATTTTAATTCTTTTTAATAACTAAAAATCCAAAAATATAGAAAATGTTTAATAACTTTTTATTCCTTTTTAATTTTCCCTTTTTCATAATAATATTATTTATTTATTTATTCTATAATTAAATTTGCATGTAAATTAATTTAGATTTAATTTAGGTTTTAATTCAATATTTTCACAATAAATTTAAAAGCCATTAGAATTAGGGTTTGCATTCAATTTTCATTTTAATTATTTCTTTTTCTTTTAAAATCTTAAAAAAACATAAAAATACCAAAAAAACATTTTCTTTTAATATTAATTTTAATTCCTTATTAATTTTAATTTTGCAAAAGGGTCCAACGCCCATATTTTTAATTGTTTAATTTGCGTATTTATTTTATTGCTTAAATAATTATGTATCTCCCCCAAAGCCTTGTAATTACATTTCACACTCTTACTTTCATTTGCTTTATTTATCTTTCTGTCAAATCGGGTTCGGTTTAATTTTGGCGATGTGGACCCGCGCCATTTGTAATAGCTTTAGATTTATTTTCCTCGCAACTTTTAACTGTTAACAAAAGCATGAAAGAATGTATGGACTTAAAATAAAATCAAGCGTAGATCACCAATAAACATGACAAGACAAATACAAATGAAAACGACACACAAATCACACACCACCCCTAGGGTACGCCTCACTGTTGCCTTGCCTTCGAAAGGTGGTCGTCGAGTAGAGGATGTCTTAGTAAGTCCTCATGATCCGGGAACCTGGCATGAGGGTAGCTTCTAAGGTGTCTTCCCATTGCTCCGGTGATCACCATGTCCCTACAACCTCGAATTGACCCGAACACCTCCAATGGTGGTGCTACCTACCTCTCAATGGTGGGATGGCACTACTTTAAAGGACATTTACACAGACGAATTCCTTAGGGTAGGTAGGTTCTCATGGATACTTGCTCTCTTCAAAAAACAAACAAAAAAACCTTTTCACACCGACACTTTTTCAAAAGCTTTCAAAGCAAATTTTTCAAACACTCTGACGTACGAGTCGAACTGAAATTTTTCAAAGAAAACTTTTTAAACCCACAATTGAAAAGCAAGCAAACATTTTTGAAAACACATTGAGCAAGTATCTAAGAGCCCATGGATAACCATGGATAGAAAGGGTGCTAACACCTTCCCTTTCTATAATCTACCTCCCGAACCGAGAGCAATCTCTTTAAGGAATCTTTCTGTGCTTTTGTCCTTTCCATGTTAAAGAAAATAAAAGACGGTGGCGACTCTTGCTTCCGCGACATTTCGCGAACCAGCGTTAAACAGTCAGTTCCAGATCCACCGATCACAGAACTGGCGACTCTGCTGGGGAGTATCTTATAAAGTGGGGTGTACCTTAGGGCTAGGTCATAACTGTGTTTTCACTTGTATTGTTTTGCTTGCTTTACTATTGTGGGTTGCATCAGAGATACATAGATCCTAACCCGGATCTGGGGATACCCTGTTTAGGTAGCATAAGCTGTGAGGGACCTGTCCGGCGTAGACCGACACGGGTGAAACAGTGGCTACGTTGGTGTGGCACCTTGGTCTGTACCGATATCCCTTGTGTCGCAACGAGGAGAATATGGGTCTTCCAAGGAGTCATTAAGCACCAACAGACCTTAGAACCCTAAATGACACAACTTGGCCATTAGAACAGTAGCAGTATGCTACGCCCATTGAGGCTAAACTCTCGTGATGGTTCTGGCCGCAAGAAAAGATTGCGATGCTGGAGTTATGACCGATTGAGGGTAGTCAGTGATATTGGGATCCTCTAGAACCCGGTTACTTCTGATAGGACAGGTCTTAACCAACCAACTGAAAGAGGGTACTACCCAGACCTCATGCTAGCCTTAAACTCTAAGGGCTTTCTCTTGTGTGACTTGTGTGCCTTCGTACTTGACTAATTGCATGCGTGTTATCATAAGATACTTGCAGGTTTTGTTTATAGTCCTTAATAGGGACTCATAACAGGGTACCAAATTTCTTGCAGGTTTTGTTTATAGTCCTTAATTGGGACTCATAACAGGGTTTACTTACATCACCCCATGCATAGCATGACATCATACCATTGCATACATCCTAACCCATTTCAAGGATCTCAAGGGCTTGTGATGCAGGTCATGATAAACCAATTACCCAGCAAGGGGCAAAGAGGATTTATTTTCCTCTAGCCAAGGTTGTCAGGGGCTATGACCCACTGGATATGGTGAGCCTTTGACCCTTGAAGAAGGATTTTCTACAACAGGAAGTTTCTTCAATCAAGTCACCAGTTTTCAACTCTAACAAGTTTCTCTGTTTACCCCTCGAGGTCCTTGAAATCATTGCATACATATCATACATATCATCGCATAACAGGTACCCTTTCTCTGCAGGTTGCTTACCTTCTTCGCTGTTTATTTCAGCAGTCTCGTCATGAATCCTGAATCTTCAACCGAGCACACTATCAAGGCCCTCCAGGTTCAGAACGCCCAGTTCCAAGGGCTGATCATGAATTTGACCCAGGGGCAGCAAGATCTGAAGGCTCTGCTCTTAAAGAAGGAAAAGAAGAAGAAGAGGACTGTTTTGTTCAGCCCTAGACGCAGATCTGGGAACACACTGCAGGATGAAGCTGAGAGGACAACTCCATCTGTGAGGGAAAGCAGTCACCATGAGAGAAAGGTGCCTAGTCCAGTGGTCTCCGACAACGAGACAGATTTCAACGACGAGCAGTACCCTCCGGCTGAGGATAAGTACAAACAATTGGAGGACCGGTTAAGTGCTATGGAGATACAAAAGGTGCCTGGCCTGGACTTCGAGGATCTAGGTCTGTCTTCTGGGGTAGTGATCCCGCACAAGTTTAAGGCACCTGCCTTTGTAAAATACGACGGGGCATCCTGTCCTAAATTGCATCTCAGGTCTTACACAAGGAGGATCCAGCCCTATACAGCTGACAAAAACTTATGGATCCATTTCTTCCAAGAGAGCCTTTCAGGGACTCAGCTCGAGTGGTTCTATCAACTGAGTGGAGCCAATATCCGCAGCTGGGAGGACTTGGCCACTGCTTTCTACAAGCATTACCAGTACAACGCTGACCTCGCTCCCACGCGCACTCAGCTTCAGGGAATGTCTATGGGTGCAGGCGAAGGTTTCAAAGAATATGCGCAGAAATGGAGGGATCTTGCTGGAAGGGTACAACCACCTCTGACTGATCGGGAGCTCGTCGACATGTTCTTGGGGACTTTGTCTGGTCCATTCTACAACCATCTGATTGGGAATTCTTCTGCTGGGTTCACAGATCTTATCTTGACTGGGGAGAGAATTGAAGCTGGTATCAAGTCCGGGAAGATTCAAGAAACCGCACCTACTGATACTCAGAAAAAACCCCACAGTGGAAAGAAAGAGTCCAATGCTATACATGGTAAAAAGGGTCGTCATGATGTAGGGGCAATCCAGATTTCTGATCCCACGCCCGTTCAACCAAGAAAGAGCAATAGGCGTAGGATAAAGCATCAAGATAGGAAGTATACTGACATCAACATGTCTTTGTCTCAGGCATTACAGCAATTGCTGAAGGCGAAAATGATCACACTAAAGGATCCTCCTCAAAATCCTGACACTTCCTCTCCTAAGTACAACCCGGGTGTGAGATGTGCCTACCATTCTGACAGTCCTGGACATGACACCGACGACTGTTGGACCTTGAAGAACAAGATCCAGGATTTGATTGACGCCAAGGAGGTCGAGTTTGAACACTGATCCTACACCAAATCATCGAGAATGTCTTTTGTTCATTCAAATGTTCAAGTTGTATTTTTCCTTGATTGTTCAAACATTTATTCATGTTAAACATTGTTATCACATTAATGCATCGCTTATGTCTATTTTGAATCAATATATTCGTATTCACTAAACGCAAATTATTTTCATATTTTTTCTGATGTCAACTCTCTTTAATTCTAAGCCTCTTGAGGGAGGATGACGAAAACGCTACCACGATCTACAGTATGTTTTTGAACAGACCCCGCTGATGAGGTACAGGCATTGTTTCAATTCCT
Source organism: Vicia faba (assembly GCA_948472305.1). Taxonomy (NCBI): domain Eukaryota; kingdom Viridiplantae; phylum Streptophyta; class Magnoliopsida; order Fabales; family Fabaceae; genus Vicia; species Vicia faba. Next base: position 557,786,566 of record OX451738.1, on the reverse strand, counting down.
AAACACTGGAGTTATAAGGATGATAATCCCTCGTCAACCCCTCTGAGCCAAAGAAGTAGGAGTTTTTTTCTTTTCGAAATTTAAAACCCTTAATCATAACCTGGGGCAGGGTAGTCTCTCAGTTGATCCAAGTGCATAACGAATGGCACCAAGGAAGTCCTTACAAAACGAAGAAAGACAGTGATGGTTCCAAACAATCAATAAAGAACAGGCAGTCATTATCAAAAAAAAAATCATAAACGAAAAGCCCAAGAAGTCAAAACCTATAAGAAGGGACTTATGAAACCGGGGCATCTCGCTGACTGTAATTCCAAAAAGGAAACAGTTCAGGCAAAAAAAATAGGGATAACGAAATCAAGAAAGAAAAAGAGGTCATACAAACCCTCAACAAAAAAGGAAATGACTGCCTAATCAAAATAAACCGTCAATATCCGAATCATCACCGGAAAATCAGAGCAAGGTCTAACATATGATCAACTGAGTTTAGGTTTGGAGAACATCATGAAGAGCGAGTGGGTACAAATAATTTGAGCCTTTATCCTTTGTTTCTTAAACCGTGAACCAGGCCACGTTATAACCCTCAAAAGTCCTAGCTGAAGCATGGGTTAGTTCGAAAGCATACTGTTACGAAGGTATCCTGACTCCTTAAGGCTACGGTAAATGCAGAGTTGACGTCATGTTTTACAAACATTCACATGTTTTATGAAAAAGAATACATTTTCAAAATCTTCAAGACATAGGCTTTGCATTTTTAATATAACTTTGTTTGCGTATGACTTTTTGTTTGAACAGTAGGGAAATTCGCACAATGAAAGCCTAATGAACAGAAACACTTCCAATCAAGGGGCAGGACATGACCATGGTCCATTATCTGGGGGCAGTTAAGTCAAGATCCAGAGAATCTCTCAAAAGGCCAAAAAGCCTGGGGCAAATCTCTGCCTGAGTCACTTGGGGCACTCCAGCAACGAATCTTGCACGATCAGACATCTTCTGGTAATATGGCAACACAAGCAGCCAGGGGCACCTCCCTGCATTCTAAGAGCGTGGACATAGCCGAAAAAATACTATGCATAATCAAAGACCCGCTAGGTTGACATACCTAGGCAAAAATTAGGGCTTCCCGGCGAACCAAAAGGGTTCGGGCAAAATGAAGGGATGAAATGAAAAAATCTGTACACCCGGCAAGTCGAAAACCTGAAAAGGCGGCTTGGGCAAAAATGGGTATCTCGGTGGACTGAAAACCCGAAAGGGCGGTCCAGGCAAAAGTTAGGGATTAAAGCGTACGACTATGTCCTGCCATCTGTCTACTAGAAGAAGGTTTGTCCATCGACAACTATCAGCACCCCACAAGTGCCTCCCCCATAGAAACAGGGGCAATAAAGAATGGTCTAAGCAATCTGATTGTTCTATCCTCCAAGGTATCAGGGTAGGTTCAGCTAAAGAACATAACCAGATACCTTAATTCCCCAGAGAGTAAGCAAGCCAGTGCACCCTCTCCAAGCAAAATTATCAAATCTCAAGGAAGTAGGGTATCCTCCAGCAGATATCAACATTCCCCAGCTGCAATACATATATTCATAACAAGCATCCCCGGCAGTCTTGGTCTAAAGATTGTTCCCCGGCGGTATCTCAATATTCAAAGGAATCACTTCCCCAGCATATCAAAACTTCCCCAGAAAAGTCCAATCCGGTTTCCCCAGGAAATTTGAGGAATTCATACCCCCAAGCAGCAAGCTTATCCCCAGTAGATTCTGGAAGCTTATCCCCTCGCAGAACACGAACGCGTCGTCCGGCTTGATTTAAAGAGTTATTTCCTTAACAGGATATAACTGGGTTATCCTCAGCCAAAAGCCCCAGAAAGAGCGTCGTCAACGAAGCCCTCTTACCCCAGCGAAGTCTATTCATACTTCCAACAACAAGACATCCTCAGCAAGTTACTATCAACATTCAGCAAAGCATCTCTCTCCCCACAGAGTGTTGCTTCCCAGCAAGGTCGCTAGAGTATTTTTTCTCCCCGCAGAATCTTCCATTTGCCAAGTTTATTCCGCAACGGAGTCATCTTCTCCTACCGGTATTCTTGCAGTTATCATCCCCAGCGGAAGCAAAATCCATTCTTCAACATCAGCCCAGGATACGACTTCCCGGCACCCGTCAAGGATTTACTTTCCTAGACGAAAAACACATTCATAAAACGTCACATAGCATGCATAGACGCATCATATCACCCCAATCTCATTTATTTTTGAGAACATCTTAAAATCAGGCAATTCATGCATTATGACATTGCATACAACTAATTCGTTACTTTTTCAGGAAAGAACGATCAACAGATAAAAGTCTTTACCCGTTGAGGTAGTAATCGCTCCTGATTCCTTCATCGCCCTGCTGAGGTAGTAATCACTCCTGATTCCTTCATCATATATTTGGAGTAGCAATCGTCCCAGATTCCTTCATCACCCCGTTGGAGTAGCAATCGTCCCAGATTCCTTCATCATCCCGTTGAGGTAGTAATCGTCCCAGATTCCTTCATCATCCCGTTGAGGTAGTAATCGTCCCAGATTCCTTCATCATCCTGCTGAGATAGTAATCGTCCCAGATTCCTTCATCATCCCGTTGAGGTAGTAATCTTCCCAGATTCCTTCATCATCCTGCTGAGGTAGTAATCGTCCCAGATTCCTTCATCATCCTACTGAGGTAGTAATCGTCCCAGATTCCTTCATTATCCTGCTGAGGTAGTAATCGTCCCAGATTCCTTCATCATTCTGCTGAGGTAGTAATCGTCCCAGATTCCTTCATCGTCCTGCTGAGGTAGTAATCGTCCCAGATTCCTTCATCATAGATTTGGAGTAGCAATCGTCTCAGATTCCTTCATCACATCCTTATAAAAAAAAAAACCTCCTCTGGTTCAGTCAGATCGACCCTAAGATCTCCCTGATTCTTATCCCAGTAGAAGTTACCCCAGATTCCTTTTCCTATGGTTCCCTCTCCGACGGTGTGTGAGGTAGTAAGTCCTTTTCAGATGTTTCCCTCTCCGACGATGAGTGTGAGGTGATAGTCTCTTATGGTTCCCTCTCCGACGGCGTGTGAGGTGGTAAGTCTTTTTCAGATGTTTCCCTCTCCGACGATGAGTGTGAGGTGATAGTCTCTTATGGTTCCCTCTCCGACGGTGTGTGAGGTAGTAAGTCCTTTTCAGATGTTTCCCTCTCCGACGATGAGTGTGAGGTGATAGTCTCTTATGGTTCCCTCTCCGACGGTGTGTGAGGTAGTAAGTCCTTTTCAGATGTTTCCCTCTCCGACGTTGAGTGAGGTGATCATTCCTTTCAGATTATAATTACCTATTGGTTCTCTTCCCAATACTGCGAAGATAATAATTCCCATCAAGATTTTTCTCAACGAGCATTGTTGAAGTTAAAGTCGCCCAAGGTTCTCTTACCAGTCATACTAAGGTAGTAACCATCCCTGGTTCATTCATCATCATGTGAAGACTCCAGACTCAGCTCCTGTAACCAGTCAGGACACATCTGTATCAAGCATCTGAAAACCAACTCCTGCAACGTGTCAGGTACTTACTTTTCTTTTGCAGGTATACAGGTTCTCGCTAAGGAATCTCCTACGCAATAAACATCCAGATGGCATCTATAAGCCCATCATCCTACCCAACAATCTCCAAATGGCATATGTAAGCCCATTCCCATCATCACTGCTACTATGTGAGCGCAAATTTCTGGGCACTCTAGTGTCCAATCATCTTCTACCCTCGGATTACGAAAGGCACGTCGGCCAATCTGCATCCTCAGGTCTAAGAAGATTGAACAAGGGCAACTGTTGTACCCCAAAATTTGCCCTCCCATATTCTCCAAGAAATTGCCAAGCCAAGTCACAAAATTCCCCAAGGGTTGTACAGTCCAACTGTCTCCTATACAGTCAAAACTAGGGTTTGTGTTCTGATCAAGAAAAGGAAGTTTTCAAAAGCCCAATCAAGTCTCACATGCCTACAAATATGGTCAAGTATCCTCATGTCAAGTTTCAAGGCATTCAGCTCAAAATTGCACAGTCAAAACCCTAGATTGCACTACAGTCAACTGTAGGGGCAAAATGGTCATTTGACAGTCAAAAGTTCAAATTTTTGGTCAACATATCATCTTGAAGCCACAAACATCATTTGATCAATTCTTGATCATGATTCTCAAAATTTGGCTCAGAAATCATCAAAGATGCAAAAGTTTCCTTATTTGGACAGCTGAAAAAGTCAACTGAAATTGACCCGGGCATAACTTTCACATGAATTATCAGAAAAATTCCATCCAAAGCTCATTTTGAAGAGAAAGACATTTCCTACAACTCATCTTCATACTTCAAGTCCAAGAAATGCTCTCACAAAAAGTTATCAATTTCAACATTATAGGTCATTTTCAAAAGTCAACAAAAAGGGACTTTAAGTCAAAGGCCATAACTTGAGATTGGTAAATCAAAATGACATGGGACCAAAGGCATTGGTTAGAGGACTCAAAGACCTTTCCAAAATGTCCAAGAACATGAGAAAAGCTTAAAAATTGAGCAAGTTATGCCTTGTGGAAGTTGGGAAATTTTTGGATATTTTGAAAAGTCAACTTTGATCCAAATGACCTAAAATTGCTAATGGGCCCATTTTTCTTCCATGATTCATCATTCCAAGCATATGAACGACCACTTGGCCCAAAGGGAAGTATTTTCTCATTTTTTATTTATTTATTTGGATTTTTATTTATATTAATTCAATTAAATCAATTAAATATATGAAAAATGTTTAAATTAACCAAACCAATCTTTTTATACATGTTTTAAGGTCAATATTTCGTGTAAAGGCAAATGAGGAAAGAATTGGACTGATTGGCATGATTGAGAGCAAAATACACATGGAAAAGATATGAAAAGATCTTTAAGAAAATCAAATATTCAATCAATGAATGAAAGAGATTTTGGCCAATTTTGTTGACCTAAATTGTTCACTACATATGCTTGAATCAGAACCTAATGCAAGAGGACTGAATGCTGCGCTCAAAGGCCATAGACAAACTTGGAAAATTAGTCAAAAAACACAAAACTGAAAACCACCTTAGAGGTGGATTCAAGGCACGAAATTCATTCCAAAAGCTTCCTTGTGGTCTCCTGAACACATTCCAATCCCAAACATCCATCAACACGCCAAGAACTGGTAGATTGAACTCAAACTGCATCAAGAAAATTCCATTATCGTGCATCATGATTCAAGCATTTTTACAGCATTTTTTTTATTGATTCTTATTCCTCATGAGATTCTAAAGCTAACCATCATATTTAATTGCATTATTACGCTGTATATAAGATTTCACCATGCGTGGCTTTTAGGGTTTTCAGAGCTCGAATTTGGGGTTTTTGAGATAAGGAAAAATCAGGACTCCAGACCACCACCGTTCCATTCAGCAGACCTAGACGAAGGAGAATCACTTATCGCGCCTAATTTATGAACGTTATAGGCCTATTCGCTATTTTCTGGTAGCTGGCCTAAGGGGACGCGTGCAAAACTGTTGCCTAAAGCTTTAAGTTACAGGGACGATGAAGAGGACGATGCGTTGTCAAAACGTGATAGGCGGATTCAAAACTTCGCGCGCTGACTCCCACTAATATAGCTTTTCTTTTATATTATTTATTTGATATTATATATTAAACGTAACTAAAGTGGCTCAGTGGCAGGTACATATGCTTGTAGCGTTCAAGACCTGGGTTCGAGTCCCAGGTCTGTATTATTCTCAATAATATTTTTCTCATGACTTTCACATGCAGCGCCCAAAGTTAAGGCTACCATACACACGCCATATCAAGCCAGCCACGTGTTTAATGAGTCCAGATCAAGGGCTCAGAATTGAAGAGCACCATGAGGACAGGTCAACGCGCTGGCACACAAACTGAAAAGGTCAAATGGACCAAAGCTTAATGGGCCAGCATTCTAAGGCCTATACCTCACAATTGGGACTGAAACCCCCTGGTTTGCAATTTCATTACATTTTATTTTTTTTCAATTTATTGTTTTATTTTTGCTTTATTGTTTTAATCAAATTAATTAATTTTCTTTTTTTACAAAATATGAAAACATCATAAAAAAACAGAAAAGGCAAAAAATATAATAAATACTTTATTTTAATTATTTTTCTAAATAAATGCTTGTAAATAAATTTAGTTTAAAATAGGTTACAATTTTAATTCTTTTTAATAACTAAAAATCCAAAAATATAGAAAATGTTTAATAACTTTTTATTCCTTTTTAATTTTCCCTTTTTCATAATAATATTATTTATTTATTTATTCTATAATTAAATTTGCATGTAAATTAATTTAGATTTAATTTAGGTTTTAATTCAATATTTTCACAATAAATTTAAAAGCCATTAGAATTAGGGTTTGCATTCAATTTTCATTTTAATTATTTCTTTTTCTTTTAAAATCTTAAAAAAACATAAAAATACCAAAAAAACATTTTCTTTTAATATTAATTTTAATTCCTTATTAATTTTAATTTTGCAAAAGGGTCCAACGCCCATATTTTTAATTGTTTAATTTGCGTATTTATTTTATTGCTTAAATAATTATGTATCTCCCCCAAAGCCTTGTAATTACATTTCGCACTCTTACTTTCATTTGCTTTATTTATCTTTCTGTCAAATCGGGTTCGGTTTAATTTTGGCGATGTGGACCCGCGCCATTTGTAATAGCTTTAGATTTATTTTCCTCGCAACTTTTAACTGTTAACAAAAGCATGAAAGAATGTATGGACTTAAAATAAAATCAAGCGTAGATCACCAATAAACATGACAAGACAAATACAAATGAAAACGACACACAAATCACACACCACCCCTAGGGTACGCCTCACTGTTGCCTTGCCTTCGAAAGGTGGTCGTCGAGTAGAGGATGTCTTAGTAAGTCCTCATGATCCGGGAACCTGGCATGAGGGTAGCTTCTAAGGTGTCTTCCCATTGCTCCGGTGATCACCATGTCCCTACAACCTCGAATTGACCCGAACACCTCCAATGGTGGTGCTACCTACCTCTCAATGGTGGGATGACACTACTTTAAAGGACATTTACACAGACGAATTCCTTAGGGTAGGTAGGTTCTCATGGATACTTGCTCTCTTCAAAAAACAAACAAAAAAACCTTTTCACACCGACACTTTTTCAAAAGCTTTCAAAGCAAATTTTTCAAACACTCTGACGTACGAGTCGAACTGAAATTTTTCAAAGAAAACTTTTTAAACCCACAATTGAAAAGCAAGCAAACATTTTTGAAAACACATTGAGCAAGTATCTAAGAGCCCATGGATAACCATGGATAGAAAGGGTGCTAACACCTTCCCTTTCTATAATCTACCTCCCGAACCGAGAGCAATCTCTTTAAGGAATTTTTCTGTGCTTTTGTCCTTTCCATGTTGGAGAAAATAAAAGACGGTGGCGACTCTTGCTTCCGCGACATTTCGCGAACCAGCGTTAAACAGTCAGTTCCAGATCCACCGATCACAAAGGGCATCCATGTTTTGGGACATTTCTGAATTAGGGGTCCGAATAAGCAACAGATTGACGTTCATGTCTGGAGAATCCGTAAACTATCTGAGATTGAATAAGCAATAGAGCAGCATCCGTGGTTGGGACGCGTCCGTAAACTTGTTTTCAAAAGTTGAGAAGAGTCTGAACAAGTCGGTAGATTGACATCCGTTGTAGGGAAGAATCCGTAAACCGTTGTCAGAAGTTGAGAAGAGTCTGAACAAGTCGGTAGATTGACATCCGTTGTAGGGAAGAATCCGTAAACTGTTGTCAGAAGTTGAGAAGAGTCTGAACAAGTCGGTAGATTGACATCCGTTGTAGGGAAGAATCCGTAAACTGTTGTCAGAAGTTGAGAAGAGTCTGAACAAGTCGGTAGATTGACATCCGTTGTAGGGAAGAATCCGTAAACTGTTGTCAGAAGTTGAGAAGAGTCTGAACAAGTCGGTAGATTGACATCCATTGTAGGGAAGAATCCGTAAACTGTTGTCAGAAGTTGAGAAGAGTCTGAACAAATCGGTAGATTGACATCCGTTGTAGGGAAGAATCCGTAAACTGTTGTCAGAAGTTGAGAAGAGTCTGACCAAGTTGGTAGATTGACATCCGTTGTTGGGAAGAATCCGTAAACTGTTTTCAGAAGTCTTGAAGTTGAAGAGGAACCGGTGTAGGGTTTCCTGCTGATGTGTCTGAATGAATCTGGAATAGGTATCAGAATGTCGCCGTGTCCGGGTCACATCTGAACTATTTCTGGATGAATCTCGGGAGATGATCTGCGTCTGTCGACTGCTCTTACCTGAAAAGGTAAAGGGTTAGTTGTATGCAATGTTATGATGCATGATGCAATGTATGTGACATTAATGTTTATGACATGAATGTGATGAATGTGCATGTAAGCTGATGAGCTATCTTGCTGAGGATAAATGAATCTGAGATGGCCGAAGATAAAAGAATCTTGACTGCTGACGGGAAAATAATTCCTTGGCTGCTGTTGGGGAAGAGAATTCCTGATGACCTCTACCGGGGGAGTTCCAAACTAGTAGACTCATGCTGGGAGGTAAGATTGAGAATCTTCAGCTCGGTAGGAAGTAACTCTGGCGACTTCACTGGGGAACTCAAGATTTGCCCTCCCAAAACTCTGTGGGGGAGAAGGTTCAATGGTCTGGCTCCGCTAGGGATTGATAATTTGAAGTTTTAGCTTCGCTGGGGATAATGAAACTTGACTCTGAGTGGAGTTAGCTTCTGGAAGGTTCTCTGGCTGGGGATTGTGAGAGTCCTCTGATTGCTGTAGGTGTTGGTCTGGAATAAGTTACTGAATGTCGCCATCTCTGGGTCACATCTGAACTATATCTGGAAGGAATCTCTGAATGAGTTGCAGAATGTCGCCAAATCTTGGGTCACATCTGAACTATATCTTGAAAGGAATCTCTGAATGAGTTGCAGAATGTCGCCAAATTAGGGTCACATCTGAACTATATCTGGAAGGAATCTCTGAATGAGTTGCAGAATTTCGCCAAATCTTGGGTCACATCTGAACTATATCTTGAAAGGAATCTCTGAATGAGTTGCAGAATGTCGCCAAATTAGGGTCACATCTGAACTATATCTTGAAAGGAATCTCTGAATGAGTTGCAGAATGTCGCCAAATCTTGGGTCACATCTGAACTATATCTGGAAGGAATCTCTGAATGAGTTATAGAATGTCTCCATCTCTGGGTCACATCTTGAACTATATCATGTCTGAAGTCTGAATGAGTTATAGAATGTCGCCATCTCTGGGTCACATCTTGAACTATATCTTGAAAGTCTGAATGAGTTATGGAATGTCGCCAAATTAGGGTCACATCTGGAACTATATCATGTCTTTTGAAGTGATAAGGAAATTGTTGAACACTTTTGACATTCGAATGCCCCAAGTGGTGATGAAGGAGTCTTGAATCAGATTAATCTGCGAATTGAGAGATTTCTTGAAATCTTGACTGGACTGCCCCAGGTTAACTGAACTTCGAAAGATCTGTTGAAACCTTGACTGGACTGCCCCACGTAATGCCCCTTGTTGATAGGAGATTTGTAATGGAAGTGTCATCCTTTTGAAGTGATTTTGCTCACTGAGAGAGTTTTCGTTCCTCCGAACATTCGTCGTGTGAAATTCTTCGCTGTCAAACAAAAAGCCAAATGCAGACAGTGATATTCAAACAATGCAAAGTTTATGTTTGTCTAGAAGTTTTGCAAAATGCGTTTTTTAGCAGAAAACTTTTTTATAAGACAGATCAACACAAGATTTAGAGCAAAGCCTTACAGGAGTCAGGATACCTTTTGTAACAGTATGCTTTCGAATTAACCCATGCTTCAATTAGGACTTTTGAAGGGTTGTAACGTGGCTTGGTTCACGGTTTAAAAAACAAAGGATAAAGGCTCAAAGTATATTAATACCCACCCGCTCTTCGTGATGTTCTCCAACCTAAGCTCAGTTAATTGTGCGTCACACTCTGTTTCGAGTTTTGAACGACTTTTTGGGTGATGGTTCACCTAGTTGAATTTTGGGGAGACAGTCATTATCTCCTTTTCTTTTTCAACATTTTTCATGTTGTTGAGGATTTGACAATGACCTCACTATTTTGATTTTGATTTGTTATCCCTAACTTTTGCCTGACTGTTACCGTTTTCGGGATTACTGTCAGCGGGATGCCCCAGCTTTCTTAAGCCTCCTTTACAGGTTTTGGCTCGGCGGGCTTTTCTCTTTTGAGAGATTGACTGTCTATGTGATAGGGAACCACCCTTGTCTTTTGATTCCAAAGGAATGCTTTCTCTTTTTTGACGTTGTTCGTTGTATTACGAACTGAGAGTTTGCGACTTCAATGCGCATTTTCTCTTGAATTAACTGAGATACTACCCTGCCCCGGGTTTATATCAAAGGTTTTGATTGTTTTAAAACAGAAAACTCCTACTTCTTTGGCTCGAAGGGGTTGACTAGGGATTAACTTCCTTATAACTCCAGTGTTTGGGAATTGAACGAAATGCCTGTACATCATCAGCAAGGTCTGTTCAAAAGCATACTGTATGAGATTATGGTATTTTTTCGTCATCCTCCCTCTAAAGGCTTACATCTTTTTATCAAGAGTCAAATATCATAAAAAAAAGCATAAGAGTAGTGAAGCGCATGGATGAATTCAAGACAAACATATGCAATGCATTAATGAAAACAGAGTTCAACATCAACAGGTAATTGTTTGATAACAAAAGGAATTACAACTTTGAAAATTCAGAACGAAACAAATACAATCTCAGTAATTTGGCACAGGAGGAGTGATCATGCTGGGGTCTCTGGGGGACCAAATTCAATCTCCTTGGCATCGATCATGTCTTGGATCTTGTTCTTCAGAGGCCAACAGTTGTTGGTATCATGCCCCGGGCTATCAGAGTGGTATTCACATCTTTCATTGGGGTGATAGGTAGGAGCAGAAGTATTTGGGTTCCGGAGAGGAGCCCTTAAAGTAATCATACCCCTCTTCAACAAGTGTTGCAGTGCCTGAGACAGTGACATGTTGATCTTGGTGAACTTCCTCTTAGGTGCGACCTCCTTATGCTGATGCCCCTGTCTTTGCTGAACAGGTATAGGATTAGGGATCAAGATTGCCCCTATATGTTGGTCATGACGACCCTTTTGACTGTTCGCAGCATTGGACTCTTTCTTTCTGTTGTAGGGAATTATCTGAGTATCGGAGGTTGTGGCTCCCTGGATCTTTCCACTCTTGATGCCAGCCTCGACCCTTTCGCCAGTCAGTATTAGCTCGGTGAACCCAGCTGAGGAGCTTCCAATTAAGTGCTTGAAGAAAGGCCCTGTCAAAGTTCCCATGAAGATGTCAATCAACTCTCTGTCTGTTAAAGGAGGTTGCACCCTACCAGCCAAATCTCTCCACTTTTGGGCATATCCCTTGAAATTCTCGTCGGAACCCATGGTCATGTTCTGCAACTGCACACGAGTTGGTGCAAGATCAGCATTGTACTGGTACTGTTCGTAAAAGGCCCTGGCTAGATCTTCCCAGGTGTGGATGCGAGAACTCTCCAATTGATAGAACCACTCGAGTTGAGCCTCTACCAAACTTTCTTGGAAGAAATGGATCCAGAGTCTCTTGTCAGCCGTGTATGGTTGAATCTTGCGGGTATAAGACTTCAGATGCATCTTAGGGCAAGAGACACCATCGTACAGAGCAAAGGTAGGGACTTTGAATTTTGGAGGGATGACCAATCCAGGAACCAAACCCATGTCTCCTAAATCCAAGCCAGGTATTTGTTGGATCTCCATAGCATTGAGGCGATCCTCCAACTCTTTGTACTTGTCATCAGCGAGAGGATATTGCTCTTCGGAGTAATCAGTTTCCTCTTCCTCAATCTCCACATTGTGGTTTTCTTCAAGACTAGCCACTGTGTTGGATGGAGTTGCAAGGTCTTGGGTCTTAGGCCTTCTCCTCAAGTTCAGGATGCGGGCTGCCTTCTTGGACTTCTTCTTCTTGTCTTTGAGAAGGAGAGCTGTCAGATCTTCTTGCCCTTTCCCCATAGCCAGAAGCATTTGCTGGAATTGAGCATTTTGAGCCTGGAGATCTTTCACTGTTTGTTCCATATCCATCTTACTGAAATAAACAGTAAGAAGATAAGAAGACCTGTATGGGAGGAACCTGTTATGCAATGATATGCGTGATATATATGCAATGTTTTCAAGGATCTCTTGGGGTAAACACAAGAAAATGTTAGAGGTTGAACTTGGATCTTTGATTGGAGAACTTTGCACCGGTGGATGTCCTTCCAAGAGAATCAAGCTCACCATGTCAAGTGGGTCATAGCCACTGATTCAAGTTGTTGCACTTGAACTTTGGTCGGCATTGGTTAGAGGAGAACCCTCTTGCCCCTTGATAGACGTCTGGTTCAACGTAACCCTGCATCAACAGAACCCTCGAGATCCTTGAAATGGTTATTGAAAATGCTATGGTATGATGTCATGATGTTATGTACATGTATGCAAAAAGTAAGTGAGCGTATATACAGGCAAACATATTCACACAGCAGCAAACAAGTCCTTAGGTTTAGGCTTGCATGGGGTCTGGGTATTACCCTCTTGAAGTTGGTGGGCTCAACCTGTCCTATTAGAAGTAACCGGGTTCTAAGGATCCCAATATCACTGGATTACTTTCATTGTTCATCGTTTCGATTTAGCCACTGAACTGGCGACCGAAATATTCCAGGAAAGCAACCCTCAATTGGGTGTAGTATCGAGTATCAACCAACCTCGGACTGCACCAAAGTCAGTTATCTCACTACCCTAAAAAAAGGCCAAGATGGTTCGATTAGGGTTCCTAAGGTCAGTTGATGCTTCACGACACCACGCGGCGGCCCCGTACTCTCCTTGACTGAACTCAAGGGTTACCGGTACACACCAAAGTGCCACATCAACGTAGCAGACTGCTTCAACCATGTCGGTATACCCCGCACAGTTCCCTCACAGCCTTGTTGCTACTTTCTAAGAAGGTATCCCCAGATCCGGGTTAGGATCTATAAAACTCCGATACAAAAGCCCACAAATGTAAAAGCAAACAAAGCAATCAATTGAAAACAAAGGTGATCTAAACCCTAAGGTAACCCCACTTTTAAGTGTTTCCCCAGCAGAGTCGCCAGTTCTGTGATACGGTGGGAGAACTGACTAGTGTTTTGCGTTCGTATTCGCACTTGTGCGGTTGAGCAAGAGTCGCCACCGACTTTTTACTTTATCCTAAAGGAAAGGTTAAAAAAGCACAGCAAAAACCTTTTGAGATATTTCGTGGGTTCGGGGGGTAGATTATGAAAAGGGAAGGTATTAGCACCCTTTCCATCCATGGTTATCCATGGGCTCTTAGTTACTTGGTTTTTTTTAGATCACTTGCCTTGTTTTTCGATTGCTTGAAAATGGTGTGTGTGTGGGTGCTTTTGAAAATGTTTTGGAAGAAGATGCCTTGTCTTAGGCAACTAATGTATTTGACTCGTGATTGAGTGTTTTACAAAAGTGTGGATCTTTTCGAAAAGATGTTTCAAATGTTTTTGAGAGTTTGTTTGAAAGTGTTGTGGATTGTGGTTTTTGAAAAGAAGGCAAGTGTTTTTTCAAATTGATCTCAAGTAACTAAGAGTTTTGTCTACCCTATTGTACTCAAAGGTTTTTTCGTTATGTTTTAACCCTTTTTAACAATTTTGTTCCACCATTGAAATTGATGGACAATCTTGCGTTTAAGAAGTTTATTCGGGACGGGCGCGGGTCATCGTATGGACCATGAATGCAATGATGCCAAGTGTCTTTGGCAATTTGCTTTGAAGGGACTATGATCATTCCGTTTAGGCAACACTTTGAGACTCATGATCATTTGATTTTGTTTTGCCAAAGATACTCGACGTGCAAGCATGGCCCATTTTGGAAGGCAACATGTGGGTTACCCTAGGGGGTGCAAGTGTGATTGTGTATTGATTACATGTATTTGTCTTGTATTAGGTTATCTAGCGTTTGATTTTATGTACATGCAAACCCTAGGTCTAACCATGGTATAATTGGAAAACTGTAAATGGCGGAAATGTAAAATCTACGCTATTACAAAATAGTGTCCGGGAGTGGGGGTATAAATGTACAAAAGGGGATGAGACTTATAGTATCCAATAAGTTACAACCAAATCGAATTTGCGATCAAAATGTAAATATCGAATATATCGATATAAAAAAAATGTGTATAGGGCAATGTGAATGTATTGTGTAAGTGTAAGTGTGAGATGTATATGTATTGTGTGTAATTATTTACAAGTGCGACAATATGAAATTAATGCGAGATTAGGGTTTTTGACCTAAATATGTGTTTTAAGGAATCTTTGATTTGTATATTTTTAATATGTATAAAAGAAAAATATTTTTAATTAAATCGTATGTTCAAGTTCTAATTGAAAAATGTATAAGACGCATCATTGTTTATTATATACGAAAATGTTTTAATTAAGTGTTTTAAGAATTTTAATATTAGAAAAAATATGTATTTTGTCTATTATGTACAAAGATATATTTTAATTAAAAAATGTTTTCAATTTTAATTATATGATAAAAATGTATTTTTATACAAAAAGTATTAAATGTCCAAAACTAAATTATGTATGTTAAAAAGTATTTTTAAATTGTTATGTACAAAATGTTTTAAGAAATTTAAATTATGCAAGAAAATATATATTTACTTTAGTATGTACAAAATATATTTTAATTAAAAGAGTAAATAAATAAAAAGAAGAAAGTATTTTCAATTTTTTAATATATGAGGCAAAAAAAATGTATTTTAATTAAGTTAGGATTTTGCAAAGAATAAAAAAGAAAGTATTGTTTATAATATAAAAAAAAAGGGTTAGTATTAATGTTTGTTTTTATAAAAAAAAGAAAGGGTTTAAAATTCTAATGGGCTCTATGGGCATTAAGGAACGGGCAAGGCCCATGCGTTTGGGACGAATTTTAGGGTTGGGAATTGTTATTCAGTTTGGGAACATGCTTAGGGTTTGGGACGGCGCCGTTCGTTCGCTTACGTGCTCTTCCTCGTTCATCCTGCTTCTTGGTCATGGCTACTGAGTTTATCTTTACGCATGTCTCGGTACTTCCTTCCGTTCGAGGCCACCGGCGCCACCCATCTTCCTCCTCTTTACACTAGCTCCAACGGCAAAATGAAAGGTATGAATTCATTCAAACGTATTAGGGGCCTCGTGTTTTGCATGCTTAGTTCTCTGCTTATTGATTCGGATTTATGTGCTTTTTGTTGGTTATGCGAAGAGGAAAAGAACTGTACCTTTCTGAGGAGACGGAGGAGGGACGGTGGTAGAGGCGCCCAGGAGGCCGGAACGAGCGGAGGGAGATTTGCGTGATGAAGCTTTCTTGAGGTCCCTGGTATTTTTTATCTGGTTGCTATTTTCTAGGGTTTTGAGGATGATAGACTTGTACTGAGAACCCCTTTAAAATTCACTTCTTTATCTCTTCTACTGCATGTTGCCTTGATTTGTTGCTTTGAATTGTTGCCTTGAATTGTTGTTGCTTGGACGAACTTTCTCTCTTCTTCTTGAACACTGTATACTTGCTGCCTTAGATTTGTTTGACTATACTGGGATTGACGCCTTGAGCTTGCCTTTGATACCTTTGTTGAGTTGGATGCCTTCTTCTGAATTGCCTAATTTGACATGTTTCTTCCTCGCCCCATGATGAATCCAGGATTCTGAGGGCTTGAAGGCTTGATGCTTTTTTTGGAGCCTTGAGGCTTTGAAAAGCTTAAGCTTATGTTTTACAATGAATGGCTTGAGTATGCTTTGATATGTGTTTGGTTTGAAACTGGACAGGCCTATGGTTATTTTGCTTTGAACACTGGCTTATGCAGGTTAGGCTTCTATACAGGCTATGTGTTTTTGGTTTATAACTGAAATGCTTAGCAGGTATATGGTCTGGAGGTTTAATGCATAGTTACAGGTTTGGGTTCATGGTTAAGGCTCTTGCAGGTTTTACTCCAACAGGTTTTATGGCTTGAATTTTGTATATACAGGTTATGCTTGGTTTTTATGTTTATGTGTTTTGACAGTATGTGGGTTTTGAGGTTTCACAGGTTGGGTTTGTGAGGTCTCAGGCCAGTATGCTTGGTTGGTAAATGGTTTTAGCAGGTATGGTGAGGTTTTTTGACAGCAGGTCAGCTTCAGGCTTGGTGGTTTATCAGGTTTTTCAGTTGGTTTGCTTCAGGCCAGGACCTTGTAGTTTGTATATTTTTCCTCTCCTCTTATCCTGCTGAACTCTGTTCTCTTTTGTATATCTTTTCTTGTTATGCTGAACTGTCTAAACCTAAAGCCTGAAAACCTGCTTCTATTCTCTCTTTTTTTCTCTCTGTAGTACAATTGGATATTATTATATGATTCTTTCTTGTACTATCTTTTCTGAAAGGGCTATTGATGGGAAATGATGATTTGAGTTAGCTTGCTTGCATACAATTTCTCTGCATCTTCTTTATCTCCTTTTGACAGCTTTGGTACTTTGTGATATCTTCCATATCTTTGCCAAATCCTTTTTTTGACAGCCTTGAGTGGATTTTGCATTTTTGACAGTAAGTTGCACTTTTTTTATCTTCTTTGATATCTTTGAGTGGGCTTTGGCATTTGTGACAACAAACTGTACTTTTCTTTGGTTTTTCCAGTTTGGTTTGAATTTGAAGTTTGAGATTTTGAAACTATGCAGTTTGATATTCTATGCATTTTGACATTTGCATTTTTTCAACTTTGCATAAAAATTCTTCCCTCTCTGTGAACCGGGAAAAATCCCGTGATTTGCAGAGAGGGTTAACTGATCCCAGTCAGTGGCCCTTAATGATGAGTCTAATTTTAACTGTCTTTTCCAATTTAACTGCTTTCTGACTTTCTCTTTTCTTTTTGCAGATGAATAATGGAACACCGGAGCGGAGTGAAGAATGAAGAGATTAGGGACTTAGAAAATGTTTAGAAAAAATAGGATAATTTTTATTTTCAATTTAATTATTTGTAAACCATTATTATTTTAAATACTTCGTAATAAATACTTGTATCCAAATAATAATTGTAACAACTATTAAATATGAAATAAAAATTTCATTGATTCATTTAACTCTTTTCAATTCCTTTTCTTTAATTGTTTACTTGTTATTTATAATTCCTTAAATTAAATAAAATGAAAGTTTAAATTTCAAATATTTAATTCTTAGAACCATAAATAATCAACTAAACCTTGTTGATCAAAATAAATGAATTCGACGTCTCCATCATTCAAAGCAACACACAGTCGAACACAAAAACTGATCAGACGTAATCCTCTTTTTCACTGATTCTTTGCCAAGCACTGTAATTCCAAACTGCATATTCTTTGACTGGCTCAAACAACATGAATTCAAACCACTGTCTCTTTCACTGATTAAATCAAAACAACGCGAAGTTTAACCTGAATCTCGGAATAAACTGCAAAGTGCTGTGGAATTTTAATTTTGCTGAGAATATGCCCATAAAACCTTAATTCTTGATTAAATATCAAATAACGCTCGCCTGATCAAAATTGAACCAAAAATCATCCAAGACCCTAAGCCAACTGTGAAACAATCCAGAGCCCTGAAAATCAGTAAAAACCCTAATTTCGCTTGACTGACAAGAAAAGTCCGTTTGTCCGATTCTTGAACCAGTTTGAAGAATTAGGAAAGGCTTGAAGCTGAGATTGCTTGGGGAAAAATGCGAGGGCAAATTTTGGGGTACAACACAATGCCTTAATCTCATACAATATGCTTTTGAACAGACCTTGTTGACGATGTACATGCGTTATTTCAAATCCTAAACACTGGAGTTATAAGGAAGATAATCCCTAGTCAACCCCTTCTAGTCAAAGAAGTAGAAGTTTTCTTTTTACACAAATTGAAACCTTTAATCAAAACCTAGGGGCAGGGTAGCCTCTCAGTTAATTCAAACGCGCGTTTTGCCGCAAACTCTCATCTCGTAATACAACGAATGACATCAAAAACATTCCTCTAGATTCAAAAGACAGTGATGGTTCCCTACCAAATAGGCAGTCATTATCTCTCAAAAAGAAAAGCCGACTAAGTTAAAACCTACAAAGGAGACTTAAGAAAAACTGGGGCATCCCCGCTGACCGTAATCTCAAAACAAGAACAGTCAGGCAAAATCAGGGATAATAAATCAAAGAAAGAGGTCACTATAAATCCTCAACAACATGAAAAATGTTGCAAAAATGACTCCCTTCCAATAAACTTAACTTGTCTGAACCATCATCAAAACATCATTCCAGACTCATTTGGAGTTCAAATGTACAATTAACTGAGTTTAGGACTGAAGAACATCACGAAGAACGGGCGGGTACAAATACACTTTGAGCCTTATCCTTTGTTTCTTAAACGGCGAACCAAGCCACGTTACAGCCCTTCAAAAGTCCTTATTGAAGCATGGGTTAGTTCGAAAGCATACGGTTACAAATGGTATCCTGACTCTTGTAAGGCTTTACTCTAAATCCTGAGTTTCAATATTCTTACAAAATTTCTTCACTTGCTAAAAACGCATTTTCAATATTTCAAGACATGCATAAACTTTGCATTATTTGAATATCGTTGTTTGCATATGGCTATTTGTTTGACAGCGGAGAAATTCACACAACGAATATCCGATGAATGAAAGCTCTCTCAGTAAACAAAATCACTTCAAGTGGGATGACACTTCCAATGACAAATCTCCTATCAACAAGGGGGCATGGCATGTCACTATCCAGCACACCTGGGGCAGTCCAGTCAAGATTCCAAGAAATCTCTCAAGAAATGCTGAATAATCAGAGGCAGGTCTCCATCACTTGAGGCATTGAACGCAAATCCCGACAAGGGCTACGTACAATCCTTTAATTCTTGGAAGTGCCACAAACACCTACTACTAGGGGCAATGACGAATCCCCCATAATTTCCTTTTCATAGGGTGACCCCTAGCTAGAGTTTCAATCTTTGAAAAATTCTCACCAGCTGAGTCGACCTCAAGAATCCTCGAGGATTTTCCCCAATGAAGTCGCTACCTCTCCAACAGAATGGAAACAAGGTTTATTTCCCCAACAAATGGAAGGGTTCCCCAGCTTGAGGCGGCCTCTCCGACTACTACAAATCAAAAGACCACAACTCCTCTTCCCCAGTAGACTACTCTACAATCCCCAGCAAGTTACTGTGAAACCTGGACCCGACCAGACATCAGTTTAACTTTGACTCCCCAGTAGAGCAACGGACAACCGAGACTCCTGAACTCTTTTCCCCAAATAGGAATCAACACTCACCACAGAGTTTTCAATATTCCCCAGCAGAGTTTTTCCTAAAAACAACAAAACAGGAGTCCCCGGTGGAAACATTCTAAGAAAAGTTTGGAGACACACCTACTCTTCAACGACAGGCTGGGATTTAATGACTCCCCAACATTTGTCAAGGATTTATTTTTCCAAGACAAAAATACATTCAAATAACATTTCACCTTTCATGCATCATATTACATACATGACAAGTGCATACGACACAATCTCATTTATTTTGAGAACATCATTGCACCATGCATTTCATGCATCATGACATTGCATATAATTAATGTTTTACCCTTTTTAGGAAAAGGTTGATCAACAGATGGCTATTGTTGATAATCTTCAAAAGGTCAGACATTAATACCTGTAACAAGCAAGGGTAATTATCTACACGACCATCTGAAGCAATCCTACACAGACTCCTTCTCATACCTTTCAAATACAGTCCAGATATGATCCAGATTCAGATGTCATTCTGTCACTCATTCAACATACATTTCAAATACAATCCAGATATGATCTAAATTCGGATGTCATTTTATCACTCGTTCAACATACCTTTCAAATACAGTCCAGATACGATCCAGATTAGGATGTCATTATGTCCCTCATTCAACATACCTTTCAAATACAGTCCAGATAAGATCCAGTTTCGGATGTCATTCTGTCACTCATTCAAAATACCTTTCAAATACAATCCAGATACGATCCAGATTCAGATGTCATTCTGTCACTCATTCAACATACCTTTTAAATATAGTCCAGATACGATCTAGATTCGGATGTCATTCTGTCACTCATTCAACATACCTTTTAAATATAGTCCAGATACGATCCAGATTCGAATGTCATTCTGTTACTCATTCAACATACCTTTCAAATACAGTCCAGATACGATCCAGATTCGGATGTCATTCTGACACTTATTCAGTACATCTTTCAGATACGAGTCAAATACAATTCATTTGTGGATATTATTCTGATACTCATCCCAAGACCTCCACTGGCTCATTTTAAATCTCTCAATGGTTTATCCTGATTATTTCCTATAGACTTTCTCTCTGGTTTAGATGAATCGCTCCAAGATTTATTTTGATTCTTTCCAGACCTCTGTTGGTTTAGTTTAAATCTCTCAACGGTTTATCCTGATTCTTTCCGGTAGACATTTTCTCTGGTTCAGATAAATCGCTCCAAGATTTATTCTGATTCTTTCCAGTTAAAGAAAATTCAAGACCTCTACTGGTTCAGTTTAAATCTCTCAACAGTTTATCCTGAATCTTTCCCGTAGACATTTTTCTCTGGTTCAGATAAATCGCTCCAAGATTTATTTTGATTCTTTCCCAGTTGAAGACAATTCAAGACCTTTCTCTGGTCCATTCAAATCAATACTAAGATTTCTATTCCAATTAAGGAAGCTATATGTGATACGGTGGCAGAACCGACTGTTTATACTGGTTTTGCATTTGTATTTGCAAATGTCACGGTAAGAAAGAGTCGCCACCGACTTTTATTTCATCCAACAAAGGAAAAGGAAAAAGAACAGAAAAAACCTTTTTCGAGTGTTTTCTGAGTACGGGGGGTAGATTATAGAAAGGGAAGGTGTTAGCACCCTTTCTATCCATGGTTTTCCATGGGCTCTTAAGTACTTGCTCATTTTGAAATTGCTTGTGTGTGTTTTGAAAAGTTTTTGTTTAACTTCATAGTAAACCTTGCATCTGTCCTCAAGAGTGTGACGAAGTTGTTTTTTTTTAAAAACTGTTTTGAAAGTGTTTGTGTGAAAGAGTTTTTGTTGTTTTGAGCAAGTACTTAAGAGTTTCTACCTACTCGAAAAAGACTGTTCGCTTTCTCGTTTCCTTTAGACAATGCTATCCTACTATTAAGGAGTAGGTAGCCCCATTATTGGAGTTTAAGGGACATTCGAAGGGAAAATTACGGTCACAAAAGCAATGGTTAGGAAACCTTAGTAGTTACCCTAGAGTCTTAAAGATCTTTTCGAGGCAACATTCGAATTGGTCATTTTTGATCTTTTGGGAGTAGTTACCCTAGAGTCTTAAAGATCTTTTCGAGGCAACATTCGAATTGGTCATTTTTGATCTTTTGGGACTAGAGGGTGACCACTAAAATTACCTATACTTCATGACCGTTTACCGAAGGCAACCGAAGTGGGAATAAACTCTAGGAGTGAACATGTGCATGTGTTTGACTTCAGTTGATTATCTTTGCATAATTAGGGTTTTCTACCGTTTTAAAATTATGATATTTTGCATACAATCCTATTATCAATCATCTAACAGTTTATAGTTGCAGAAAATTAAAAGCGAAAAAGAAAATCTACGCTATTACAAGGCTTCGGGGAGGGGGTTTCATAACCAAAAAACTGGGGATTAAATAGTAAATAATAAGCGGTAAAATAAACCCTAATTAACAACTATTACAAACCTATAAACAGGTACATTAATTGGAAAAATAAATAAATAACTGCACGCGTGAATAAAGTAAATATCCTAAAGAATCTATTTAAATAAAAAAATATTTTTGATTTTTTTTATTGAGAAAAATTAAATATTTGTGAATTAAACCTAATTTTCTAATTGATTTTAATTATGGAAAAAGAATTTAAATTGCCCTAATTAAATTAATCTAATTAATTAATGAAATTAATTATTTTTTAGAAAAAAAACCTAATTCTAATGTTTGATGTTTTTATGATTTTATAAAAAAAATGATTTTTGAAACAAATAAAATTAAAATTAAAATGAAATAAAATAAAAAATAAGAAAGAAAAATAAAACTGGGCCTGTTAGGAGAAACAATTTGGGGTGTGGAATGGAATTTGCCAAGCCCAAAATGGTAGGCCCATCTGCCTTGCATGTGGTCCAGTGTGGACCAACTTCTGGGATTTCACCATGGGTCTTCAACTCTGGAACATCAGATTTTCTTTGAGATGATCCAAAGGGTGGGATCTGTGAGCGTACGGTGGACGCTTGGCTAGGAGTTACGTTGAATCTGCAATTAATTGTCAAGATAAATATAAAAGCACACGCCTGGGATCGAACCCAGGACGTTTGCATCATATATACGCTCCCTGACCAACTGTGTTGGAAATATAATTTGTATATATAATGAAATAATCAAATATAATATAAACAAAGTGCCTTGTCCAGAAAAACGCGCGTGGATTCAAATGGGCCAGTGGGATGCTGCCACGCCCTCATCTTCTTCCCAGAACTATCGTTTTTGGTAGTAATATTTTACCTACAGTTATTTCTGTCACTATAGGCTATAGTGACGGATTTTGTTCGTAGCTATAAACCTGTAAAATTCAAAAATGCAGCATAAGCAAAATAAATTCACACCAAAGACATGGATCAATTGTAAATCATCTCCTGAGCATGATAATAACCCTAATTTTGTCCAATTTTGCCTCTATATGGAATTCCCAATTTTGGACCTCAAAACCCTAACAATGGCATCGTGCCATTCCTGCACTTAAACTTCAATCAAACCAATCAAAAACATTGCAAATATGATAGCAAGCGTGTCTATATGATCAAAACATGTTTATGATGGATAAATCATTGAAAACGAATTTTGAAAAAAGATGTAAACCGTGGTACTGTGAGGCGCGATTTCTGAAGGTTTTAAGGCTTAAGGATGATTGGAATAGCTTCAGAAAATGTCCAGGAACGGATTGCTGGTCTTGGAATTGCTTGAAACGGCCTATGGAATCAAAACTGACCTGCACTTTTTTGACAAAAATTTGAAACTTGTTCTTGTAATTTTCACGATCAGTCCTCCTTCCTATGCTTTGGATATGTTGTGTATATATAATATAATGATTTAGGTCAACAAAAACTGATCATATCTTTACAAATTATGGAGATTTGATTTCATTCTTTGCCTTGTATGATTTGTTTCTAAAATAGACCAAATTAAGATCTTTTCCAATCCAATTATCCCTTGCACGATTTGGATGATTTGCTAGCTGTTCATTGACTCATAATATGCTCTTAAAATCAAATCTTGGATTTTATTTCATTATTCTACTATTTAAATTGATTTATTTTGATTTAAATGGATAAAAAACCAAAATAAATAATAAAAATAATAAAATAATAGGTGGATAAGCTCAGGGGTCGTGGGACATCTTGGGAACAAGTTTCGAACAAGAAAACATGGGCCCATTTAAAAAAAAGTCATTTTGATCAATGTTGACTTCATGCTCATTTTTAAAAATTGGTCTACTTTGACAATGCATATCTCCCTCAATTTTAACCCTAATAGGGTGTTCTTGGACTTTTTAGAAAGCTTAGGATGTCTTCTAAACAACCCTTTTGGTTTCATCTCAATTGGATCTTTCATGTTCATGTAAGGAGCTTTGACCCAAAGGTGTTTTTATTAACTTTTTGAAATGACCTATAATGTCTGAATTTATATCTTTTCATGAGTCAATTGTTTGAACTTGAGGGATGAATATGAGTTGTAGGGAATTGAGTTATCTTAAAAATGAGCCTTGGATGAGAAATTTCTGATAAATTATGAGAAAGTTATGTCTGGTCAAAGTTTGGTTGACTTTTCCTATAGAAACCCTAATTTAGCAACTTTTGAGTTTTGATGAATTTGGGGATTTACTTGAGGAATCATGATCAACCTTTGATCAAATGATGAATATTACTTCAAAATGTTGATGTTGACCAAAAATCTCGAAGTTTGACTGTATGTGGGCCACATTTGACTTTTGACCTAACATAGTTGATTTTCAGGCATATGAGCAGTTGACTGAGCAAACCCCTTGTGCAAGGCATGAAACTTGGCATGGATGATCTTGAGAACATATTAGGGCAATGGAAATCATTTGGGACCCTTGGAACTCAAACATCTTGATGAAAATGGAAACCCTAGTTTGAAGCTCATAGTCTTATGAGGAGGATTTGTCTGGTCAATCCTTAGGCATCCTTGGGCAAGTTGAGGACCTCTAGGAGTATGTTTTGAATAAATTGAGAGGGAAAATTTTGGGGTACAACAACTGCCCCTGTTCAATCTTCTTAAACTTGAGGATGTAGATTAGCTGGTCTGCCTTTCGTGATCTGAAGGTAGAAGATGATTGAACACTAGAGTGCCTAAAAATTTACACTCGTCTGAAATGATGCTTAACTTGTATAGGTAGTATCGGGAATGGGCTTACAGATGCCATTTAGAGAAGATGACAGAGAGTCGTCGGAGGTGGGATTAAAGATGCCTTCCAGAATGATGATTTTTAAGATATCCCTTCGTGGGAATTCCTGTTCCTATTGTTAGGGAGGACTTTGTTGAGGAATGTTGGTCTCTGTCTTGAGGAATAAAGTTTAAGAGCTTCGGTTGTCCATTACTCTACTGGGGAATTAACTCTTGATTGATGAGGCATAAGTGAACTGCATGTCTGGTCAGGGTCCAGGCTGCACAACGACTTACTGGGGAAATGTGAAATCGACTGTACCTGGTCGGGTCCAGGTCTTACATTGTTGTAAATTGTTGTATGGAGATTGGAGAGAAGGAACCTAGATAGTAAGGTTTTTTCGAAATGAAAGCCTGGGTAGTAGGGCTGTAAGAAGGAGCCTGGATAGTAGGGTTACTTAGAAATGAAATCCTGGATAATAGGGCTATGAGAAGGAACCTGGATAGTAGGGTTACTTCATGATGAGTATGGGTAATAGGGATATGGGAAGGAACTTGGATAGTTGGGTTACTTCAAGATGAAAGCCTGCATAGTAGGGCTATGAGAGGGAACCTGGGTAAGGTTGCTTCGTGATGAATTTGGGTAAACTGCATCTAAACCGAGAAGGAACCTGGGTAAGTTTGCTTCGGGATGAGTTTGGGTAAATCTGCATCTGAGTCGAGAAGGAACCTGGGTAAGGTTGCTTCGTGACGAGTTTGGGTAAAACTGCATCTGAACCGAGAAGGAGCCTGGGTAAGGTTGCTTCGTGATGAGTTTGGGTAAAACTACATCGGGAAACTGTAAGAAGGAACCTGGGTAGGGTTGCTTCAGGATAAGTCTGAGTAAAACTTCAGAAGGAACCTGGGTAAGGTTATTTCGGGATAAGTCCGTGTAAAACTTCAGGAGGAACCTGGGTAAGGTTAATTTGTGATGAGTCTGTGTAACACTTCAGGAGGAACTTGGGTAAGGTTGCTTCGGGATAAGTTCGTGTAAAACTTCAGAAGGAACCTGGGTAAGGTTACTTCGGGATTAGTCCGTGTAGGGCTATGGGAAGGAACCTGGATTTTTGGGTTACTTCGTGATAAGTTCGTGTGAAACTTCAGAAGGAACCTGGGTAAGGTTGCTTCAGGATAAGTTCGTGTAAAACTTCAGAAGGAACCTGGGTAAGGTTACTCCGGGATTAGTCCGTGTAGGGCTATGGGAAGGAACCTGGATTGTAGGGTTACTTCGTGATGAGTTTGTGTGAAACTTCAGAAGGAACCTGGGTAAGGTTACTTTGGGATTTGTCCGTGCAGGGATATAGGAAGGAACCTGGATTGTAGGGTTACTTCGTGATGAGTTCGTGTGAATATTTATTTGGAAATGTATGAGATTTTTTTCAAGATAAGCCCGTGTGAAGCTGAATTTAGGAGAAACCCATGTAAGATTGCTTCATGACGAACCCGTGTAAAGCTGCATTTGGTCACACAGATAATTACTCTGTTTAGTTTCAAGAGCTAATCTTGGACCTGCTGGAAATTGTTGATGATAACCACCTGAAAAGGTACATGATTAATTATATGTGATGCATGAAATGCATTGTATGATGATGTTCTCAAAATAAATGAGATTATGCTGTATGCAATATGTGTGCGCATGTCATGATGTATGAACATGAAATGCTATTGTGACACGTCCGAGTCTGGGAAAATAAATCCTTGACTGCTGTTGGAGAGTACTAGAAATCAAAGTCCTGACTGTCGTAGAAAAAGTGGTTCTTCTACTTCCGCTAGGGATGGAGAATGGAGATGACTATGCCGTGGATTTTCTCCCGTTTGTAAATATTCTGCCGGGGAGAAACTGTGCTTGAGAATAACTCTGCGGGGGAATAACTCTGTTGGAGGATGAAATTCCATAGCTGAAGGGATAAACTTTGTCGGGGATTGAGCTTCTGTATTCATAGAAATAAACTCTGTTCGGGAGAAAACTTTATGACCCACTTGCGATTATGAAATTCGGCTGGGGGATATAGATGTTAGTTTTCTGAAGAAACCTGGCTGGGGATAGTAACTCCTGTTTGGGGAAGCCAATGTCAAAGCTTTAGTTGACTCTACTCTGTGGGGAGTGTAGATGTTACTGGGACACATGCTGAGAATACGATATTGACTTTGCATCAGGACTTTTCTACCCCTGTACCTGCTGGAGAAAGTACCTGCGGAGGCTTTGTGGATAGCTTGAGTGTTATCCCAACTCATGAGGTGCTTGGTAACTGCCGATCAGAATGATAAGTCTTCTACTGATAGGCAAGTGACAAGATGACGGGACATAGTCGTACGCTTCAATCCCTAACTTTTTCCTGGACTGTCTTTTCAGATTTTCAGTCCACCGGGATACCCTTTTTTGCCCAAGCCGCCTTTTCAGGTTTTCGACTTGCCGGGTGTACAATTTTTTGTTTTTACCCCTCATTTTTTCCCGAACCATTTTGGTTCGCCGGGATGCCCTTATTTTTGCCTAGGCCAGTCAACCTAGCGGGTCTTTGTTCATGCGTAGTGTTTTCCGACTATGTCCACACTCTCAGGATGTAGGGAGTTGTTACTGTCTATAGTGTTGTGTGGTAGTACTGTCAAAAATGTTTTCTTGATGGCACATGATTCGTTGCTGGAATGCGTGCGTAATGCCCCAACTGATTCAGATGGAGATCTGCCCCTGGTTATATGGCACTTTTGGAGAGACTTCCCCAGGTGTGTTAGACATCATGTCACGCCCCTTGCTTATGGAAGACCTATTATTGGAAGTGTCTTTACCGTTGAGGTGACTCTGTCCATTGAGAGGATGTCAGTTCATTGAATATCCATTATGCGGATTTATCCGCTGTCAAACAATTAGTCATATGCAAACAATGTCATTTAAAGAATGCAAAAATCATGTTCGTCTTGAATTTTTTTTTTGAAAATGTGTTTTGTGTAGTAAAACAAAATCTGCCAGAATGTGATATCAACTCAGAATTCACAACAAGTCCTACAGGAGTCAGGATACCTTTGTAACAGTATGCTTTCGAACTAACCCATGCTTCAGCTAGGACTTTTAAGGGTTATAACGTGGCCTAGTTCATGGTTTAAGAAACAAAGGATAAAGGCTCAAAATTTATTTGTACTCACCCGTTCTTCGTGATGTCCTTTAGTCCAATGCTTAGTTAATTGCCGTTTAGAATCTCAGTTGGGTCCTGAAGTACTGTCCTTGATGTTCCGATGATGGTTCGGATACTGAAAGTTTGTTTTGAATAGGAAATCATTTTTGTAATCTTATTTCTGTAGAGGATTTGTAGGAACTCTTCCTTTTTTGATTTTGTTATCCTTTCTTTTGCCTGAACTGTTTCTTTTGTGATTACAGTCAGCGAGATGCCCCCGTTTTTTCTTAAGTCTCCTTCATAGGTTTTGACTTAATGGGCTTTTATTTTGAGAGATAATGACTGTCTGCTTTGATGATTATGCGGAACCATCACCGTCTTTTGATTTTGAAGGATGTCTTCGAGGCTATTCATTATGTGCGAAGCATAATATTACGACTGAATGCGCCTCTGAATTAACTGAGAAGACTACCTTGCCCCAGGTTATGATTAAGGGTTTTAATTTGTGTAAAAAGAAAAACTCCTACTTCTTTGGCTCAAAGGGGTTGACTAGGGATTATCTTCCTTATAACTCCACTGTTTAGGATTTAAAACAACGCCTGTACATCGTCAACAAGGACTGTTCAAAAGCATACTGTAGAGATTATGGTATCGTTTTCGTCATCCTCCCTCTAAAGGCTTATAGCTTTTAATCGAGAGTTGAATATCATGAAAAGCAAGTATAAAGCAGTTTAAGCATAGTGAAAACAAATTAATTTAAGACAAACATGTGTAATGCATTAATGAAATAACAAAGTTTTGCCATGACAATAATTGTTCGAATAAACAAAGAAAATACAACTTGAGAATTCAAATGAACAAAAATGCTTTCTATCTTAGCCATGATTTGGCAGGGGAGCAGTGATCACGTTGGGAGTATCAGAAGGGTCGAATTCGATCTCCTTGGCATCAATCATATTCTGAATCTTGTATTTCAGCGCCCAACAATCGTTACTATCGTGCCCCGGGCTACCAAAATGATAAGTACACCTTGCATTAGGATTATAGTTAGGAGAAGAAGTCTTAGGGTTCGGATGAGGGTTTATCACCATAATCAGATTCATCTTCAACATGTGTTGCAATGCTTGTGACAATGGCATGTTGATTTAGGTGAACTGCCTTTGAGGTCTTTTTACCCTTGGCTGATTGTTTCGTTGTTGAGTAGCCGTAGGCCTAGGTATCATCACAGCCCCTACCGTTGGACGATGCTCAGCTCTGCTCTGACCTCTTGAGTTATAAATGGAATTGACCTCCTTCTTACCCGTGAATGGCTTCTTAACTGCACTTGGCGAGGTGTCTTTCTAGACCTTGCCACTCTGGATCCCGACTTCTACCCTTTCTCCAGTCAATATCAGCTCGGTGAAACCAGCTAAGGAGCTATCAATCAATTGATTGAAGAATGGACCAGACAGTGTACCAAGAAACATATCCACCAACTCCCTATTAGACAAAGGGCGTTGGACCCTCCCTGCTAGATCTCTCCACTTCTGCGCATAGTCCTTGAAACCTTCACTTGCACCCACGGACATACTCTGGAGTTCAATACGGGTAGGGGAAAGGTCAGCATTATATTGATACTGCTTGTAAAAAGCAGCAGCCAGATCTTCCCAGTTGCGGACATTGGTTCCCTCCAGCTGATAGAACCACTCAAGCTGAGTCCCGGACAAACTGTCTTGAAAGAAATGGACCCACAAGTTCCTATCAGCAGTGTGAGGCTGAATCTTCCTCACGTAGGAACAGAGATGAAGCTTGGGACAAGACACCCCATCATACTTCATAAATACTGGAGCCTTGAACTTCTGTGGGATGACTACCCCAGATACTAAATCCAGCTCTTCAAAATCCAGCCCTGGTATTCTTTGTATCTCCATTGCGCTCAGACGATCCTCTAACTGTTTGTACCTATCCTCAGTCGGGGGATACTGTTCATCATTGTAGTCAGATTCATCCTCAGAAACTCTTGGACTAGGGTCTTCCTCCCTTGTTTCACCCTCTTGGTTCTCCCCTTCTTTGGATGAAGAGGTCAGATCAACTGTTTGCTTCAACGGTCCCCTAAATCTTCTTCCCAGATTCAAGACACCCACGGTCTTCTTCTTCTTCTTTTCTCTTTCAGAATAAGGGCCTTCAGATCTTCCTTTCCTTTAGCCAAGGCTACGAAAATTTGCTGAAAGTGGGCATTTTGTGCCTGGAGGTCCTTGATACTTTGTTGAGAAGATATTTTTGCTGAAATAAATAGTGCAGAAGATGAGAAACCTGTTTATGCAATGTCATGGATGATATGCGTATGCAATGATTTCAAGGATTCTTAAAGGCTCAAATTTGTTTAACCAAAAGAAACACACGTTAATTGTATTAGTAAGTTCGAATTGTTAGAAAGGGTGCCTTTTAGGCTTACAACAAAACAAAACTTAAAGCAAAAAGAAAATTAGATCTCCCATGAGCACATCCTCTTTGGTGCAATGTAGGTGTTTATATTCCTCTCCTCATGAAGTAACCTAGTGAGTTCCAGGACCTTCTTCTCGCTGGCGTAGAATTGAGTTTCAAACGTATCCCGCTCCTCTTTAAGTTGAACCCAGGATTTTTGTAACTCCTCGTGATTAGTTGGCATGTCAGGATGGAGAGCAAGGTAAGAAGTGTCTCCTTCAGCAATTGGTTCCACAATCGTTGGTAGGATAGCAGGGTAAGGCATCATAAGACTTTGAGCACGGGCTTGTACCCATTTGAGATAAGGCTCAAGAGGGATTGTGTTCTTGTGCCCTAGTGTCTTGCTATCAACTCTATGTACCATGCCCCAAGCTCGCATGAACCTTTTACGGTAACCCTGGGCATCATTCTCATAGTCAAAGGTGATTCCTTAGATAAGTGTATCATGAGGACCATCCCTTATCGCGTATCCAAACTGTCACAGTGCCAAAGAAGGATTGTAAGTGATTCCTCCCCTAATGCCTAAGAGAGGGACATTAGGGAATTCTACGCATCGATCAATGATGGTAACTGTTGTAACCCAAAATTTTCCCTCCCATTTCTCAATGATTTCTCATCACAAGACCCTTGGAGCTCAAGATCCAGTTAGGGTTTCACCTGCTCAAGACTTCTCCTTGCACTGTTGACTCAAATTAGGGTTTGTGTTTGCACAAAGATGTTTTGACCTAAAATGCCTAAGATGACTTTCATGCTTCATGTTGGACTCCCAAGTTTATCCATACCAAGTTTCAAGTCTTGATTCCAAATTTTGCCCAGTCAATTGGACAGTTGACCTAAAAATCACCTGTATTGGGGAAAAAGTCAACTGTGGCCAATTGACAGTCAAATCTCATGAAAATTGACCCACATCAATATTATGAACTCACATGGACCATTTGATCAAGTTTGGATCATAATTCCACAAGAAATTTGATCAGATCATCAAAAGGGCAAAATGGTCATTTTTAGGGTTTTGACTGCACAAATGCAATTTTTGACTGTTTGACCTAGCCAATGGCAATTCAAACTCACATATGGACTCAAGGACCCCATGGAATTGTCTTGACATACTCAACAAGTTCAAAAGATCCCAAATACACAAGATTGACAGTTGAATTTCCCAGTCAATGGATCAATTTTGACTGTATACTGAAAAGTCAAACTTTGACTTTTTGGTCAAAATCAAGTGTCAAGATCCATTTTTCATCAAAACATGCCAAATCATGAAAATTGTTCATCAAGAAATCAAGAATTGCAAATTAGGGTTTGAAATGAAGATCTTTCATAACTTAGAATTTTTTTAAGTTATGAAAAACCCTAATTTTTTCCTAACTTTGCCCCACTTTCTCACCAAGATTCATTTGGATTCAAGCAAAAGTAAAAACATGAAAGTTGTAGCCTATTGCAAAATCTACAACTTTGATTCACAAAGTTTTCCCAAAAGAAGCTTGTAGCTCAAGTTACAATTTTTGGAACAAGGGTACCAAACCATTCTTAACTTAGAGAAAATTTGACCTAAAGGCAGGATTTTTGCCTAACTTCAAGACCATTTTCCACATATTTCCACTTGGAATTTCAATTTGCATTTCAAAGATGGATTGTAGTACATATTCCAAGGTTTCCAAAATGTCCAAGAACTCATCAAACAACCTCATGGTTAGAGAGAATCGAATTTTGCAATATGGGAAAAACTCACTTTTGTTATGGCCAATTTCCATGTTCATACACTTAGGCAATTTTCAAATCAGCATGCTTTCCTTGATTACAGGCCTCTAAACCATCCAACACTCAATAATTTAATGCTAACTCATTGTGCCAAGGCCTTGTTTTATGAGTTTAAGCATTACATGTTGAACTAAGCCATTTATAGAAAAAGCAAATTAGCCATTATTGAAAAGTGAACTTTATGTCAAAATGCAAATCCAAGCAAGTACAGTTAAGATCTCTTTGGCACAAGTTTATGGACTAATTGCACTAATCAAGACTGAGTTATACAACACATTAGGGGGGCCTGTACAAGCTAGAAACTCAACTTGGCCATTGGTTGCTTAAAGTAGAAGAAACTTGCCATAACTTAGGACAACTCTCATATCAGCTAAGACATGCTTAGAAAAACTTGTCAAGCACTTTCTAAACATCCATTCTGAGCTAGAACACGAGCCAA
Organism: Vicia faba; assembly: GCA_948472305.1. Lineage (NCBI taxonomy): Eukaryota > Viridiplantae > Streptophyta > Magnoliopsida > Fabales > Fabaceae > Vicia > Vicia faba. The sequence goes on along the minus strand of OX451738.1, from coordinate 557,754,184 downwards.
CCAAGTCCCAAACACTCTCATTCACAAAATCACCATTGAACTGCACAAAAACAGGGCCTGCTGCAGATTGAATCCCACAACTCATTTCCATCGTGCATTCTTGCTAAAACCACTTCAAACACCTTCCCTACCATCAATGCAAACTATCCAAAGCATTAGAAGTGGACTGTAACTCCTCTAATCAGTTTGGCCATTTTCATTTTCTTGTTTTGCAGTTGAAGTTCCATAACACGATTCAGCTAGTTTCAAAGCAAAGTAAAACTTGGAATAGCATCCCTGGACCTCAAGGAAGCTGTACCAATCATCACCTTGCACTGAAAGTACCTCAATCATCAGATACAACTTCAATTGAACAGGTAAGTTCATGAATTCGTATCTCTCTATCCAGGCATTGTTAGCTTTAGGTTTGTGAAGAAAATATGTCACATTCATAGCCCTGAACATGCCCATGTAGTTAGTTTTCATTTATGTTACGTGTGTCATGAGAATTTGATGTCTGGACATTGATAAAAAAATTAGGTTAAGATTTGGGAATGGAGAAATTCTCTCTCATTTTTGAGAGTTAGATCAAGTTTTAGGTATGTATGGATTCGTTGTTTGATGCTGAACATTTTTGATGTTGTGAGTTTTCATCAAAAAGCCAGGAATCAGGATGTTTGAATCAGTGAACAAAGCGCGCGTTTTTGACATTGTTTCTGGCCAGAGGTTGAAAAAGGACTTGGTGGGCTGGGCTTGATTTGTCATTTCTGTTTACACACTATTTTTACTTTGACATCCCCTAGGCCCATTTGGTTTATTTTTATGATTTTTTGACTTTTGTTTTTTATTCCTGACTTATTTATTTTTCCTCATAATATTAAAAATATAAAAAATATTTTTCTCACCATTTTTGAATTTATTAGGCATTTATTTGGTTTCTTTTAGTTTTTGTACATAAATAAATATAAGCATACTTTTATTTTAAAATACTAAAAAATATGCAAACATATTTTATTTCTGATTTTTATTTTATTTTATCTTCTGAAAATATTTGATATAAAATATACTTTTTTTTATAAATATTAAATATTATTATTTTTGTACATATAATATATATTTAGTAAATAATAATAATACATATATATTCATTAGAATATTTAGGACAAAAATACAAAATATATACATTTTTATTTTTATTAATATTTAAACATTAAAAAATACCTTTTTGATAAATACACTTCATTTTATTTTATTTTTGTATATAATAAATAAACATTGTACATATTAAATAATTAATATATTTACTTAATAAAATTAGGGTTTTGCCCTAAACATAAAAAATCCAAAAATTAATACCTTTTTATTTTGTTTATTTGACATAAAAAATACTTTTTTTCATACATATAAAAAGCCTTTTTGTATCTTGCATATTTATTTTATTTCCATTTAATTTGTGCAATTAAATATCTTGTAAATAATCCAAAATTGATGTAATAGTTAGATTTAAATTTCTTGTCAAATACCCCCATTTGAACATTTGTACCCCCCTTCCCATATTGTGTTGTAATAGCTTAGGAACTTTAAATTTCGCACTTTATTGCTTTCTAAATATACCATGTTAGAATTAGGGTTTGTATGCAAACAAAAACGACAAAAATAGTTTGACCTAATTTCAAGATAAACAAGCATGAAAATGGACAACACTAATCACACTTGCACCCCTAGGGTATTCCACTTGTTGCCTTCAATAAATGGGCCATATTGCATGTTAGGTCTCTTTGGACAAAACAAACACAATTCAAATGATCATAGTCCCTCGATGACGCTTTCGAAAGTTGCCTAAAATGATCAAGTCCCTTAAAGGAAAATTTCCCAAAGATACTTGGCACCATTGCAATTATGGTCTCAACGATGACCCGCGCCCGTCCCTTTCACATCCTAACACAAGATTGTCCACCAAATGCAATGGTGGAACAAAATTGTTAAAAGGGTTAAAACATAGCAAAAATCTTTGAGAACTTTAGGGTAGATAGCTCTTAAGTACTTGTCAACTTACAAAACAAAAACACTTGCCTATTTTTCAAACCACACTTCACAAACACTTTCAAAACAAACTTTCAAAAAAACCTCGAAACATCTTTTCAAAAAGACAAACACCTTTTGTAAAACATTCAAGTAAATAATTGTTACAAGGGTAGCCTAGACAAGACATCTTTTTCAAAACATTTTCAAAACCACGCACAAAGCACCATTTCAAACAATTGAAAACCAAGGCAAGTTGATCTAAGCAAGTACCTAAGAGCCCATGGATAACCATGGATAGAAAGGGTGCTAATACCTTCCCTTTCTATAATCTACTCCCCGAACCCAAGAAAATATCTCAAAGGTTTTTGCTGTGCTTTTTGAACCTTTCCTTAGGATAAAATAAAAAGTCGGTGGCGACTCTTGCTCAACCGAAACATTTGCGAAAACAAACGCAAAACCCTAGTCAGTTCTCCCACCGTATCACAGAACTGGCGACTCTGCTGGGGATAGTTTTAAAAGTGGAGTAACCTTAGGGCTTAGATCACCCTCTTGCATGATTAAATTGTTTGTTTTGATTGCTTTATATCTTGGCTCTATTGTTTGGGTTTGCAATCCTACACCCGGATTTTGGGAAACATTCATAGATAGCAATACGTTGTGGAAACTGTGTGGGGTATACCGACACGGTCAAAGCAATAGCTATATTAGTGCGACATATTTGTGAGTACCGGTAACCCTTGAGTTCAATCAAGGAGAGTACGGGGCCGCTGAGTGATGTCACTAAGCACTAATGACCTAGAACCTTACTTGACCATCTTGGCCTTTTATTAGGGGTAGTGAGATGACCGGCTTTGGTGCAGTCTGAAGTTGGTAGATACTCGATACTACACTCATTGAGGGTTGTTTTCTTGGAATATTTTGGTCGCTAGTTAAGTGGCTAAACCAAAACAATGAACAATGAAAACAATCCAGTGATATTGAGCTCCTTAGAACCCGGTTACTATTTATAGGACAGGTTTTTAAGCCAACTACACTCAAGAGGGTACTTACCTATGAAACCCCATGCAGGCCTGAAACTAGGGTTTGGTGTGATTTGCTTGTACATATGTTTGTGCATACATCATAAAGCATCATATGCATTCACTAACCATTTCAAGGGTTTAGATCTTCATCTTTGTTCTTGTTTTGTAGGTCATGGAAATTCCTCGCAGAAAAACCATCCAAGTTAACCTTGTGAGAATCTCTCCTCAACTCAAGGAGCTCACCTCAAGAATTCCGGAAAGCTCATCCTTCAGTGAAAGACATGGTAGACTGCTCAGCTTAGTCAACACCAACATTGAAGAAGACATGATGAAAGTGCTATTCCAGTTCTTTGACCCTCTTCACCACTGTTTCACTTTCCCCGATTACCAGTTGGTGCCCACTTTGGAGGAGTTTTCTCAACTCCTGAGAATTCCTATCCTTAATCAACTACCCTTCAACGGTACGGAAAAGGAACCAAAGCCTGAAGATGTTACTCGAGCATTACATCTACAGCCTTCTGACATCAAGGGGCATTGGGAAACCAGAAGCGGCATCAAAGGATTCTTAGCAAAATTCTTGTTTGAGAAGGCACAAGAATGTTGGAATTCATTGGACCTACAAGCCTTTGAAGAGATTGTGGCACTCCTTATCTATGGGTTAGTCTTGTTCCCAAATTCTGACCAATTGGTAGATGTCAACACCGTCAAAATCTTCTTGTCCAGAAATCCAATACCAACATTGCTTGGGGACATTCTTCACTCCTTTTACACACGAACAATGAGAAAGAGGGGTGTTCTCGTGTGCTGTACTCCTCTCCTTGCAAGATGGTTTATTTCGCACCTTCCACAATCTGTCTTGAAGAATGACCAAGGCTCAAGGTGGTCCCAACGGTTGATGACTCTTACTCACTCTGATGTACATTGGTGTTCTCGGTCCAGAGAAAATATCATCATCGTCGATCGTTGTGGAGAGTTTCCTAATGTTCCTTTACTTGGAATCAGAGGAGGTATCACCTATAACCCTTGCCTAGCTTTGAGGCAATTTGGATATGCACGAAGAGATGGCCCTCACGACATGTTGATTCCTGACCTAGTTTTTGACTTCGACAACGATGCGCAAGGACTTCGCCAAAGATTCATCAGAGCTTGGGGGAGGCCCAACAAGGTTGATAGCAAGACACTGGGACACAAGAACTCCATCCCTCTTGAGCCTTATATCAAGTGGGTACGAGCCTGAGCCCAGAGTCTAATGATGCCTTATCCCCATGTTCTCCCTGTGATTAAAGAGTCCGTCAAGGAAGGAGAGGTTCCCTACACCATCCTACATCCTGACATGCCTACATCGTGGGAGGAAATGCAGAAAAGTTGGATTCAGCTCAAGGAGGAACAGAACACTTTTGAAGCCAGCTTCTACGCCAGCGAGAAGAAGGTTTTAGAGCTCACCCGCCGACTCCATGAGCAAGAGGCCCTCAACACCTACATCGCACCAAAGAGGATGCGCAATGTCTTTTTACCTTGAGAAGTTGTTTTTGTAATATTTGGCCCATGGGGCATTTATGTACTAACAAATTTCTTCTTATTAATATGACGTGCGTTCTTCTTTGTCTGCAACAATTTTGAATGTTCTAAATCCTTGAATGCATTGCATACATAAGCATATCATTCATCATGTGCATAAGCAGGTCTCACTCCAGGTCTCCTTATCTGTCTGCTGTTTATTTCAGTAGGATGGATCTCGAGCAAACAGTCAAAGACCTACAAGCTCAAAATGCACAGTTCCAACAACTCCTGATGACCTTGGCTAAGGGTCAGGAGGATCTCAAGACCTTGCTGGGGAATAAAGACCCAGTGAAAAAGAAGAAAAAGAGACTCGGGGTAGCTACTCTAGGGAGAAGATTTGACGGAGAGGCCAGGAGAGTGCTTGAATTTCCTCCTACTTCTGATGAAGGGACCAGTAAAGGAGGTGGGGCTGCGGTACCTTCCGAGTCCGATGTGGAATAAGAGGAGGTCGAAGAGGATGAAGACTATTCTGATCAACAATACCCTCCGGCTGATGATAAATACAAAGGTTTAGAAGACAGGTTGGCCGCCATGGAGTTACAAAGGGTGCCGGGTTTGGATTTCGAAGACTTGGGTTTTGTTGCCGGGATTGTGATTCCCCCAAAGTTCAAAGTGCCAGTTTTTGTGAGGTATGATGGGCTGTCCTGTCCAAAAATGCATCTCAGGTCCTACGTAAGAAAGATCCAACCTTATACGGCAGATAAGAACCTCTGGATCCATTTCTTTCAAGACAGCCTTTCTGGGGCTCAATTGGAGTGGTTTTATCAGCTAGAGGGAACCAGCATCCGGAACTGGGAAGACTTGGCCACCGCCTTTTACAAACAATATCAGTACAATTCTGACCTTGCTCCTACGCGTATCCAACTTCAGGGTATGTCATTGGGAACGGGCGAAGGATTCAAAGAATATGCACAAAAATGGAGGGATTTGGCTGGCAGGGTGCAGCCTCCTTTAACCGACCGTGAACTTGTTGATATGTTTCTAGGGACCCTATCTGGGCCATTTTTCAATCATCTGATTGGTAACTCTTCCGCGGGGTTTACCGATTTGATCTTAACAGGCGAAAGAATAGAAGCTGGCATCAAGTCAGGGAAGATTCAGAAGGGTGTTGCTGCAAGTGTTGAGAAGAAACCTTTCAAGAAGGAAACGACTGTTGTATACTCCTAGAGAAGAGCAGGGAAGACTGAGCGCCGGCCGACCGTGGGGGCCGTAATGATTCAAAACCCTTCAAGTGAGCAGCCTCGCTATAACCAGTCCAGACCAAATCAGCAACGGGTGGAACGGCCACAACGGTAGTTCACCCGCATTAATATGACGCCAGCGCAAGTGCTTCCCCATCTGTTGAAGTTGAATCTCGCCACTATCAAAGAGGCACCAAAAAATGTGAATTCGTCCTCTCCGCATTATCATCCTAATGCTAAATGCGCCTACCATTCTGACAGTGTCGGGAACGACACCAATGATTGTTGTGCACTCAAGCATAAAATCCAAGACCTGATAGAGGCGAAGGAGGTGGAGTTTGACGCTCTGGAGAAGCCTAATGTGATATCTGCTCCAATGCCGAAGTACGGCCGAAATGTCAATGCCGTTGAAGAAGATTTGTATGTCGCTGGTGTCAATGATCTGATAACTCCATTGTTAACCATCAAGTTGAATCTGTTAAGGGCCGGGATCTTCCCGGGATGTAAGGAAGACTGCTATTGTTGTTACTCTCTGCCGTTTGATTGTCCGTTACTGAATAAAGGCATCCAAGGCCTAATGGATAGTCGACAAATTTTGTTTGAAAATTTTTTCTGCTGTTCCAACCCATACTGAAGATGTCTCAATCATAACCATTCACGCCAATCTTTCCAAGGCCGTCAAAGAGCCTGTTAAGATTACACCAGCTACGAAATCTGTTCCTTTGAAGATAACAATGCCAGGGCCTGTCCCCTATGTCTCTGAGAAGTCAATACCATGGAACTATGGCGGTGACGTCTACTACCATGGTATTAAACAAATCGAAATAACTGAAGAAAGTTCGGATGATGAAGAAGCCAACATTGGAAACATTGCGGGCACGAGAAAAATCACCCGGAGTGGGAGAATATTTTCTCCAGAGATTGCCCCTCCAAGAGCAATCTTTGGACCCTCATCTACTGACAAGGTCATCCCTGCACCAATAAAACTCTCTGCTAGAACCCCTTTGATTGAAGATGTTGTTCCTAGTATTGTCCCTCCTACCGCTGCTGATAAAGGTAAGGGAACCCAAGATGAGCTCGTCAGGACGAGGGCTCAACCCTTGGTCATCCCGGAGACCTCCAAGAAAGAAATGGATGAGATCTTGAAGATAATCAAAAGGAGTGATTACGATGTGGTAGAACAACTGGGGAAAACCCCCTCAAAGATATCCATGCTGGCACTACTACTTTGCTCGGAAGCGCACGCTAAAGCTTTGATAAAATTCCTGAAGGCAGCCCATGTGCCCCAGGAAACCTCTGCGGATCAATTCCAAAATTGCGTGGCTAGCCTTACTGCAGACAATGGATTAGGTTTCTCTGATGCCGACCTAACTCCTAAAGGTAGAAACCACAATGATGCTTTGCACATTTCAGTCGAGTGCCGAGGAACTACTCTCGCACATGTCTTGGTCGACACTGGTTCGTCGCTGAATGTACTGCCTAAGAAAGCTTTGGATCGACTAGATTGAGAAGGGTTGGAGTTGAAACCGAGTGATATTGTTGTCAGAGCTTTCGATGGTTCGAAGAGAATGGTCCATGGGGAGGTTGATATTCCCATCAAGGTGGGCACTGAGGTGTTTAAATCTACTTTCTATGTGATGGACATCCGTCCGTCATACTCTTGCTTATTGGGTAGGCCTTGGATACACCATGCTGGGGCAGTCACCTCCTCCTTACATCAGATGTTGAAGTATCCTGTCAAGGGGAAGATCATAACCGTCCATGGCGAAGAGGAGTACATGATCAGCCACTTGAACTCCTTCCGGTATGTGGAGGTAGAGGGGGAGTTCATTGAGACGCCTTTCCAGCATTTCGAAGAAGTCCTTCCTGAAATAACAGTAGCAAAGTTGGCAGCTGAAGTGCCGAGGCAGATGGCCAGGATGGCATCTCTGGAGGATGCAAAGGCCGCAATAAAGGAGGGGAAAAATTCAGCATTGGGGCAGTTGCCTGATATTCCGCATAAAACAGACAAATTTGGATTAGGGTTCAATACCGCGGGCCAGAAAGCTATGCGCCGTTCGAAGATTGAAAGAGCGCCAGTCAAAATTTCTCCCTACGGAATCAACGCTTTGGAGGATGAAGACAAAGAGAGCAACATCGAAGAGTGGATTTACCCAACTGTCAAAGGAGGATTGTGCAACTGGGAGGCAAAAGACTTTGTCCCCATCACTTTTATTCATCAGTAATTTATCTGTGAAACATTTCCTATTTGGTCTGTAATATTTATTTTCGAACAATCCGTACACTATCTTTTCACCTCATGCCTTGCCCGGGGCATGTAGGTCCATTTGTAAGGGTTTTGATTATTTTTCATATCCATATGCCATGTTTAATGATCCATTGGACGTTTTTCATTTGATAAACTGCTTGTGTTCATTTTCTTTCCTTTTGCATTTTTTGTTTAAGGATGGCTATCCCTTACACACACCCACACTCACAAATGCAGGTACCCATCCACTCCGGATTCCATGGGTGACTATTCTGCTATATCCTTCAATAACTCTGAAGATCTGGTCAATCAAGTCGAGTATGAAGATGACGAAGGTTGTGAAGTACCAGGGGAACTAGCCAGACTTCTACAGCAAGAGGAAAGGGCCATCTTGCCGCACGAAGAGTCATTGGAAACTGTCAACTTAGGGACCGAGGAAGACCGGAAGGAGGTGCAAGTGGGTGCCAATCTGGAACCAAGTGTCAAGGAACGCCTGATACAGTTGTTGAATGAGTATGTTGAAATCTTCGCTTGGTCTTATGAAGACATGCCGGGTTTAGACGCAGACATCGTGGTTCACCGTCTCCCCACAAGAGAGGATTGTCCACCGATCAAGCAAAAAGTCCTCCGAATGAGGCCTGACATGTCTGAAAAGATCAAAGCAGAAGTGATGAAGCAATTCGACGCTGGCTTTCTGGCTGTTACGTCCTATCCTCAATGGGTCGCTAACATCATGCCAGTACCTAAGAAAGATGGCAAAGTCAGGATGTGTGTGGACTACCGGGATTTGAATAGAGCCATCCCCAAAGATGATTTTCCACTTCCACACATTGACATTTTGATCGATAATACAGCTCAGCACAAAGTGTTTTCCTTCATGGATGGATTCTCGGGCTACAATCAAATCAAAATGGCCCCCGAGGATATGGAGAAAACAACTTTTGTCACACAATGGGGCACTTTCTGCTACAAGGTGATGCCGTTCGGACTGAAGAACGCTGAGGCAACTTATCAACGCGCCATGGTAGCTTTGTTTCATGATATGATACATCATGAGATTGAAGTTTACGTAGACGATATGATAGCTCGGTCACAAACAGAGGAAGAGCACCTTGAGCATCTAGAAAAGCAGTTTGCCAGGTTGAAAGAATACAAACTCAGGCTGAATCCAAGTAAGTGCACTTTTGGAGTTAGGTCTGGTAAACTTCTAGGATTCATTGTAAGCAACAAAGGCATTGAAGTCGATCCAGCAAAAGTGAAAGCAATACAAGAGATGCATGCTCCCCGTACTGAAAAGGAGGTTAGAGGGTTCTTGGGGCGCTTGAACTATATTGTCAGATTCATCTCTCATCTGACTTCTACCTGTGAGCCAATTTTCAAACTCTTGAAGAAAGATCAGGTAGTCGAATGGAACGATGATTGCCAAGCTGCTTTTGATAAGATCAAGGAGTATTTGCTAGAACCTCCTATTCTGATGCCACCTATCGAAGGAAGACCATTGATCATGTATTTGACCGTCTTGGATAACTCAATGGGGTGTGTTTTGGGCCAGCATGACGAGTCTGGTCGAAAAGAGCATGCTATTTATTACCTTAGCAAAAAGTTTACCGACTGTGAGACTCGCTACTAACTGCTCGAGAAAACTTGCTGCGCTTTGGTATGGGTTGCTCGCCGACTAAGGCAGTATATGTTGACTCATACTACCTTGTTGATTTCCAAAATGGATCCTATCAAGTATATCTTCGAAAAGCCCGCTTTATCTGGAAGAATAGCCAGATGGCAAATGATCCTAACTGAGTATGACATCCAGTACACCACCCAAAAAGCTATAAAAGGGAGTGTACTAGCTGACCATCTGGCTCATCAAGCTATCGAGGATTATCAACCCATGAGATTTGACTTCGCAGACGAGGACATCATGAATTTGGATAACATTGAAGGTAATGGACCGTATGACGGACCCGAAAAGGGATCCCGATGGACCCTGTACTTTGATGGTGCTTCAAACGCACTTGGAAATGGTATCGGCGCAGTACTCATTTCTCCGGAAGGTTGTCACACACCTTTCACGGCCCGACTTTGCTTCAGCTACACAAACAACATGGCTGAGTATGAAGCTTGCATCTTTGGTCTCAAGGCTGCTATAGACTTGGGGATCAAATCTTTGATCGTATTTGGGGACTCGGCTTTGGTTATCAATCAAATCAAAGGAGAGTGGGATACCAAGCATCCTAATCTTGTCCCATACAAAGAACATGTCTTGACATTGTTGCCTCATTTCGAGCAAATTACCTTCGAGCATTTCCCGCGAGAAGAGAATCAGCTAGCAGATGCTCTGGCTACAATGTCCTCCATGTTTAAACTCAACTGGGATAACGAGGCTCCCCAAATCACCATCGAGCGAATGGATGAACCGGCACATTGTCACGAGATTAATACCGAAGAAGTAGTGGAACAACCCTGGTTCCATGAAATCAAAAGGTATCTCGAGACTAGAGATTATCCCGAAGGAGCTTCCGTAAATGACAAGAAGTTCTTAAGGAAATTTGCTGCCAAATTCTTCCTGAGCAATGGCATCCTTTACAAACGAAGCCATGATTGTGTATTACTCCGATGCGTAGACAAAGCTGAAGCAGAGTTGATCATGACTGAGATACACAGCGGTACATTTGGCACTCACTTGAGCGGGCATACAATGGCTAAGAAGATCCTAAGGGCAGGCTATTACTGGTCTACCATGGAAGCTGACTGCCATCAACATTCCCGTACTTGCCACAAATGTCAAGTCTACGCTGACAAAGTTCATATCCCTCCGGTTCCTCTCAACGTTCTGACTGCTCCTTGGCCATTTGCAATGTGGGGTATTGACATGATTGGAGAGATCAAGCCCACGGCTTCCAACGGACACCGTTTCATCCTGGTTGCCATTGACTATTTCACCAAATGGGTCGAAGCAGCTTCCTTCGCCTCTGTTACTAAAAATGTGGTTGCCCGCTTCATCAAGCAAAATCTCATATGTCGGTATGGTGTTCCAGACAGGATCATCACAGACAACTGTACAAATCTGAATAACACGATGATCACCGCTTTGTGCGAACAGTTCAAGATTTATCATCACAACTCATCTCCCTATCGGCCGAAGATGAACGGTGCCGTTGAAGCTGCGAACAAAAACATTAAGAAGATCATTCAGAAAATGACAGTCACTTACAAAGACTGGCATGAGATGTTACCGTTTGCTCTACATAGATACCGTACGACGACACGTACTTCAACCGGGGCAACCCCATTTTCGTTGGTATATGGCATGGAAGCTGTCCTGGCTATGGAAGTTCAGATTCCTTCTCTAAGGATTATGAAGGACACAGGTTTGAATGAAGATGATTGGATGCAGAACCGACTTGATCAACTCAATCTGATCGACGAGAAGCGACTCACTGCTATATGCCATGGTCAGACGTATCAAAAGCGGATGATCGATGCCTTCAATAAGAAAGTCAGACGTCAAGTGTATCAAGTCGGAGATCTCGTAATCAAGCGGATTATTTTGCCGCAAAGTGATCCCAGGGGCAAATGGACTCCTACATATGAAGGACCATTTGTGATCAAGAGCATATTTTCTGGTGGTGCAATGATTCTGACCACCATGGACGGCGACGATTTGCCGCACCCTACGAACGCGGACATAGTCAAAAGATACTACGCATAAAATAACCCGACAAGTCGAAAACCCGAAAGGGCGGCTTGGGCAAAAATGGGCATCCCGGTGAACCGAAAACCCGAAAGGGCGGTTCAGGCAAAAATTAGGGATAAAAACAAAAAAATCTGTACACCCGACAAGTTGAAAACCCGAAAGGGCGGCTTGGGCAAAAAGGGGTTTCCCGGTGGATCGAAAACCCGAAAGGGCGATTCAGGCAAAAGTTAGAGAATTAAAGCGTATGACAATGTCTCGTCGGATCACTTCAAAGACAATCTCTTCATCAACCAGTTCCAAGCTTCTGATCAATCCAGTCATCGGCAAACGAAGCATTGGATGGACATATATTCAGAGTTGTGAAGGCTATAGCGGAATGGAATCCCATGGAATTATTTCACATAGCCATCTTTATTTTGTATAAATCTTTCAATATTTACGACAAAATCCTCTTACTAGGATGATTGTCTCCTTTGTACAAATATACTCAGAGAAAGTTAATGCAAATACTTTTCCCAGAAATTTGTGTCATTTCCTTTTTCTTTTTCTCTTGCACTAATTGTTTTATTTTGAGAAACGTCCAATGTTTTGTTAAATAGGCATATGCATTTGAACATAATCATTTCCTTGTGAATCAAGAAAGAGGATTACTGATAGGTTGAAGGTGCAGTTGGATATCTTGATACCCTTTCAAAGGAAACCCCCAGGAGATTTAGAATCCATACCCCAGCAAGTCTTGAAGCTTATCCCCAGTAGATTCTGGAAGCTTATCCCCTGCAGAGTACGGACGTCTCTCCCGAGCTTTATTCAAAGTTATTCCTCACAAGGGCTTATAACTAGGTTATCCTCAGCTAATTGCCACGGAAGACCGCACTCAGCAAAATTCTTCCTATCCCTAGTGGAGTTCATCAGAATTCCCCAACATAACTTATCAATACAATCCCCAGAGGAGTTTATCTTTGTATCCCCAGCCAGAGAATCCTCCAGAACTCAGTTCCCCTCAGAGTTTGAGTTTCAGTATCCCCAACAGAGCTAAAACTTCAAACTATCAATCCCCAGCGGAGCCAGACTAGTGAACCCTCTCCCCACAGAAATGCTTCTCACTAGACTAGAGATTCTCAGTCTTATCTCCCCAGCTTAAGTCTACTAGGTTCTAAAATCCCCAGTAGACATCATCAGAAATTCTCTTACCCTGCAAATCACCAAGGAAATTCCAAGTCCCCGCAAGTGGTTCTAAGGCCCCTCAACGTTTGAAGGACTGGTATTCCCCAAGAAAATTTGAAGACTTTCGGTTTTCAGTTCCTCATTGTATATTCGAAGATTCTCCAGTGAAGATCTCCTCAAGACAGGGATTCCCCAGAAGATTGGTATACAACCCAAGCTCCTTATTCTCCAGCAACAACCAGGAATTATTCTCCCCGGCAACAGTCAAGAGGCTTTTATCTTCGGCCATCCAGGATTCACTTATCCTCAGCAAGATAGCTCATCAACTTACATGCGCATTCATTTACATTCATATCATATAACATACATTGTATCATGCATCATGACATTGCATATAACTAACTCTTTGCCTTTGCAGGTAAGATCAATCGACAGACAAAAATCATTATCTTCCGAGATTCTTTCCAGGAATAGTTCAGATGTGACCCAGACATGGCAACATTCTGATGCTTATTCCAGATTCACCCAGATGCAGCTTTTACACGAGCTCATCATCAGGAAACCCTACACCGGTTCCTCCTCAAACTTCAAGACTTCTGAAAACAGTTCACGGGTTCTCCAGTAACGAATGTTAACCTATCACTTGTTCAGACTCTTCTCAACTTTTGAAAACAGTTTACGGACGCTTCCCAACAACGGATGTTGCTCTATTGCTTATTCAACTTCAAGACTTCTGAAAACAGTTCACGGGTTCTCCAGTAACGGATGTTAACCTATCACTTGTTCAGACTCTTCTCAACTTTTGAAAACAGTTTACGGACGCTTCCCAACAACGGATGCTGCTCTATTGCTTATTCAACTTCAAGACTTCTGAAAACAGTTCACGGGTTCTCCAGTAACGGATGTTAACCCATCGCTTGTTCAGATTCTTCTCAAGACTTTTGAAAACAGTTTATGGATTCTTCCCCACAGCGGATGTTAATCTATCGCTTGTTCAGATGCAACTTTTGAAAACAGTTTACAGACGCTTCCCAACAACGGATGCTACTCTATTGCTTTTTCGACTTCAAGATTTCTGAAAACAGTTCACGGGTTCTCCAGTAATGGATGTTAACCTATCGCTTGTTCAGATTCTTCTCAAGACTTCTGAAAACAGTTTATGGATTCTTCCCCATAGCGGATGTTAATCTATCGCTTGTTCAGACTCTTCTCAACTTTTGAAAACAGTTTACGGATGCCTCCAGATACGGATGTCAATCTATTGCTTGTTCAGACCCCCAGTTCAGAGATGGTCCAAAGCATGGACACCTTCCTGATACTCATTCCAGATGGCATCTTTAAGCCCATCCCCGACAAGATTCTGTCACCCTTCTAGATGGCATCTTTAAGCCCATCTCCAAATGGCATCTCTAAGCCCATTCTCGCATCCTTTGCTTTGACGAGTGCAAATTTAAGGGGCACTCTAGTGTCCAATCTCCTTTTACCCTCGAGTCGCGAAAGGCAAACTTGCCAATCTAACTCTTCGGATTCAAGAAGATTGAACAGGGGCAACTGTTGTACCCCAAAATTTTCTCTCCCATTTCTCAATGATTTCTCATCACAAGACCCTTGGAGCTCAAGATCCAGTTAGGGTTTCACCTGCTCAAGACTTCTCCTTGCACTGTTGACTCAAATTAGGGTTTGTGTTTGCACAAAGATGTTTTGACCTAAAATGCCTAAGATGACTTTCATGCTTCATGTTGGACTCCCAAGTTTATCCATACCAAGTTTCAAGTCTTGATTCCAAATTTTGCCCAGTCAATTGGACAGTTGACCTAAAAATCAGCTGTATTGGGGAAAAAGTCAACTGTGGCCAATTGACAGTCAAATCTCATGAAAATTGACCCACATCAACATTATGAACTCACATGGACCATTTGATCAAGTTTGGATCACAATTCCACAAGAAATTTGATCAGATCATCAAAAGGGCAAAATGGTCATTTTTAGGGTTTTGACTGCACAAAGGCAATTTTTGACTGTTTGACCTAGCCAATGGCAATTCAAACTCACATATGGACTCAAGGACCCCATGGAATTGTCTTGACATACTCAACAAGTTCAAAAGATCCCAAATACACAAGATTGACAGTTGAATTTCCCAGTCAATGGATCAATTTTGACTGTATACTGAAAAGTCAAACTTTGACTTTTTGGTCAAAATCAAGTGTCAAGATCCATTTTTCATCAAAACATGCCAAATCATGAAACTTGTTCACCAAGAAATCAAGAATTGCAAATTAGGGTTTGAAATGAAGATCTTTCATAACTTAGAATTTTTCTAAGTTATGAAAAACCCTAATTTTTTCCTAACTTTGCCCCACTTTCTCACCAAGATTCATTTGGATTCAAGCAAAAGTCAAAACATGAAAGTTGTAGCCTATTGCAAAATCTACAACATTGATTCACAAAGTTTTCCTAAAAGAAGCTTGTAGCTCAAGTTACAATTTTTGGAACAAGGGTACCAAACCATTCTTAACTTAGAGAAAATTTGACCTATTTTAGGCAGGATTTTTGCCTAACTTCAAGACCATTTTCCACATACTTCCACTTGGAATTTCAATTTTCATTTCAAAGATGGATTGTAGTACACATTCCAAGATTTCCAAAATGTCCAAGAACTCATCAAACAACCTCATGGTTAGAGAGAATCGAATTTTGCAATATGGGAAAAACTCACTTTTGTTATGGCCAATTTCCATGTTCATACACTTAGGCAATTTTCAAATCAACATGCTTTCCTTGATTACAGGCCTCTAAACCATCCAACAATCTATAATTTAATGCTAACTCATTGTGCCAAGGCCTTGTTTTATGAGTTTAAGCATTACATGTTGAACTAAGCCATTTATAGAAAAAGCAAATTAACCATTCTTGAAAAGTGAACTTTATGTCAAAATGCAAATCCAAGCAAGTACAGTTAAGATCTCTTTGGCACAAGTTTATGGAATAATTGCACTGATCAAGACTGAGTTATGCAGCACATTAGGGGGGCCTGTACAAGCTAGAAACTCAACTTGGCCATTGGTTGCTTAAAGTAGAAGAAACTTGCCATAACTTAGGACAACTCTCATATCAGCTAAGACATGCTTAGAAAAACTTATCAAGCACTTGCTAAACATCCATTCTGAGCTAGAACATGAGCCAACCAAGTCCCAAACACTCTCATTCATAAAATCACCATTGAACTGCACAAAAACAGGGCCTGCTTCAGATTGAATCCCACAACTCATTTCCATCGTGCATTCTTGCTAAAACCACTTCAAACACCTTCCCTACCATCAATGCAAACTATCCAAAGCATTAGAAGTGGACTGTAACTCCTCTAATCAGTTTGGCCATTTTCATTTTCTTGTTTTGCAGTTGAAGTTCCATAACACGATTCAGCTAGTTTCAAAGCAAAGTAAAGCTTGGAATAGCATCCCTGGACCTCAAGGAAGTTGTACCAATCATCACCTTGCACTGAAAGTACCTCAATCATCATATACAACTTCAACTGAACAGGTAATTTCATGAATTCGTATCTCTCTATCCAGGCATTGTTAGCTTTAGGTTTGTGAAGAAAATATGTCACATTCATAGCCCTGAACATGCCCATGTAGTTAGTTTTCATTTATGTTACGTGTGTCATGAGAATTTGATGTCTGAACATTGATAAAAAATTAGGTTAAGATTTGGGAATGGAGAAATTCTCTCTCATTTTTGAGAGTTAGATCAAGTTTTAGGTATGTATGGATTCGTTGTTTGATGCTGAACACTTTTGATGTTGTGAGTTTTCATTAAAAAGTCTGGAATCAGGATGTTTGAATCAGTGAACAAAGCGCGCGTTTTTGACATTGTTTCTGGCCAGAGGTTGAAGAAGGACTTGGTGGGCTGGGCTTGATTTGTTATTTATGTTTACACACTATTTTTACTTTGACACCCCCTAGGCCCATTTGGTTTATTTTTATGATTTTTTGACTTTTGTTTTTTATTCCTGACTTATTTATTTTTCCTCATAATATTAAAAATATAAAAAATATTTTTCTCACTATTTTTGAATTTATTAGGCATTTATTTGGTTTCTTTTAGTTTTTGTACATAAATAAATATAAGCATACTTTTATTTTAAAATACTAAAAAATATGCAAACATATTTTATTTCTGATTTTTATTTTATTTTATCTTCTGAAAATATTTGATATAAAATATACTTTTTTTTATAAATATTAAATATTATTATTTTTGTACATATAATATATATTTAGTAAATAATAATAATACATATATATTCATTAGAATATTTAGGGAAAAAATACAAAATATATACATTTATATTTTTATTAATATTTAAACATTAAAAAATACCTTTTTGATAAATACACTTCATTTTATTTTATTTTTGTATATAATAAATAAACATTGTACATATTAAATAATTAATATATTTACCTAATAAAATTAGGGTTTTGCCCTAAACATAAAAAATCCAAAAATTAATACCTTTTAATTTTGTTTATTTGACATAAAAAATACTTTTTTTCATACATATAAAAAGCCTTTTTGTATCTTGCATATTTATTTTATTTCCATTTAACTTGTGCAATTAAATATCTTGTAAATAATCCAAAATTGATGTAATAGTTAGATTTAAATTTCTTGTCAAATACCCCCATTTGAACATTTGTACCCCCCTTCCCATATTGTGTTGTAATAGCTTAGGAACTTTAAATTTCGCACTTTATTGCTTTCTAAATATACCATGTTAGAATTAGGGTTTGTATGCAAACAAAAACGACAAAAATAGTTTGACCTAATTTCAAGATAAACAAGCATGAAAATGGACAACACTAATCACACTTGCACCCCTAGGGTATTCCACTTGTTGCCTTCAATAAATGGGCCATATTGCATGTTAGGTCTCTTTGGGCAAAACAAACACAATTCAAATGATCATAGTCCCTCGATGACGCTTTCGAAAGTTGCCTAAAAATGATCAAGTCCCTTAAAGGAAAATTGCCCAAAGATACTTGGCACCATTGCAATTATGGTCTCAACGATGACCTGCGCCCGTCCCTTTCACATCCTAACACAAGATTGTCCACCAAATGCAATGGTGGAACAAAATTGTTAAAAGGGTTAAAACATAGCAAAAATCTTTGAGAACTTTAGGGTAGATAGCTCTTAAGTACTTGTCAACTTGCAAAACAAAAACACTTGCCTATTTTTCAAACCACACTTCACAAACACTTTCAAAACAAACTTTCAAAAAAACCTCGAAACATCTTTTCAAAAAGACAAACACCTTTTGTAAAACATTCAAGTAAAGAATTGTTACAAGGGTAGCCTAGACAAGGCATCTTTTTCAAAACATTTTCAAAACCACGCACAAAGCACCATTTCAAACAATTGAAAACCAAGGCAAGTTGATCTAAGCAAGTACCTAAGAGCCCATGGATAACCATGGATAGAAAGGGTGTTAATGCCTTCCCTTTCTATAATCTACTCCCCGAACCCAAGAAAATATCTCAAAGGTTTTTGCTGTGCTTTTTGAACCTTTCCTTAGGATAAAATAAAAAGTCGGTGGCGACTCTTGCTCAACCGAAACATTTGTGAAAACAAACACAAAACCCTAGTCAGTTCTCCCACCGTATCACAGTAACATTCTCCGAGGATCGAGGACACTAATGAATACCTGAATGTGTAATAGTCATTAGCCTATGAGACCATCTCGAACCTTGTTCATTCTTCAATACGGATCAGGGTAGGTGCGAAATAAAACACCTAGCCAAAAGAGGAGTGCAACATATAAGGGTCCCTATTCTCTTTATAGTGCGAGTATGCAGAGAATGTAGGATATCTCCAAGCAGAGTAGGTACCGGATTGCGTGACAAGAAAACCTTAACCATATTCACGTCTTTGAGCTGGTCCGGATTAGGGAACAATACCAACCCATAGATGAGAAGGGCTAACACCTCTTTAAAAGATTATAAGTCCAGGGTATCCCAAAAATGATGAGCTTTCTCAAACAAGAACTTAGCCAAAAAAAACCTTGACACCTCTCCTGGTCTCCCAATTTGCTACTACGTCAGACCGTTGTAAGGACATAGCTTTAGAAGTATCTTCAATTTTAGGGTCTCTTTCCATGCCATTGAAAGGTACCTTGTTAAGGATAGACACCCCCAGTAACAGAGAAAACTCCTCCATAGTAGGTACTAACTGGTAATCTAGAAAAGTGAAGCAGTGATGTAGAGGGTCAAAGAACTGAAAGAGCACTTTTAACATTTCTTCATCAGGATTTGAGGTGACCAAGCTGATAATTCGAACATGTATTTCAGTGAAGGGAGAGCTTTCAGGAACCCTTGATACCAATTCCTTAAGCTGAGGAAGTATCTTTACCAGACTGACTTGGATAGTGAATCTGCGGGCGAGGGCCATGTCCTACAAAACAAGACAAATGTAAACCCTAAGAATCCTTGAAATGGTTAGTATGATATGCTATGTTATGATGTCATGATTATGCTTAGATATAGAAGATATAACAAACACAGGCAAATCACACAAAGACCTTAGGTTTAAGGCTTGCATGGATTTAAAGGTATACCCTCTTGAAGTTGGATTGGTTCAACCTGTCCTAAATATAGTAATCGGGTTCTAAGGGATCTCAACATCACCGATCTTTCCCCCAAATTTTGTTCCGATAGACAATTGACTTGCCACCAAACAAAACTCTAGAGTCAAACCTCAATGAGTGTAGTATCGAGTATCAATCGACTTTGGGTTTACACCAAAGACAACTATCTCACTACGTCCTAACAGCCAAGTTGGTCAATTAAGGTGCTAAGGTCAGTTGACACTTTATGATACCATGCAGCGGCCCCGTATTCTCCTTGATTACTCAAGGGATGTCAGTACACACCAAAGTATCGCATCAACGTAGCTATTGTTTCAACCGTGTTGGTATACCCCGCACAACTCCCTCACAGTTTATTGTTACTTACCTAAAAGGAATTCCCCCGATCCGAGTTTAGGATCCAAATAACCCAAACAAATACCCTTAAAAATAAACCAGACAAGACAAGCCAAATAAGCTATTAAGAATGACCTAGATCCTAAGGTAAACCCTATTTTTTTAGTAATTCCCCAGCAGAGTCGTCAGTTCTGTGATACGGTGGCAGAACCGACTGTTTATACTGGTTTTGCGTTTGTATTTGCAAATGTCGCGGTAAGCAAGACTCGCCACCGACTTTTATTTCATCCAACAAAGGAAAAGGAAAAAGAACAGAAAAAATCTTTTTCGAGAGTTTTCTGAGTACGAGGGGTAGATTATAGAAAGGGAAGGTGTTAGCACCCTTTCTATCCATGGTTTTCCATGGTCTCTTAGGTACTTGCTCATTTTGAAATTGCTTGTGTGTGTTTTGAAATTTTTTTGTTTAACTTTGTAGTAACCCTTATATCTGTCCTCAAGAGTGTGACGAAGTTGTTTTTTTTAAAACTGTTTTGAAAGTGTTTGTGTGAAAGAGTTTTTGTTGTTTTGAGAAAGTACTTAAGAGTTTCTACCTACTCGAAAAAGACTGTTCGTTTTCTCGTTTCCTTTAGACAGTGCTATCCTACTACTAAGGATTAGGTAGCCCTATCGTTGTAGTTTAAGGGACATTCGAAGGGACAATTACGGTCACAAAAGAAATGGTTATGAAACCTTAGTAGTTACCCTAGAGTCTTAAAGATCTTTCCGAGGCAACATTCGAATGGGTCATTTTCGATCTTTTGGGACTAGAGGGCGACCACTAAAATTCCCTATAGTTCATGACCGTTTACCGAAGATAACCAAAGTGGGAATAAACCCTAGGAGTGAACATGTGCATGTGTTTGATTTCAGTTGATTATCTTTGCACAATTAGGGTTTTCTACCGTTTTAAAATTATGATCTTTTGCATACAATCCTATTATCAATCATCTAACAATTTATAGTTGCAGAAAATTAAAAGCGGAAAAGAAAATCTACGCTATTACAAGGCTTCGAGGAAGGGGTTACATAACCAAAAAATGGGGGATTAAACAATAAATAATAAGCAGTAAAATAAACCCTAATTAACAACTATTACAAACCTCGAAACAATTACATTAATTAGAAAAATAAATAAATAACTGCGCGCGAGAATAAAGTAAATATCCTAAAGAATCTGTTTAAATAAAAAAATATTTTTGATTTTTTTTATTGAGAAAAATTAAATATTTGTGAATTAAACCTAATTTTCTAATTGATTTTAATTATGAAAAAAGAATTTAAATTTCCCTAATTAAATTAATCTAATTAATCTAATTAATTAATGAAATTAATTATTTTTTAGAAAGAAAAAAAAAACCTAATTCTAATGTTTGATGATTTTATGATTTTATAAAAAAATGATTTTTGAAACAAATAAAATAAAAATAAAAAATAAGAAAGAAAAATAAAACTGGGCCTGTTAGGAGAAGCAATTTGGGAGTGTGGAATGGAATTTGCCAAGCCCAAAATGGTAGGCCCGTCTGCCTTGCGTGTGGTCCAGTGTGGACCAGCTTCTGGGAGTTCACCATGGGTCTTCAACTCTGGAACGTCAGATTTGCTTTGAGATGATCCAAAGGGTGAGATATGTGAGCGCACGGTGGACGCTTGGCTAGGAGATACGCTGAATCTGCAATTAATTGTCAAGAAAAATATAAAAGCACACGCCTGGGATCAAACCTAGGACGTTTACATCATATACAAACTCCCTGACCAACTGCGCTGGAAAGCTCATTTGTACATATAATGAAATAAGTAAAATATAATGTAAACAAAGTGCCTTGTCCAGAAAAACGCGCGTGGATTCCGACGGGCCAGTGGGATGATGCCACACCCGCATCTTCTTCCCAGAACTGTCGTTTTAGGTAGCAAGCTTTTACCTACAGTTATTTCCGTCACTATAGGCTATAGTGACGGATTTTGTTCGTAGCTATAAACCTGTAAAATTCAAAAACGCAGCACAAGCAGAATAAATACACACCAAAGACATGGATCAATTGCAAATCATCTCCTGAGCATGAAAGTACCCCTAATTTTGTCCAATTTTGCCTCTATATAGAATTCCCAATTTTGGACCTCAAAACCCTAACAATGGCATCGTGTCATTCCTGCACTTAAATTTAATTAAACCAATCAAATACATTGCAAATATGATGGCAAGCATGGATATATGATCAAAACATGTTTATGATGGATAAATCATTGAAAATGAATTTTGAAAAAAGATGCAAACCGTAGTAGTGTGAGGCGCGATTTCTAAAGGTTTTAACGCTTGAGGATGATTGGAATAGCTTCAGAAAATGTCCAGGAACGGATTGCTGGTCTTGGAATTGCTTGAAACGACCTATGGAATCAAAACTGACTTGCACTTTTTTTGACAAAAATTTGAAACTTGTTCTTGTAATTTTCACGATCAATCCTCCTTCCTATGCTTTGGATATGTTGTGTATATATGATAGAATGATTTAGGTCAACAAAAACTGATCATATCTTTGCAAATTATGGAGATTTGATTTCATTCTTTGCCTTGTATGATTTGTTTCTAAGATAGACCAAATTAAGATCTTTTCCAATCCAATTATCCCTTGCACGATTTGGATGATTTGCTAGCTCTTCATTGACTCATAATATGCTCTTAAAATCAAATCTTGGATTTTATTTCATTATTCTACTATTTAAATTTATTTATTTTGAGTTAAATATATAAAAAACCAAAATAAATAATAAAATAATAAAATAATAGGTGGATAAGATCATGGGCCGTGGGCCATCTTAGGAACAAGTTTGAAATAAGAAAACATGGGCCCATTTGGAAAAAAAGTCACTTTGATCAATGTTGACTTCATGCTCATTTCCAAAAAGTTGGTCAACTTTGACAATACATATCTCCCTCAATTTTAAACCTAAGAAGGTGTTCTCAAACTTTTTAGAAAGCTTAGGATGTCCTATAAACAACTCTTTTGGTTTCATCTCAATTGGATCTTTCATGTTCATGTAAGGAGCTTTGACCCAAAAGGTATTTTTGTTGACTTTTTGAAATGACCTATAATGTCTGAATTTATATCTTTTCATGAGTGAATTTTTTGAACTTGAGGGATCAAGATGAGTTGTAGGGAATTGAATTCTATTCAAAATAAGACTTGGATGAGAAATTTCTTATAAAGTATGATAAAGTTATTCCTGGTCAAAGTTTGGTTGGCTTTTCCTATAGAAACCCTAATTTAGCAACTTTTGAGTTTTGATAAATTTGGGGCATTCCTTGAAGAATCATGATCAACCCTTGATAAAATGATGAATATTACTTCAAAATGTTGATGTTCATCAAAAATATTGAAGTTTGACTGTATGTGGGCCACAATTGACTTTTGACCTAACATAGTTGATTTTCAGGCATCTGAGCAGTTGACTGAGCAAACCCCTTGTGCAAGGCATGAAACTTGGCATGGATGATCTTGAGAACATATTAGGGAAATGGAAATCATTTGGGACCCTTGGAACTCAAACATCTTTATGAAAATGGAAACCCTAGTTTGAGGCTCATAGTCTTAGGAGGAGGATTTGTCTGGTCAATCCTTAGGCAAGTTGAGGACCTCTAGGAGTACGTTTTGAATAAAATGAGAGGGAAAATTTTGGGGTACAACACTATGAAGCCCGGAAACTGACTGAATAATAGTCAATCAATAATTTAAGACACTGTAAAGCCTGGATTTTGACCAGATAACATTATAAGGTGTTGCGAAGCCTGGAATCCGACCAGATAGTAGTTTACTTCTTCAAAGACACTATGAAGCCTGGATTTCGACCATATAACTGTATAAGGTGCTGCGAAGCCTGGAATCCGACCACATAGTAGTTCACTTCTTCAAAGACACTGTGAAGCATGGATTTCGACCATATAACAGTATAAGGTGCTGCGAAGCCTGGAATCTGACCAGATATTAGTGCACTTCTTCAAAGACACTGTGAAGCCTGGAATACGACCAAATAGCAGTTTACTATGTCAGTTACTATGAAGCTTGGACTTAATCGGATAGTAGTACACCTCAGATTCAAGTTGAAACCTGGACCCGACTAGATAACAACTTATTTTCTTTAAATTGCTGAAGCATAGATACGACCAGATAACAGTTCCATGTATACAATTATTGCGGAGCCTGGACCCGAGCAGATAACGATTTAATCTCATTTCCCCAGTAATTCACTGTGAAGCCTGGAGAACAACCAAATAACAAATAGCCTTATTATCCTCAATAAGACACTGTAAAGCCTAGATTCGGACCAGATAGCAGTTCACTTCCGTATCTTCAATCAAGTGAGGACTCCACAGTAGAGTAACAGACAACTAAAGCTCCTAAAACTATATGTTCCAAGATAGAGGCCAACATTCCTCAGTGGAGTCCTCTCTAACATCAAGAGCAGGAATTCCCACAAATGGATATCTCATGAAGTCAATCACCTTTGGATGGCATATATAAGCCCATCTCCAATAACTCTCTATCATCTCTAAATGGCATCTTTAAGCCCATTCCCTACACAATCAACCACAACATCATCAAGTGCAAATTTCTGGGCACTCTAGTGTTCAATCATCTTCCACCTTCAAGTCACGAATGGCAGATTTTCCAAATCTAACTCTTCAGGTGTAAGAAGATTGAACAGGGGAAGTTGTTGTACCCCAAAATTTGCCCTCTCATTTTTTAAGTTTTCTCTCGCATGTGTGATTATAAAACACATGTTTAAAGAAATAAAGAAAATGTAGAATTTTGAAGATGTTAATGTGCCTTTCGATTAGGTCAAAAAGAAATAAATTGGCTTCAATTTAGCAAAGCTTCGATTGGGCAATACAATCTCCCTTCAGTCACAAGCTTTGATTGGGCAATACAATCTCCCTTCAGTCACAAGCTTCGATTGGGCAATACAGTCTCCCTTCAGTCACAAGCTTCGATTGGGCAATATAATCTCCCTTCAGTCACAAGCTTCGGTTGGGAAATACAGTTTCCCTTCAGACACAAGCTTCGATTTGGCCATATAGTTTCCTTCGAAGTAACCCCCTTCGATCCACAAGCTAGACACGTGCTTTCCTTTAAAGTTCCCCCTTCGATCCACAAGCTGGGCATGTGATTTCCTTCAAGGCGGCCTCCTTCGATTCACAAGTTGGACCACTAAACCCTTTGAAGCAACGTGCTTAGAGCACACTTTGTTTGGAAACGAACGTTTCTGTATGATGATGGATCTGGTCGAAGTGATCAAAACAAAGAGGGGAGTATTCAAGGAGTTTTGTTGACTAAAGTCTCATATACTGCCAAACTCAAGCCAGCTGTGCTGCTATGCAGCAGTCCTGCACCAACCTGCCACAACGCTCCAAAATATTCCTGAGCCGACATTGTCTGTGTCCCGTACTTGCACAAAAAAGGAGTGCACAAGAGCTGCATCAAAGAAACTAGGGGGGCAGTATACCCAGAAAATTCAAATTTTATTTGATTTCGCCCCAAAACTACATCAAAGCTCACCTATAAATAAAAGGGATTCATAACATGTTCAAGGAGGATTTTTTTACTAGAGGAATGAAACCTCCAAAATATTCTCAAACACAACCAAAACTCTCAAGTTCATCAACACTTGAGAAATCAAAAAACCAGAACCATACTCACCTCCTTCAATTTTGAAAAGCAAGCACGCTTTAATCTTCTTCAAACCCAGTCATCCTTAAGCTTGCCCCCTTCAAATCCAAAAGGCCCCTGTACCTTGTTCCCTTCGAATACACTAGAAACAGAACACTTGTGTCTTTCCTCCTTCGGATCCAGAAGCATCAAGGCAGAAACTCAAGTTCCAACACTTGCATTCCAACGTCAATCAAGGTAAGTCCTCTTAACCTTAAGCTTTTCGTTTTAAACATACCATGTAAATAATATTTGCTCCGTTTTTGTTTCTATGCTTTCAATTGCATGCTTTTCCTTGTCCAAGTGTATGTTAAAACTAATTTGTACAGTCCCCTAAAAATGTTGGAATACAAAATATGCCTGCTTCGACACACACACATGCTTTGACATGAACATGTTCATCACACACATACACCTTCTTCGACATATACGCACTTGCTTCGAACGCACTAACCTGTAGGTCCAATCGAAGGAGACAAAAAGGAAGATGGCATCTTACAGTGGTTACAGACCCAATCGAAAGTCATAACCTGCTACTTCCAAGCCCCAGTCGAAGGATACAACATGTTACTTCCAGGCCCATCCAAAGGCACACTTGCACTGAGTCCAGGCCCAGACAAAAGGCACTCCCATGCTGACTGCCAGCCCCAATCGAAGGACACGCCCACACGGGTGCCAGCCCCAACCGAAGGACACGCCTGTACTGGTGTCAGCCCCAATCGAAGGAAACCAAAAAGTGCCCAATCAAAGGGTTCTCCTGCCCCAATCAAAAGACACTTATTTTCCTTCATTTTTTCTTGATTTTATTTCATTTTTGCCTCTACATTTTCTTTGCGTTTCGATATGGTTGTAATAAGGTTTTATTTCTTGCATTCTTTATTACTTTTGTACAAATTCTAGTAATTAGGTGTATGGAAAAATAAAATCAACAAGTAGACAACCTAATAATCAAAGACAAATGCATGCAATCAAACACACTATGCACACATGCACGCTTAGGATAATCTCACTTGTTGCTTATCGGAAAAATAGTCATGTCCCTTGAACGTGAGCGTTTTAGCAAAGACCCTCGATAAAAGATTGTAGTCCCTCGATGACCCTCGATGTTGCCTTCGGTAAATGATCTAGTCCCTAAATGATATTGATAAAACGTCCCATGGGTTGCCTTCTATGATTATACAAACGTCCCACGCCTGTCCCTTCACATCCAACGATGGGGCTTCTTACCAAAACAATGGTGAGATAGAAACATCTCAAGGAGGAGGAAAAGAACATATAAGACCTTTTGAGTAGGTAGATTTTCTCCTAGTTGCTCGCTTGCTCACAACAAAAACATTTCATACACCAACACTATCATTTTGAAACATTTTCAAAAGACAACACTTTATACGCGTTCTTATATAAACGAGAGCCATTACAAATACACCTTTTCAAAATCACTTTCAAAAACAAATTCCACAAACACCTCTTTGAACTATTTTCGAAACAACACTTTGTACGCGTTCTTATAGAAACGAGAACCATTACAAAGACATTTTCAAAATACTTTCAAAACCCACACCACAAGCACATTCAAACAAAAGAAAGTTATCTAGCAAGAAACTAAGAGCCCGTAGATAACTACCAATGAAAAGGGTGATAATACCTTCCCTTTTCATAATATACCCCCCAAACTCAAAAAATATCTCTAAAGGTCTTTCCTGTTCTTTTCAGCCTTTCCTTTTGGATAAAAGAAAAGTCGGTGGCGACTCTTTCTATCCGCAACAATTGAGATCAAACACAAAACACCCAAGTCAGTTCTCCAACCGCGTTACAAAAGCTAATTGGATTATGGACATAGCATGGCTCAGAGGATTTCAAGAAATATGTGACTGATTGAGATCAGAGTAGTGCATCAGATAAGGAAAACTAGATGAGCCTGTTGAAAATAAGCTCCCCAACACCCATTTATAGTCATTGAACTTCTTAAGCATGAAAAATGACGGGTATTTAACCTTCCCACTGTCACCTGAATAATCACTACTCGTGTCATCCTCACTTTCTAACTCTTCAGATGCATAGTCAGAATCTGACAAACTACGACATACTTTCTTACTTGTTGTCCATTCCTTAAATCCAAAATCAAGGACATCTTCGTCACTTGATACTTCATCATATATTGCAGGTGTTTCATCCACCCATTTATTCTTAGGTCTTCCCTTGTGTTTTTTGGGTGTGCCTGCTGAATTATTTTTCTTTGGTCTCCCACCTTTCCTCTTTTTATTTGGAGGTGTTTCATCTGCTAGTATTTCATCAACAAGTTGATCACTTTGGCCAGAAATAATACCCCCTTATCCAACTAGCACTTCATAAAATCCATGATTTAAAACCTCATCATCTGAGTCATCAAACTTTTACCCTAATGCATTGTCATCACTGTCAGGTTGGGCATTTGTAACATCATCAGGTTGGACATCAGGTTGGCGATCAAGTTGGATATTAATATCATCCTCGATTTGAACATTAATATCAACCTCTTCTTGGAAGTTAATATCATCCCCAGGTTGGACATTAACATCATCCCTAGGTTGGGAATTAACATCATCCTCATGTTTGGCAATCAGTTGTTCATTGGATTTAGGATCTTGTAGGAAAACTATAATATTAGGTTGATAAATAGGGTGTATAATGTATATGTTAACCTTTCCAATAGTATTAGACTAGTTCAAAGCTTCTATTGCACCAAAGTCATCTTTTAGCACCTTAAGTGTTCCATCAAAGTCATACCATATTTCCAGAGCCCTTGGATACTTCATCTCTTTAGCAACCCCTAAAATCTCAAAGTAACTCCATCTATCACCATCACACTTCCAGTTTGACACTTTCCCTCCTACATATTTCTCATCAACGAAAGATCCCCCGTGATGGAAATCAACATTAAATTCATTCATACCTATTTTTACCTATTTACATCAACAACATATAGACTCAACAAGAAAATAAGCAACAAATCCTAAGATGAACACTATCGTTACCACTATCAAGAAAGCACCCACAAGTACATTAAACTAAAATCAAACACACAAGTAAGATGGACACTTTAGTTTTCAAAATAAAAACATACAATGAGACTTAACTCAGCTTCACGATATCATCACCTTCGTTGAGTTCGTCTCCAATTGCATTTTCCTTCTATTGCATTCACTATGATTAAGGATTAGGGATGAATACTCTAATTTAGGGATTGAAACGTCCTGTAGTAAGACGTATACCTTATATGACTAAGTTAAATGATACATCAACTCAATTAAATGACACATCAGCACCGTAAGAGACAATTAAACTTTTTTGGAATAGACCTTGTGAATAAGGTCAGCGTTATAGACGTTAGGTAACATAAATGACCAACTTGTAGCGAAAAAACTTAAAGGAATGATTTGTTACAATAAAATAACATAAGGAACCTGGAGTTAATTTTACCAATTTTTTTTACTATATTTGACATTTTAAATTAATATTTTTAATAGGAAAATATTGAAATAAAATAAAATTCACAAGATTAGAAGAAAATAAAGAATTAAGATTTGGAGTAAGTTTAAAACCTACTTATATATATATATATATATATATATATATATATATATATATATATATATATATATATATATATATATATATATATATATATATATATATATATATATATATATATATATATATATATATATATATATATAACCAAGTTGATTCACGAACCTAACAAATCAAACTATATATAGTTTAAGTTCATCTTATTTAGTTAATAAACTTAGTTTTTTTTGCTCATATTCAACTCATTTGGTTCATGAACCATGCTTAACGATTTAGTTCTTCGAGTTCTGAACTATGTTCGAGTTGGTTCGATACATTGCCATCCCTACGACTATTGCACCAGAGTTGAACACGAGGTGTTGAAGATTTCACATGGTGAAGTGGGCATAGATAAAAGGTCTAAAATATGTTACTTATGTATTTTAGAAGGTTGAAATTTTTTTGTTTATTCATTATCATCTTCATCTAGTGAAGACTTTCATGACAATAAAAAGCTATGAGATCTTAGGTCAAGACATGATGGATGCCTAGAGGTTGTTTCTATTAGATTACAACACCAGATCTAGAAGAAGGAGTGAATATATCCCCAAATAAAAACTACTTTTCAAAAATGGTTATTTAAAACTTATTTGAAAAATAATGTTGAGCGGGAGGTTTTTGGCCTAGATCAATATAGTAGTCTAAACGAACCAAGCTACTGAAAACTTGGATATGCATGAGCCATATAGAATTAAAATAATGATAAAATAAACCAACATAATAATATCTCAATTAACCATTTAGTATGCAAGACAATTGTTTCCTATTTCCAATGAAATCATATTAAAAATATAACTCGACACTTTATCAAACATTTCGAGCGCAATTAATACTTCGGAATTTTCTTTGAGCTTAGTTGATATGAAAAATCACTTACAATCCAAGTGACTATAAGATAATCAACAAAGCAATTTAAAATTTAACAATCAAAGAAAAATTGTATACGGATTGATCAATCAAACAATACATTCAACAAATTGCACATAGAGAGTAAATGAGAGTAAGTGATAGAACATTGCAATTTTCCTTTAAGTTGAACAAGCTAAACAATTTGTCAAACAATTGGTGTGAAAGTGAATTTTCAGAATTTTCCTTTAAGTTGTGTTGATACACAAAAGAACTTATAATCAGAAGTGATTATAAGCAATATCAACACTTCATGTAAATCAAAAACAGTTCGGAAAATTAATTACAATTCAATTGATAAGGCAGTGCTATTTGACAAATATATTGAAGAATATTAAAGAAAGTAAAAGCAATAAAATAAAAGAGACACAAGAATTAGTCTACACAGTTCCCCACTTTCGTCCTCGCACGTGGGTACGTCTGCGCCCAATTCCAATATGGAATTGAGATATTTCCTTACTTTGCAAAAGTATGAATACAAGAAAAGTGTTCAAGAGCAACTATACAAAACATAACTGTTTGATGTCGATTCAACCCCTTATATTCTTTTGATCTTCAAAAATACCAAGATTGATAGATGCAACCTATTTTCCGCTTAAGTTACTTCCTTGAAAATATTTCAAACACTCCAAGGTTCCTTACAAAGATTTCAAACACTCCAAGGGATTTTACACTCGAGTAAATCCGATTGCACACTATCAACATAAGATCACTGATTCTATCATCCAATTCTTGATACTTCCTTAAAAAGATTTCAAACACTCTAAGGTTCCACGATAAGATTTTAAACACTCTAAGGGATTTTTCACATAGACGATTCCTTCTCACACGATCTTGCACGAAAACCCCCAATTCAATAAATGATTTTGGAGGAGAAACCCGATGGTTTTTCCTGGATGAAGACCCCTAAAAATATCAACCCAAACCAATTGGAAATCCACAATTCTTCATTTAGATGGTACTCCAACGGAACATCATCACAATGTAATGTTGGTGTGTATACATAGATTGAAAGGTTGAAGAGAAGAGGAAATGTAGGCTAATTTTATGGTGTCATCAATTGGAATGATGCATGAATGATATATTTATAGTTGAACTCTTTTTAGGTAAAAGAGGGTAGTTTTGGAATGTAAAAATAATGAAAAAAACGACTCACAAAATAGTATGTGTCGACTTGAAAAAGTTATGTGTCGACACATACAAAATAGTAGCTACAAGCTTTAAAAATGCAATACATGTGTCAAACTGAAAATCATATGTGTCGACACATGTGCATGTGTTTTAAAGTAGAAATGCTAAAAGATTTAATATTACAGTACATGTGCCAATTGAAAAAGTTATGTGATGACACATACTGAAGCTTTTAAGAAAATGCAGAATTTATGTGTCGACACATAGAAATTTTAGGTCGACACATAAGTGTTGATTTTATGCAAAAACTGATTTTTCATGATTGGGACCAAATTTAAAGTTGTTTTAAAGGATTCCTAAGACCTATAATACAAGGGAGTACCACAAGACATAAGGATATAATCCACCATACTGAAATGCTAGCTTTCTGAGTTTTGACATCATGCAAAACATCTAATAGTGAAGTTGCACTCACAGTTTCAAAAATCTTTAATGAGTTTTCTAGAAGACAAGTGATAAAATTCATGTGGTAACTGGTTCTCATTGAGTTTTTAGGGTAAGGCTGGTGCCAAAGAAACTTACCTGGTCGACAAGTGTTCATTTAGAAGAATATAATTTCAAACACCTATGGTAATTTGTAATAGGAAACATGAAAATTACTCATATTCGAAGTTCACTAAAGCATTTCCTATTTCACAAATTGAGCTAATTCATCTTGATGGTAAAGTTCTGGATTATGTCATTAATGGATATCCAAAAGGTGGGAAGGTTTATGAGCTGTTGGAGTGGAACCTAGAGGAATGAAGTTCATAAATTGCATATGTATTACTTTCAATGAGTCTCATCAAATAAAGAGGTAAAGACCCGGGGATGAAGGATTTAAAAACTATGAGAGAAAAGACTCAATTTGAGATAGATTTTCTATTATGGATACTAGTAGTAGTGAATGAATGATTGCAAAGGCCTCTAATTATTATTTGACTCGTGATGAGGTAATGATGCATATTATATTGTCTCAAAGGGACAATAATGATGACATTTGATGTTATGCTTTGAATATGGTTAAAGGATTGCAAAACCAAGAAACATGAACCTTCAGGAAGGAATTCGAAAGCAAGGAGAGTCAAAGATGATTGAAGAATCATGCATGTGGATTTGTCATATTACCTAAGCATAAAAACTGATTGAAAGCAAGTGGATGCCAGTGGCGTGACCAAGGTTCAAGTGTGGCATGAACTTGATCAAAGTTGTTAAATATTGCTTCAACATGATAGAGAGTAGTAAGGTAGTTGATGGATATATTGGAATCACTAGGGTTTCAAGTCAAGGTGGAGATTGTAGAAGTATACCTTACAAAATTTGAGTGATGGAGAGAAAGAAAACATGTTTCAAGACTACTAGAAATCAAAAGCCAAAAAGCAGCAAAAATGTCAAAGGAAGACGTCAGGGTGGCAGACAGAGGGCTTGGACGGGCCAATTTGTGGGCAATTAGGTTTGGTCGGTTCAGTTTGAGAACCAATTCATCAATGTTAGAATATTATAAATTTCTTTTATATTAATTTAATGATATTTGAGATACTTAGAGACACTCTAAAATACAAAGAGATAATTTAAGATACTCTAAATTAATATCAAAGATATTATAAGATATTTATAATATTCTAAATTATTATAAAAGATATTATAAAATATTTATAATCTTTTTATTGTAATAATTAATAGGTTGTGTTTTGGGGTTGTTAAAGATCCATCGAGTTTCATTCGTTATAAATGTGTATTTATATCATTCTTGTTTTTACGAACTTCAAAATTTAAAGTTAAAGACAAAAAGAAGAGTTAGGAATCCTCGGTAAAACTAGAGAGGAAAAGATTGATTTTTTTTTAGAATTATTGGAATTTAAGCAACCTTTGTAGACATCTAAGAATATTGAAGCCCTGAATAATTCTTTTGGAAAAATACTCATTTTGGTCCCTTAACTATAGGTCATGGTTCAATTTAGTCCCTTAACTTTTTTTCGTGCCAAATTGGTCCCTTAATTTTCAAAACGTAACAAACAAGTCCCTTTCGTCAGTTGGACTCAAACGTCTTTTAATTTTACCCACGTGGTAGGTGAGTTGGCATGTTATCTTTATACAATACCTTCATAATACAACATTTGTTTCTTTTTCTTCATACACTATTATCATGTCGTAACTCAACATTCACAACACAACACAACCACTCTCTTTCCCTATCAAATGCTTCCTCCACCATTTCACTCTCTGTCTACTCTTCCTCGCCGGTAAACAATGCAAGACACTCTTCCCACTCTTCCCCCAAGCAAATCTTCTTCAACACATCAACTTGCAACGTATCAACAACAACTCAACAGTGTTTAAACAACTACACCAATAGAAGTAGCCACGAGTCAGAGATGAAGAAAGTGCACTGCATCTTCCATCAATACCGTCAACATCACATCAATGATTAACCTTCTCTTGATGTTACATCTCTGCACATCACACAAAAATTTCAACAATACTTCTGTTTCATCACAATAATTCACAGAAGAGGCATCAAAGTGGAAACGAGAAACGAAAAAGGAAAGAAATCAAAGAAGAAGAAGATTCATATGTATTACCTCATCTCTGATTTTCTATTGTCACCTTCGAAGTCACAAATCCAGGAGCGGAGTTGTTTTTGTTGTTGGTTTTGAAAACATAGCAAAGAAAGAATTGAAGAAGATAGGTGGAGAAGAGTTTTTAGCATGAACAGAGGAAGAGTGATTTTGGTGAGAGGCAGAGGAAAATTTGGTGTGGAAGGAAGATAGAGAGAGATAAGGCGGCACCCTTTGCATTAGGGTTTTTGTTAAAACTTTTTGTTTTGGGTTTTGACCTATTCCACCAAGCCCAAACCGGTTTCATAATTATACACACATCTGAAGGAGAATGGAGTTTTTAC
Organism: Vicia faba; assembly: GCA_948472305.1. Lineage (NCBI taxonomy): Eukaryota > Viridiplantae > Streptophyta > Magnoliopsida > Fabales > Fabaceae > Vicia > Vicia faba. The sequence goes on along the minus strand of OX451738.1, from coordinate 557,720,001 downwards.
TTGGTGTGGTGAGGATTTTAAAAATGAAGAGAAATAATGTGAGATGATGATGGCGAGGAAGAGATCTTCGGTGGATGTTTTTGGGAGAAGATTGAGTATCATATTGAGATTGAGATTTTAGAGAAGATGGTCTATCCTTTCATTTAGTTTTGGAGAAGATTGAGATTTCCTTTCTTTACGCTTGCCATCTGTACTCCAGCTATCCACTTTAGCAAGTCAAATGCCACCCGGAGTCTGTTTTTTGACTTTGACTAATGGTTGACTAACGGAAGGACTAACGTGGTCACCTTTTGAAAATTAATGAACCAATTTGGCACAAAAAAAAGTTAAGGGACCAAACTGAACCACAACCTGTAATTAAAGGACCAAAATAGATGTTTTACCAAATTATTTTCAAGTGATTTGAATTATTCTATTATTTTTTCACAATAAACATTTATTCTAACTAAAAGACTCTTGCTAAAATTCACATTCAGCCCCAAGACTAGTTCAAAAAGCTTCAACACCGATTTCATTGATCTCAAATTTCCTAAATTCTTTCTCCAATTACAAGAGTACTGTCTGCATATTGTAAATGTGACAATTGATCGATGTTGTCATCAAATTTAAGACCTTTTAACCTTCCAATGTTCACCACTTTTTCATAATGATGATAAATCCATCTGTTACTATTAAGAATAGGAATGGTGAAACAGGGTTCCTTTTCCTAAAGATCTATTTTCATCTTAAAAAGCAGCCACTAACATAGCATTATCGTGCTCTTCAATACACTTTAAACTCACAAAACTCCATTGTTTTACCCCAAAATTTTCCCTCTCATTTTGTCAAGATTTCTCCTCACCAGACTCTTTGAACTCAAGACCAAGCTAGGGTTTGCTCTGCTCAAGACATCTCCTTACACTGTTGACCTAAATTAGGGTTTGAGTTTGCACAAGGAATTTTGGACTTCTAATGCTCAAAGTGACTTTCATGCTTCATGTTGGACTTATAAGATTGCTCATACCAAGTTTCAAGCCTTAAATCAGATTTTTGCCCAGTCAATTAGACAGTTGACCTAAAAATTAGCTGTATTGGGGAAAAAGTCAACTATGGCCAATTTACAGTCAAACGTCATAAATTTTGATCCACATCAATATTATAGGCTCATATGAACCATTTGATCAAGTTTGTACCACAACTCCTCAAGAAATTTGATCAGATCATCAAAAGGGCAAAACGATCATTTTTAGGGTTTTGACTGCAGAAGGGCAATTTCTGACTTTTAACCTAGCCAATGGCAAATTGGGTTCAAACATGGATTCAAGGACTCAATGACATCATCTTGACCTATTCACAAGGTTCAAAAGATCTCAATTGCATTGGATTGACAAATGAATTTTCCAGTCAATTGATCAAAAATCAACTGTACACTGAAAAGTCAAACTTTGACTTTTTGGTCAAAATCAAGTGCCAAGGGTCATTTTTCATCAAGATGAGTCAAAACATAAAACTTGTTCATCAAGAAACCTAATTTTGCAAATTAGGGTTTAAGATTGAAAAATTTCATAACTTAGAATTTTTCTAAGTTATGAAATTTTCTTATTTTTTCCTAAATTTGCCCAACGTTTTCACCATGATGCAATTGGATTCAAACAAAACTTCCAACATGAAAGTTTTAGTCCTCCACAAAATCTACAACTTTGATTCACAAAGTTTTCCTAAAAGATGCTTTGATATCAAGTTATGATTTTTGGAACAAGGGTCCATGAAACATTTAACTTAGTGAAATTTTGCCCTAGTTTAGGCAGGATTTTGACCTATCTTCATGGCAATTTTTTACCTAGTTCCACTTGGAATCTCAAAATGAATTTCAAATAAGGATTGTAGATAATGTTACAAGCTTTCCAAAATGTCAAAGAACTCTCCAAAATCATTTATGATTAGGGAGAATCGAAGGTTTGAATTTGGCAAAAACTCACTTTGATTCATGGCATGTTTCATGTTAACACAAGTTGCAATTTCTGTCCAGCTTCATTTGTACTTGATTAGAGGTCTCTAAACCCTTCCAAACTCAATAATTAAATGCAAACTCAATGGATTGAAGCTTTTTTCTGATCATTAGAGGTTTACACTGTTGGTGTAAGCCCTAGATGCTAATACTTTTGGTACTTGTATCAGATTATTTATTAATAATAAAAGGCATTTCTTTATTATGTTTGCTTTCCAAAATAATAAAGTCCCTAGAATGGTTTATTTGTTTAATGAAATGTTAAGTGTGACTTAATCATGAGATCCCATTAAACATAAGACACTATTCTTAAAGTATCCGTAGTCAAGCTTTAATGTGAAGTGGGATAACATTAAAGCATTAAGATTATTATGAAGATAGATTGATGATCACATCTCATAGATCATAGATAAGGAGTTATCAAGTCTTGACATATGTATGAATATTAGGAGTAATATCTATACTGGATTGACCCGCTATGAGAATACTACATAGAATGTTATGCAAAGTGTCATAAGTTATTCTCATGATGATAATGGTGTATACCACCCTTCGACCTGAAACCACTATGGACCCTAGATGTAGAGTCAAGTACTTTATTGCTGATCAAACGTCATCCGTAACTGGATGACTATAAAGACGGTTGATGGGTACTTCACAAAGCATGCTAAGGGACATGAGTGACCTAGATGGAATTTGCTCATCCTGCATAACAAGATAAATGTCTAAGGGCCCAATATTGAACTGGACAAGGGTGACACAGTGTATGCCTTGTGTTCAATATAGACATAAGGGCAAAAGGGTAATTGTACAACACAAATATTATCACGGAAAAGGTTTGGTCAGATCACATGACATTTCCGTGACTTGAGTAACAGTGATGTGTTGCTAGATACCGCTCACTGTTTATTATATTAAATGTGTGATTTAATATAATTGACAACGTCGCGAAAACCTACAGGGTCACACACATAAGGACAGGTTGATGAGAGATAGAATAAATAAGGAACACCGTAAGGTACGGTGCACTTAAGTGTAATACGGAAAGTGGTAAGGTACCACGTGGATAAGTGATATATGGTACATCATAAGGTATGATGTCCATAAGCTTAATTGGGCTTTTAGCTTATAGCCTTAATTGGGCTTTTAGCTTGTAGCCCACACGAGTGATTCTATAAATAGATCCCTTGTGATGAAGCAATTTCACTTGATGCAATTTCGTTTTTGATTCTCTCTCTCACTCAAGGTTTCCGTTCGTGATCAGCTAGCACTGTGACCGGAAGAGATTTGTTCGTGTGGACTGAGTAGAGGCGTTGTTCTTCATCAACACTCGTGATCACAACATCAAAGGTCTGAATCGCCACAAGAGGTAAATATTTCTATCACTGACCATGTTCATTCGTAAGGATCGCTAAAGGAAAATTTTAAATTCTGCTGCGCTTTTGATTGCAATTTTCCTTCATACACAAGGGATTAATCCAAAAATAGCAAAAGGAAACATTGCCATTTTTGTCAAAACTTGCTTTATGTCAAATTGCATTCCTTGAGCCTTGAACCAAATCTTGGAAAGCAAACAAAATCCACAAACTTGGGGCCAAGCTCACCAAATGTATGCAGGATTAGATCTAGCCTGTACAGGTCTGTCTTGTATCACTTCTCATCTTTTGCTTCAAAACCAAGAAATGTGCAAAAGTCTACACAACTTGAGTATCTGTTATAACCAACACTTGTAAGCATTTGAAAAAAGTTTTGCACATTGCCTTGAGCCAAAAACACTAGCTATCCAACCCTCAAGCCTCCAAAAACACAAAAACACATTCCTCTTGCAAAACAGGGCAGCTTCTGCACTTTGAGTTCCAAAACAAAAACTATTCGTGCATTTTGCCCCAAACCTGTTCCAATACCTTCCATATAACCCACATAAGCTATCCCAACCATTGGCCATTGACTGTAAATCCATTTGCAAGCTTCACCATTTCTGATTTTAGCTTGTGCAAGTTGACTTCTACAAGCTTATTCAAGTAAGCTCAAGGCAAACAAAGCATTGGGGAAGGTCAGAGGAAGTTCAGGCAAGCTCACAAACATCTCAGGCCTCATTGAAAACCTCCATATTGCCATACACGAGTTCAACTGAAACATGTATTTTCCAACTTTCTATCTCTCTATTTAGGAATCATTAGGCTTAGGTTTGTGAATAAAAAATGTAGTACTCATGGCCCTTAAGTTGTACATATGCATAGATTTCATTTAAGTTAAGTGTGTTGAGAGAATTTGATTGATGAACATTCTGAAAAAGTTAGGTTAGAAATTAGGGCTAGAGAAATTCTCTCTGGTCTTTGAGAGTTAGATTAAGTTCTTTATATGGTTGGAATCGTGTTGAAAAATGCTATAACTTTCATGTTGTGAGTTTTTGCTTTAGAGCATGTATGCAGGAGTTGGACATTTATACAGGGCGTGCGTTTTTTCTGATTCAAAGGTTGAAGATGAAGCTGGAACTGGGCTGAGCCTTTTGTTCTCACTTTTGACACCCCCAGCCTTACTGTCTGCACCCCCTTGGCCCATTGTTTTATTTTCTTTATATTTTTCTATTTCTTTTTCATTTCTGACTTTAAAATATTTTTCTAAACATAAAAAATCACCAAAAATATTTTCATAAATTTTCACATTTTATTTTGTATTTTTTATTATTTTTTCTAACATAAAAATAATTATTAAATAACATATTTTTATTGTCTTTAATAAAAACTTGAAAATAATACATAAAAATATTTTTTTTTATTTTTTTTATTATTTATATACTCAAATAATATTTTTTCCAACATATTTTTATTTTTGACATTTGTATATATTTTATTATTTTATTTTATTGTATATAAATAATATAATTAATATATATATACTTTCTTAAAATAAATTAGGGTTTTACCCTTAACAAAAATAACTTTTTATTTCTTTTTTATATTAAATATTATATTTTTGCACATATAAAGATAATACAAAAACATTTTTTTGCATATTTATAATATATTGCATATCTATTTAATTGTTCATTTAAATACTTGTCTATTTATTTATTTGCACAATTAATTCAATTTGGATGTAATAGTTAATCTTAGGGTTTTATTTTCTTGCAAATACTCCCCATTCAAAATTGTATCCCCCCTCCCCATATCAATGTTGTAATAGTCGTAGATTTATTTTACGCATTTTATAGCTTTCAAATATGCCATGATAGAGATTAGGGTTTGTATGCAATATCCAAAATCAAAACAAATAGCTAGACCTAAAACAAGACAAAAAATGCATGAAAATGACAACATAACGCACACATGCACCCCTAGGGTTTCATCCACTTGTTGCCTTTAAAATGACCATGGTATGCATGTTAAGTATCTTGGCAAAGCAAAAATAAACAAAAGATGCCTTTAAAATATCCCTCGATGATGCTATCTTGGTTGCCTATACAAAATGATCCAGTCCCTTCAAAAAATTGCTAAAGATACTTGGCACAATTGCTATCGTGGTCAATACAATGACCCGCGCTTGTCCCGTTTAAACATCCAAATACAAGGTTGTTTACCAAATGCAATGGTAAAACAACAATGTAAAATGGTTAAAATGTATTGGAAAGATATTTGAGTAGATAGGGTAGACAACTCTTAGTTACTTGATCAAAACTTGCAAAAACATCCTTGCTATTTTCAAACACACCTCACAACACAATTTCAAAGCATTTTCCCAAAACAAATTCTCAAACATTGAAAACTCTTTTCAAAAGACAATACACCTTTGTATATATTCAAACAAGAATCATTACAAAGGTTGCCACAACGATGGCCTCTTTTCAAAACATTTTCAAAACCACACACAAAGCACCATTTCAAACAATTGAAAAGCAAAAGCAAGTGATCTAAACAAGTAACTAAGAGCCCATGGATAACCATGGATGAAAAGGGTGCTTGCACCTTCCCTTTTCATAATCTACACCCCGAACCCAAGAAAACATCTCAAAGGTCTTTCCTGTGCTTTTTGACCTTTCCTTTGGATAAAATAAAAAGTCGGTGGCGACTCTTGCTAAACCAAAACATTTGCAAACACAAAACGCAAAACCTCAAGTCAGTTCTCCCACCGTATCGCCAAAATTGGCGACTCTGCTGGGGAATTATCTAAAAGTGGGGTTACCTTAGGGTTTAGATAACCTTTACATGCTTACCTTGTTTGATTTGATTACTTTACACTTGGTTCTATTGTTTGGGTTTGAAATCCTCTACCCGGATTTGGGGAAACATTCATAGGTAAATAGCAATACATTGTGGAAACTGTGCGGGGTATACCGACATGGTTGAAGCAATAGCTATATTAGTGCGTCATATTTGTGGGTACCGGTAGCCTTTGAGTTAATCAAAGAGAATACGGGGCCGCTGAGTGATGTCATGAAGCACTAATGGACTTTTAGAACCTTTACTTGACCAACTTGAACTTATTAGGGGTAGTGAGATGACCGACTTTGGTGCAGTCCGAAGTTGGTAGATACTCGATACTACACTCATTGAGGGTTATTTTCTTGGAATATTTTGGTAGCCAGTTAAGTGGCTAAACTGAAACAATGAACACATAAAATAATCCAGTGATATTGAGCTCCTTAGAACCCGGTTACTATTTATAGGACAGGTTGAGCCAACTAAATTCAAGAGGGTACTTACCTATGAAACCCCATGCAAGCCTGAAACTAGGAACTTGTGTGATTTGTTTGTACATATACTTGTGCATACATCATGAAGCATCATATGCATCTACTAACCATTTCAAGGGTTTAGATCTTCATCTTTGTTCCTGTTTTGTAGGTCATGGAATCACTTCGCAGGAAAACTATTCAGGTCAACCTTGTGAGAATTCCTCCTCTACTCAAGGAGCTTGCTTCCAAGATTCCAGAGAATTCTCCCTTCAGTGAAAGACATGGTAGACTTATCAACTTGGTCAACTTCAACATTGAAGAAGACATGGTGAAGGTTGTCTTCTAGTTCTTTGACCCCCTGCACCACTGCTTCACATTTCCTGATTACCAACTAGTGCCTACTTTGGAGGAATTTTCTCAACTCCTGAGAATTCCTATTCTCCATCAACTACCCTACAACGGTACGGAAAGAGAGCCAAAGCCTGAAGATGTTGCTCAAGCCTTACACTTGCAACCATCTGACATCAAAGGTCATTAGGAAACCAGAAGTGGTGTCAAGGGTTTCTTGGCAAAGTTTCTGTTTGAGAAGGCACAAGACTGCTGGAATTCTCTAGATCTGTAAGCTTTTGAGGAGATTGTAGCACTTCTCATCTATGGGTTGGTCTTGTTCCCAAACCCTGATCAGCTTATAGATGTGAATGCTGTCAAGATTTTCATATCTCGGAATCTTGTACCTATATTGCTTGGGGATATCCTCCACTCATTTCACACACGAACAATGAGGAAAAGAGGTGTTCTCATGTGCTGTACTCCTCTTCTAGCAAGGTGGTTTATTCCTCACCTACCCCAGTCAGTCTTGAAGAATGAGCAAGGCTTGAGGTGGTCACAACGATTGATGACTCTTACACATTCTGATGTTCATTGGTGTTCTCGGTCCATAGAAAATGTCATCATCATTGATCGTTGTGGGGAATTCCCTAATGTCCCACTACTTGGTATTAGGGGAGGCATTACCTACAACCCCTTCTTGGCTCTGAGACAATTTGGGTATGCCCGAAGGGGTGGCCCTCATGACATGCTGATTCCAGACTTGGTTTTTGACTTCAACAACGATGCTCAAGGACTTCGATAAAGGTTTATCCGAGCTTGGAGGATGCCCAACAAAGTGGACAGTAAGACACTGGGACACAAGAATTCCATCCCCCTTGAGCCTTACCTCAAGTGGGTACGAACCCGCGCCCAAAGTCTTATGATGCCTTACCCCTACATTCTCCCTGTGATCAAAGAGCTTGTTATGGAAGGAGAGGTTCCATACACCCTCCTACACCCTGACATGCCAACATCATTGGAAGATTTGCAAAAGAGTTGGATACAGCTCAAGGAAGAAGGAAACAATTTTTAAGCCAGCTTCTACGCCACTGAGAAGAAGGTTTTAGAACTTACTCGTCGACTCCACGAAGAGCAGACTCTCAACACCTACATCGCACCGAAGAGGATGCGCAACGTCTTTTTACATTAGAATTTTGTAATATTTTGCCCATGGGGCATTTATGTACTAACAAATTCTTCTTATTAATATGACGTGTGTTCTTTTTGTTTGCCACAACTTTGAATTTCTGAATCCTTGAATGCATTACATGAATACATATCATTCATCATATGCACAAACAGGTCTTCACACCAGGTTTCCTTATCTCTCTGATATTTATTTCAGCAAGATGGATATAGAAAAGACGGTCAAATACCTACAAGCGTAGAATTCACTATTCCAACAACTCCTCATGACCTTGGCAAAGGGTCAGGAGGATCTTAAAGCACTGCTGAAAAAAGAGAAGGAGAAAAAGAAAAAGAAAAAAGTTGGTGTAGCTACTTTGGGAAGAAGGTTTGAGAATCAAGCTAGAAGGGTCCTGGATTTCCCCTCAACATCTGATGAAGGAGTTGGCAAAGGAAAGGGAGTTGCACTGCCCTCCGATTCTGAAGAAGAGGAAGAAGAAGAAGAGGATGAAGACTACTCTGAGCAGCAGTACCCTCATGCAGACGACAAGTATAAGAATCTGGAAAAGCGACTGGCAGCTATGGAGGTACAAAGATTTTCTGGGTTGGATTTCGAGGAGCTAGGGTTGGTTGCTGGGATTGTGATTCCCCCTAAATTCAAGGTGCCTACATTTGCTAAATACGATGGTTTGTCTTGTCCGAAGATGCACCTACGGTCTTACATCAGAAAGATCCAGCCTCATTCTTCTGATAAGGACCTATGGGCCCACTTTTTTCAAGATAGCTTGTCGGGTACGCAATTGGATTGGTTCTACCAGCTTGAAAGATCTGATGTGCAGAATTGGGAGGATTTGGCTGCTGCATTCTACAGACAATATCAATATAATGCAGACTTAGCGCCTACTCGTACTCAACTATAGAGTATGGGTATGGTCTCTAATGAGGGCTTTAAGGAGTATGCCCAGAAATAGAGGGATTTGGCTGGAAGGGTGCAGTCACCATTGTCTGAGAGAGAGCTTGTTGATATGTTTTTGGGGACGCTGTCAGGTCCATTCTTTAATCACCTGATAGGGAGTTCATATGTAGGGTTCACCGAATTAATTCTGACTGGTGAAAGAGTCGAAGCTGGCATCAAGAGCAGTAAAATTCAAAAAGATACATTTGTTTCTGCTGCCGTTAAAAAACCTTTTCCAGCAAAGAAAGAGGTGTCAGCTGTTTACTCCCAAAGAGGTCGAGGAAGAGTGGAGCGCCGGCCAGCGGTGGGGGTTGTGATGATTCAAAAGACTGCAGCTGGTCAACCTAGAAACGATCAACCCAGAACCAACCAACAAAGAGTGGGAAGGCCTGCTAGGCAATTCACCAAAATAAACAGGACGCCTGCCCAGGTTCTCCCCCGTCTCTTGAAGTTAAACCTTAAAACCTTGAGAGAGCCACCACAAAATCTGAATACAACTTCTCCTTTTTACCATGCCAACGCTAAATGTGCTTATCATTCAGACGGTATAGGGCACGACACCAACAATTATTGGGCCCTCAAAAACAAGATCCAGGATTTAATAGACGCCAAGGAGGTGGAGTTTGACGCCCCCTGAAAAACCTAATGTGATATCCGCTCCAATGCAAAAACATGGTCATAATGTCCATGTTGTTGTAGAGGATATGTATGTTGGTGCTGTTGATGACTTAATGACCCCTTTACCAATAATCAAGATGAATTTGTTGAAAGCCGGGATGTTCCCGGGTTGTGAAAAAGATTGTCACCTTTGTTCGTCCTTACAATCCGACTGTCTGTTATTGAAATTAGGCATCCAATGCCTAATGGATAATCAAGAAATCCTCTTCGAGAAAACTCCTGTTACTCCTGTTACTCCAACTCCTATCAACGATGTTGCTATAATTACCATTTCCGCCAGTCTTTCCAAGGTCTCCAAAAGACCTATTAAGATTACACCCGATCCAAAGTTTGTACCTCTGAAGATAACTATGTCGGGGCTTATCCCATACAAGTCGAACAAGACAATACCGTGGAATTATGGAGGAGAGATCTTCTACCATGGTGTTAAGCAGATCGAATCAGTTGAAGAAAATTCCGATGAAGAGACTCCTGACGTAGGAAATATTGCGGGGACAAGTAAGATCACCCGCAGCGGAAGAATTTTCTCTCCGGAGATTACTCCTCCAAGGGAAATCTTCGGACCCTCAAATGCTCCTAAGGTTACTCATGTGCCAGTCAATACATTTGTGCGAACTCCAGTGATTGAAGAATTTGTTACTCCCGTGGTTGAACCCCCTACTGTTGCTGCTGATAAAGGTAAGGGAATCCAAGAAGCGCCCGTCAGGACGAGGGCTCAGCCTTTGGTCATCCCTGAGACCACTCAAAAGGAAATGGAGGAGATTTTAAAAATAATTAAGAAAAGCGACTATGATGTCGTAGAACAACTGGGGAAAACCCCTTCAAAAATCTCTATGCTGGCCCTATTGCTCTGTTCCAAGGCTCATGCCAAAGCCCTGATCAAATTCTTGAAGACAGCCCATGTGCCTCAAGAAACCTCTGCGGACCAGTTCCAGGAGTGTGTAGCCAGCCTAACCGCCGACAATGGTCTTGGCTTCTCCGATGCTGATCTAACATCTAAGGAGAGAAAGCATAATGATGTGCTGGATGTCTCGGTGGAGTGCAGAGAGACTACTCTTGCTCACGTTCTGGTTGATACCGGGTCGTCTTTAAATGTCCTGCCAAAGAAAGCATTAGACAAATTGGACTGTGAAGGTTTGACCCTAAAGCCCAGCAATATCATTATTAGAGCCTTTGACGGTTCTAAGAGGATGGTCCACGGGGAGGTGGACATCCCAATTAAAGTGGGAACGAAAATTTTCAACTCTACATTTTATGTGATGGACATCCGTCCTTCATATTCTTGCTTGTTGGGAAGACCCTAGATCCACAACATTGGGGCAGTCACTTCTTCTCTACATCAAATGCTCAAATACCCAGTCCAGGGGAAAATCATAATAGTTCATGGCGAGGAGGAGTATATGATAAGCCATATGAATTCATTCCGCTATGTTGAGTTAGATTGTGAATTCATAGAAACCCCTTTCCAACACTTTGAAGAGGTTTCTCCTGAAGTTGCGGCAGCCAAGACAATGACTTCTGTACCCATCATTACCAAGCCTGTGTCCCGGATGTCATCCCTTAAAGATGCGAAGGTTGTGATCGAGGAAGGAGGAAGCACAATATGGGGTCAGCTACCAGATTTTCCTTTCAAGACAGATAAGTTCGGTTTGGGTTTCACCACTTCTGCTCAGAAGGCCGTGTGCCGCTCCCGGGCTGGAGGGCCACCATTAAAGATCACTCATCATGGTGTTCATGCTTTGGAGGAGGGTGAAGTTGAGAGCAACTTTGAAGATTGGATTTTCCCGACTATTGAAGGAGGACTGAACAACTAGGAGGCGAAAGACTTCGTTCCCATTACTTTCATTAATCAGTAATTTATATTTCAAATATTTATGTTGGTCTGTAATAATTATTAAATAATTCGTACACTCTTTTTTCCTTGTGCCTTACCCGGGGTATATAGGTCCATTTGTAAGGGGTTTTGATTCTTCATTTTCATATGCCATTTTTAATGAATCATGGACGTTTTCACATATAAACTTTTGTGTTCATTTTCTTTCCTTTTACATTTTATTTTTTTTAAAGGTGGCTATCCCTTACACACACCCACACTCACAAAATGCAGGTACCCATCCACTCTGGATTCCATGGGTAACAATTCTGCTATGGCCTTCAGTGACTCTGAAGATCTGGTCAATCATGCCGAATACGAAGCTGATGAAGACTGTGAAGTGCCTGGAGAGTTGGCTAGACTTCTACAACAGGAAGAAAAGGCTATTCTTCCCCATGAAGAGTTGTTAGAGACTATCAACTTGGGTACTGCCGAAGACAGAAAAGAGGTTAAAGTGGGTGCCAACCTAAAGCTAAATGTCAAAGAGAACTTAGTTCAGCTATTGGATGAATATGTTGAGATCTTCGCCTGGTCCTATGAGATATGTCGGGACTTGACACAGATATTGTGGTTCACCGTCTCCCTACAAGAGAAGACTGTCCACCAATCAAACAGAAAGTCCGCCGAATGAGGCCCGACATGTCCGAAAAGATCAAAGCTGAAGTGATGAAGCAGTTCAATGTTGGCTTTCTTGCTGTTACTTCCTATCCACAATGGGTTGGTAACATTGTGCCCGTGCCTAAGAAGGATGACAAAGTCAAAATGTGCGTGGATTACAGAGACTTAAACAAGGCTAGCCCTAAAGATGACTTTCCACTACCGCACATTGACATCTTGGTTGACAATACAGCTCAGCATAAGGTATTTTCTTTCATGGATGGATTTTCAGGGTATAACCAGATCAAAATGGCCCCCGAGGACATGGAGAAGACTACCTTTGTTACGCAGTGGGGTACCTTCTGCTATAAAGTGATGCCGTTCGGACTGAAGAATGTCGGGGCAACCTATCAGCGAGCCATGGTAGCTTTGTTTCATGACATGATACATCATGAGATTGAAGTCTACGTAGACGACATGATATCCCGTTCACAGACAGAAGAAGAACACCTCGACCATCTGCAAAAGTTGTTTGTCAGATTGAAAGAGTATAAAATCAGGCTGAACCCTAACTAGTGCACTTTCGGAGTCAGGTCCGGTAAACTTTTGAGATTCATTGTCAGTAACAAAGGCATCGAGGTTGATCTTGCCAAAGTCAAAGCTATACAAGAAATGCATGTCACTCGCACTGAGAAGGAGGTCAGAGGTTTCTTGGGACGCCTAAACTACATTGCAAGGTTCATTTCTCACCTAACATCTACCTGTGAACCAATCTTCAAGCTGTTGAAGAAAGATCGGGTGGTTAAATTGAATGATGAATGTCAAGTTGCTTTCGATAAAATCAAGGAGTATTTGCTGGAACCTCCTATCTTGATGCCACTCGTCGAAGGAAGGCCGTTAATCATGTATCTGACTGTCCTGGAGAATTCAACGGGGTGTGTATTGGGCCAACATGACGAGTCTGGCCGAAAAGAGCATGCCATTTATTACCTTAGCAAAAAGTTTACCAACTGTGAGACTCACTACTCACTGCTCGAGAAAACTTGCTGCGCTTTGGTATGGGCTGCTCGCCGGCTAAGGCAGTATATGTTGACACATACCACTTTACTGATCTCTAAGATGGATCCGATCAAGTACATCTTCGAGAAACCTGCTCTATCTGAAAGAATCGCTAGATGGCAGATGATCCTCACCGAATATGATATACAGTACACGACCCAAAAAGCTATAAAGGGGAGTGTACTAGCCGATCGTCTGGCCCATCAAGCTGTCGAAGATTACCAATCCATGAGGTTTGACTTCCCCGACGAGGATATGATGACTTTGAGCAACATTGAAGAAAACAAACTGTATGACAGACCTGAACAAGGATCTCAATGGACCATGTACTTTGATGGTGCTTGAAATGCACTTGGCAATGGTATCGGCGCGGTACTTATCTCTCCAGAAGGTTGCCATACACCTTTCACTGCTAGACTCTACTTCAGCTGCACCAACAACATGGCCGAGTATGAAGCTTGTATCTTTGGTCTCAAGGCCGCTATTGACTTGGGAATCAAATCTTTGATTGTATTTGGGGACTCAGCTTTGGTTATCAGTCAAATCAAAGGAGAGTGGGATACTAAACACCTTAACCTCATCCCTTACAAAGAACATGTCCTGACATTGTTACCACACTTCGAGCAGATCACCTTCGAGCACTTCCCGCGAGAAGAGAATCAGCTAGCAGATGCGCTAGCTACAATGTCATCCATGTTTAAACTTAACTGGGATAATGAGGCTCCTCAAATCACCATTGAACGAATGGACGAACCTGCACATTGTCACGAGATTAATACCGAAGAAGTAGTGGACCGACCTTGGTTTCATGACGTCAAAAGGTATCTCGAAGAACAAGAATACCCTGAAGGAGCTTCAGTCAACGATTAAAAGTTCTTAAGGAGTGTCTCTGCCAAGTTCTTCCTGAGCAATGGTATCCTATACAAGCGCAACCTTGATTGCATTCTGCTTTGTTGTGTGGACAAGGTTGAAGCTGAGAAGATCATGGCTGAACTACATAATGGTACCTTTGGCACCCACTCAAGCAGTCATACGATGGCTAAGAAGATTCTAAAGGCAAGCTATTACTGGTCTACCATGGAAGCTGATTGTCATCAATATTCCCGTACTTGTCACAAATGCCAAATCTATGCAGACAAGGTACATATACCTCTAGTTCATCTCAATGTCTTAACAGCTCCTTGGCCATTCGTGATGTGGGGAATCGACATGATTGGAGAGATCAAGCCTACAACATCCAATGGACACCGTTTCATCCTAGTGGCCATTGATTACTTTACCAAGTGGGTCGAAGCAGCTTCCTTCGCCTCCATCACAAAGAATGTGGTTGCCCGCTTCATCAAGCAGAACCTCATATACCAGTATGGTATCCCCGACCGTATCATCACGGACAACGGTACAAACCTGAACAACACTATGATCACCGCTCTGTGCGAGCAGTTCAAAATTCAACATCACAATTCATCTCCCTATCGGCCAAAGATGAACGGTGTTGTCGAAGCTGCAAACAAAAATATCAAGAAGATCATTCAAAAGATGACAGTCACCTACAAGGACTGGCATGAGATGTTACCGTTTGCTCTGCACGGATACCGTACCACGACGCGTACATCAATTGGGGAAACACCCTTTTCTTTGGTATACGGCATGGAAGTTGTTTTACCTATGGGGGTTCAGATTCCCTCCTTGACAATTATGAAGGATGCTGGTTTGAGTGAAGACGATTGGATTCAGACCCGGCTTGATCAACTTAACTTGATTGACGAAAAGCGACTTACTGCTGTTTGTCATGGTCAGACGTATCAAAAACGGATGATCAAGGCTTTCAACAAGAAAGTCAGGCGCCAAGTATATCAAGTCGAAGATCTCGTAATCAAGCGGATCATCTTGCCGCAAAATGATGCCAGGGGCAAGTGGACTCCTACTTACGAAGGACCATTTATGATGAAAAACATCTTTTCCGGTGGGGCTATGATTCTAACCACCATGGACGGCGACGACATGCCGCACCCTGCAAATGCAAACATAGTCAAAAGATACTACGCATAAACGACCCGACAAGTTGAAAACCCGAAAGGGAGACTTGGGAAAAAATGGGCATCCCGGTGAATCGAAAACCCGAAAGGGCGGTTCAGGCAAAAATTAGGGATAAACAAAAAAAATTTGTACACCCGGCAAGTTGGAAACCCGAAAGGGCGACTTGGGAAAAAAGGGGTTTCCCGGTGGATCGAAAACCCGAAAGGGCGATCCAGGCAAAAGTTAGGGAATTAAAGCGTATGACTATGTCTCGTCAGATCACTTTAAGGACAATCTCTTCACGAACAAGCTCCAAGCTTCCAATCAATTCAATCATTTGCGGACGAAGCAACGAATGGACAAGATACTCAGAGTTATGAAGGCTATAGTATAATGGGAACCCCATGGAATTGTTAGACATAGCCATCTTTCTTTGTATAAATTTTTCTCAATTTTATGACAACATTCTCTTACTAGGATGTTTGTCTCCTTTGTACAAAATACTTACACAAAGTTAATACAAAGATACTTCAAAGTGCAGAAAATTGTTTGCCTTTTCTTTCTTTTTACACTTGTGTTTTATTTGAAAACGTCCAATAATTTATTAAATGAGCATATGCATTTGAATATAATCACTGCTTACAAATAAAACGAAATGAGAAAGAATAATTACTGATAGTTTGAAAGTATAGGAAAACACATTTAGGCTATTCCAGGAGAAATCCCCTGCAGTATATCATCCAGATCCTCGACGGAACTAAAGCCTTGAAATACATATCCCCAGCGGAGTTAAGTTTGAAAAATCCCCATCAGAGTTGAGTTTTCAAACTCCCGATCCCCAGCGGAGCAAAACTTTGAACTACAAACCCTCAGTGAAGATGAAACTTTCTTCCCTAAACGGAGTCGAACCTTCAACCTTTGAACATCATTGGAGACCATCCAGTTTCCTCCAATTTCCCCGGAGAGTCGCTTTAAAAACATATAATTCCCCAGAGAGTTATTTTAAAACCTTCTTCCTCAACGAAGTCAAGTTTCCATACACGATCAAATCAGCACGTCATTAAGATCCCTAGCGGAGATGAAACTTTGAGCTACCAATCCCCAGCAGAAACCATTCAGTTTTCCCCTGATACCCCCAACAGAACGGAGATTCTCATTCTTGAAGTCCCCAGTAGATTGGCATACAACCCAAACTCATGATCTCCCCAGCAGTATGGCCTCTCCCCACAGAGGTTGTCAAATATCTTGAATCTTCAACAGCGGTCATGGATTTATTTTCCTCAGCAGCAGTCAAAGTTTTTTTTGTCTCCAGCGGTCAAGGAACTATTTTCCTCAGCAAGACAGACAATCAACTTATATGCGCATACATTACATTCACATATTATAAACATTGATAAAACACATCTTATTGCATCATACATTTCATGCAACATAACTTTGTGTTTCAGTTAACCTTTTACCCTTTTCAGGATAAAATTAACAGCTACTTAAAACAAATATTCAAAGCTCAGAAAACGGCTTAGAGATGCTCCAGACATGGATGCTTTCCTATTTGCTTATTCAAATCAATGTGCAGATTCCTATTCCAATTATGAAGCCTGGATTTGACCAGATAATATCTTGACTATACTGAAGCCCGGAGATCGACCGGAAAATAGTTGAATCCCCTGAAAGTTTTTGTGAAGCCTGGATGTTGACCAGATAGCAATACAAGGCTGAGAAACCTGGATGTTGATCAGATAACAGTAAGGTATACTGTGAAGCTTGGGCGTTGACCAAATAACAGTTTACTCGGCCAATTACTTTGAAGCCCAGATTCAACCGGATATTAGTAGGCCCCAAAATCAAAGGGAAAACTGAAGGCGACCGAATAACCATTTGATTTCCTTCTGAAGACTGGACGTTGACCAGATAGGAAGTAAGGTATCATGAAGCCTGGATGTTGACCAGATAGCAATACAAGACTGTGAAACCTGGATGTTGACCAGATAACAGTAAGGTATACTATGAAGCTTGGACGTTGACCAAATAACAGTTTACTCGGCCAATTACTTTGAAGCCCGGATTCAACCAGATATTAGTAGGCCCCAAAATCAAAGGGAAAACCGGAGGCGACCGGATAACCATTTGATTTCCTTCTGAAGACTGGATGTTGACCAGATAGGAAGTAAGGTATCGTGAAGCCTGGATGTTGATCAGATAGCAATAAAAGATTGTGAAACCTGGATGTTGACCAGATAATAGTAAGATATACTGTGAAGCTTGGACATTGACCAAATAACTAGTTACTCGGCCAATTACTTTGAAGCCCGAATTTAACCAGATATTAGTAGGCCCCAAAATCAAAGGGAAAACTGGAGGCGACCGGGTAACCATTTGATTTCCTTCTGAAACCTGGATGTTGACCAGATAGGAAGTAAAGTATCGTGAAGCCTGGATGTTGACCAGATAGCAATACAATACTGTGAAGCCTGAACGTTGACCAGATAACAGTAAGGTATACTGTGAAGCTTGGATGTTGACCAAATAACAGTTTACTCGGCCAATTACTTTGAAGCCCGGAGTTGACCGGATGATAATTTAATTCCTGATAAAGCCTGGAGCACGACCAGATAGCAGTTCATTTTCACCTCTTCAACCAAGACATGACTCCCCAGTAGAATAACAGACGACCGAAGCTCATAAAATTCTATTTCTCCCAAGACAGAGACCAGCATTCTCCGGCGTAGTCTTCCTCAACAACAGGTATGTAGACTCTCGCAAAGGAATCTCTTATGCGATCAACATCCTTGGATGGCATCTTTAATCCCATCTCCAACAAGATTCAATCATCTCCAAATGGCATCTTTAAGCCCATTTCCTCAACCACGGTGTGACGAGTGCAAATTTACGAGCACTCCAATGTCCAATCCTCTTTTACCTTCGAGTCACGAAAGGCAAACTCGCCAATCTAACTCTTCAGGTTCAAGAAGATTGAATTGGGGCAGCTGTTGTATCCCAAAATTTTCCCTCTCATTTTGTCAAGATTTCTCCTTACCAGACTCTTTGAACTCAAGACCAAGCTAGGGTTTGCTCTGCTCAAGACATCTCCTTGCACTGTTGACCTAAATTAGGGTTTGAGTTTGCACAAGGAATTTTGGACTTCTAATGCTCAAAGTGACTTTCATGCTTCATGTTGGACTTATAATATTGCTCATACCAATTTCAAGCCTTGGATCAAATTTTTGCCCAGTCAATTGACAGTTGACCTAAAAATCAACTATATTAGGGAAAAAGTCAACTATGGCCAATTTACAGTCAAACCTCATAAATTTTGACCCACATCAATATTATAGGCTCATATGAACCATTTGATCAAGTTTGGACCACAACTTCTCAAGAAATTTGATCAGATCATCAAAAGGGCAAAATGGTCATTTTTAGGGTTTTGACTGCAGAAGGGCAATTTCTGACTTTTAACCTAGCCAATGGAAAATTAGGTTTAAACATGGATTCAAGGATTCAATGGCATCATCTTGACCTATTCACAAGGTTCAAAAGATCTCAATTGCATTGGATTGACAGATGAATTTTCCAGTCAATTGATCAAAAATCAATTGTATACTGAAAAGTCAAACTTTGACTTTTTGGTCAAAATCAAGTGCCAAGGGTCACTTTTCATCAAGATGAGTCAAAACATGAAACTTGTTCATCAAGAAACCTAATTTTGCAAATTAGGGTTTAAGATTGAAAAATTTCATAACTTAGAATTTTTCTAAGTTATGAAATTTTCTTATTTTTTCCCAACTTTGCCCAACGTTTTCACCATGATGAAATTGGATTCAAACAAAAATTAAAACATGGAAGTTGTAGTCCTCCATAAAATCTATAACTTTTATTCACAAAGTTTTCCCAAAAGATACTTGGATCTCAAGTTATGAATTTTGGAACAAGGGTCCATGAAACTTTTAACTTAGTGAAAATTTGCCCTAGTTTAGGCAGGATTTTGACCTATCTTCATGGCAATTTTTCACCTAGTTCAACTTGGAATATGAAAATTAATTTCAAAGATGGATTGTAGAGAATTTTACAAGCTTTCTAAAATGTCCAAGAACTCTCCAAAATAATTTATGGTTAGGGAGAATCGAAGGTTTGAATTTGGCCAAAACTCACTTTGATTCATGGCATGTTTCATGTTAACACAAGTTGGAATTTATGTCCAGCTTCATTTGTACTTGATTACAGGTATCTAAACCCTTCCGCACTCAATAATTAAATGCAAACTCAATGGGTTGAAGCTTTGTTCTGATCATTAGAGGTTTACACAAGGGATTAATCCAAAAATAGCAAAAAGGTAACATTGCCATTTTTGTCAAAACTTGCTTTATGTCAAATTGCATTCCTTGAGCCTTGAACCAAATCTTGGACAACAAACAAAATCCACAAACTTGGGGCCAAGCTCACCAAATGTATGCAGGATTAGAGCTAGCATGTACAGGCCTGTCTTATATCACTTCTCATCTTTTGCTTCAAAACCAAGAAATGTGCAAAAGTCTGCACAACTTGAGTATATGTTATAACCAACTCTTGTATGCATTTGAAACAAGTTTTACACATTGCCTTGAGCCAGAAACACTATCTATCCAACCCTCAAGCCTCCTACAACACAGAAACACATTCCTCTTGCAAAACAGGGCAGCTTCTGCACTTTGAGTTCCAAAACAAAAACTACTCGTGCATTTTGCCCCAAACCTGTTCCAATACCTTCCATATAACCCACCTAAGCTATCCCAACCATTGGCCATTGACTGTAACTACATTTGCAAGCTTCACCATTTCTGATTTCAG